>CM039665.1:36606199-37206199 GCA_022405105.1 Aristolochia contorta | reverse complement strand
TTATATATCTTATTTACACTGGAAGTCCTATATAGTTTGTGCTGAAATTGTCCTCATGTCTTTGGATAAAAATTCCATCTGATAGTTTTTAATATGCTCTTAGGACATTCATACGGACTGTTAGAAAGTGAAAATGGCATTTTTGGAAATTTAGCTGTAATTGATTAAGTATAAGTTACTTTAGCACATTGTCTTTACTTCTTTTGATAATTTTCAGGGAGCCTCAACATTATATGGACCCCATACACTGGATGGATACATTCAAGAGTTTAAGAAGCTTGCAACCGCTCTTCTTAAAGGCCAGCAAGTTAAACCAGGTCCATCACCTCCAGATCTCTTGAGCAAACAAATTGAATTACTCCCACCGGTGGTCGCCGATACAACGCCAATAGGTGTGAAGTTTGGGGATGTTAAATCAGATGTTCCACAGAATAGTACATTCAAGAGAGGTGATACTGTGACTGTCACATTTTGGTCTGCTTGTCCTCGCAATGATCTGATGACCGAAGGCACCTTCTCCCTGGTTGAAGTTCTTGATAAATCTACTCAGAAATGGGTGCCAGCCTACGATGATGATGATTTCTGTTTAAGGTTCAAGTGGTCAAGACCATGGAAATTGAGTACTCGTAGTGTAGCAACCATTGAGTGGAGAATACCCGAGGCTGCATATTCAGGTGTCTACAGGATTAGACATTTTGGGGCTTCGAAAAGTTTCTTGCAGTCTATCAGCCATTTCACTGGTGCCTCTCGCGCTTTTGTTGTTGTGTAATGGGGTATTTAGTTAGTCAGATATGTAGTTTGTACTTTTTTTTTTTTTTTTTTTTTTTTTTTTTGAGCCTGTGGTGGTTACATCTTGTCTCCTCCATTGTATTGGAGCTGCAGCATTAGACGCTTGGCTGCAATGGTGAAGCTCCTCGAATCTAGCCCTCATCTCCTGCCGGAGGTGGCTCTTCGTTGCTTAGGGACTGTAAGATTATATGCTAGACTAAAGAACTGTTTCTTGAAAGGAAGATGTTTCCAGTTTCTTATTGGCTTGCCCACCTGTCCACAGAGCGGGAGGACGTTGACCCCTGCCCTTCTTTGGTTATTGCATACTTTGGTTCTTTTTAGTTGAATTAAATGAGCTGAGAAATAATTTAAAAGAGTAAAATACTACAGTTCCAAAGGAGTTCTAAGTTATTTTTTCGTAATTTTAATAAATTTTAATCAATTTTGTTTGATTAGCTAGTGCCGGTTTTAAGTTTTAAGTTTAACATCTAACTTGGCAATACTGCATTTTATTAAGAACGTATGCCGGCTGCTATTAAAATGTAAAATATGATAGGCAGCATTTTTATTCAGCCTGATAAAATACGGTAAACACCGACATTTTTTCAACTAGTTAGCATATTTTTATAAATATATTATATTGAAAATTTATTTATAAAAAAGGAAAAACCCTTTCATTAATATGCTTTCTTTAGTTTTATATTATATATATACACCTCTAATTATTTCTCTCTAAGCCTCGTCACATTTTTTCTATCTTATTCTTAAATTCTAAGCCCGATAATTTTTGTTTTTGAAAAATCTATATGCCTTGTAAATATTGTTTTTATTTATTTTTAATTCTAATCTGAGCCTCAAAACATGGAGCAGCTTAGCAAGCAAGCTCCTCACCAACAGCGTCCGCGTCCACCGAGCTTGGACTCGGGACTCCATGAAAAGTTTCCATGAAAAGTATCTTCTAACAATTCCTATAGATTTCCTCCAATCTATAACTCTCGGACGTAGTTTCTTTAAATCTCAACTTTCTTAACTCTTAACGTGAAAGGTGACATCTACACTTCGAGAGCTGCCTTGGCCGTTCCAGACTTGGGGTCGAAAGTAGGGTTCAACGGCGCCTTGAATCACAATCCCTATCTCCAGGAATTCTTAATGCAAACGGATACTCTGCGGATTTCATATTAGTACCCAGAGGTTGGTCGCATCACCGAGTTACCAGATTTTACAACTGGCCGTTTTATGTGGTTCATCTCCCAGAATATTATGCTTTTGAGGTGCCGATCATATGAATGCATTTTGAACAATCTTTTTCTTTGTCCTTCAGAGTACAAGTAGAGGGAATCTGGTAGAGAAATGTCCGTTCAAGAGTATCTGGACAAACATAAGCTCTCTAGGAAGATTGAAGATGCTGTCAATGCGGCTGTTAGGGCGAAGGCTCCAGATCCCGTGCTCTTCATCGTTAGTTTTATCTTCTGCTTGTCTTCTCTATGGATTATGTTTTCGCCTTCTCTGCATGTTCATGTTCCGTAATTGTTTGATGTGCATTTCTCTACATTGTGCAGTCGAATCATATGAAAAAGTCAGTCCCAGCTGCAATCACAAAGATCAAAGCTCGCCAGGTTTTTGATAGTAGAGGAATTCCTACGGTTGAGGTTGATCTCTTTACAAATAAAGGAATGTTTAGAGCTGCTGCACCTAGTGGTGCTTCTGGTGGAATGTAGGTTACCATCGCTTCTGTATTATTTGCCCTCAGACATATTCACACGCGTCTCAATTTCAAATAGTTATATTTTGACTAGAAATGCGTTGCAGTGCAAATGGATGTCGATTGTGATAATTTTGAAAGTGGAGTTATTTACAGTTGAAATGTTGCTGCATGATTGTCCTAGGAAACTTCGAACTCTTGACTATTGAACCTTGATTTCCTTATCCTACTGCATGGAAGTATTTTACAGCATCTGCATTCCTTTACGCTACAGGAATTTTTAAAGTGCTTAGAACGACCTGTTAATTATTGGTTGACATCTTAAATAATTCCCACAGCAATTTCACAATTCCAAAACATTTCCTGGCCATTGCATTCAGAGGTCCAAATTTTAATTCTATGTGAGCATAATGATGGACGGTGTTTTGACTTTGACTCAAACAGTTGGATTCTTGAAAGATATTCCTCTTAAACTTGTAGCTGTTTCCACTTGATGTCATATTATAGCCTGACATATTCAGCAAGTGCTCATATTCCCTTTCATCCATTGATCTTAGCTACGAGGCTTTTGAATTGCGTGATGGAGACAAAGGAAAATACCTTGGGAAAGGTGTGTCGAAAGCTATTAAGAACATTAATGAGAAGATTTCGGAAGCCTTGATAGGTATGGACCCAACACTGCAGTCACAGATTGATCAGGCAATGATAGATCTGGACAAAACTGAAAACAAGGTGAGTCTAACCTTTTCAGAAAACCTTGTGTCTGTGCGGAAATCTATTTACCTCGCTCACTTCTTCATTAGGTGAAACACCTAATGAACTTGAATTGTGCAGGGTGAGCTCGGTGCAAATGCAATATTAGCTGTTTCAATAGCTGCTTGCAAGGCTGGTGCTGCTGAGAAAGAGGCATGTGTACTTCGGCTTTTCTGTCTTTATGTTCAAACTTTCTTCTATGAAGTTTTCAGAAAAAAAGAAATGTCCTGTGAATAATTGAAAATTTACTCTTGTTTTCCAGGTACCACTTTATAAGCACATAGCCGATCTCGCGGGTAAAACAGGTGTTGTTCTTCCTGTTCCTGCCATCACAGTCATCAGCGGTGGGAAACATGCTGGCAATAATGTGGCCGTCCAAGTATGACCTATAAGATCGAGGTTACAAACTTAAATGCATGAACGAAGTTGATGTTGTTGTGAGATCATGTTGTAAAAAACTTTGATCTTCTATTGATTAGAATATCAGTAATTGAAGCATGGTTTCCCTAAGTGATTTTGACAATAGCATAGGGTCAATTTGTTCCATTTATATATGGGTTTATTTGTTAGTTATGGTGTAAGTTAGTTTATTAAAACCCTTGTTCTCCTAAAACTGAATAACGAGTTACAAAATGCTGACATTAATGCCTTGCAAAATATATGCTTCAAAATAAAGCTATTGTATTTGAAGCATCTTGAATTTGTTTGTTGAAGCATAGATTTTGTAAAATAAAATAAAATAAAATGAAATAAATAAAATAAAATAAAAATAAAAAGAAACAGATACATATTTCTCAAAAACAAAAAGATTTATGTGTGTTTGGTGTATGGCATGACAAGGTTACAACATGGTCTATTAGATGCATAAAATATATCAACTGAAGCGGTTCATGTGTGTCATTTTTTTTCTTTTTTTAAATTGAATGTATATCAAAAATTTGGATGAGAATGTGCTATTTTCTCTTTTCTTTACCAAAAAAAGACAAATGTGATTTTCTGTTCTAAAGTGCTCCAGAAGCACCAGATTTCTGGTAGAACAGGTCATGAGCAGTATTGATCATTAGGTTCATGCTCTAACTTCAGTCCTAGTGGAAATTCTAAATACAGTGTCGAATTTTTTTGATTGACCTGTTTAAGCTATATTTGCTAAGTTGATGATAATCTTTTATTCTTTCCTGCTAATCCGGACACAGTTCCTCCAAGACTAATCCATTATGGCAAAGTATACATGCAAAATTTGGATCCAAAAACTGATAATCTGAATGCTTGCAGGAAATTATGATTCTTCCTGTTGGTGCTAGCTCCTTTGAGGAAGCAATGCAAATGGGTTCTGAGACCTACCACCACCTGAAGGTTATTCTCTGTTGCAAAGACTGGAAATGTTGTGACTGTAATTTTCTACTAAAGTTGCATCATTTATAAACATTTCAAATGAAAAGGATAAGAGTAATACTCTGCATACAATACTGTTTTGCGTACATCTGCGTACAACCCCTCACATGCCATTTAATAATGGCAGAAATAGAGGTGCCATTATTAAATGGCTTGTGAGGGGTTGTACGCAGATGTACGCAAACAGTATTGTACGCATAGTATTCTTCAAAGGATAATAATTGTGGGATATGTGAAAAGTTTTGTTGTTTGCTTCTGTGCATTAAGAGCTTGTTACTTTATTTTTCTCACATCTTTTGCACTTTTCAAATGAAAAGTAACTAATCTTCAAGATGACTAGTTAGCTGTTAAAATTCTAGTGTTGACATACATGCCTTTAGTCTTGGAGAAAAAACGTTTGCTCAAATTTAACATACCACTAATAATTGGTTGAAGAATATGTGGTTTGCCTTTGTGTTGAGGTGCTTATCTAAGTTCATTACCTTTTGTTTTTGAGTCCCTTTTTAGGCATAATATTTCTCATTCTGCTTGCTTTGTGTTTCTTATGTCTCGCAAATCAGGTTGTAATCACAGAAAAGTATGGGTCAATGGGATGCAATGTTGGTGAGGATGGTGGATACGCTCCAGACATCTTAAGGCACGTTAACTGACAGTGACATCTTATAATATTAATCTTGTATATACAATCAAGGGGTCATCTCATTATTATGTTGGCTCACACTTTCTAGTGATGAATGCATAAGCATGCACAGGTGTAGATTGTGTGAACAATCAGAAAGACTATAATGTCTCAGTGCTCAACTTAATCAGGAACTTTTGTAAATTGATATTTTGAGGATCTTTTTGTTCCATTCATCTCTTGATTTTTTATAGTCCTCTCTCTTTTCAGTGTCACCGAAGGGTTAGACCTTGTAAAGGAGGCAATCGATAGAGCTGGATATAGTGAGAGAATTAAGTTGGGATTGGATGTTTCAGCCACTGACTTCTGCATAGGTAGGAAAAGTTTAATGGCATGAATTGGTCCTGTTGTGTTTTGTCTAGAGGGGTTGAGGCTGTTGGTGGAGATGATGTAATATAATACTTTTCTGAGCTTTTACGTTTTATGCCTTCACATTTTATTTCTTCATCATCTAAAGGATCCAATTAGTTCTCCCTTCTACTTCAGCTAGGTAATTGTCATAATGGCTGACATGCAGAATCCTGTTTATCTTTCTTCAGGAAAGAAGTATGACTTAGACTTCAAATCTCCAAACAGGTCTGGGCAAAACTTTAAGACTGGGGAGGATATGATTGAGATGTATAACAAACTATGTGCAGGTACAGATTATTTGTCTAATTATATTTATCATATTGGTCGTACTCGAATTAGGATTTAAGATCTTTTGATCTGTCAGACTACCCTATCATCTCAATTGAGGAGCCTTTTGACAAAGATGATTGGGAACATACAAAGCTATTCTGCAGCCTTGAACTTTGCCAGGTCTCTTTACCATCTCTCTTGTATTTCAAAGCATTTGAAAACACGGCTTACACAAAGGTCAATGAAAGTTATTTTCTGCAGGTTGTAGGGGATGCTTTGCTATTGTCAAACCCTAAACGTATTGAGAGGGCCATTCGTGAAAGCACCTGCAATGCACTTCTTCTCAAG
Organism: Aristolochia contorta; assembly: GCA_022405105.1. Classification (NCBI taxonomy): domain Eukaryota; kingdom Viridiplantae; phylum Streptophyta; class Magnoliopsida; order Piperales; family Aristolochiaceae; genus Aristolochia; species Aristolochia contorta. Next base: position 37,199,936 of record CM039665.1, on the reverse strand, counting down.
GTGTTAATATTGTCAAAATATTGTAGCGTAGTTTGATTGCCTCTAAATTCATAGAACTTATTGGGTCTCTTTCTAGGTAAATCACATTGGGACTGTGACAGAAGCTATTGAATCAGTCAAATTAGCAAAAGATGCTGGCTGGGGTGTTGTGGTTTCTCATAGAAGTGGAGAGACAGAAGATTCCTTCATAGCTGACTTAGCAGTCGGTTTAGCTACTGGGCAGATCAAAGCTGGTGCACCTTGCCGTGGAGAGCGCCTTGCAAAGTATAACCAGGTTGTAGATTCTACCTTCATATTTGTATGTTCAGCATGATTTATATAAATGTTCATTTTGCATGTCTGATGCAAAATTTGTTCTGATTTTCTCCTTCACATTAATGTCAAAGCTAACTCTCTCCTCTTTTAACAATATCTATCTGTATTGCATCTGTGGTTCCATCTTCACTTTGTTCTAAGATATCAATTTTTTTCCATGTTCAACTTAGACCTACCTAAATTTTTTTTCACAAGTTTCCTTTTCTTTGTGACAACAATGGAAAAATATTTATCGAGGGAGAACATAGTTGTAATCTCGTGCTTTATCTATAACATTCATACTCTATCAACTACATCAACCATCAATTTGCCTCTTTTTATATATTTCTACCTTATTTTAGAAAGCAAGAGGAAAAAGAAAAATATGCTTTGTAAACTGGGATTAGAGTTGTAACATACTGTCAACTTTAAGTTTAGGATCAGAATGGTGACTTGTAACTGACTCGACTTTTTTACTGCTAAACATAAAACTGTAATACTCACTAACCTACATTTTAGGCGGATCAAGCTCTTTGAGTACCCCTATAGGTTTTGAAAGCCAGAGGTTCTCTCAATCTAAATATGTACAAGTGGAAACAGGAAACAGAAACTCAATTATAAAATAAACAAATCAAGTCCTCTTTCGGTCGGATCCGAATTGAATCAGGGGTTCGAATTGATTATAGAAACATGAGCTTAATTAGTCAATTTATTAGTGAACAAGGACAAATATTATGGTTGAATTTTATCAAGAGAATAACAAAAAATCACACTATTTTCCCAAACTGAAAATCAAAAAGAAAAAGAGTGCAAATTGCACCCAATACATTGAGGGGTCCGTAATTGTTGATGATAATCTGGTGTTTCTTATTTAAGCACAACAGGAAATTGTTCCGTTGGTTCATTTTAAGTTTGTCAATACAGTCGGCCTGATAGGTAGAATGGACATTGAGCCAAGGATGTCATTTCATCTGCTATGATTGGGACACCAACTGGTTGCCATGTTCAGCTCTCCTTTTTTTTTTCTATTTTCCGAAGGTTTATACAAGAATAGCAAGAGTAGCATGCATACCCATCACAACAAGGTAAAGGGGTGTGTACAGCCTAGTTCCCTTGGTATTTTTGGTACTTCAGGATTCTCATTGCCGTGGTGGCTCTTGTGCATCACTTACAAGCCTTTGCCTGTCTGTTATATTCTAGGTGCCTTCGCCTGTTATATTTCTATTGGTTGTTTTTCCATAGGGGTCTTCATTTTGTGTAATAGGCTGACAGGCTCAATATTCTTTTTGTAATTTTCTGTCCAAAAGAATCTGGATTTGAATATAACAACTGCTCTTAGATCGTTGGCCTTTATACCTCAAGAATGTAAACACTTTAGGAAATAGGGAATATTAAATTTCTCACTAAGGAATTTCCATTTCTACGTGACAGGCATATGATAACTATAAGGATGCCTTTGCATGGACCTGGACTTGCTAACACTTTTATGATATTGTGGAGCTTCTTTGCCCATAAATGATTGGAGTAAAACTCTGTGGTAATGTTTCCTTTTCACTTGTGCAGTTGCTTCGGATTGGAGAAGAACTTGGTGATGATGCAGTGTACGCTGGAGAGAACTGGAGGTCACCGTGATTCTACAAAAGGAATTTATCTTGATTTCTGGGGGTATCTAGTTTGATGTAATGTAGGCTTTGGTTGTGGCATTTCGATGCTGGAAGAATAGATGAGGAAAAAGTTTTAAAGAAGCGGCAGTTATTCTATTTCATAATATTTGGATCTGTTATACGCACTTCGTCACCTTGTCTATGGGGCTGCAACGGCTGATAATACCTGCATCTGTAGTCCCTCGTTTTAAAGTTATTTTTGATTTTGCGGGTAAGACTTGTTGTTGTACCAGCTTCGGCAGTTCCATCAGAACTGCATATATAAACTCAGAAGTGTAGCGCTGCGCCAGTATCTTGGATGAGATTTTTTTTTGGCAGTTAACAGAATTGCATATGTAAACCTGTCAATCTGGAGTGTTTTGCAAATGACACCTATTCCCATGGATAGTGTTATTCGCGGGACGCATCCAATTAATGGTGTGACATTTTCAACCGTCTCTTTTCCTTCTAATCCTAGACGTAAACTGTCGCATGTGCCAAACCTCTGCTACACGGAAAAGAGAGAATAAAGAAGAAAATAACGCTACAAACAACGGGACCCAAGATAAAGCGTAGTCCATAAGCATGTTTCTCTACAACGAGTCTCTTTTGGACCATTTTTAGGCAGCATATCATGAGATATCATTAGCATTATCACTTTGAAGTACAGAAGATTTTCACTTTACTGAAAGTTGAAGAGCATACCGAGTGAGCTTCTAGTCACATAAAATCTAGAGGTTAATAACATTTTCATGATAGCAAAACTAACATCCTCCATGTTCTCTTTTAATTCAACTAGATGGACAATTTGTTTTGAAGGACAAATATGACGGAATTCGGAGGAACTCGAGCGTATCAGATTAGCATAAGAATGTTGAATAGAAACAAACTGGTTTTTTCGTCTACAGCCACTTGCCAGTTTGTAGCGGTACAAAACATGTGACAGATGCGACGAAAAGGCAATTCACTTACCTAAACATGCTGTCAAAAATTTGGGCAAGTGTCAGCCATTCGTCTGAAAAATATCAAACATTACAATTGAAAGAAAAAAGAGATGAGGCAAACCACCAACCTGATGGGCTTTAAAACACCCGCAGAATAAGATTCAGCTAAACATTGCGAAAGAGATTTTAATCTATTAATAGAAACAGAGCATTTTATAGTCTCCTTATGAAAGCCTTTATTTCCCTATAGCAAACTTGTCTTCATCCTGAGTACTCCCAAACAAAAACTAAAGGTAACGTACATTCAAACCATCTCATGCAAACCCAAAACATTTTAAAAATAAAAGCAACCAGGTAATCTTTGAAAACCAAATGTTGTTGCCCACCATGGTTCCTGCATCCTCTCACATTAGAAAAGCAAAACGAATACAGTGGAAAGAGCAGTTAATCACACTAAATAGACTTCTACAAGATATCTCATACACAGCAGCCATTTAAATTACTCCCTAGCGAATTTTGAACTACTTCCTACATGTATATACTTCAGCCTTCATGTATATCAACAATTCAATAGAGTTCAAATCTTAAGCAAGGGCCTCATCTGGTGCTATTTCAAAAACTCTTTTAAAACCCATATGCTTCAACCCATTTTAAACCATACCGCCTCTGAAACTTATAAGTGGTGAAACTCATTAATCTAACAAGACAACATTGCCAAAAAACCGATGATCCAAGCTACAAGTATCACAATGCAAGGAGCCCCTGCTAAGCCTCAAAATTACCATGAATAAAATTTTCAGCGTATAGCTGCATAAGTGATATTAATCTAACACAACATAAGAAGTATTATACAAGAAGTGGACACATATTTTACTTTTCTACAGCTGGCTAAAGAAGAAACATGCAAATTTGAAAACAGAGTTAAACAGATGAGAAAGGTAACTGAGCAGGAGCATTTTCAATCATCTTCATCTTTGGCTTGCACCTTGGCCTTCTTACTTGCTTGTTCCACCACTTCATCTACTTCGTCATCTTCAATCTTTGGAGCCAAATAAAACCTGACATAACCCATTTCAGCAACTTTATATTCAACCACAACTGGCAGCTCAGGAGACAAGCTGATGACAACTGTACTGGATAAAGGGGTTGCTTTGGTGAAAGAGTTCATGTATCTCAAGGCAAATGTCAGTGAAACTGGTTCTTTCATCTCAATGATTGTAGCTTCTTCAGGCTGTATAATGCATAGCAACAAAATATTATCTGTAAAAAGCTCATAGTGACAGCAAAAATCATCACATTATAAGGAGCAGCATAACAAAAAGCAGTCAGACAAGATAAAAATAATGACACTTGGAAACGATGGTTGCTTAGTATGGAAACCAAATATCAGACACAACAAGGGAAAGCCAATTACTTGAGATTACAAGTAGCAACAGCAAACCAGATAACAAGAGGTACCTTGTCAACAGAAGTGTTCTGCCTGCACACGATATTTGCTGTTCCAATATCTCCCCTGGTGGAAAACTTCACACCTTCTTTAGTGACAGATATCACAACTGCAAGATTAAAATACCACAAGAATGAGTTAGTCTGCTTCAGTAAAACGTTAAGAGGACTTTGATTGAGATTGACTTAGACAGCTCATTTTGGGTAACAAGAATCACAAATTCATAACGACGTGGCAGAAAGGGGTATTTTATAGTGTTACGAAAATGAAATGGACCATAGATACCTGTGTCACCAATGGTACTTAGATCCTTGCATATCCTGGAAAATTCGGTAGAAGGCATTTTCACAATGGCATGATATTCCGCTTCTGGAATTCCTAGATGCTCACTGTCGATGTCCATCAGCTTCATCTCAAAATCCGCAATTTTATCTTGGTCTTCACATACACATTAGGTAGAATTAACCAATATAAGCGATAAAACTCAAGATAACATGCCAGGAGATAATCTTACGAGAAATTTGAGTAAGAGAACCAATATCAGCGCATAAAGCTCAAGAAAGCGTGTCACACCATAAATCTTACAAAACCTAAAAGATAAAAAATTCAGCGGAATAAACATCAAATTACATCGTAGCCTATGTAAGACGAATACATTAACTTACTGGGGCTCTCAAACATAAAAGTGACGGTGTCGCTGCCATCATCGCCCTTTATGGTGATAATATCATCATTTCCAGCGCATTTCAACATCTTTGACATGTTGTTGAGATTCATTCCCATGGAGATGTTACGATCGCAACGGTAGTGCTCGAACCCCTCCGATCTGAGGAGAAGAGCGACGAGAGCCACATGGCTGGAATCCATGGCCTGGAGAGAAAACCCAGTGGCTGAACAGTCGAAGTTAGCATCTGTGACAAGGTCCTTTACGGCTTCGAGGACCTTCTTCAGGAGGCTCCCCTGAACCAGCCTTAGCTCCAACATCTTGCTTTTGCGGCTGTGACCCCTAAAACACTGAGGCAACGAGATGAGAGGGGCGAGAGGCAGAACACAAAAATGGGTACCAGCGGAAATCGATGAATACCGTCTGTGATAAAGAATTTAGGGCGGAAGCTGGTGTAGGGCAGTTGATTTATAAGGGTTTTGAAATCTAGGGCTCGAGAGGGCGGGAAATGGATGCGAACGAACCCTTTCCCGCCATTGCCACGGAGTTATATGATTTTCATTTGGGCGCTCTTTCTAACATGCGCACGACAGTATCCGCCAACAAAGCAATTAAAAAAGCATTTATATTTCTATAAAATATAAATTCTCGTCTTCCGTACAATTATCTATAGATGTAGTCTAGCTCAGTTGAGGAATCCGTAACGTGATTTCTTTTCGCACATTCCTATACATCAAGTTTTATTGTTACATTTTTTGTTTGAATCTTAAACTACCCAAAATGTCAAAAGCTCATGAAATGTAAACATTTTTTTAGGATAATAAGAAGAGCACGATTGTTCTGTAAATTTAAGTCCCTTTTGGATGAAAAAGTGAACTGAAAAAAAAACAAAAATAGAGATAATTGGAGGATTAAGTCACTTGGATAAGCTGGATTAGTAAATAAGAAGGAATACAGGAGGAAAATTGGAGAAAGAGAGTGAATTAGACTACTTATCCAAACACGGGCTAGGCAATTAGATATGGTGGGGATAAGTTCTTGTAAGCATCCCAGTCTCGGTATCACTTGATTCTAACATTAGGCAGTTCCCCTCAAATCTCAAAATTCTACCCATGCCGTATTTTAAGAGATTTATTTACATTTGCGTAGCCGCCAGAAACTGTCGATTCACAGTCAAACTTCAAACACGGGCTTCCTCGTCGTCATCCTTTACAATCCCAAACCTGGACAATGTTGTATACTGTTGAGAGTCGAACGCTTCATACTTCACAAGCAATACGCGGGTATGTGCGAGCGAATTACTAAAATTACATCGGAGAGTCTTGAGCAACTAAAGGAAAAGAAAGCAATATCATGCAAAAAAAAGTTAAATGGCTGCACACTGAGCGTCTCAAATGCCGCACGTTCACCAGTTTCACACGAGCCAAACTCAAATAAATGTTCTGGCTGAGGAGTAACAAAAGCTCTCCTACTGATTGTGAAAACATGAAAGCAAGGAATCAAGATTTGCTGCTTCCTGATGCAAATCGAAGTAGATAAACAAGAGAAACATATCACCAGTTGGATGACATTAATTGGTCAATTTGCGTCACAGACAGAAGCAGACAATTATGCTTCAGGAACAGGGGTCGTAGGACGCTTCATCGATGCACACTTAATGAGATGGTTGTAACTCCCTTTCTCCTTAAAAAGCTGGGAAAAATGGTGCTTGCAGTAAAGAATTCCTTCAAGGGCTGCATAGTTTGATGGAGAGATAGCGCAACCTCCGTGCGAGCATTTGAAACAGGACTTATGGTAGGATTGGCCCTCCACTGTTACCTGATAAAATACAATTACATAGCCAAATGAGAATAGAGGTAAACAACACCTACTGGCACACATAACTTGCTGATCTCCTAGCACTACGTTCAAAATGGGAGTATTCCTCTGTTTACTGCTGGTTTTCAATCCATATAACAATTTCAAATAGAATACGCTGCTACTGTGGATGTTAACAATCCAGATGAAAAGTGAATCTGAAGGAAAACATACTATACCAAGAAATCCTAACATTATTCTCGATATAGCGCTTTCTTTCATGCATTAATGGGAGATAATAGGCACTCTATAAGCATTATAGTTCACAAAACCTTCTGAATATCTAAGGCAAAAATTACTAACAAACAACTGTGTAAATGCTAGACATGTTCAATGGTAGATACAATTCTAGCCTGCCACAAACAGCCTCAATCATGTAATATGCTTGACAACATCCTTCAAGTCAGGGATCCAGAAACTAGAAACGTAACTCATAAGCGGTATTTTTAGTGAATATCCTGAACTTGCTCTGAAATCTGAATAATCGCATAAGAAGTTCCGTCAGACTAAATATATCGAGTTGAAGTCTAAAAGGCTGAATCTCGATAATACACATACAACCACCTTCCAAGAGCATTCTGTGATATATGAACCAAATTAATTCATTACTAAAAGAGAATATCAGGAGCATATTGTCCAAACCATGACAGAATTCGTGACATGATGGTTAGACAGGTGGTTGTTGAGTAGATCGACAGCTACAAGCAGAACTAAACTACAGAGGATTGAAAACCTAAAGTTGGTAAGTAATTAATGTATGTAACTTTTTTTTTCTTGAAAGATGCATAAAATGATAATCACTATCATATGCAATGAAAAAATGGCAGAAGACTCTTAGCTGCAAATTAGGATATAAATTTCATTTAAAGCTGATGAAACTAAACGAAATTACCACTCAAACAAGGGAAAAAGAATGTCACCAGCAGATAAAACTAAATTTAGAGCAGCATCATAGTCCTAAAACCAACCTTCTCAAGTGGATATGCCGTTTTACCACAAGTAGCACACTTTTCTTGAGTACCAGAAAACATGCTTGCAGCTTTGCTAGGTGACCTCGTCTGAAACCCACATAGTAATCAATTGTAACATCCCTTTACATCAACATATAAAACTGCAGACACAAATGAGAGGTTTACCAGTTCTGGAGTTAACTTCTCAACTGGCTTCGCGGCTGCTTAAACAGAAATATATTGTGCTATTAAAAATATAGAATTAATGCTGAAAAAATTGAAAAAGCAATTATTTGACCAAATTAATTGAGAGGGGCTTACGTGACTGGAAGCTCTTGTTGAAACTTCCAGTTTCCTTAAAGAGTTGCTCAAAGTGTGGCTTGCAGTATAGAACACCTTCTAGTGACGAGTAATTGCTAAGCTGAAAACTCAGATAATTGAAAGAAACAAGTCAGAAACCTGAACTTTAAATCTGAGACGTGTCTAGGGTCACCAAAATTGCGTTTAAAGTACCACTACTATCAAGACAGCCAAAGCATCCTATTTTCAGCTAAGAACTAAATATAACTTTGTTGTGATTATGAAAGAGAAATAGGGAAGGCAATATAACCACCTCTTTTGATCTTAGGAAAGAACGATTTTTTTTTTAAAACCTGTCTGTCTACGTAATATACAGCAGCTGAAATTTATCCGATGACTTGTACTTTCTACTTAGTAATAGGACTAAAGTAGAAAGTAATATATAATTGCCGCAACTTGTATGAACTGAAAACGAGTTAATGGAAATAAGATAACTCTCCAATGTCATACTTCTCAGCCTAACAATTTGCTGAGGTAAACGGAACAGGATAAGAAAGCTGAAACTATTCTTTCCATTAGCTAGCCGAAATTTATCCGATGACTTGTACTTTCTACTTAGTAATAGAACTAAAGTAGAAAGTAATATATAACTGCCGCAACTTGTATGAACTGAAAACGAGTTAATGGAAATAAGATAACTCTCCAATGTCATACTTCTCAGCCTAACAATTTGCTGAGGTAAACGGAACAGGATAAGAAAGCTGAAACTATTCTTTCCATTAGCTAGCCGGGAAACATCATATGACTGAAGTCTCTTTCTAAGATGATACTTTCTGCACTTAAAGAAGAAAAAATGGAACTAAGCACGAAAAAAGAATAGCTCCAACATCGTACCTTCAAAGTTCCCTTGCAGTGGTTGCATTTAAAGCAGGCCTTATGATAAGAAACCCCATCAGCGCTCAACTGATCGACCACGTAAACGGTCTTGTCGCATGCCTTACATTTTTGCTGAGTTCCAGAGAAAAATGCCATTGCTTCTAAATTCGATATTTTCCAACAAAAACGAGGGATTCTGACACCTAAATACAAAGGATCGGGCACTCGTAGAAGATAAGTGTTTGCTCTCAGACAAAAGGAGTGAAAAAAACATAAAAAAGAAAAACCACTTTCCCAACCTTATATCTTCCCAGTCGGCAAATGCGCAACTTCAGATAAACCAAATTAAAGATCCCGAACTCCGGACCTCGACGCACCAGATCTGATACCAAAACCTCACCGTACAGCCTTCCTCCAGTTCAACAAAACAACTTGGAACTAAAACACAAAAGCTTCCACCGGGAAAAGGCAGAGAGCACTCTATCCAAGTTCAACAAGACTGGTCGCAATACTTCGTTCGACAGTTGCCTATTCGCCGAAGCAAAAAAATCAAAAGCAACAAAAACAGAAAACAATCAAAACACAGAACGACACCGGCAGAAATTCCTCCTTGAGCGGACCTGAAAAACTTGGCGAATCGCGAGTTGCAGAGGCGAAGACAAGTGGGGGAAAGCGCAGCAGAGATCGCTATAAAAGTATCCTGCAGCGACCAGAGACTGCAAATAAAGGAAGAATACAGTAATTGTTGCAACCTGCAAAGGTATACACAACAATGATGATGACCGGGAGCGGCAGCCACGCTCCGAGGGAGGGACCAAGATGAAAATATATATCTGTTTTTATCTCGTGCCTTTGCATAATCAAATTCCATGTAATTCCTTCCGCGCCGTTTGTCGTCTCTCCTATCCCGCGCAAGCTTATTGGTTTTCTATCAGTGGGGCCTGGCCGAGACCAACCAGAGCGCGTCTCTCAGTAGATTTTACCACCGAGAGTGTCACGGACGGGGACAGCTCCGATGTGCTGGAAAAGCTCTTGCTGTTCGGTAGGTCGGATAATTCATGCGCTTCTGATCTGAACTGTTGTCGGCCGCGAACTCGCGCTCCCATTGGTGACATTTGTGGGGCCATCGGTTTCTTTGTGGGGCCACGCATTTGATTTGAGAAAGCGTCCGCGTTCGGTGGTCCACGCGAGTTACTTCATTTGGGTGGTCTGGTACGTAGGTGGGTGGCACGGAAGTATGGTCGCGATTCGCATCATTCGGGAAGAAAGACATGTTATTTTAATTTAAAGGGGTGATATAATTACAGTCGCTTTTTACTTCCAAGACTTTATACCACGTTGTTGCAGTTCAATTAGAGATAACTTCGAGATAAAATCTACAAGATTTTATTTTTTTTAATAAAATATTATCTACTTATGATAAAACTCTAAACCCTAAAACCTCTAACTAAATGGAATTGGAAGGGCTCCACAGAATCAACGGTTTTGACTCCATTTCCACGTCAGCTGGTCTCTCAATTAGCGAAGAAGAAAAGAAAAACTGCAAAACAGTCTCTTTTGCAAGTAGCAGGAGAATAGGAAAAGCGAACAAGATAGGGATTTGAGTCACTGAGGACTCAGAATCGAGGACAGGAATTTGAAGAAGAATCGAATGCTTCTGCTGTAACGATTCTGCTGAGCCAAACGGTGGTGTGGTGTGACACGGAAGGTGAGGTCGGAGGGAGATCAAATTGCATACTGAGCATACAGCAGACACTTTTCCCAATATTCGGTTAACGACGGTGTCCGTGCCTCCCACTTTGGCTCTGTTATAAAGACCCCCGGTAACAGTGCCCTCCGTTGCTATCAGTATTCGTTTATCATAATATCCTGCATTTTGCTTCCAAAAGCCGGCTCCGGTCGTCGGGAGGTGTTTCTCGGCGAACATGGTCGCGGATCTCAAGTCTAAGTCGGAGATTTCTTTCGCGGGGACGTTCGCCAGCAGTGCTTTTGCGGCTTGCTTCGCTGAGGTATCTCCCCTTTCATTTTTTTTCCATGCTGGTGGTTAATTAATTCGCTTTGGTCGTCTTAGACTGTGATCCGTGGGTTTGTTCTTCGCTAGTGCTTTAAATATTTTTTTCTTTAGATACTTTGTTGAGCTGTGACATTCTTTACGCGCTTGGATTTGGACAAGATTAACTTTTTATTTTTTTTTCCGTTGTTTCGCGGGCGTTGTCTTTGTCATACATCCCGGAGAATAGGCCTATTGCTGTGGACAATTTTATAATTTCCGCATATGTAGGGAGCCGGGATATTTTGCTTCGTCTTTCATGGGATCACATCTTACTTGTTAGCGTCCTTGTCTGGCACTCTCGAATTTTGGTTTGTCCATAACGCAGTATTTGAACTACCTAGATCTTTTATCTGTTGAAATGCAATCCGATCCCCTTTCATGGCAGATTACCTCGCCATCGTCACCATCGTCGCCGGAGCTTTAGCTCGGCTATCCGTGAAGGCAACATGGATGATGCTCCTGTAATGAACTCAGGTTGGCATTGGCCTACCCCAATTCTTGGGTACTCTATATGAATCAGCTCCTCATCTTATGCGTCAGTATAACTTGTTGTTCTGTAACTAGAGGTTCAGCTGGACTTCAGATGTGATCCTGGCATGCTTATGTAATCCTGTTCTAGTATTGGATGAGCTTGTTCGGCGATGGTTTTAGCCTGATTCAGCACTTTGCTATTATTCTCTGCTTTGGATTGACAGTTCAGCGCTGAAATGGCATAGTCAAGAAGTTTAACGTAAATCACTTCAGAAGCAAATATGTAGAAATTGCAAAGACTGGTGTTGCATCCAGTCACTGTGACCTTCTGGAGTGGGTTATTACAATTTCAATGAACTTACCCTGCTGAAATCAATGGATCACCTCTGACAAATCGAAAACTCTGATGTGGCTCTTGAAAACTTCCACATCTGCGTGTTTAGTACTGTATTGGAAATCTATCAATGATGACTATATTTTAATAGTTCGATAAGAGATAGATTTGTTGTTGAATTGTCACTATTTGAGAACTTATGCTACTGGAAATCGTGATGCTGTTCTGAGTACTGAATTGACATTTATCTATGATAAACAGTTTAGTAATTGCTAGTCTCTTCTAGCTTTTTCAACAAAAAAAAAAAAAAAATTGTAGTGTACTCTTCTTTGTGTAACCTTCATACTGGAAATATCATTGCTTGCAAAGTAATATGTAATTAAGTCTCTATCTATAGTAAGGATCAACTCATAAAAAAATGTCAATCACATTGGCTTTAGCCTTCTAAACGAAAAAGTTTATCTATTGGTCCATACACGAGTTCTGCATTTTGGAGTTTGACATTTTCGTCTTATGTTGCTTGTGTTACTACTTCCATGCAGATATGTACTATTCCTTTGGACACAGCTAAAGTTAGGTTGCAGCTCCAGAAGAAAGCAGCTTCAGGTGATGGAGTTGGTGTGCCTAAATACAGGGGAATGTTGGGTACTGTTGCTACAATTGCAAGAGAGGAAGGTCTGGGAGCACTCTGGAAGGGTATTGTGCCTGGATTACATCGTCAATGCCTCTACGGAGGACTAAGAATAGGGTTATACGAACCGGTATCCATTTTTTTTTTAATCTCAGATTTTTTTAACTCAAAATCTTTTGTGTACTTATGTTATGACCACCAAAGAGGAATAGAAGCTAATGCATGTTACTAATGGTTTTCTAAACTTTTTGAAATGTTTTTTAGGTTAAAAACTTCTACTGTGGTGACAATTTTGTTGGAGACGTCCCACTGTTTAAGAAGGTGCTTGCTGCTCTTACCACTGGTGAGATCTCAATCAGACCTTTCAGATGTCAGTGTGTTGTTATTCTAGAATATTTGTTTGGCTACATTTTCTATTACTCCAACATCAAAACTGTTAGTGGGAATAAGTTCTTGTGGATTAATATCATTGTAACTGATAAATTGGTTGAAAATTGTTAGCAGGAATAATTTTGGGATTGGCCTGAACTCAACTTTAACATGGTATCAGAGTAGAATGCGTGTGGTCATTTAGTCATTTTGGGACAAACTTGATTCAATTTTAAGAAATAAACTCTATACTCTATTCCCCTATTTGTGTGCTAACTGTTGTGTTACTTTAAACAGGTGCTTTGGCGATTACAGTCGCTAATCCGACTGACCTTGTAAAAGTTCGCCTTCAAGCTGAGGGAAAGCTTCCACCTGGTGCACCAAGGCGCTATTCTGGAGCTTTGAGTGCCTATTCGACTATACTAAGACAGGTTGGTATTTTTTCACATTTACCTTATAAATTTTCTATCATTTTAATTTCATTGTCAGGTAAGCTTTGATGTGGCCAATTGTAATAAAGAAAGTTTACTTGTGATTTAGGAAGGACTTGGGGCTCTTTGGACTGGTATTGGACCTAATATCGCAAGGAATGCCATTATTAATGCTGCAGAACTAGCCAGTTATGATCAAGTGAAAGAGGTAACTGTAGGAATGCCAACTGATGGAGCATAAATTATTTCTAACCTTCAATTTGTGCCCTTTGGTTCCCTGCTGACATGTTTCATCCAAATACAGACGATTTTAAAAATTCCAGGTTTCACGGACAACGTTGTTACTCATCTCTTAGCTGGTTTAGGAGCGGGATTTTTTGCTGTATGCATTGGTTCTCCTGTTGATGTGGTAAGCTTCTTGTGTTTTGCCTGAGCACTGGATACTACTAAGATCGACCTCATCTGTTGTTAGTCGCTTCAGATTTGAAGTCTTGGAAATTCGTATTTTGAGGCAGAATAGTTGAAAATGCTGCAACTGCGATCAAAATTAGAACTTTATGGTAGTTTGAGTTTATACAGTTGTACTTGACATGCATGCTTCTATTTAAAATTTAATGCTGATGGGTACCATTTGAATTACTTTAGTTAATGTCATTCACTGGCAAAGTAGATGATTGATGTAAAATTTGTGATTTAAGTACTTATTTACTTAAGGATGCTTTGCCTTACGGAGTATTGGATGCTAAAAGAAGAACATTTTAATGGATGATGAAATAAGAGACATCTATCTTTCTAATATTAGGTTTAAGATACAGATGTAAGGAGTTTTAGATGTGCACGCTAGTACAATTTCTACTTTCATTACTCTGGTAACTTGTGAGCTGAACTGTGGTGTTTCGTTTCTTTGTTATTTTCCTTTGAATACTTATTAAATGTGTAGGCAACTTAAACTGATTATCAGTTACAGATTCTTTTGTCCAGAAAATTCTTTATGATCAATTCTCATCTCTGGTCTTTAATCATTATTTGCAGGTGAAGTCCAGAATGATGGGAGATTCAGCCTACAAAAGCACTCTTGACTGTTTCATCAAAACCTTGCGAAATGATGTATGTGATTATTCATAAGGGAGAGTTTATACTTTTTACTTAAAACGTAGATTAATTGGTTCTTGAAAATGACTTCCACTAGAACAGTAAAGTAGCTGTAACCAATGTCACTCACTGACTTTTTGTCTGTAGGGACCTTTGGCGTTTTATAAAGGGTTCATTCCAAACTTTGGTCGGTTGGGATCATGGAATGTAATCATGTTCTTGACATTGGAGCAGGTGAACCACTTTTCAATTAAGAATTTCTTTCAAATTCAAATCTCTAGGTTGGGCGATTTGCAAAACAATCAATTTTTAGGAGCACCTTTTTACTCCTCTCAATCTGCGAAAGGGGCTTGTGAAACTGGTCAAGGATTTTTAAGCTCATAGGAGACTTTTTCTTGCTGTTCGTTCTAACGTTATGCAAACCATCATATTGTACTACATTCCCTGTTGGCTGGGATTATTTTATCTTATTCATTTTTGCTTCTTTTCTTGTTCATAACAGGTCAAGAAACTGTTCATAAAAGATGTTCAGAGTTGAGGGTTTATGAAGTTTCCAAAGACATTTGCATGGAAGCTAAGATTGTTTCAGAGTTAGGAGAACAGAAATGAGCCTTCTATAGAGTTTTTTAATCAGGAAACTACAATAAAAGCTTTCCTATTGGGTTATCAACATCTGGCTAGGTCCATTTATTTGAATCAAAATTCCCCAAAACGATACTCTGGAAAAAGTAGTTACTGCTTCAACAATGTTGACTACAAGTCATACAATATGAATTATGGTTTTTTGTTGCTTTTGATTCGACTCAAGTCTTTATAGAGAAGTTCGAAATTGTAAGAAGGCCAATGAAGCCGGTATGAAGGAGATTCTGTATTGTGTGATTGAATATTTTGATAAACTTTTTGGCTGAGAGACGATGGTGTAGCATCTCTTCAAATAATTTTCGGCTGCAAACAGCAGAAGTTTACTTAAATTTGTCCGCGCATGTCAATCTCTTTGTCATAAACTTGATTAAAAATGTTTAATTTGCAAATATATTTTGGAGTTTTTAAATTTTTTGAGCTGTAACATCGTTTTGCGGGCATAAAATGGACCTGAATTTCCTGCTAACAGTTACCCAGCCTCTCTATTTTCTAGGGTTTCCTGGGTAAATTGCACCATGTACATCACCGTAAATAAGCTGCTCTTTCATCGTAATTGCAGTAGAGCTAAATCACCGTCAGGGCCAGGTTGGCCCTTCAAATCTTTATTCGGTAGGCAAGTAATTGGACCAATGTATTTCAAATTGGTTAGTGAATCAAGGCAACGAAATTTTTTTATGAAAAGCGACTCTAAGCAGAAACTGCGCAGAGAGATGTTGCACTTATTTGCTTAGCTGATCATATCAAACCAATCAGTAGGTCTCCGGGGAACATAACCCTCTTCCCACATTGCAGTCACCAAAACATGTAATATTTGAGTTATTTCTTCCATGTCTGGCTGAGAAGGATTTTCTGCAGCAAAAGCACGGACTTGGTTCCTCACTTCAATCCAACTACACCCATGCTGCTTCTCAACCCCATAATCAGGCATCGCGTTACCCACCCTATCGACATCATTCCATCGGTTTTGAGAAGCATAAATATTAGATAATATCACATGGTTCCCAGGGTCATCCGGCTGCAATTCTAGAAGACGTCTTACCGCACACTCGGCCATTTCCGCATTCCTGTGAGTCTTAGCAGCAGAAAGAAGAGCACCCCAAAGACTAGCAGTAGGTTGGAGTGGCATCTGGATGATGAAATTTCGGGCAGTTTCAAATTGGCCTGCACGACCAAGCATGTCAACCATGCAAGTGTAGTGCTTTCCACTGGGAACAATACCATAAACTGAACTCATGGTACTAAACTGTTTCCACCCCTCATCAATTAAACCAGCATGACTACAGGCAGAAAGGACACCCACAAAAGTGACACTATCAGGAACAATCCCGTCATTCAACATTTTATTATATAGTGCAAGGGATGATTGAGACTTTCCATGAACGGCATACCCAGTAATCATGGTATTCCATGTTATTATATCTCTCTGTAGGGATGTTCTGAAAATGCACTCTGCATAAGCCAACGACCCGCATTTAATAAACATGTCCAGTAGGGAGTTCACTATATACAAATCATTGTAAATTCCCAAGCTTTTGATACTATATGCATGAATGGCTTTACCATGATATAGCGTAGCAGATTGTGCACATGCATGGAGAATACTAGCAATGGTGATGGAATTAGGTTTTAGCCCATGCATCTGAAGCTGGCGAAAATACTTGAAACTTTCATCAACTTGCCCATTTTGCACATGCACTGATATAAGTGAAGTCCAAGTGATTATGTTAGCTTGCTGTCCTTCCATTTCCATATCATTGAAGGTCTTCAAAGCCTCATCAAGGAAACCACTTTTTGCAAGCGCAGAGATTAGTGTATTCCATGATACTATGTCTTTGGAGTTCATGGAATTGAAGATCTTTTTGGCATAATTTGTGTCCCTACAGTTACCATACATGTTCATTAATGTTGTGCTGATATAATGGTTCATCTTACATCCATGTCTGAAAAACATATTATGCAACTCCTTTCCAGTCCTCAAACAAGTTAAATTTGCAAGAACTGGTAGGATTATTTCAAAACTCCTGGAATCTGGTCTCTGCTTTGACCACTTCATTTCTTCGAAAATCTCCATGGCACCTTCAAAGTCAAAACTTCTGACCAAACCATCCATCACAGAGTTCCAACTAACAATATCAGGTTCTATTCCATCCTCACTCATTGAATCAAATAGTTCCAATGCAATATCAATTTTCCCCGAATTTGCATAAGAAGATATCATAGAATTCCAGTCACCTAACTCTTTCACTTCAATGCAGTTAAAGGCATCGTAGGCTGCCTCAAAATCTGCACACTTCAAATAAAAATTCAAAAAGAGAGAAGCCATGGTTTTATCAGATAAATATCCTTCTTTTAGTAGGTATTGCTGAAGCTCTTTCACGTAGTGGACCATATCAGGAGATTCACACATTTGAAGCAGTGATGAAATAGATGTAGGATTTGGTCTCACTCCTCCAGTATCCAACTGCTTAATTATTCCACATATATTATTGATGGATCCACTTTGGACAACTGCAGCCATAAAACACTCCCAAGTGACCTTGTTTGGATTTACGCGATATTCATGCATCTGTATCAACAGTTCAATAGCCTCATCGAAAAGCCTTATCTGTGAATAACCTTTGATCATTGCATTCCAACATGCCGTATCCCTTTCTTCCACTCTCTCAAAAACTAAACGACCATATCCTAGGCCTCCACAATTTGTGTACATATCAACAAGACCACTTCCAACAAACCTGTCAGACTCAAAACCAGAAACTGCAATCAATCCATGAATTTGTTTAGCAAAATCCAAACAACAAGAACGAGAAAATATGGGTAATATCCCAGCAAAGATGGCCGAGCAAGGTCTGACTTCTACATTCATCATTCTTCTGAAAAAAGCCAATGCCTCTTGGCCGAAGCCAACCTGGACAAATCCTACAAGCATAGTAGTCCAAGTAAAGCTATCCCTATAATCCATTTCATCGAACACTTTCTCAGCATCAACTACGCATTCGCATTTGGAATACATATCTATAAGGGAATTCATCACCACGACATCCCAAACAAAACCGTCCTTTATGACATTCGCATGGATCCTTCTTCCTGTCCTTGAATCTTGGATCTTCCCACATGATTTTAAAATCAAAGGATACAAAAAACGATCGGCTGTAAGACCAGCAAAAATCATTTTCTCATAGAATTCAAATGCTTGGATATACTCACCGGCATTCAAACAAGCACCAATTATTGCTGTCCAAGAATACAAGTTTCTCTCACCCATGTTGTCGAATAGTTCCCGTGCAAATCTCAGGTCCCCACTTCTAGAATAGAGGGTGATAATATGATTCCATAGAGCTACATCCGGCTGCAACCCACTCTCCACCATGTGCTTGTGAATCTCACGGCCTTCTTTGAAAGCTTTGAATTTGATACAAGAGCGTATGAGACGAAGGTATGTCTCAGGGTGGACGCGGATATTGGGTGAGTGTGATCTCTGAAGTACACGGATGGCGTCTTTGAGTCGGCCTTCTTGGGAGAAACGATGCAGCTCCTGCTCCCATGACTGTTGCTGACACAGATGGTTGTGGAAAGGCCTTGATAAGATTCTGCGTCCACATCTTAATGCTCGTTGCATTTGCCGAGCGTAGTTTATGTGGTAGCATGAGGAAGGAGCGAGGAAGCCTAATTAGTTTCGCGAGTTAAACCCCGGGGTTTCATACAATATAGCGGCTGATAAGGCTGACATGGTGCAAATGCCACGATACTATAGCATGCTCCCCGAAGACATTCTTACCCGAAACCGTGCTGCTTCATTCGCCTCTGGCGACCGCCTTCAGGTTTACCTCACCGAGTCACCGGCAAAGATATAGTTTAAGAAAAGAAGTGAACTCCATAAGAAAAAAGTTGAAGTCGTTTCCTTTCTCAGCTGTATAGACGGTGACGATCGCCATAGCACTCTTACAATTGGTATGTTCTAAGTTGCGCAATCTCCTTTACATCCAACTCCTAGTGAAGACTCCGCCGCCGGGAAATCCTGTACCTCGTTCCAGAATTGAGCTACGCACGAAATTTTGTATAAACAGGCCTCTGTGTGTGTATGCACGCGCGTGTTACTACTATATATTATACGCGTATTGAAGAAGGGAAGAAAGGGTGGACTACAAAGACAGAGAATTCGCCATTTAGCTCAGATGTAGCTCGCTGTGTAGATGTGTATTGTTCAAGATTATAGGTTTTGGAGGTCAAATTCCACTTCGCCTTACTGTATGTTAAGGATCGCTTTAGGTGATACGAACTACCCACCTCATTTAACACTTATCAGGGTAAAATTATACATTTTATCTAACACTTGATGATATTTTTCCAAGTAATTTCAATGAAAGCCTTATACGAATTCCGGGGTTGTTTTCAACACATTAGTTTCAGCTTTCGAAAGGTTACTTTAAGATTTGAAAATGCTACAGAGGAGCATCCTCTGACCCAATTAAAGAATTTCCAGATCCTCATTGAATTAAATAGCAGTTTTGATAACTTTGGGGCAGAAAGAAAGGGAGAAGAAAATATCAATAACATGATTTCATAAAGCATACGGCTTATGCCTTTTTGTGCTCCGTAGCTCATAATCTCCATTCAAAGACCATATTAACAAATTGGTTTTTCTTTACAGCACAACAGCAACTACAAATTCAAAGAGAACACTAATCAAAAGGGAGTCCATGAGCAACAGCTCACTGTTTGGACACCTTAGGAAATTGACGTAACCCATCTTGGGATTGAATTCTTGAATAAAACCACAACTTTCGAAAAAAAAAAAAAAAAAAAAAGATAACACTCATCTAAGGGGAGGTATCTGAACAACCCTGTCCATCAAACCAAAAATCAACTCCAAACAAATAACCACTCAAACTGAAAGACAATAAATCTTGTCGTATGCTTTTTTCTCTCTGCAATAAACCAAATTCTATTGCCACAAGCTTATTTAAAAACCTGAAGCTTGGACAAAAGAAAGAAAAATGGGGGAAAACTCGTACAAATTAGAAAATATAAAGTAAATAGCCTTGAGATACACCGTGTCTGAAGGAATTAGTACCAATAACACAATCATCACTCAAGTTTTCTCTTCTCCACAATCCAGTTTTGTATCTTGCTTATGAACTTCTCATCTACTCTTGCATATAGCCTTCCCAATTTCTCCACGGCCATCACAGCATATTTCTCAATAGGATCTTCGTACTTCTCATATAATGCAGGGACAGTCAAAATGATGACAAGACCTGTCAAAAAGAAACATTTCAAGACGTGTACTAGTTCCAGCTTGAGTAGTCAAAATAAGAGAAACAATAAAAAAATCACAAAATTAATATTTTATTCTGGTTTCAAATACAATTGAATCCTCACACTCCTTTTACTTATTTTTCTACAATGCAAATCATATCTAGCTTCCATAAAAAAATAAAAAAACTTAAAAAATAAATAAAAAATAAAAAACAACAACAACTAGGTCGTAAACGTTGGTGGGTAAAAGAACACTACTATAATCTGACATGTTCTAACAACCTCTTAAAAAAAAATAATCTAACATGTTCTCCAAGCTACAGTTTAGCTGTCTGAAATTGAGGATTTCGTATGAGAAACTTGGAAAAAAACAAAGGATATTTGTTAGGTTGAAGCCTGCTAAACCTAGCTAGTCATTTTGTAAAGAACTCAACAATTTTAACAAGGCTTTAGTCCAAAAGTATAGTAATTTGACTACTGCATAAATAAGGTATAAAGGGGACCATACCATATTAAATAAGTAAAAACACATTTAAACCAGACATCGGCTGTAGCAATATAAACAGGCAACCTAAAATTAAGAAAAAGATTCAGTTTTTTGCTGTTTAGCTTTTAAAGGTGGTTTAAAAGAAGGATGTATCTCTCTCTTCCAGCATATCTGGAACAGATCCTTAGGAATGCCATGAGAGAAAGAGGACTCACTTGTATAACCTAGCATCAGAAAGTCAGTCCAACCACCAACTACTGAGATTAGCCACAGCCATGCTGCTACTTTCAAGAAAAGCATTGGATTCTTTCCAAGGGCAATATCATGAGAAACCGCAAGTAAAGTATTTACACGAGAATGGAGAAAAGCTGCAGCTTCATTCATGAAATCTTCTGACAATTGCAAAAAAGGTAAGGGTGGAGGTGGCCTGCATTAAATATCAAATGGAATTTCAGATTACATATAACGATTCATCTCATTCAGAAAACAAGGGTTTAGCTGAAGTTATTAATTTGAAGTAGCAACTGTAAAAAGAAGTAAACACCATATAACAAAGGGAAAGCTGATAGACAATGTAGATACCGTAGCCATACATGGAGAACTGAAAGAAATTCAAAAGACTGCCTCTTCACGGGAGACATGAGATTCCCTCTAGCGACTTCACTTTACAAGGCAAATAATATTAACTTTCTCCCCACTTTTTAAAGAGAATGTGGTCTTAATTATCTGACATGAGAAACTAAGTAAATCCTGAACATTGATGTTCCAAACATCCATGTCTAAATACATTGTCCAGCAAGAGTTTACAGATTTTCTTCTTGCTACAAAACATGGGCAGATTAGTGAACTTGAGCATAGCTCAGTGGTCATATGGGGGGGGTTTGTAATGGGAGGTCTTGGGTTCAAGTCTCTTAAGGGGAATGGGAATTGGAATACCAACTTTCAAACAAACAAACATAAAAAAAAAAAAAAGAACATGCGCAGATTAGCTATAGTGGTACAACTTCATTCACAAAACGCTTTGTTTCATCTCATGATCTTCTTAGTTAATTTCTGCATATTTGCTGCTTGATTGAGCAGATAAATCACAAATCAAGAACTAATAACATTTTATTACTTCGATAGTCAAACCATCTTTAAAGGAGCAAACTATGTTGAGAGTTTCGTTTTTTGGAATGAGAACAGATGGAAATGTTAACTAGTGCAGGGTCACAAAGTAAAATACACGAGGAATTACCTCCCCAGGATAGCTGCAGCATTGGCCCAGAGAAAGAGAATGACAAACAGTAGAAGAAAGACGCTTGACACAAGTGACAACAAAGTGTAACCAGATTTCTCGAACACCACCCAAGCAGCAAGAGTTGCAACCAGAATCCCGACTGTGACATTGCTTTGCCTCCACAGCAAGACGTCAGCCACTATCAACACCAGTCCAAAAGATACCAACTCACTCAAGATCTTCATGTTATAAATGAAATTATCAAAGAAGTGGACATTGATAACGTATTTCAAGAAAATTGCACATTTCAGAAGATAAATGTTGATGGCTTGATTAGAAGCAGATAGAACCTGACCACCGCTGACCAGGAAAAGAAGCAAATTGCACTTCCAACTATATTATTTAAAAAAAACACAGTTTGCAACAGTTTCAGAACTTTCAATGGCCTGCAACTTGCTAAGAAGAATGAAAAAGCCAGCAGATGAACAGATCGCAAGAAATGTAATTACTGAGAAATAGACTAAAAGCTAATATCTCGTAGAAGAGTCTCCAAAATAGAAATGCTACATTGGCAGCTTTTATATTTACTCGATCCAAATAAAAAGTTTCTACTTGAAGGATCTCACGATAGTAGACCTCCTCATCCGGTCCCCAATTTCCAATCTGAATTTGGGGCAAGCAAAGTTCACTGCTGGCAACGTCAGCGCGATGTCCACAGCCAAATCCTCTCCTCAGCTCTACCTACCAAAACCTCTTAAGGACTGTCAATAGTTCAAATTCTTATGACATATGTAAACTGCTCCAGAAACAATTGAATCTCAGGGAGATTGTCCACAGTATATACTTATAGTTACTACAAGCGGACGCTGAAGTTAGAGACGTCTGAGAACCCCGAATTTTGAGAAAACCCCTAAACCCAAAAACCATAAAACGGGAATCATATATTCGCATCAAAGGAAAAGAAGTACAATTCCACCACTCAACATACTTTGAACACTGACATTGAATGAGCATCCACATTCAGACTCGTCCACAAAAAAGAAACACAACCAACAAACAAACAGATTATTACGACCCACGTTTCCACTAAAAAAAAAAAAATCCAAACCAGAAGGGGAAAAAATGGGGTGATGGTTCTATTTTTCTCCTCACCTGCTCCGCCTCCAAGGATCTGATGCACCGTTCTCTCCCTGTTAAACAATCTAACAGAAGAAACCCCCATGGATCTATCCAAAGTTCAAAACTCTCGAACCCTGAATCCGAGGGGGGAAATTCCGAAACCCGGCGGTTTTGACACGGAATGCGGGAACAGCTATTGCTTTTACCGCATTCTTTAATGGCTTTTCGCTTACGTTTGGCTGTTTGGCGGATTCCGACTCCAGGCTAAAAGCAGAAAAGCCACTCATTGTGCCCTCTTTTCTTTCTTTCCTTTTAATTTTCTATTTACTGTTAAATAGTACATTTCCGGTTTCGGTCGTGGAAGAGAGTCAGAGAAAGACTGCTCCACGGCCACTCCCCATGGCAGCACCTTGGGCTTTCCCTGAGCTTTCTGCTACCTTATTCCGCACCCCACTTTTACTTTTTCGACTCTGCAAAAAGTCATTTGCGTCCTTTAATGTCCTTCTCTGGGTCCCACTATCTATTGAATCTCACCGTTCATATTTTTTTGCACGGTTAGATAATGACCTGTGACGTGAGTCCCACTCTTAATTCATGGTCGCCAATTGAATGTCGATCGTCCAAACTCACGGACAACGTGTTTCCCACTAATTCTTCGACAGATCGGCGCAGTGCTCGCGGAGGCGCAGGATAGTGCGAAAGCGCAATTTGTTTTCTCTTTTTCCCGCTTCTTGTCTCTTCAAATCTCAACTGACGTAACGATTAACGACCCTCCCGTCTTCGTCAGACTCTTCACTCTTCACTTCAGAGTGACGAAGGGGAAAACAATGGCGGCGGAGTTGAAGAACTTGCTTCTCCTGCTCCTCTTTGTCCAAGTCTCCGGCGCCTCTCAGATCGGCGTCAACTACGTAGACACCGGTCGGCGAGCTCCCGGACACGGCCCCCGCCGAGTCGTCCCCTTTCTTCTACGGTCATTTCCAGGGCTAACCAGGGTACGCCTCCCGGACCCGAGTCCTCAAACCGTCTGTGCTTTCTCCTACTCCGGGATCTCCCTTCTTCTCTCCGTTCCAAATTCTTTAATCTACAGCTTCGCCGTCAACAGATCCAACGCCGTCCGGTGGCTCTCCCTCCATGTCGTCCCCTGCTATCCCCGGGCACGGGTAGCCATAATTTCCGTTGGGGATAATTACGCGGTTCAGGAGCTCCCGGAGTTCCTGATGCGTGCAATTTATAACCTGCATCAGGCGCTTCGGGAATTCGGGATCCGCAAGATCTCGGTCTCGACTACTTTTTCGTTCGATATAATCAAGAATCCCTTCCCGCCGTCCGCGGCGCAGTTCGAAGAATCGGCATCCGAGTCGCTCATCTCGCCGCTTCTTGATTTCCTGTCTGCCGTGAACTCTTCGTTCTTGATCAATCTCTATCCCTACCACTTCTTCCGGTCCGCGGCGGAGCTGCCGATCGGGTTCGTCCTGTTTCAGGAAAATCAGCCCTACACTTACCGGGAGGATCCAGTGACTGGTCTCCGATACCGGAATCTCTTCGATATGATGCTCGACGCCGTAAATACAGCCATGGCTGCCCTAGGTCGTAATCGTATTCCGATCGTCGTTACGGAAACGGGATGGCCAAGCGAAGGAGATGTTAACGAGCCCGAAGCTAATGAACTGTTCGCAGGCCTTTACGTGGACGGTTTGATCAGACACTTGCGATCGAATCCGGGAACTCCGTCGAGGAGGGAAGGGGCGGCCGTGACGCACATTTTCGAGTTGTTTGACGAAGAGAATCGACAGACAAAGCAGGGGAGGAGCAGAAAGCACCAATGGGGGATTTTGTACCCAAATATGACGAGAAAGTACCCGATCGATTTCTCTGGTTCGGAACGAAACGGTAATGGAGATTTGATGCTGCTGGTGTTCGGATTTTGTTTGGTGATTGTCATGATTCTGCAGAGGAAGGTATAAATGTAACAGAGAAGTATACATTGTAAATTTTTCATTTCCAGAAAGAAAAAATGTGAACAGAAAAACAATAGATATATTGGGAAGAATGAACTTTTTTGGTGGAAAATTAATAGCCATTTTCGCTGCAGACAATTCGTAAAAGAATTTTCACTTGATAGAGGCTGTGCTGCATATCTGAACATTACCCGGATATGAAATGTGAACTTCTAAAATTTTGGTTGATTTTTGGATGAAACAACAAAATGTGAATATTTTTAGGCTACTTAAACTTTGACTAAAATTTAGGGTTTTATATAATTGTAGACCTTGGCTGCATAGTTTGCAGTCTTGGAGAAAATTTCGCAGATTTAATCTCAAGTTTATCTCTTACTAAGCTGCAACGTAGAGGTGATGTAAAGTCTTTGAAGTAAAAAACCACACTACTTATATCACCACTACCTTGTTAGTTGTCACGTACAAATCACTTCATAATTGGGCGATTCCTTGTAAAATGTTCTTAGTTAATTTAAAAGCATTTCAGTTCTTCAAATTAGTTTCCATGTACACTGACGAGCTCAATTGTATTTGTTTATCAAGTTACATATCTATAAATTATTTTATCACTAATTTAATAATAAGTTTTATAATCCTTCCCATCATTCCAGTATTTCACGAATTCCATTTAAAAATTATAAAAAAGTAATAATAAGTCCTATCCTTGAGGATAATCTCTCTTTTTTTTTGTGATTGCTTTTTTCTTGGTACTTGATTTTACTGGCTGTAATGTTAGGTCTACCTGATTATTAGTGGAATATGATTCTTTTATGTCATTTAACGCCAGCATTTCGAATAATATCTGTTCATATTAAGTGAAATTTAATAAGTAAATTAACGATGATGATGAAAGGGACAAGAGTTTAATGAAAGTGTGTAATTTAAAATGGTTCTAAAAATATTAGAAAGATTGAAAGCAAAACTTGAAAATATTTTCAGGAGGAGAGGAATTTATTATTATTTATTTTAAATCATGGACGCTGTTTTTTTTCTTCCATCGTCCTAAACTTCAAAAGAAATTTGGCATTACTGTACTTATTAAAATTAAAGTCTTCGAAGTTGGAACTGTTCAACCCGATATTTTGTCTGCTTTGACAGGACACTCGAGCAGACGGCATGTTAAAAACTTTGGTCGCCGGTCAATGAATTAACGATCCGCTCCGTCAGGACAGGGGATGGAATGATGGTGGTATTAAGGTTCTAAAATCTAAATTGAACAAATCCCATATCACACGCCGGGATTATGTTCGGTGTTTCTCTTGCTACCTGCTACTCCTAAAGTTCATTGCCGGGCAACGCACTGAAGCTACGTGTTTAAAGAAAATCCCCTTGCTCCAATTTGAGGTTCGATGCTGCTCCACCTTTTACATCTGGATGACCTTTCCATTACATTTGCGCTGTAAATTATTTATTCTATCGTTTTGGCTGTATGATTTGGGGATTTTGGAGGGTTAGTTTTATGATTCCGCAGTCCTCTGCTCCTCTACGGACGTCATTTTCTGCTACCAACCCCAAGTCTTACATGAAACTCAATTTCTTTCATTCTCCAATTGGGTCTTGATGTTTTCTTCTACTGAATAAAATACGATTCAAAAAAAGAGCCCACGAGCTTGAACCAGGAGATTTTTCCGATGCGATTTGTACTACGGATAGTAAAGGAAACACCGGGGACTTGTATTGACTCGTTGATTGGAGTTTTGACGTTCCAGATACAGTCCAACTGCATATTCAGTCATTGGGTGGCCAAAAGATTTGAACTTGGGCATATTTAGTTTTCATAATTCTCGTCTGTTCTATCTGATGGAGCCCAGTGCTTCTATATACAGACAATGGTAGTTTCTTGCCACATTGAATTTTGTGAAACATCCTTGCGCCTCAGAAATGCAGGAAATAGTTGCAAAATCAATGTTGAAAAGACTGGTAATAAATGATGGGATCCCAAGAAGGTAGATCTCCGGGTTCTCAAGTTGTCATTCTACCATGGTTTTGATAGGATGCATTGATAGGATGCACCTCCTAGTTTTATTCACCCTTTGGGGTTCCCCACCTGTAGATTATCTGCAGCAGAGTTGCTCAGGGATGCTGTGGGAGGACCATCCACTAGAGCTGGAAAAATTTGATTGCAATTTTTTTGCATGTGCTGGTGAAACAAATGTAGGGTGAACATGGAAAAACTTGACCATAGTTTATTGCAGCTCATTAATTTTTTCTTGTGTGTATCTTTGATTACCTGATTATGTGGTGGATGATTTCTCTGCTGCAAAACTATTCTTGGAACAGTCCATCCCAATTTGAATATGTAATGGGTCTAGACATTCTTGACCCTTTTTAATTTAGATAAGTATGAAGAAGGAATCATTTGGCTGCTTTTAACTCTGAGAAGTCCAAATGCAGTTTTCTATCAGTAGGATTGAAGCATCACTGTACTTTTGTGTTACATGGATCTAAATTCTGTTTTTTTCATATGAACTCTTTAATAAGCTGCTTGGAATATTTGTCTTGTAACTTATCATTTAAGAGATTTTGCTAGTCATTCTGCCATAGCATTTAACTAGTTTGATGAGCTACAAATCATCTTGATGTAGGGCATCCTAGCATGTGAGCTGGAAATTCAGATATTATGTTTCAGCCAAGTAATTTTGGATTATTTCTCATATTTGTTCCTTATTTTTAAGTTTGTCAAGATATTGATAAAGCAAAACGTACTTGGAACACTTTTATCATTTGTTGGGTAATGTTCTATTTAGGGGAAGATTATTAATCTTTTAAGTCTTCCATTCTTGAAGAAAACTTGAGGTAGCCACATACCATAAATTAACTAATGAGCATGTAAACCCAGTGAAAATTTGAGGAAATCTAGTTGAACTCTTGAAGATAAACTATATAATGGTGCAATTGCATAACTTAGATGACTATATTTGTTGAGGAAAATGTGGAAACATGCAGTAGGGACCTTGCTGTTTGACTTTAAGAATGCCTTGTCCCTTGTGCTAGTGAAAACAGAAATTGCGCTGACCCTATTTTACTGAAAAGAGAGGGAACCCTGTTCCTCTTCCAAATTGACACATTAACATGCTCCATCAGAAACAACTTCTGAATTGGGTAGAGTAGCATCACCAAGTTCACATTTCTTGTGATCACTGAAAAGTGATGAAAGAGTTTCCCGATTAACTATGGAATTTATTTAATTCTGCATGCAGGCTGAAGGACCACCTGCTCCTGCATTTCCTATGTTAATCTACCTTGAGAAACTGTGTTAGTCATTCCTTCACTTACAGTATTCTTTAATGAAAAAATAACCCAAGGGTCTATTTTTTAGCAATCTTAGGCCCTGTAATGAGCAAATTAAATTTACATAATAAGCATCCTGTCTGAAGGATAAGAAGTAAATCTTTGTGATTGTGATTCATACATTATCCACTCCTCCTCAATGAAGTCTCCATGTGCTAAATCTTTTTCTTGAGGAAAAAACTTTACGTCTCCGAATGGCTTAATCATCAGCTCAATTTCAAAAGGTTGTTCCACATGGTTCCCGCTACTGTTTGCCAGTATAAGTATCTAGGGTTTGAATACTCATCAGGTTTTTATCCATCAAATAATTATTTTTTTATCTAGCATCTCAAGTGTCAATTAATTTAAATGGCTAAGTGGGATAGAGCAACAAACTCATAACACATCTGAAGTAACTCTGACATGGATTTATATGTAAATGAGTGGCTATATTTTGAAGAAAGAGTTTTGATTGAATCAAACTCTGGTTGAACTTAGGAAATGATTTGGTTGCACTATTTTTTCCAGTTTGCAAAGTCCAGGTTCAGTTAAGGTCTTCGTATTTCTTTTCCATAAGACTTTGTGACATACATCAGAGACGAGATATTTTCTCTCTTGGTTTTGGCATCTCTCTGTTGAAATTATGAGCCTTCTCATGTTCTTAGAGTTCTTTGTGTAGTGTGATTATTGTTATCTTGGATGGAAGAAAGCGATTTGTTGGTGCGCTTGATCTTGTGTCAGATACCAACATCTATTTGTAATCACGTAGTATTCTATGAACTTCCAAATTTTACCTGTTGCATGAAATTGCAGTTAAATTTCCAATCTCGCCAAAGCCTGATGAATTGGATCGTTGCACATAAGCTTATGGTATTGGTTTGTTGATTGTTTCACTAAGGATAGTTATAAATATCCTGGTCCAGGTTCCATCTTTGAAACTTTTGGGCCTGTCTTTATTGTTCAACTACTGCTTTCTTGTAGAAACTGGATGTGGCTCTCTGTACTGATTTTGGTTTTGTTTTAACAGATATCAATGGCAAAAGTCAAGCGCAGACAGCTTAGGACAATTGCTGAGAAAGGTGGACGACTAGCCAAACCGTCAAACTCCAATACTGAGGAAGGACAGGATGAAAATGATTGGGTGATCGTTAAAAAACAGAAAATTAGGATATGGATTCCTCCAGTGTCAACAGAAAAGCCACTACTTCAAAGTACAACTTTGGAACATAAAAAAGCCAAACCAAGACGAGTGCCTAAAGAAAGCCGACCCCGAAGCATGGCTAAAAGACGTCTCAAGCATACACATTCTGAACAGAAGAGGACCACTCATGTTTCCAAGAACAAAGAGGAAAGCTCAAAACTGTATGGTCCAGCACCAGTACGTTGTCCCCTGTATGGTCATTTACCTCAACCCACTTTTGAGATCGCATCAAAAGAATCAAATCCACTCGTTGGGGAATCTGCTGCAGGGCCATCCTGGAAGCCGATGGCGAAGATGCATAAATCCTCAAAAACACATCTTAGCCCCATGAAATTAAGAACTGGAATACTGGGAAAGCCAAATACACAATGGCTGTCACTACTTGCAGCATCCTGCTATTATGAATCAAAAAAACCTTGTGATTTTGAGTCGACAAGCTGCCTTAACTTGGGTGAGTTGCAGAATCAACAAACTAGGGCCTTGAATCTCGAGAGGAAGCTAGAACTAGCAGGTGGTTTGAGGAGGTGGCTTGTCTCACAGGGATTGGAGCAGTTCGTGTTGATCTTTCAGAGGGAAAATGTTGATAAGTTGCAACTTTTGAATCTGACCATGGGGAGTCTTAAAGATATGGGTGCTACTGCAGTGGGACCCAGGAGAAAACTGATACACGCCATTGATAGACTCTCCCAACCATACTACTTCTGATTAGATCGGCCTAGAAGCTTCTTGATGGTTACCTTCATTCAAGTTATTCTTAGTTTGCGGCTTCAATTTAACTGAACTGAAGGAGGATGAGGAAGCGCGGACTCTATTGATGGTTTACCTTTATGTTATTTTCAATCCGTCATTTCAATTTATTGAAAGGAAGACGAGGAAGTGCTGGTCCTATTTAATCTCAAGCTTGAGATGAAGAGTCACGTATTAGCTATACACTCTCAGAGGAAAGAAGAGGATACAGTTCCCTTTCCCGCTATGTATGTACATGTAAAAATGCCTAGGCAAGTGATTTGCTAAAATATCAGTCTTTGGAAGAAACAGCAACGGACTTTTCTCTATACCCAGATGCAAGTTTATAAGATGTAAAATGCTTATTTAATGTGAGAAATCAGTTAGATTTTGTAATTTTGTGTTTCTTGGGGTATTTTTAATTTTAAAACGATTCTTTTCCCCCTGACTTCTCTCAAGCCTCCATTCTTGCTGACAATGGACTTTTTCTGGTTAATGTAATAACTAATTAACCACACTTGCTGTTGAAATTCGGGTCATCGCTTTCCATGTGGTAAACAGTATGATTTCGCAGCTTTATTAATGATTGGAAGAGAAGATTATCAGACCAAATTGAAGTCGACACAGAAGATTTCCACTGGTGCTAAAGCAGTATGTAAACTTGTAAACAGAAGGAAACTAGACGAAAATCTTTCACCGTAGGAGAAAAAATAGCAAGGGGAACGATGCAAGGATCACAAATTCAAAGAATGAAACCCAAAGCAGCAGAAGCTTCAGTAGCCGCATCTGTGGCTATACATAATTACAGAGGAATATCCATTGACAACAAAAGCAACATGTGGTTTCACTGTAGCACATCATATAGTAAATATGAAGCATAATGACTAAGTACAAGTATCTTCCATTTTCAGGTATATCTGAATAAAAAAATAAAATTTGGGTTTCATTCTCTGATTCTATATTTCTGGGTTCGTCCCATCACATAATGGGAATCATAATCTCATTAGTCCTGAAGACGGGTAAAGTCCAAGGAGGATTATACCTAGCCAGCAGAAAATCCCCAATCACCTTAAACCCATCTCTCTCCAAACTCTGTTTCAACCGCTCCACCTTCTCCTCCACCACAGTATCAGTAGCCACTCCATTAAACCTCACCACCCCGTATTTCCTTTCGCCTTCCTGTTTTATGACAACCCGCTCATCGACGGGGACGGGCACCTCCTCCACGCTCGCATACTTGGACGGCAGCACAAACTGCATAGTGATCGTATCGGAGGTCTTGGTAATCACCGGCCCCGTCATCGCTATCTTCTCACCGGCTTTCTCAGGGGTCCTCGTTATGACGGGGGCCGTCATGGCGATCTTTTCGGGCTTCCGATTCTGGGGATTCCCGAGAACACCGATGTAGTTTGCGAGGATGGTGAAGCCGCCGTCGCGGTTGCCGCGGAGCTGCGCAGGATCGTAGGTGACCTCGGCCATGATCGATGGGGAGTATTTGCGAATCTCGTAATCTGGGGTGGTCTGGAGGAGTTCGAATTTGGGCGTTTCGACGCCGATTCTGCCGAAAACAGTACCCATTTCCCTTCCTTCTGCGGGTTAATCGAAGAAGCAAGCGCTACTAGTAAAAGTGAGGAGGGATAGACCTTGTGGACGTGGTCACTCCACGATCTTTGTTGGGAAACGCAGAAATAAAAAAGAACAACAACAAAAAAAAAGAGTTTGATTCATCTCAGACTTCGAGCGAAAGTAAGAGACAACCTCGAGCTCCAAGAAAAAAAGACACGGCACGCGCATGTTATTTTTAAGGGAAATGGTGGTTTCTAACCTGCGCAGAATGCGTGTGACCCTCAATTGGTACGTTCCAGCAACCGAGGCGGAAACGACAAGACAGCTAGTGTACTGCGCACGCCGGGCATCATAGGAAAGGGGGCGTCTTTGGCACTCGCTGTCTTCTTTATTGATTCCGTCAGTAAAAAGGAGCAGAAAAATGAGCAATACAGCGAGGACCGGCTGCAGGAAGCATTTATGCACCTCGACCGTCGACATCCACCTCCCTCCGGATTAGGGCTCCCCTTCCTCATCCCTAGACCTCTTCTCCGATCGATATCTTTTTACCAGGAAGCTAACGAAAGTGAAGAAGAATTTCCGGACGGCCTGGGGAACTTGAAAAACTGATTTGTTTTGCTCGGCGGTTCGAGAAAATGGGGATCGTATCCACCTCTTCAAGGTACTCCACTCTTGTCCTCTGCTTGGCTCTATGCTTCGTTGCCCTAGCTACAAGACCCATCTCCTCCTTTACCTTTTCCAAGTTCGACGACGACCTCTATTTTGATTCCCAAATATCTCTCCACGGAGACGCCGAGATCGGTGGTGATGATTCTTCACTGAGGCTCGCTCGCTCTTCGGTTCCCAGCTCGGGTCGAATAATGTCGAAGAGTCCCATCAAGATCTCCCCGAGAAATCCAACCAAGGTTGTTTCTTTCTGGAGCTACTTCTCCTTCGCCATCTCGCCAGGTGACACTGACGGCCTTGCATTCCTAATGGTGCCGAAAGATTTATCGGCACATTTCCTCAACAACTCCTCCTTTGGGGTCTCGCCCGGGGTCGTTGCGGTTGAGTTCGACACCTTCAAGGACGACAGGTTCATGGATCCGAACGCCAACCACGTCGGACTGGATATCGGTAGTCTAATTTCTGTTGCGTACAGAGATGCGGCCGAGAGTAAATTAGTGCTGAACAGTGGAGAGAGATTACACTGTTGGATCGATTACGATCTGAACTCAAGACAAGTGCAAGTTAGACTGAGCAAGACTGGCGCAGTGAAGCCTCTCGATCCCCTGATTTCGTATCACATCAATTTGTCTGATATGTTCGGTCGAGGAGTGTTTGTGGGTATAAGCGCTTCAAGTAGGAACACTACGCAGGCTACCAGTGTCTACTCGTGGAGTTTAGAGCTGAAACGCGTCGCAAAATTTATTCATTCGGACCCTTTAGATCCTCGCACGGTTGTCCAAGGTTCTGAGCAGAAGTTTGTTCGCTACAAGGATGATTATCTTCTCCGAAGTCTCGCCGGCATGATTCTGGGTGCTGCTTGCGGTGCCATGATAGCTCTTATTGTGTTGTTCGCGTGGTCAATGTTACAGAACAAACCCCGTCTGGCTCCGTCTGAGTATCCTGTATACCCTGCTGACATAGGGTACGAGAAGATTGTCGTCAACGCAGGCAAGACATCCATCGGCACCAAGAAATGAAATAGGGGTGGGGTATCATCTGGTCAATACCCTGCTCGAACTGTAAATTTCGAGTTTGTTGTACCTAGTTTGCCATGTTTATAACCACTGTTCATTTTGACTGGCAATGCGAAACGATGATCGAGCTCTTAAATGTATCTCTCCTGCCGTTGAGTGTATCTAAGACTGAAAACACGAGACGCATATGGTTTAGCAGATTTTTCTTGGTCGCCCATTGCATCCGCAACTGCAAGCAAGAGCAGGACGAATTTTTGTTTTGCAGAGATACTACATAAAATACATTGAGCGTGACATTGCATCCTCGTCTAGATAAGAGATAAAGTAGTACGCCTAAACCGTAGCGGACTACTACTACTACAAGGCTACAACAGGATGTAAAAACTCATTGTAAAAACTCATAAATTAATCCGAAGAATCAAAAAATTCAATAGCTAAGTAGTGGAAGTAATTCTATAATTAAATAAGCTAATGCATGAAACAACTAATAGAATAAACCAAATATTTATGCCCGGAAAATTAAGCGTTTACATTCAACTTATGCTAGTTATAATCTTGGACAATCTTTTCCATAATATTCAGGTTAAAAGTGCCACTCGAATCTTGTACAACTTTTAGTTGCCAAACAAATATAAAAGATTACAATTTGAGCAAAGTGAAGATGGTTGCATCCAACTTTTCATTTCTTTAAACATATTAAAATTTTTATTTTAGCAAAAAAAAAAAAAACAGTTGATGAATCAAACGAAATTGAGTGACACAACTAGAACAAGTCATATTATTCAATAGGCAAAATCAACTCATCATCCGCCAAGAAGGCAAATTAAAAATACATGGCAAAAGTCAAAGGTCCAGGATGACTACTGGGCCATTTGTTCAATGGAATTTACTGCAAACTAATTTGTTACCGTCATCACATCAAATTCTCTTTAACCATGTCAAACACAGCCAATTCTTGCTCAACATTGTACCACCAACATTACTCAGGTGTTCATGCTCCAATTCACGATGATTTCCTACAGCAAGGTCGAGATCGCCTTTTAACAGATGAAGTCATCACAAATCTGCGTTCTGTATCGTCCACCACCGAATGGTGGGGGTTAATATTAACAATAGGAACCCAGGTACCGGAAGGCTTCACTTCTAATTTAGGAACCTTAAAGAAGTAGATATTACCTAGGAGGTACAAGTGCAATTCGTAATTTGTTAGCGCTGTACGTTCATATTTAAATTCAATATCATGTCCTACAATTAAGCCATCAAAAGTCCCGTAAACTCACCCTTGCAGAATGTCAATCAATATGAAATTACAGGTAGATGTCTCGATTTTGAAAATACAATTATATGTTTCACTTTTGAAAAACACTAAGATGTTTGGATCATAAAAAGACAACTAGAGGTTTTGATTATGCAACCACAGTTAAATATTTGCTAAAGTAATTCAT
Source organism: Aristolochia contorta (assembly GCA_022405105.1). Lineage (NCBI taxonomy): Eukaryota > Viridiplantae > Streptophyta > Magnoliopsida > Piperales > Aristolochiaceae > Aristolochia > Aristolochia contorta. The sequence goes on along the minus strand of CM039665.1, from coordinate 37,164,967 downwards.
CTTCACCGGACCCGACTTATTTTTCTTGAACCGCAAGCAAATTTAACAATACTAAAACAACTCATTTCGTTACAAAAATTGAGCTTTACTAGAACCGACAAGAATATTCAAATCAGTGGAATATCAAACTAGTCAATTCAGCCTTAAAGTTATACAAAGCTCAAACTCATCTCACATATGCAATAAGTGATAAAAAAAAAAAATCAATGATACTAACTGCAGACTTAACCTTTTAAAATTGCCTCAGAACACGTGTTACCTTTTCTTTAAGGATGGTTTGCTCAAAATGGCAAACAAGCCATGTAGTTCAAATGGCATGGAGTGTCTAAATGAATCAAGGAAAACCACCAACACTTACAATACATGAATCTGTTAACCAGTATAAGCATATAGCAAAACTCCAATGCAGCCTTCCAAACAAAGGCATCAATAAATAGAAGCTATAAAGTTGCCTACTATGCCTCTATTACCGAACAAGTCAACAACAACCACCCAACCCTAATAAACTATCAAATCTAATGGCAGCGTCCAAACAAAATCTTAGGAAGACAACACACTAACAACACACCGACAATATAAGATATACTTTTATAATTTACAATGTTTCTCATAATTTAGTAAAACACATCTGAGCCGGGAGTAAAAAGGCTAAAGAAAAGTAAAAAACACTGTTAAATGTCAGGATATTAAAAAGTGATTAAGACACTACCACTACAACAAAGATTACAATAAAATAACACGGAATAATGGTCATTGATACAAAAAATAAAATAAAAATAAGGATAACAAAGTGCAAGGATAACAAAGTGCAAGATAACAAAGTGCAAGATAACAAAGGGAAAATGCTATGCATACTGACATGGCTACTTTTTCTGGTACAGTCCGACATGAAGCATGGGGCCCACCATGCCAAATGCCAGTCATTTATCAATGTGTGGCATCGACGTCAAAATGTACCCAAAAAAGCACCTCATGGCAAATATGCCTAGCATTTACTCATAACAAAGAGGTTGTTAAACATCGTATATGCTGACCTCCACTTTCCATTTCCACCTCCATTAAACAAAGGAATCGGGGAATTTTCAACCTGGGCTTAGGGCAGATGGTGAATAACACTCTTGGGTTCAATGTAGAGCCTGACTTGATTGCCACAGTGGCAACCTACTTGTGTTGTACAGTGGGTTCCCTCCCGAGGGAATACCTTTGCCTCCCCTTATTCACAAGCAGAGTCTAGAGAAGTCTTTGGGACCTGGTTTGAGAAGCTATACCTAAGACTATCCATGTGGAAAGGGATGCTCATCTCCATGGCAGGTAGGCTCATCCTCCTCAAATCCTGGCTTTCAGGGATTCCAGCCTACTACCAAACATCTCTTTTACTATCTAGTAGATGTCTGTTCAGATATAGAGAAGTTGATTTGCCACTTCTTATAAAAGGGAACTGAACACTTCTTCAAACCTTGGGTATGCCACTCTGTGTCAGGAACCAACTCGGGTACCTAGAATCTGAATCGGGTTAGCCAAGTCGGACATCTGATTTGGGTGGAGTCTGCCTTAGTTGAAGAAAACCAATTTAAAGAAAGTCTCTCTCCGACTCCACCAAGACAACCAAAATCCAAGTTGACTCTTCCGAGTCACACAATCATGCTTCAAACATCTCCATGTCAAATGGGACGAGATCTGCAAGTTGAAGACAGAGGAGAGATTGGTAAATAGATGAATCAGCGATAATAACATGGCTCTCCTAAAGCACTGCTAGCAAATGAACATTCAATAATCTCTTCTCTGGTGTGATTTGGTTCTTGGTAAGATAAGAAGTTTTGGTTGTTGGCGCAGTCACACACTAATCTTTTTGACAGCTATTGGTGACAGGGGAATCCATCAAGTTGTTTCAAACATTTAAGAGGAACACTAGATTTCTGGTCAATAATAACTGGGGGAGAGCACTCTGCAGAATTTCACATGGACCAAACACGACCAGAAAACTGAGGCACGGCACCTCTATCTTCCATGGGATCAAGGATGGGGGTTAAATTAAAAGACAACATATGAACTTAAGGTCATTTTACACAACCAGAAAACCAAGGGACGAGGATTCTCTTTCTCTTTCAGTGCGTCAGAGACGGGATGACATGAAAAAAAAACCACTGAATTAAGGGTCCTTTTCAGGAGCCCTTATGGTTTCTTACAACCATTTACATCCTTTAAAAAACAACAGGGAATCTTCCAAGGGTATTTTAAGGGGAAAAATATATTTAAATTATATTATTTTGCATCTTTAAGTTTATATAAGTATCATTCACTTTAAAAAGTGTAATGATTACATTGTCAGATTTAGTAACATGGTCCACTTGGGAATTGCAATTTTGTTCCATGATTAAATCACCTAATATTTGAATACCAAGGCCGCAAAGTGTACGGGGTTGAAAAACAATTCCAAGACGGGATCAGGTTTGAGAAACAGTGGGTAAGAGCCAGAGTTCATTCTGAACCCTATCCCAGCTTTTTACATGGATGGATTTTGAGGTAAGTTTTGTGGCCACGGTTGGTTTTTGCAAAATCCCACCCATACCCATCCATATGATGAGAGTATCCTATACTGATCCAGTGTGTGGGTGGGTAGAATCTTTCCTCCAAGCTGCACTTCCGAGGTTTTATCATCTGATTAAAAACACAAGGGCTTCTCTTGCTGGGTGTTGGACAATGTGAGTCTTTCCTTGGTGTGCAGAAATCAGGCGTCCTGAAGGGATCTTAATGACAAAGAAGCAGCAAATTTGTCTTATGGTGGATAGCCTAGGCTCAATCTATCCTTCACAAGACAGACAAGATGCAATCATTTGCAGTAAAAATCATAGTGGAGTTTATTTAGTCAGGACTGGCAAACTATACTAAGCTTTCAAACTCCGCCAACTATGCTGCTAGTGCTTGGACACAACCCACATTGACAAACGACAACTTGACTTAGAGAGGATCTCACCTTGCCAACCAATGAAGCCTTTTTTGTGAGTAGCAGGAAAGACGGTTCCGCCCTGTCTATATAGTGCACGTTCTCATGAAACAAAGGTTTCCTTCGGATGTTTGGTCATGATTGATGTCTCCCTAATACTCTTGTCAAGATGATTCCCCTGCTCTGTGGATTCCCTCACACTCACTACAGGAAACTCATAATGGAAGCATGCATTGCTTTAACCCCCTAGAACATTTGGCTGGAAAAAGCAAGAATCTTCTAGACCAACTCTCGAACTTGCAATTGGTTGCTTTAGCATCGCTGTATGGCAGTGAACGCTAGCTGATTTAGCAAATTGGGAGGGATACACTTGGTATCCTCTTAGAGAATCACTGCAGATCATCAAACACCAAGTCTATTATTTACATGTATTAGGCACATTAAAGCACAAATTTGGCGAATCCTCCATTGGAACCGAGACCTGGTGACTTCGGGGTAGTCTTCTGTGACTAGCAGCCAAATCCTTCGCATCCTCATTTGACCACCGGGCATTTTAAACATAAGATATTGGGCGTGATCCATGAGGTCCACATTTTTTTAAATTAACTCACAGGACGCTTGCATATTAAAGGAGATCCCAGCAATACAATTGGTTGGTGCGGTGAAAGGAAGTCACCACCTTGGAGATTCTTGTACTTGTATGGGAAATTATAGATCTTTACCATGATATTCTCTCTTCTTGATATTGTATTCATCTGCCAATTCCGTGGCACTCCCTAGCCAAACAGGAGGTCTTCCTCTAATCCCTTCTTATTAGGGGACCCTTTTAGCATTTCTCCTTATTCTGTTTGGATTATCAGTAAATGGTGTTTTCCTTAAAAAGAAAACACATATTTGGGAAAAAGAATGCCTATGTCATTTGAAAACACCAGTTCTATAAAAAAGAAAGGATAGAAAAATTCAAAGAATCGGTTTAACCAAAAAAAAAAAAAAAGCAGCTCTACATCTCAATAGGAATAACACTATTCAAATGTCAGAGCTCAGGATACCTCATGATTCGGCCCTAGATATATTTAAAAAGAAAACTGAAAAAAAAAAAAAAAAAAAGAGAGAGAGAGAGAGAGAGAGAGAGAGAGAGAGAAAGTAATGCACATTGGCAATACTGGAAACAAGCATCTCAGTCTAATTTCCCCATATATATCTTCACTGGCAATCAAAGTGCAAGGATAACTAGTAGGTAACACATCATAGATGCTGAAATGCAAGATGCATTATTTTTTTCCATAAAGTAACCATTCATGAAGGTACTAAGCAAAAGGCTGGTTTGACGCTCAAAAACAGTGTTAGGAAATTCGCTCAAAAAAAAAAAAAGTGTTAGGAAAGAGGGTAAAAGCACTCTTTCTATTGGGACAGTTATAAATATAGCATCTAAAATCTGAAAATATTTAAGGTAAATCAAAAAGATAGTATCATGCAGTCATCACTACATAATCCAACTAAAACAAGCAAAATTAAACACAATGCTTTAAAAAAAAAAAAAAATTACATCAATTCTTTGCACGGGTAACAACCCAACTCCGCTGATCAACTTTGGAACATAAGAAGCTATAAAACATTATGTAGTTAAAAGAAATTAGCATCCTTCCTGGTTAACAATATCTTTTTTTCCTTTTTCAACAATAGATAGTGAACCCTCAAACAACGTTCAAATATTATTTCTTTCTTTAAGACACTGAAAAAAAATTATTGATTATACAACACCTAATTAGTTAATCTCTTGGAGACTATGTTGTTTAAATACACTAATAGCCAAACAGTAACAAGGTAACTTGGGAACAAGTGGACGTGCTGCATATTCAGAAAATGAACTTAGTTGAGGGTAGGGACAGTTTAGCTGGACCACCATATCTTGTGACTCTATTAAATATCTATACTTTGATCAGACTGTGGATCTTAGTAACTGATACTAAGTTTCCAATTAATCATGGTTATTTAAAGTACAAAATTATTCGTTTCAGCTAAAAGCACAACCAATAAGTGCATGTAATCCTTATTTCCTACTGATATTAAGCATGAAAGTAACACAATAATTATAGAAAAGGATAGGGTAACCTTTGAGTAACTTGGTTGCGAAGAGCTGAGAGGATAAGAACGAACAAGCTTCACAAAGTCTGAAACAAATTGATTTGTGACGATGCTTCTCATGTGAAGGTAATAGCCAAAGTCAGATCCACAATGTTCAGCACTATAAGAAACTGAAATCATACAAAGGAAGCTCAAACTGTCGGACCCAAGATCAGTACTTGGTAACTAGAAAGTTTTAAAACAATAGTATCATGATGAAACTACCCTCTTGAAAGAAATGAAGCACTAACAAAGAAAATTGCATAAATCACAATAACCACCAACCTTAAGATTAGCCAACCCAAATGCTGCTCCCTATAAATAAGTAACAGACAGTCTGATGACAATGACAAAGTGGAAAAAGTCTTCACTTACGATAAAGATTTGGGACAGTAATGAGGAGATGAAGGAAAGCAGAGAGTTCTCCATCATTATGCGTATTAGGAGCATGATAATACAGCTGCGGGTTTGTAATCCAGTTAAAAAACCATGGGTGTAATGTCCCAAAAGGTTAAGTATCGGGCAATACGCCCAATATGACAAAGGTAACATAAACATCCATCTTCCCTAATGACTACGGGTGGCGGTGGGGAAGATTAAAGTTGTGAACCTGCCTAAACTGACCCACTTAGGCAGGGATGGGTTGCCATTTCATCCCACAGGGTGGGGAAGAGTTCCCAGCAGAAATCACAGGTCAGTGTGGAGATGGGTTTAATCCCCAATACACTGTAAGTTTTAATATTGGTATACAAGTACCCCTAAAGAAACTTTTGTCACATAAAGATTCTCTTATGGGTAAAAATAAGAAATTAAGGTTATATACTTAATTTTATTTATATTTTTAAATTTTTGACTTTTTATAAATTTGTAATATCATTAACTATAGTGGCTAAGTTGGGTGGGGTCGAGATTTTTGAAACACGTCCCCCACCCAACCTGTTGCCATTGCTGTGTTTCCACGATGATGGAGCATGTATCCATGGGGATCAGCCGGGGAAGATCGACCGGGGATGGACCGGGGATCAGCTGGGGAAGATCGACCGGGGATGGACCGGGGATCAGCCGGGGAAGATCGACCGGGGATCAGCCGGGGAAGATCGACCGGGGATGGACCGGGGATCGGCCGGGGATTGACCGGGGATCGGCAGGGGATTGGCCGGGGATCGACTGGTGATCGACTGGGGATCGGCCAAGAATCGGAATAATTTTTGTATAACTATAACTGTCTACAACATAGTTGTGAGATACGGAATCAAAACTGGATTAGACAAACGAAAAAAAATTAAACTTCAGTCAGATAGCTCAATTATGCAACTAAGACGAGTTTCATAAATTGTAACTTGGTCTACACATATATGATAATATCTTATAAATAAGGGCATCATTTATTAAATTTTCAACATTTTTATGTCCTCTTTCTAAAGGCAATCTCAATCCTATACATCCGTCAAGGTAGCCTTCTCAGCTTGAGACATAATATGTAGGATGGCATGGCCAAGCAGTCCTAAAAAAATTAAAAAAAAAGGGCGGTACAGAATAATAAAAAAAGACATCTTGGAAAACAAAATTTTCACCCTAAAAACAGTAGAATTCACCAAGAGGGAGGAACATCAAGAAACACACAAGCCAAAATTTTGGATCCAGCAGCATGATATATTAATATTTTAAACATAAACCTAATGGTAGGCCCACCATTATAATACAGTGTATACACAACAGACTTACCAACGTCTATTCCAACGTCATTTGATGACTACATGCTGCCTTTCCCAAAAAAATTATAACAGCTGATAGAAGCACCCCTAGGCCATACACTGAAAAGCAAGTACACTTGCATATTAAGAGTCGAGAGAGCACCAATTTGCGAAAAAAAAAAAAAAAGAATAACAGTATGCAACAATTTTAATGATGGCAGAAAGGAGTTAAGCGGAAGTAAGTTTTTTTTTTTTTTTTTTAAGTGGAAGTAACTCTATTTTTTGTGTAAAAATACAATTTACATGGGCAGCACATGGACAAAAACAATAAATGAGAGACAATTAATACATAAGTCTATACAGAACATACACAAACAAGAACAAAAAGATAAAAAAATGAGAGGCAATAGGAAGGAAGTCTAAAAAGAACATACACAAACAAGAACGAGAGAAGAAAAGAAATGAGAGACAATAACATAGAAGTCTAAAAGGAAATGGAGATGTTAGATAAAAAATAGAGATAAAAGGATCACCACAATACACACGCATAAGGACCAGCGGAACAAAAATCAACCAGGGTACCCAGTGGTGATATTGAATAAGCAATTTTCTTTTCCAAAGCTAAATACACAGAAGGATAGGAAAAACAATAAAAATGAAAATAAAAATGTCCAATTGAAAAATGAAAATAAAAATGTCCTATTGAAAAATGAAAATAAAAATGTCCTATTGAAAAATGAAAATAAAAATGTCCTATTGAAAAATGAAAATAAAAATGTCCTATTGAAAAATGAAAAAGGTGGGAGTCGAACCAGGCTCAACCACACAATGGGAGTAGAACCAGGATGTCTGTATAAGTTGAGGGCCCTGTTAGAGTTTAATCCCAGATACAAATATGAGTAGAAGAGATTTTGGCTTATTAATGAGAAACAGGCTTCTTAACTCTTTTTTTGCTTTTTTGAGGGAATTGAAACAGGCTTCCTAACTTAGGCTAGTTATTTGTGATAAACTTTGGACCCAGCTTTATATGGCATCAGAGCAAGTACTCGTATGTGGGTCTCCACCCATGTTATCTACGTGTAGGGGCCCAAAAGAAGGCCCAAACGAGAGGGGGAGTGTTAGAGATTAGTCCCACATACAAATACAAGTAGAAAAGATTCTGGCTTATTAGTGGGAAACAGGTTTCCTAACTTAGGCTAGTCATTTTCGAATAGACCTCAGACCCAACTTTACAGTCCCGGCATGTCCTCCCCACGATGAGGCATTGGTTGCAACAACAAAAGGGGAGCAACCATGACTGCTATGGCGAGGGACGACAAAATTTTCTTGGCGGGTTTGGATTTTGTGGCAAACTACAGCCACGGATAAGTATTCTTATGCATCCGAGTCGAGAAAGGCCCCGGTTCCATACCAGAACTGTCTGATAGTCAATTCCAGAGTGGTTGAGTGTTACACAACACTTCACCCTCCCCCTCCCCTTCGGGACTCGGCCTATGGAAAATTCAAGTTCACTTGGTCAAGTCGAGCAACCCTGTTACAGGGAACAAGTTCTAAGATATAGCAATTTGGTACTATGAAATACAGTTAAAGGCTTCAAAGGTCCAAATCCTACACGAGATGGTATCCTTTTTACCATATCCAATTGATCTAATTTAACTATTTCTCTTGTCCATACTCCGTGAAACACCAGTGTCATGGCCATTCCTTAGCTAGAAGCAGCATTTTAGAGAATGCCTATACAAAGGGAGGTTCCTTTATTGAGATATTTATATTCTTTATTGCACTAGTTTCTTTATATGTTGATTACACAAAACTAACCAATACCACCGGCAAGAACTGAGCATCATTAACTGTTCACTCAAAGTTACTTATTTTCTAATTCCACTGTGTTTTCCTGTGAGCCAGCACCTTAAAATCTTCTCTCTGTAACCAAAAATATTTAAAAAAAAGAAAAAATACAACAAAAAAAAAACTCATATAGAATATCAAAGTTATAGAATGTATACCAATGAAATCTACCATCTAAATTCTGCCTTTAGTTTGAAAGTCAGAACACCACTTGACACTTTAATCCTAAATGGTTGTAAAATGCACAATTCTGCCTTTAGTATTTCTTTTAGAAGGCTAAGAATCATTTTTACCATTACATAATCATAGGGATGAAACACAGTAGCATGATTTTTGAACTTGATAAGGAAAATGTTCAAAAACTAATTCTTTCAACAAGAAATTTTTTTTTGAAAACAGTGAATCTTTGTTCATTTTATTGCATGTCAAATCATACAAATGTAGAGTACAATGGTACAATCTTCTAACAAGAAGATTACTGAATACAGCCTTTTGTTTTACCAAAATGTTGTGCTTGCAAAGAGTAAAATATGTGAGGCCATTGGGGGCATAGGAACAAAGAGAGGATTTCAAAATCTGGAAAAGGATGCGATTAAAAATCTGCTCAAGGACTTATCAGGTGTGTGGTAGTCAAGTAGGGTCAGGCTTGTTGACATCCTCCCTCCCTCACAAAGATCCATCTTTATGCTTACCCAAAAACATATATGAAAACAATCATATGCTAAAAGGGTCAGGCTTGTAGAGGTCCTCCCACCCTCACAAAGATCCATCCTTATGCTTCACCAAACGCATATATCAAAACAATCATATGCTAAAAAATGACAAGATCATTTGTGCATTAACATCACACAGCAAACAATACCTACTACAATTAAGTAAACAAACCTATAGAACTTTACTGTTCCCAAGCACAATTAAACAAGAGCATAAATGATTTTATATTTATTTTTTTAAAGATAATGGTTTGTTCTAGATGTTAAACTTTCCCCCATCTTTAATTTAACCTAAGAGACCATGGAACAAAAGGTTCATCAAAACATAATTTGGTATACAATAAAAGAAATAAAAAGATTCCACCAATTAGCAACCACAACAAGGAGTGCTATTCCTTCTTCACATTTTTTTGTTCCAGAAAGATTAGAGTGATTCAGAAGCTCAATCCACACATAGTTTGGCTATACAATAAACGAAACATGAAATACCATTTGCAACAACAATCAGGATTTATTATTCCTTAATATATTTTCCATCATAAAAATTAGAGTTTCATGAGGTCCAGTTAGGTCCATCTTTTTTCTCATGAGGTTTTACACCTCTCAGTTTGAACAAAAGATGATATAATTGAATACCAGTCAGTCCATATTACCGAGTTATTCTAAAAATGGCACCCATAACAGGCACTTAATAAAATGGAAATTACTGCAACCCTTTGTGATCCAAATATTACGCAGAAGATCCATCCATTTTATATATTTTAATTATAATTAAAAGGATATGACACATCAACACTAGTGAAGATTAATCAAAACTAAACTTTCATGATGCTGGAAAAGTAAGAAGGGCAGGTCTTTGGCAAACACCACTGGTGAAAGAAAAATGATTTTAACAGAACATTCCTCATATGACCTGACTGCAAAGTATTAAAGAATGCAAAATTGTAGGGCTGAGAATGTACTAAGAAACATAACTGAGTGAATAGCAATAAAGCACAGAAGGTGGTTAACCAACGTGCTCAAAGAATTTTTTATCTTATTACTCAGAAATTTTTTTGTTTCACTTATAATCCAAAGGAATTTCCTTTTTGAACTTAGCCCTTGAAGGATCTTTTTTTTTTTTTTTTTTGAAAAGGTTGATTTGAATCTCATTCATGCAGAATTCAAGATCACAATTGCTGTTACATCATGATCCTATGGTAGATCCCTCCCTTCCAATTGAGGCTCCTTCTCTACCTAGATAGTCTGCAACTGAATTTGCAGATCTGAGTATGTGCCCATTTACAAAGTGTTGTGTGGCCGAGGGACCAGATTTCCCTATAGTAGACCATTACTCTCCATGGAGGTTGGGAGGCTTTGTTGCACCAATTTACAACATTTAAGCAGTCCCCTTCCACTTCCAGTTTTCCATTAAGCCTTTCTTGGAATATTTTTAATCCTTGTAGCGTGGCTACTGTTTCAGCTCCTACCGAGTCAGTGCCGGCTAAGGGTCCGGCAAAAGAGAGTAAGACTTGACCCATGTGGCCTCTAAAAATATTTAAAGTAAACTAAACCATCACCACATTCAAATTGTACAGTAGACAAAAGCTTCTTAACAAAATAACATAAAGGACATGATATACAACATAAAACTAAAACCTAATCAGGGCTAAATAACTCAAAACTATCAACAGAAAAAGAAGATGTGCAGTAACTTCGATTCCAAAGAACCATCTACACAAAATATTGCATTAAACTCAAAATTAAAGGCTCATATAAAACAACATGAAATTTAAAAGCTGGTCATATAGTGCTAAGACACCTACATGCCTCCTCGGAGAAAATAATGGAAGAAACAAATAGCAAGATCTTTGACATGATTAGCTCCAAGCTGAAAGATACATGTCAATGCCTATTTCTTCACATCCAATGCTGCGTTCCTGTTATTTGCATCTTCCTTAGGGATTAGCTCTTCAGAAGCTCTGACAAATAAAGAAAAGAAATGGAATGTATTCAGAAGCTCTGACCAGAAAACAAAGAAAAAAAAACAGAAGTAAATGAAGGGATCACAAAAATGCCAAAAGCTCACATTTTCTGTTTTTTGGCATTGCCATGCTTGATCATCAAAACCATATCCATTGCCATCTTCTGATGCTCTCGTGTCTGAGCATGCAGATCCAGACCCTCAACAGTCTCACAATCAATTTTGCATATGCGGCACCAACCCATGCTCCCAGGTTTCCTTCTCCTCAGATGGTCAAAGGACTCGGTATCACTCTGAAAATGAGAAGCCCGCCAAGGCCATATAAGCAAATTCTTTACACTAAGTAACTTCAAATTATAAAATATGTCAATGGTTAAAAAAAAAACGTTAGTTCACATTATAAAAGTTATAATGTTCCAGTTCCTTTTTTTTTAAAGTCATAATGTTCCAGATCCTATGAAGCGGAAGCAAAGGCTTTGCTAGCCGGGATCAACTTAATTAGGCAGCATAGGAATCAACCGGTGGAAGTAGAAGACAACTCACAGTTAGTCATTGGCTGGGCAGCAAAGAGCAACTCGGCCCCTGGTCTTTAATGAGTATTTTTTTATAAGTGAGAGGAGATAATCAAGGACTGGAGAATTGCATGGTTGGTGATTCCTCGCTCAGCCAATTCTGAGGCTTATAAGTTAGCCAAAGCTGGTGTCAATAGGATGGGTCTTACTGTCACTACTCTGTTAAGGATTTAGTATAGTGTTGTCCCCCAAAAGAAGGCATTGGCCCCAGCCATATTGCTATTGTATTCTAGTGTATTATTAGCTCTACCAATGCTTGTACTATGTCCTACTTTCTATAAATCAAAGCATCACTTTCTCAGAAAAACATTAAAATTTATACACAAGTTTGCATGAGCCATTACAGAAGAAGATGCACAAGTTTGTAGAGCAGTACTAAAATGTCAATGTGCTTTGCACCAACATAGCCAGTTATAAATAATAGTCACAATCACACACATATATACTGTATATGCACATATAAGTTTCCACATGACAATGAAAACAAATAATAATAATTGCACTAGTAGAAACAGTATCAAGAAGCAACTGAAATATATACTCACACGATCAAAAAATCCTCCTTCACTTGGATAACCCTGTGTTGATAAGCCAAATCCAGAATCACCCCTTCGCATACGGCTCCCAAAATTACCACCTCCAAATGATTCGCCAAACCTTGAATGACTTTGGAACCCACCAAAACCAGTTGGTTCACTAATACGCAACAAATTTGGACCTAAGGGGTCACCTGCTCGTATATGACTAGGCAGGTGACGAGGAACCAGGTGGTCGCCACCCCGCAAATGGCTAGGCAGAACATCTGGACCAATCAAGTCACCACTCCTCAGAAAGGGACGGACATTCATGGGGCCATCAAACTCACCTCTGCGCAGGTGTACAGGCAGCGGAAACCGACTTTCACTGAACGAATTGCTGACAGAATCAGGAATATTAAATGCTTTAGAATGATCACCCAACCCTCGAGATTCCCTGCCATCAAACTCCTCTAAACGCAAGTGACCACCTTGACCAAGATCACCAGAACTGCCAATAAATCTTCCAGCAGAAATGCCATGATATTCTCTAGGACTTCTTAAAGAATGCCGACCAAATTCAGAAACAGGATGAAAGAATTCTGGATGATCTACTCTTCTTCCTAGGCTATCATCCCGAAACCTCAATCTTTCTCCAATATCTGCTGGGTGCATTCCAGGACCACCAGAAGAGTAGAAAGATAGTGGCCTTGAATCCGCTTTTGCAGCACCATCATGGCTAAATGCATGAGATCCTCTATCAAAAGAATGTTGACCTCGGTCAAGGGACTTTGGTAAGAAGTAACTATCAGCTTTTGGAGCATTTTCACCATCCAAGTAAGCAGGGCGAGGAAACTGTTTGAGATCCTCCTCAAACTCTCTTCGATCAAAGTGATGACTAGGATCTGCCGAAAATGCCTTAAAGCGCTCCTCTGGTGGCAGCCTCAACCCTTCCTCTGAGAATGGTCTATACCTCTCCCCAGGTAGATGCTTGTACTTTTCTTCTGGTAAACCATGCTGTAAAGATACATCCTGGTTCCCACTAGAACTTCCCTTGTTTGGAGCCCCACTGACTTTCATTATGTTCATCTGGCTACTGCTTGGTCGTCCAGGTAGAACCTTTTCTGCAGATACAGATTGATGTGGATCAATTTGGCTACCATCAAATTTACCAGGCCTCTTCTGTGTAAAAATTTCGGCATCCATGGGATTAGCTGGGGAAGGGCGCCCAATCTGAGAATGTGGCCCACCAACAGGAGGTCCTGGTAGAGGTTCACTGTGAGGAAAAAGGGGACCCACAGCATATGGAGGAGGTATATGACTTTGGATCCCTTGACTATGACCAAGGTTGCTGGATCCCCTACCAAGTGGAGGAAAACTTGGCCCTGGTAAAATACCTGGACCCGGTGGCGGTGGTAGTGATCCTTGAGGCCTCAAGTGCCCTAACACCTGGCCCTGCATTTGATGTGAATAAGGTTCTGCGAATCTGTCATGACTGGCTCCAGCAAAAGGAATAGAATGTGGTACAATGCGATCTGAGACAAGAGGCTGCTGCGAGGTCCAATCATGTATATGGTGTGTAGGACCTGGAACCACATGAGCAGGTTGTCCAACATTCTTGGCTAGCATCTGACCAGATGGTGGCATGCCTCTCCACCCATGTGGCCTGGGTCCTGCGACACCTTGATGGGGTGGCTGAGGAAAATTTACTGAGTTCTCCTGAGTTAAAACAGCATTTTGGAGAGTGTTCCCCAAAATATTCCCCGGGTGAGGTCCATCAGAAATTTCCTTCTCTGCAACTGAAGCAGATGCTTGTGCATGAGCACCTGTACCAACAGCTTGAGATGATTGACCAGATTCAGTTACAGCTGCTTGATGTTTAGGTATCTCCTCTGACTGAGAATGAATTGTTTTATCCCCTTTGCTTTCCTCTTTCTCTTTTGTTTCCTGTATGGAATAAGCATCAGAATTATTAGCCAGATAAGAGTCTTTTTGGCTATCGCCCATGCTCTGTGACTGCTCCTCAATTATCCTTTCAGCCGCAAGAGCTTCTGCACTTTTAGAGTGCCTCGGCTTGTCTTCTGAGGGTGCTGTAGAAGCAGAAGTATCAGTGTGAATCTGAAGTGAACCCTTATCAATGGAGCCACTAGGTGGATTTCCCTTGTCATCCAAAGGTTCGGGAGCAGCTTCATTCCGTTCCTTGCTTGAAACATTTGAGTTGATCACGGATGCACGTTGACAATTGTCGACTGTACTTTCCTGTTTAAGCACTACATCTGAACCAGATTGTGGAGCCAAAGAAGGCTGCTGGGTGTTCAGGGTTTCAGGCTGAGATTGTAAAGTCTGTTGCACATATCCAGGCCTCTGATTCTGAGGTATCTGATTCGTGCCAAACTGATGAACCTGCTTAAATTGATCCTGTGATGGCCCTGCTGATCCAACATTAGGCTGTGGGAATGGTTGAGACTGCAACCCTTGATTCATCAACATGGGCCTTTGAGAGGGATGGGATAACCCACCACCCTGTGAACCAGGAAAGTTGTGCTGCAGCTGAGGATGAGTATAAGGATATTGTGGGCCCTGAGGTCGTACGGATTGTTGAGCTTGTTTTAGTTGCTGCATCATCAAAGGCGGAACCTGACTACTAGGAAATCCCCCACCAGATCCTTGAATTTGATGAGGTTGAGGTGGCTGTGGCGGCATCGGCAGCATTGGAGTCTGAGAAGATACTGGTGGACCTGGATAAAGATGACTAGAGACAGTAGAATGCTGCCCTTGGGGAGGTAGACTAGTTGGCTGTTGTGCATGGGGTACCGGTATAGGGGACTGAAAAGGAGGGTTGTTTGGACGCATCTGAGATAGCTGATGTGAGGGGAACGGCCCAGGGACTTGATTAGGGATATGCTGAGGTAAACCTTGCTGCTGAGGTGGATTATGCAGAGGAATTGGGGGAGGATGAGGAGTAACAGGTGGCACCTGTAGGTGAGCTTGAGGCTGCGGATAGGACTGGTGACCCGTAACAGCCTGCACTGATGCATTTGGGGGATGAAATTGAGGGTGAGGATTGTGCTGAGCCGGGGATTGATGCATATAGGGTGGGCGATGATGAGACTGGGTTTGAGGAAGGACAGTTGGTCGAGGTTGAGGAAGAGCATGTGGCTGGGGAGGTGGTGTCACAGGTGGATGAGCGTGTGCCTGAACCTGAGGAATGGGCTGTGCTGATGAGGGCTGTTGTTGTTGCACTTGTTGATTATTTTGAGCTTGAACTTGAGGTTGTGTCACTACCTGAGATTGAAGAGGTGGGTGCCCCTGAGAGTGAGAAAGGCTCTGTGGTTGAACTTGGGAATGAGCCTGCACCTGCGAGGCAGGCTGAGCGTGAGGATGTGCTTGGCTCTGAGACTGTGGCTGAAGCTGCATGTATGGCTGACTCTGAGGATAACTATGCACTACTGGATGCTGATGCTGTAGATGTTGCTGCTGTTGCAGCTGTTGCTGTTGATATGGATCATACTGCTGATACTGCTGTTGATAAGGGTCATATCCAGGATATTGCTGATAATATTGCTGGTACTGCTGTTGCTGTTGCTGATACCATTGATCCGGAGTAGGGGCATGTTGCAATGTTTGGGAAGCTGAAGCAACAGCTAGAGGGGCAGTAGCAACAACTTGGGGCTGTGCAGTATTTGCATTACTCTGGCTTTGTCCTTGTGCGGGTGCCATAGTGGTCGTTCCCTGTGAAACGGGCTCTTGTGTACTCGCCTGAGTCTGTCCAGCACTTGTGTCTGGCATAGCTTCAGTCTGCTGCATCTGAGGCTCCACACCCTATCAAAACTCATCCAACCACTCATAAGAACTCAAAATGGCTTAATCATAATGAAACTACAAAGACAGAAAACCAGTTTAAATTACCGGGCAATTTAAGGCATGCTCTTGAACTTGACGATGCACAATTTGTGTCCCACATCTATTGCAAACAACAGGGGATTCACCAAAGGCACATCCAGTACAATGTGTAGTACAGTCTAATAATGAGCCCTGCCAAGTGCACCCACTTCTATGATAGAGACAGTGAACTTGTATACTACCAATAGCTTCGGCAACTGGTTTATTTACTTCTATCAGGGGCTGCCAAAGTCACGAACCTTATGTTATCAGAAAGATAATAAAGATAGATTTGTAAGGCATATTCACAGGAATAACAGGAAGAAAATGGAACCTTAGAATCAGCTTCCGTGACCAGGTAACCATCATATGGGCATGCACGGGTGGAGCCCACAATATATGTTAAACAAGGTTTGCAGTAGAGATGAGTACACTGTGTTTGTAAAGCTTCATTCGGATAGACAAGCAACCGGCATACAGGACAGAAGTACTCTCCAGGAAGTGATTGCATGTTTATTATGCATTCATTATCAAAACCCATCTTCATTCTGAAAGGAAATCCTCAGTACAGGACAAAGGATGTTACCGCGTGGTTGTCCTGCCTAACACAAACACAAGTAAGCAAAAAGAACCGCCTATGCAAATGTAAGCCAGATTAACACCTCCAGACTAAAAAGGATTTAAACCCACAAAAAACATGAAAATAGATATCAAAAAGTGCCAAAGAGGCCAGAGAATGACGCATCAAAAATGAGAACATACTAGAAGGAAATTTTGTTTCTCATTTCGGCAATACATATCCTACAAGACCAAAAATTATTGTTCAACTGAACTACAAAATCAGTAAAATTTGGCATCGCTATGCAAGCAATGCCTAATATCCATGTAGCTTAAAAAATAAACTTCAAAGAAACATTTAGAAAGAAACTGAGGAACATGCGATAAGTGAAATTTTTTGAGAATTCTAAACTTTAACACTCAAAAAAATAGGGACGAAGAACAGATTGTGGCTCTTTCATTGCATATCAACTGAACATAAACAACAGATCCATGCATGTCCAACCCAGGGGAGAGAGAGAGAGACAGAGAGAGAGACAGAGAGAGCGAGAGAGACAGGGAGGGAGGGAGGGAGGGAGGGAGGGAGAGAGAGATGACCTATAATAGTCAAAACGGAAGCACAGTTTATAAGAATTACTTGAAAGAGTCACCACAACGAAGACCTATTGAAATGACAGAACCAACAATGGATAAGAGAAAAGACAGTGGAACTTGGAAAACATCCAGGCGAAGTGAGAAGTCAAAGGAAAAGTCGTCTAGCTACACTCTTTCTCGAACCTTATGCTAACACCAACAAAACTGGACATAAAACATGCTAACGGATGCGAATGACCAAAACCGTAAGAGTCCAAAACTGCTCCTTGAGTTGGGTTTCATTTACCCCGAATTAAGTAGTCTGATGGTAGGCCAAGATTCAGTGAATGTTGTTTAACAAATCAAGGAAAAAACCAACTAATAACACGCGAATAACAAACTATTTTCCAATGCTAAAGTAGATAGTAAATTAAACTCAAAATGTGTAAAAGAATTGATTTTTTAGAGTAACCTTTCGCCGGATAGATCCTGTGGTCAACAAATAATTTCACAACGATATTTTTGGGGAGGAATAAACACTTTGAGCGGTTACGACAAGGAGAGCAAAAGGAACTGGCGCATACAGCATCTAACAACCGACGATATAAAAAATACAAAGGACGGAAACCAAATGCAACTGTAATCAAACGAACAGGCAAAAGAAAAAAGAAAACTTACTCGATAAAAGATTCGTACCCTAAAATTTAAACGGCCGAATCCCTGCGGCAGTGGCGAAGGTCCGATAAGACGAGTTACGTGCGCTGATAATACCTAGGTCTTCGCTTCGAGAAACCTCGCCTGTAAAACTCTTAGGCAGCTCCCGGTTGGGAGTGAAACCCGAAAGATAAAGCGACGGCAGCTTTTGGAGGAGGCGGTTTGCTCTGTATAAAAGGGAGGTCATTGGCTCGACCTATGCAAACTGACGGTGCGCGGGTCCTGAACCTAAGGGCTGCGAGTCCAAAAGAATATGAGATGGTAATGCTAAGGCCACGGCGGCTGTGCATAGTTTTTGCGCACAGGGCATTTATTTTAATGTTTTCGATTTTTGCATTAATGCGTACAGCCGCGGACATAGTATTATTCATATGAAATATGTTCTCCCGTATACCGCGTAACATCGAAATATAATATAATTTTAAAAATAATTATAAACGATGATCAACCCAAAATAGCTAACTTGATGATACGAGTAGTGCTTAATATTACTTTAAGGGTTTACATTCTAACGTGGCGTCTTCCAATTGCCAAAAGTTTATTTTTTTATAAAATATTATCTTCCTATTCTATAGGTAAATCCTAAGAAAAATTATATCAACAGTTCCTCATTTAACTTCAAGGTTGGTTTAGTAGTTGGCAGTTTAGGTAAAAAAAAATCTAGGGTTTGAATTTTACTCATAGAATAGATAGATAATATTTTATTATAAAATTTTGCAGATTTTATCTCTAAGTTTCTCTAACCTTTACAGCAAAGTGGACGCCAGGATGTAAAGTCTTGAAAGTAAAAGGTTGCATTACTAATATCACCGCTCAAACCCTAAACCCTATATTTTTTCTTACTTGGATAGCCACATTACGATGTAACAACCTCAATGTAAAATAAGGGAATACTAATATCATTTTTTTTAATACAAATATTTTCAATTCGGATAAAAATACCCAAAAAATACATGTTTGGAAAAAAAACTTTTCAAATAAAGAGATTTAATTTACTAAATTTACTAATGAGAGATAAACTCAATAATATTTGGGCATTATGTCTATCCGAACTTTTTATGTATAATATAAGAATAATGCTAGTTGCGCTTAGTCTACGCACCTATCTCACACACTTGTTAATTTAAACCATTGATGCCTAGGGTTTATCCTCTAGAAAATAGAATTTTATAATAAATAAATATTTTTAACGGCTTAGATTAACTTGTATGTCGGATAAGTACGCCCGCTGGGTGCGTCTAGCATTACTTATAATATAATAGTATAACTCGATGGGCTTATGGCGACACTAGTTCGAAACAATGACATCTTGACAAAAAAAATCGTGATAGTGTAACACTAATTTATAAAGGCGTTAGATTCCTTTCAATTTAAGAGAAAAATTAAAGCTCCACTTGATTGTGTAATTTGGCACTTTTGAGTGCTGATTAGCTTTCACTTGTAAGCAGGTAAGAGTTTGAGATCTCTTGATACCTACAAGGCCTTATAGTCTTATACAATAAAATTAACTTACGGAGGGTTAGGTGTAATTGATTTTAGTTTTAGGGATATCGATGTCCCGGAAACTAACCCTTTCTCCCTTTAGTCTATCTTCAACTGCCCGTGAATTTGATTTCTCTATGAAAAATTGGGGAGACTTCAAAGTCCCCTACCCTGTGTAAAACAGTCATCCCATTGAGAGTTTTGTGTCTAGCTCTCAGGGATGGAATTCTCAAGTGCCTCCAATTCTCCATGTCGAAAGAAAGCTTCTACGCATCGACTACGGCTTCACATACATTTTCTCTCTTTGCTCCTCTGTCTCTCTTCCATTCTCTCTTCACTCCTTTGTCTCTCTTCCCTTCTCTCTTTGCTCCTCTATCTCTCTTCCCTTATCCATTTGCTCCTCTGTCTCTCTTGCCTTCTCTCTCTTGGTTTCTCTATTTTTCTCTTCTGTCTTCATGAGATAGTTGAAATATTAGTTGTTGCTAGTAGCTCATTGTCTCTTAAATCTAGCTTTTGCTGAGTTTCTGGTTCTTAGTCTGCTGCGACAGCTCCTTAAAGAGTCCTCACCGACAGCAACTCGGTGTAGTCTATTAGTTCTCCTTTTTTGCCTTCACATGAATTATGTAGTCTAGTAGTCTAGAAAATAGGATTTTATAAGAAAAATATATTTTTTTATATTTTTAAGAGCTTAGATTAACATATACATCGGATAGGTGCGTCTAGCATTACTCAATGATTAAAGGAATTTAAAAGCATGAATTAGCTCTACTATGCTTGTTTCCAAGCCTGCCACCTTTAAAAAAGTGCCTTTTAAAAGGAGAAAATAAATTATAGAAATAAAATAAATAAATATTTATAAACAACTAAAATTGATTAAGTTTTTTTCTATATAACAATGTCACCTAAATTCTTAATGTTTTAGACTAACAGAAAAATTTAAATTTTCAATGTTTACGACTAACAAGAGAAAGTTTTCTTAGTGATTTCACTTTTAGAGACTTCAATGTCTAAGACAACGAATTCCCTCTGAACACCGTATACTCTATGCACTATCCCCCGTTAAGGACTATTGTTAAATAATATTAACTATTAATCAGTCCTAATATTAAATTTTCATTACACTAACCCTCAATTAAAACATCAACTACACACGAGTAGGGCTTTAATATCTCTTTGAGATAGAATTTGATGTTCTAATCACTAAGGACTACTAACATAAAAAAACTGAAATTTTTGAGACATTGGTGTCTTTGAAACTAATGTTGCCATGCATACCTACACCCCTACCCAATTAGCAGTTAATTCTCGCTCAAAATATCGAATTATACAAAGAGTGACTTTAGTGTCTCTTTTAAGTCTCTTTTAGAGTTGAAGACAGTGATCACTTAATCTTCAGGATTACATAAATTGTAAAAAGCTGAATTTTCAAAATATCAATGTTGTTGAAGCTATACTTATGGAATCTCTACAGATATCACTCGCGCTATTGGATCATCATTTCATACCATTATGTGACCACTTACCTATGAGCAAGTTTTCGTCGAGCAGCTCGTTGTTTAGCTAAAGTCTAACGCACTCGCTCATGTATCTATAATTGTACCCGTACATATATACTCATAATTTTGCTTCAGTTGCATGGTCATCAATTGGTTTGTCGTACTGCAAAGAGATTTAGCTCTTTTGCTCACACAGAGTCAAATAAAGACGTGTCATGTACTGCAAATCTTATCTGCCTAGCAAAAAACCGCGTTGATAGTTGAGACGTATTCGTCCAGTAACCAACATTGGGTTAATACCACTCACAAAATATTATAAATCATGATAAATACCTTGAAAATAAAAGCATAAAATTATACTGATATTATAATAACTATAATTATTGATTAGTCGCTAACTATAGTAAATATAACATGACTTAAATGATAACAACGTGGACTAAATTATACCGATTCATACTGATAGAAGTATTTTTAGAATAACTATTTGAAGAAGTCATTTTTGGGAAAACTTCATTTGAAAGTCTCTCATAATACTATTTTTCCCTCTTGGAAAGAATTTTTGTTCTTAGATTTTTTTTTGTTGAATAATGTTATGGGGTGAACATTTCGTCCACCCATAATGTGGGTCCCTTTATGGCACCTCAATTTCTGAAGTGGGTCCACCACCTACATCACAGAGAGGTGGACTAAATGAGCACTCTAGAGGTGTCTCATAGAATTACTCTTCTTTATAAAACACGCTATTAGTCTATATTGAATATTTGCCATTATTTTTAAGAATAATGCTAGTTGCACTTAGTCAACGTACCTAATCTACATATATGCTAACCTAAACTATTTATACCTAGGGCCTAACGTTACTCTACGAGGAGTCCGAATACATGCATGTAGCACTACTCTTTTGTAATTCCTAAAAAGAGATATACAAAAAAAAAAAAAAAAATACACCTTGCGTAAAGCGAATTTCGATCCAATGGAATGTGGTGCACTCCGTCCAACGACAGAGACACTTCGTTTGACTATTTATTTTGTTCCAAACGTAAATGTTTTGCCTTTGCGTGCCGCCGTTACTTGCCTCTTTCTAAGTGCCATCAATAATTTGCGTGCTAATGCTTGGCTGGTCTCTTTCCTTTCTATTATTTTTCAGGCGACATTTATAATACACTCAGCTGAGTCACTAAATGAAGGCTATGAACGACGAAGCAATATTAATGCCCGCTTCGGCCAAGACGACTCTGTTCGAAGTTCGAATCTGGACTTTGTGGAGCCTGTCGTAACGACTAACTAGCAGGAATTTCTGGAGGCTGCGGTTGGAACAACGGTTGAGTAAGCGCGGAGATGAAGCGAACACGGCGCAGGAGCGGTTATTAGGAGCAGTGGAAAACCGAAAAGCGAGGCTCAGGATTCCATTGGGACAGGGATATTGGGAAGCCGATCCTCCGGTCGGAATCCCGCAGCTCGGGAGTTCTTCTTCCATTTTTGATCTTGTATATTGAGATTTATTTATTTGTTTATATCTTTGCTCGTCGAAAATTAATTTCAACTGTGTGTGAAAACAGTCCCGAAGAAGGAGGCGGGCCGCCGATATAGAAAAAAGCCGAGAGGTCGAGCCAATCGGGAAGGTGATCGTATGACCGCATTCATTTTGGAAAGTCAATGTTTGCTGGACTTCCAGCGTGTCCCATTCGGAGGGAGTGAAGCGCGTATTTAAGTTGATTCTAATACTCAGAGAACGGAAGACGCTGGAGGTGATTTTGTTATCTCCAGACGACGAAGAGATGGCCTCTTCGCTCCTCGGAGGACAGCCTACGATGGACATCGATGATGTTGCCTCTTCCAAGGAAAACATCCAAGTAGAGGAAAGACTAGCGACCGAGGCAGCGGACCAGACAGCGCATCTGATAAGCCATGGTAATTGTTCTGTGCTGCTTATTCTTTATTACTAAATGGCAATCAAGGAGTTCCCATGCCAATATCTAAATTCTCTTTCTTTGTTCGTATAAGAAGACGAATGGAATTAAATCCCTGAAGTTGACCTTATTCTTCATGTATGCAAATATAAGACGTAAGCTATTCATTTCTTGATATAGAAGCACATATAAGCTCCTTTTTTTAATTTTTTTAATTTTAATTTTTAATCTTTCAAAATAAAGTGACTGCCGTTTTACTTGCATTTTTTTTTGTTTGTCCAAGCTATTTGTCTGTGGGAGTTCAGAGATTTTTTCCAGTGTAAGAAAACTGGAACGGACTCTTTTTTAATCTTAGAAACATCGAAAGTGAAATTTTTCGTTCTGGCTGAGGAAAGATGGATATTTTCTGTTGCAAAACCTCCTGTTTTCACATTCCGAAGTTCATATCCCGAAGAAAAAAAACTACTTTTGGTGCAATTGTAACTGGGCATGATTATTTTTAATCTATTCATGTACCATGTCCAGGGGCGATAGTATGGAACTTACACATCGGCTTTGAAACTGATCTTTTAGAAGCAGTTGAAATTGCTCTTGTTGGAGCGCAATTTTGCATGTTTGCCTTTGCATGCTTGCCTTTGCATGCTGTATTTTATTCGTTCTATACTTAGGCCCTTTAAAGGCCTTTCGGATAACGGAGACACTTTGTACTCAACATTTTACCAAATAAGTAAATACTTGGGTAGTTTATTGGGCTTTCTTATAACAAAAAAGTTATCGAGGACATGGAAATAGTGATTTAAGGACTCTTATAGTGTATTCTAGGAGTTGTTCTTAAAAACTTAAATGGGGAGACTACAGCACATTGTAGATGAAGAATTTTGGAGCGCATACTTGTCCTTTTGAGCTGGTATTTCCTTTCTTCTTTTGTTTTGAAGAAAGGCGCTCTTCTTTCAAGAACAGATCCGAAAAAGGAGAAATAACAGAAGGGATCCTAACTGCGAGAAGTTAAGGGGAAACCCTTATTTAGCAAGAACATTTGCTGCAAAAGTCGGACATCAAACTAAAGAATGCGTTTCCCTTCTTTACCAAAAAAAGATTGATCTTTCTGATACCCCCTCAGTGTGCTGAAAATTTCTGTTCCTTTGTCTGTCTTCCTCTTTTGTTGTAAGTACATTGAACTAACTACAGTAAGAAAGCAATGCATTTGCAAAAAAAGAAACATGATGTCCTCTATTGATATTTTTATATTTCTGTTTAAATTCTAATTTAAATGGTAGGAAAAAAATTTATGTTGCTAGTTATTTGAGAACATGCACACACACAAAAGAAAAAAAGTTCCTGTTGTAACCTATAGAACATTACCTGCACGTGAGACCTTTTAAACTATTGGATTCAGTTCTTGAGATCTTCTGTAATAAAAAAAGGGTTAAAATATTTGTTATTGTATTTTTGAAAAATCACTTACACCTAGACTACCTTTAGGTTGCCTAGTGGACAAAATGGCTCTGGTTGACTTAACCAAGATGGACCACCTAAGTGAAGATGTCTGGACCCCGGTCAGTTGACCAGGCTTACATTGCTCTTTCCATATTTATGCAGGTTAAGTTCCCTGTTGTAACCCAGAAGAAATTATCTGTAGGTGATGCCTTTTCTGCATTTGGATCCATGCCTTAAGATTAGCACAATGACAAAAGTGTAATAAAAGTAAAAAAGAAGAGTAGATCTATAGTGTCATCTCTCATTTCAAACTGTAGGCCATGGATAGGATCAGTGCCCGCATTTATACACACACACACATATATATGGATGGATGAATGGGTAAAGGGTGGGAGGGAGGGGAATCTGTACTTACCTACATGAAATTACTCTTAGGCGTGTCCTTTATCACCATTAGATTCAGATTTGGACATTGGTACTCGTGTAATAAAGTTATAAAACTATGCAATGGTTTCTCTTTCTAAAGAATCACCTGCAGAAAATTTTCTGTAGGTGGCTGACATGGTAAGAGCCCTCATTTCTATATATACTTCTTTAATTTTGCTTTTTATCCTTGAGTTTATTAAAGTGTTGCTTGTGTTTCGGTATTCCTGTAGATCCTTGGTATCAAGTGGGTTTTGTCCTCACAACTGGAGTTAACAGCGCCTATCTCTTGGGATATTCTGGTGCCATAATGGTTCCACTAGGTTGGATAGCTGGTGGAGTGGGTTTAATTTTGGCAGCAGCCATATCGCTCTATGCGAGTATACTTATGTCTCGGCTTCACGAAGTTGGAGGAAAGAGGCACATAAGATACCGAGATCTTGCAGGCCACATATACGGTCTCTTACTTCTGAACTTTCTTAATTTTGATTATTCTGTTTGTCTGCCTTGGTTACTTTCTCAGAATCTTTGCTTATTAAAGCTCTGTGAGTATATTGCTACATGGGGTTTATTAGACAATTATGCTGTTGCTTTATCTTTCATCAACCCATTCTAGGTCACAGAACAAATTCACGCGCTATTGGTTCGATATCTGATTTTTATGGACTGCATCACCTTTACTAAGTTCATTAGTTACATGACAATCAACAAGAATACTTTGGATTACCTCTTTTGACAATCAGGCAATGTTCTGGATACATGTCAGGACAGTAAGTAATCCTAGCTCGAACATTTGAAGGATCCCCCATTTGGATGTCTCAGATGGAAAAGGTTACTTCATTACCCTTTGTTTGCGTTGAGTATGGTCTTTGGTTGTTCTTGTTCAACGAACCATTGCAGGACATGCTGTTAACTTTTTATGCTTGGTTATTTGTTTTGACTATGACCTCTTCCTAATGGGCCTTTTTCCTATTGGTAGTTTTGGTTTTTAAAGAAGGCACCATATATAGTGTAACACATGCATTTATATCTCTGTTGGGATTTTGAGTCTTATACTACCTTGGTGATGGCATCCTTTTTATTACATGCAGATGATCATTTCAGTCTCTTCTTACATCTGACAGATGTTTATTGCAGGCAGGAAAATGTATTCCCTGACATGGGCGTTGCAATACATAAATCTATTCATGATTTGCACAGGATACATTATTTTGGCTGGGCAAGCAATGAAGGTTAGTTGAAATTAAATCGTTTATTCAGGTAGACCTCCAAATTGGTGAAAGATTTTTCTTATCTGCTCTTGAGAAGATCTGTTCTAGAGTTTTAAAATTCTGAATTTCTTGCATTATAAGTCGCTTGAGAATACGATGAGCAGGTTGGCCGGTTCTGATTAACCACTGCTCAGTGCATGAAGTGGAGAAGGGCTTTACCTTTGCTTAGCATGAGAAATCAGCAAATTAGCTCCCCTCTGTGCAGAAAGAGAAGGGAGGAGCGGGAGCAAATAGTAGCTGATATGTGTGACTTTTCTGCTAACAAGTACAATTGTCTGAGTATTGTCGGTTCTTCTTTATACTTTTCCAGAGACTGACAACTCTTTGAACAATATTTTTGGAATAGCAGAATTTAAAAAAAAAAAGAAGGGGAGGGTGAGCCTCTAATGAATACATCCAAAAAGTAAGAACGAACAATGTGAAATGAAGAACAGAAAAATTCAGTCCATCTTATGCCTGTTATTGTAGTGTCTAGTTGTTGATCAGTGTGAATTAGTCTGTCAGTCGTTTCTATGTAGTTTTAAATGCCTATTTAGTTCTACTGCGCTCCAACTTGTCTTACATGTGCAACATATATAGGTGGACTTACTGCTTACCCACCCTTTATGTAATCCTGATGCAATGTGGCAGGATGTCAACTCAAATGAACAATTCCCCTATACTTGTAGCCTCTGGGGAATAAAATGGTCCTATATCTGCCACTTGTTCCTTTTGTCACTATGTCAGTTACTAAAAGTCAGCAATTATCTCAACATGGAGAATAAGCTGATACAATATTGATTTCACTCGAAAAAGAAAAGCTGGCACAATAATGAGTTAATGAGCTTGGTCTTATTTCCGCTCTGGCCAGTTTATTCATCAATTTCATTGAAATTGTTACTCTAATCTACTCTTTTGGTCCTACAGGCAACCTACCTCTTGTACAGAGATGATGGTGTGTTGAAATTACCTTATTGCATAATAGTTGCTGGCCTTGTCTGTGCAATATTTGCCTTTTCAATACCCCATTTATCTGCTCTTAGGGTTTGGCTTGGAGTCTCAACCTTCTTGAGCCTTATATACATAGTCACAGCCCTTGTGCTGTCAATCAAAGATGGTAATGATTCTTTCTTCCTTTTTTCTTTTCTTTTTTCCTTTTTTTATCATTTATTGTATATATTTGTGCGCGTGCGTGTGAAATGTGATATATTTTTGCTCAAAGCAATAGTGAAGGACAACTTGAGTAGAATGCTAAAGTACAAAAGAAGCCCAAAGGTTAGAGGGGTAAAGATCCAATTGCTAGTATCATCCTAGAAACTCCTTCAGCTGGATCACCCAAGAAGCAATCTGTTGATCTCTGCTGCTCTTGGCATATGCTTCCTTGAAATTTGCCTTGAACTTGAAAAGTCATCAGTTTTATTGTATAAGTCTCTTGGTCTTTGGTGTGGGTTCATGTGTGTGGGGAGGTTCATGGTTGAGTGCCTTCTGTGGTTGTTGATCACAGAAAGTTTAAATTTAGAGTCTTATACCTGTTAAAAAGGCTACAGACAAAATTTCACCATAGCATACATGGTGGGTTAGTCAATGCTATTTCAAGATGATCTATACCCATTGAAAAAAAGATTGGAGTATGCATAAATGAGAGCATTTAACTGTCTCGAGGATGAAATTCCCTTAAAAGTTGATATGGCTGTGTGAGGCATTGATGTTAGTTAGCTGTAAAAATGCAAGTCAGCTTGAGGTATGTATTACAGTATACCGCATTTTACAGAGATACCCTTTACATTATCTCAAGTAAAAAATATTCTAAAAATAAATAACTCTCCTTTTATTTTATTTTTTGTATTTGTGTGTGTGTGTGTGTGTGTGTGTGGTGGTGGGGGGTGGGTGTTTGAAAAAGGAACTGGGGGATGGGATGGTGATGGGCCTGCAGAAGATGGAACAAGGTTATAGATCATCTAATGTTATTATGGGTCAATTTGCAGGAGCAGAGTCAGGTTCCTCTAAATTCAATTATGACTTGACCCATCTCCATCCTTAAATATAACCTTAGTTTTAGTTGGACCATGGCTGCCAATATATGCACCATAAATCTCGAGTTATATCCAGCCAACTGGGGAATTATTCCAAGAGTACCGGTTTTCCACTTCTGAAATTGATACTATGCTGCCAGAATCATCTAATGACCGAATTGGAACCAAAGGCGTTTTCATGAAGCTAGCTGGCCCTTAATTACAAGTTAGTTTGTTCAACAGGACAGAAGTTACTACTGCCATCTGAGTAACTTTTCCATGCATGTGCAGAGGCCATAAATTGCAGTAAGTAATGAACTGTGATGGGTGCTGGGAAATCTCGTGGTATCCAAGAAGGGGCATGTCTTCAACATCTTGCTATAAGACTACTTTCTTCTTGAGTTTTTGTGTTCAACTGGGCCTTTGGCCTCAATAAAGCACTCTTTCTGAAAAAAAAATATCTCATGGTTTTCTTACATTATCACAGACCTCCACCCGATGTGTTGGATGAACAGTGGAACAATAAATGGTTGCTTGTCTCTTTAACTTCACCATATAGCTTGCAAAAGTTTCTTTCTGCTGGCCCTTTTTGGGAACTCTTAATGCCCTTTTCATTTTCCATTCCTCTTTGAGTCACAAGCATAACCATTGGTGACACGGGAAAGATTTGATTTATACATTGACATTTCTGAGCAGATTGCAGATGGAAACTATCAAATTAACTTAGTGTCTATGACTTAGAAGTACAATTGATGCATTAACTTAGAGCACTACCCCGCAAAGCATGTGCTGACGTGAAAATCTGATTGGATCTCAGTAACAGCTGGCAAAAGATCTATTTCATGTCATATAACTGTTGTTATACTTCCAGAAAATTTAGACATCTGAGATGGAATCCTGGATGGATAAAATTAGAGAATTTGATGAAGAACCTTTCTTAACAGTTCTTTTATAAAGCATGAGCAGATAGCTTTTTTTTTCTAAACGACTCCTCCTTCCAAGAACTCCCTGATTGTACTTAACGAGGTTCTACTTAAGACTAACTGTAAATTCTTTCAATCGTGGCATATTCATGTGATAATGATGTAACTCTTTTTGCTTCCTCTCTATAAGTAGAAGTAAAATCTGGCGTAAGCAGCTGGTCTGCTTTGTGCTTTCGAAAAATAGTCCAAAATTGGATATTACTGTGAAAAATAGCAATTAGCTAACCTTTTCTTTCAAGTCTTGTAATTTTCTGGCCCATGAATAAAAATTGTTATGCTTTTTGCTTCATTACTTTTTTTTCTTCTGAAACTTTTGTTGGTATAATTTGAGATCAATAATATCTTCTATCCTGAATTTTTGTAGGTTTTACTGCACTTATCTTGTTTAATAATTCGAGAAGAATTTCTTCATTAAAAAAAGTTTAATTGAATTTATTTCTAATTAGTGCTTTTTTTCTTTTATGTCGACGTGTTTGTGTATGCGTTTGCATTTTCAGATTTAATTGTCATGTTCACATGAAAAATTGGCTTCTAACATGTTCTGGTGTATTTTATTTTCCCTTAGGAATAAAGTCACCTCCTCGAGATTATGGCATCCATGGAACAAAAGCTTCGAAAATCTTCAGTTCTATTGGCAGTGCTGCTAGTCTTGTTTTTGCTTATAATACCGGAATGATTCCAGAAATACAGGTGAGCTGAGCCAGTGACTATGCTTATTTTTCAATTAATAAGTTTACTATGGGTACTTCCAGATATAAAGGTTCCGTTACATTCCCCCAATTTAAAGGTTCCATTACATTCCTCCAATTTAAAGGTTCCACTACATTCCTTTAAAATTAAAGGTCCCATTACATTTTTCTGATTAAAGGTTCCATTACATTCCCCTGATTGAAGGGCTCCATTACATGGCCCTGATTTATAGGTTCCATTGCATCCCCTGATTAAAAAACATATTCATTCTAAAAATGACCTCTATCAGCTAATTTAGCTAAAATATATCAATAAGAATTATACGGCTGTATCTCTTATCCTCTTTTGTCTTGGCTCTTGAAAAGTAGCTGAAGGAGGACATCCTTCTCCAAAAAGAGAGGAGGCAAAAGGAGATGTTTGTGAGAGAGGAGCCTGTCTTTCCTCCTCTCTGCACTTGAGAGGGGCCAGAAGTTTGGATGCAGGTACTGCTCCCCTCTTTTGGCGAAAGCAGAAGAAGTGAGCCCCCATTTTCTTGAATAATTTTAAAAATTATATAAAAATTTATGGTAATATAGTGACTTTTTACAAAAAGTTTATGGTCTTTTGAAGTTTAAACGGAAAGGAGAATGGGTAAAAGGACTTTCTAATGTACGGTGAATATAATCATCAAACTGCTGGGTGGATGGGTGTTGAGGACTTTTCAGACATAAAAAACTGGTAAAGAAATAAATGGAATGAAAATGATAATGTAAATCCCATTATAGTAAGTGCTAGAATAGGGATTGTATTGGGTTCTACTGGAATGAAGTTTCATAAAATACTTGTGCAGCTGACCAACATGATTGACAAGACTGGTCTGACCAGCAGTCAGCTAGTCGACTTGCCCAGACCATTCTAATTAAGCATATCCTAGTTCTTGATTTGGCCTTCTCATCCACACTGGGGAATTTTATCTTGCATTTCTAGTTCGAGCCCTTCGACAAAAAAACTTTTAGGTCAAGGCCTTCTTAAACCTGGTCAGTCAAAAAACAATTTTGGCCAAGCACGGTGAAGTGTGCAAGTGCATTGATTCTATTCTTTTCTGTTCTGTGTGGTTTTAATTAAAAAAAAAAAAGAGTTTGTAACTGTTTTCACTGCTGTTCTGGTTTGAGTCTGTCCAACCAAAAATTCAAATAGGAGACTTATAAGATTTAAACTCGTGACTGAAAAGGCATGTGTTTCCCTCAAGCAGCTTTATGTGTAAGATAAACAATTTGATATAACCAATTAGTTGCTACTTCATTTTATTTTGAATTGTGGTTTATGCATTCTCACTTTCTGTCCTCACTCTTGTGAAGGCTACAGTAAAGCCCCCTGTGATAAAGAACATGCAGAGAGCTCTTATATTTCAGTTTACTGTTGGTAGTTTGCCCTTGCTTGCTGTAACTTATGCGGGCTATTGGGCGTATGGATCCTCAACTTCAACATATCTCCTCAACAGTGTATCAGGTCCTCATTGGATTAAGGCAGCAGCTAATGTGGCAGCTTTTTTCCAGTCAGTCATTGCCTTGCATGTAATTTTCGCTTCTCAGCTCTGAAAGTTTAAATTGACAAATAAAAAGTCATAGATGGTTTAAAATTTTCGCTTAGATGTTCAAGACAAAGACGGTTGCTCCAACAAGTTCAATATTTCATTGACAAAAGTGGGCTTGATGAAGTGACAATGGTGATACTTCATGTACTAATGACAGTAGTACCAGTTGTTGCAATGGAAATGGAAGAGTTATACTTTTGAGCACAGATTTTCTTGTACACAGATTTTCATATTGGCTACAAGAAAATCTGTGTTGTGCCAAAAGATGGGCCTCCTGATACGGTGTAAAATGCTGACCATCTCATACATATTTTCTTATGATGAACATTTTTGTAAAAACTCTTCCAAATCTTTTACTTTGAACTCTGAGACTGTACCTGTGGATTAATTTACAAAAGTCCCCCTTATCAAATCTTGCTCTAGTATAGACTTCATGTAGCTCGCAATTACTAATAGTCTGTGTTTCCTATTTGCAGGTATTTGCAAGTCCAACATACGAATACTTAGATACTAGATATGGAAATGACAGAGGAGATGCGTCGTCTTTCCATGTTCTCTCCTTCAGAATACTGGTCAGAGGGGGCTATGTAACACTAGTTACCTTCTTGGCGGCTCTTCTGCCTTTTCTAGGAGATTTCATGAGTCTCACTGGATCTTTGAGCACTCTCCCTCTCACCTTTGTTCTTGCCAACCACATGTACTTAATGGTGAAAAGAAACAAACTGTCCGTACTGGCGAAAGGTTGGCATTGGTTGAACGTTGTGGGGTTCAGTTGCGTAGCTGCAGCAGCTGCAGTTGCAGCCGTAAGGCTTATCATAGTGGATTCTACTAATTATAATCTTTTTGCTGATATTTAGACAAAATTTAAGGGTTAACTGTTGTATCTGTTCTGTAACGAGATGACTTATTGGGTAATGCAGATTCTTTTGTGAAATTATATGAACTCTAATCTGTGTTTGTTTGTATCTGTTTTCGTCTTTCTTTGGCGAGCATGATAGAATATTTATAAGCCGCAGACCTCGATGCATGATAGACACTATGAAAATAGCACTTTAAGCGGTAATCTGTCTTTATTTATTTATTTTTTATTTCAAACAACTTTTCAAAGAAAATATTATTTTTTATAAAGTCGATTCTCTCTGATCGTGTTGTGCAATTCTAAATAATTTTACTAAAAATGAGATTAAATCAAGGTATGACTTATTCAGTTATTTGAAGTTTCAACGAACACATTTTTTAATCTTTAAAAAATTTTAAGATTCTAAATATATAAGACCCTCAAGCCTACATCATACCAGTTCATATGATATGATTTTATTTATTCTGCCACTTTTTAAAAATAAATTATTTAATTATAGTAATCATACTGGTAATCTTATGTATTGACTTTGCTGATTTGGATATGAAATATTTATATGGGGACATTTTGAAATCAAATAGTAATTGACTATTTTTTTGTGGAATTTATTGTGTTCGTATATTTTTATTTATCTATAATTCAAAATAATAGCTTAAAAAATAAAAAGAGAGTAAGTGTTTTCAAATATTTTTATTAATGAAAACTTTTAAAGTTGTAATTAAATTCCGGTTGGAAGGGGAAAGATTCAGAAAAAAAAAGAAATTCCGGGATTGTACGGGCAAGTCGTATTTAATTTAGGTACCAGGGAAGATTTTGGGAAGTGTAGTTCCTATCTCGTGTGTGGAGTTACTATAAGAGTACCAATTTGCATTTCCGTTTTCTTGATTCCGCTTTCTCTCGATAGATATTAGATTTTTCGTTTGTATATTCATAAAATCCTGTCCCCCCAGTTGGGGATCATACAAGTACGGATACTCTGTTTTCCCATGTCAACGAGTACCTTCTCGTTCATGCCAATGTCGGCTTGAATCGGATGGGAACGGGGAAATGAATTTATCAAGCAATCCTTACATCGCTTTGCTATTGAGGAACGTCGTCTTCTCTTTTTTTCTCTCTCTTTAGCAATCTGATAGACTCTCTTCTTCCTTATCTTTTGTAAAACTGATTTTGAAAAGAATGAGAGGAGAAATAGACGAGAGGGCCTCCCCGGCTCCCTCCCCTCCATGCGGCTTTAAAAATCTGACCGATGGTGAAATTCACTACCATAGCAGATACGAGAAAGACATGCTGGCTTTTACGGGTGTTGCAGCTACAATCTGGCGGCCGAGGAGGCGGTCTCCGAGTGATGAGGTTCAGTATTAGGCATTGGAAGGAAAAGTAATCGACAGCGAGCTTAAACGAATGCAGGAAAGCTGGGGTATCCTTCCACAAACAATATTGACATTTTCATGCGGGAGGAATATGGTCAAGACACGACGTCCGCCCTCTTCAGGTCCGAGTGCCCAAGCGTCTACTCTCATCCCATTCTAGTGTCTTTAAATTGTATCAGAATTGCCTAGCTGCTATCGATTACATCGTTGCACTGAAAGGCGACGTGTTTGGCAACACGGTCAAAGCAGAGCAATGTGTCTCATCTTCCTTTCTCATTTCCTGCTGGTCCTTTCCAACATTCAGTTTGTTGCAGGAAGGTTCTATGGACAAAATGTAGGAGCTTTGGGCTATCCTTCCGCGGCCCTATATTCTACTCGCTGTCTTGGAGTCCCATCTTCTCACAAGCAGTAACGTTGATGTTTATAATCTCACCGATCAATCCATGGAAGCAACGGGCACCCTTTGTACTCCTTTTTCCACAAGCTATGACATTGACAGAGTTGCTCTGCCTCTGTGATATATTCCAATTATTTTTACTTCTTTGATGCTCCCTGACAGCTAAAATTATTTCATTAAATGTGCCATTTTCACCATTTTGCTGTTGAAGTTCATTTCTTTATGATTCTTGTACATCGTTACCAATAATCATGGCAAGAGCAGTTTCCGTTCTCAAATAGGTGAAAACGATTAGCATCTCTGACAATTATCTTGCGGCCTGTTATGGTTGTGATGAGCTTTGTCACGGCATGACAATCACCACACACACGGAGGTTCTTAACTATCTGAATGGTAGTCCCGGCTTCTGTGTTCAATATTGCAAATGCTATGGCTAGTCTCTCGCTATGACCATGCAGGAATGATTCTTTCTCCTCTTCCTCCACATTCTGCAAAACAGAACTCGTATCTGGCACATAATTCATTTTCTCTATTTTCTCCCACAGCTCCTTCCATACCTTACAGATGCTCTCAAACCGTGGGTGGGACCTATCTGCTGCTCTAAATGCATGGACGACACCCTTGATCTCAACCCAGCTGCATCCGGGGGTCTTTGTTAGTCCCAAATTATTCATCATCACTCTCATTTTTGCCACATCGGCCCATCGGCGATGCTGTGCATAGATGTTTGAAAGAACCACATAATGTGCTGGATTTTTAGGCTCCAATCTAACCAGATAATGAAGTGCCACTTCTCCTAGCTTAACATTAGAATGCATTCGACAAGCCCCCAATAGAGCCCCCCATACACCAGCATCAGGTGTCATTTGCATTTTCTTGATAAGACAGTAAGCTTTTTCCAACCTTCCAGCACGACATAGCAGATCTATAACACAGGCATAGTGCTCCAAATTTGGTTCAAGATAATGTTCACTACTTATTGCTTTGAAAAGGTTGATTCCTTCTTTAACGAAACCACCATGTCTACATGCTGATAAGACACAAACAAAAGAAACTGCATCAGGCTCGATGGAGTTGTCCTTCATTATCGAGAATACCTTTATTGCATCCTTGGCATGTCCATGAATGGCATATCCGGAAAGCATTGCATTCCATGACACTATATCCTTGTTGTACATTTGATTGAAAAATATTTCTGCAAGATCTAGCCTTCCACACTTTGCATACATATCAATCAGACTGTTCCCTACAAGTGTATTAGATATGTATCCACTGCGAATTATGTAGGAATGAAGATTCATACCTTCTCTTATGGCAGCCAAGTATGAGGCAGCAGGCAAGATGCTAACAAGGGTAACCAAATTGGGCTTAAGATTCTCCATTTTCATTTGGTGGAAATAAGTTAACGCTTCCTTTGCCCATCCATTTTTCATTGACCCTGCAATCATTGTATTCCATGAAATCTCATCTTTGTCAAAACCATTGTCACTGAAGAGAATCTCAGCGTATCTGAAACTTCCACATTTTGCATACAAATCAATTAAGGCATTTTTTACATGAAGATCTGACTCAAACCCACGCTTTATGATATATCCATGAAAGCACATTCCAAGATCAAGTGCCTCCAAGCTTACACAAGCTGGGAGAACGCCAACCATAGTCCCTGAGTCAGGCCTGACTCCAGTTAACTGTGACTGGTGAAACAACTTCAGGGCATTTCCAGCCTTGCCAAGTTGTGCATAACGATTGATTAATGCATTCCATGTCACAACATCTTTATTATGTAGCTTATCAAATATGGCATGGGCATAGCTGAAAGAACCACACTTTGCATACATTGCCACCAGAGCAGTCCCTACCGAAACATCTATACCCATGTCAGCTTTTATGACAAAAGCATGGATGCTCTTTCCAAAATTCAAATCTGTCAACTCTGCACATGCTGGAAGGATACTAACTATGGTAATCCTGTTGGGTTTAAGTTTGACAGTCTGCATCGCCCGGAAAAGATATATAGCTTCTTCTGAATGACCTGTTTGGGAGAAGGCAGCTATCATTGCAGACCACGCAACTATATCCCTTTCTCCAATGCTAAAAAACAAATCTTTGGCCTTATTCAGTTCTCCACACTTCGCATACATGGCCATGAGAGTAGTAATGACTGTTGTGTCCAATTCCATCCCTTCTTGAATCATACAAGAGTGAATATCTTCTCCTTTTTCTACATCTCTGGTTTCTGCAGCCGCCGAAAGAGCTCCAATTGCCGACACATGATTCAACTTGAGATTATTTCTCCTCAAATCATCAAAGAGTTCTAAAGCCTCCATGTAGCACCCATTTTGAGCATAACCAGAAATCATGGTTCCCCAGGAAACTTCATCCTTGCTAACAAGTCTTTCAAATATCCGATAAGCAATTTCCACACTACCACACTTAGAGTAAGTGTCTATTAACCCGTTTGACACAGCTGAGGTGAAGGCTCTTCTTAGCACATAACCATGCACCGATCTACATAATGGAAGTGCTGACAGCTTTGATATTGCAGGAAACAGGTTCAAGAAGCTAACTGAGTTAGGTTGCACCCCAGCTGATATCATTTTTCTAAAGCAATCTAAAGCTGCACGCGGCTTAACACTTTGTGCAGAGCCTGCAATCATTGTGTTCCAAGTGACATCATCTACTTCTGCTTCAGGCATTTGACCGAATAGCTCTTCTGCTGTCTCAATTCTACCAGCCTTGCAGTACATGTCAAGCAATGCAGCTCTTATGTAGAGATCACAATCTAGACCTGTTCTGGTAATCTCTTGGTGAATTAAGGCCCCCTTCTCTGTATCTGAAGCTCCTGTACAGGCCTTTATTACAAATGTGAAAGTGAACTTATCAGGTTTGACACCCCGCTCCAGCATTACATTATAAAGTTTGAGCCCCTCCTCGTGGTGTCCAAATCTTGTATAAGCTCTAATCATGGAGTTCCACAAAATTGTACTTGGATTTGAAACAGAGTCAAAAATCAAACGTGCAGATTCCGTATTGCCAAAGGATGAGTAGGAGTTCACCAGTTGGGTTAAAATAGAATTACCCAAATCTACTCCAGCAGTTAAAACGTGCGCATGGAGTTGCAGAAGCGATTGGATATTTTTGCATGAACGAAGGAGTTGATGGTAGTCATGGTAGACAACCAGTTTGGTGAAAGGCTGAGCAATTCCCACGGAGGATGTTGTGACCGAATGAAAAAGTGCACGCATGGCATGTTTAAGCATCCTTGCAAATGCATGAGGATTTGTACCTGGTTCACAAGTGCAATGTTTGATTCTCCAATGCTAAGGAAAGAATACGATAAGACGACAGTGTCAAGCATGTTCAATGGGTCATCAATCCGTAAAACAAAATAGCTCCATCAACCCAGAAAAATGGAGTTAGCGTTTATCCTCTTTGCTAGAACGAAAGCACAGTTATCTACTATACAATACGTGAAGGGGAAGGAGGCGGAATTCAACAGTTCGGAAAAGTTCCAATCACAGAACAAAAACTACAAAATGAAGAAGTCTGCCTCTTTTGTGCGGGTTTGCTGGGTAGAATTTCGGAATGTCTGTATATGCCATCTTAATCTTGTAGCTCTCTTTTGGTTGAAATATCATTCTTAAATACTGAAACTAATTGCTTCATATGTTTACTTCGAAATTTAAACGCATGTCCGAACCGGTTACCAAAAGGTAAGGTACTAAGGAATAAGGATGTTAATGGATACCCGTTTTAGGACGGGTCGGGTTTGGGAAAAACCAATGTGACACGGGTTGGGTTTGGCTAACACCCGATGGATTTCAGGTTATAATAGTCATTAACCTTCGTATTCGTATTAGTTAAACCGGAGCCCTCTTTCCTGCCCATTCTTCGACACCTTACTACCTCCTTATTTCCAGAGTCCGACTGATCGAGCTCACTTTCCGTTCGAGACCTTCCCCTCTCAATCGATTTTCTTCTCTTCCTAATCTTCTTCCTTTACACAGTTATCTATCAATCCCTTTGGTCGCCTCCGTTGCCATTTTGCTATTGCGCCGCCAGAAGGTATGGATTCTCTCACGTTTTTCTTCCCACTCTCTCGTCTTCCTTTTTTTCCCTCGTTCCCCTTGCGAGTGTTGTTCGCTTTTCCCTCTCTATTACGAAAAGCGTCCCAAAGTACCGTCTGGCCGAGTGCTGACAGCTATCCTCCGCGCTGCACATTCCTAGCAGCATAGGAATTGCGTCTGATGGTGTTGGTGTACAAGTTCTTTATGACATGTCATTTGGTCTCTTTCTGAATGCTACTAGTGTGATTAGATATTGATAGACTAGTTGAAAAAATTTGACTTGACCTTAATGTACATGGATTTCTGTTCATTTTTTCTTAAAAATATAGTTCTTATATGCAGAAGTAATGCAGTTGCCCACATTTTGTCTGACAGTTCTGAATATGGCCCTTCTCTGATTTATCTAATATTTGAAGAATTTCCTCTTCCGTTTTTTCCATCCTATTCCCTTTTTTCTCGAAAAAATTCCTTCTCATTCATCCCTTATCTCCTTACTGTCTTCATTTTATTCATTTCACTCCTAAATTTCTTTCAGTTTGCTTCTCATCTCCTTCACTCTTATATTCATTTCTCTCACTCTTATGTTCATCTTGTTTGTGCAGAAGAGTCTGTTGTTTAAATGTAAAAGAGACCATATTTGTTCACTTGATTGAACCTTTGGTAGCAAGAAATATTATCTTTTTATAATGTTAACTTCTTCTGCTGCTTCTCTTTAAGCATGCCTTTAGATTCCTAGTTGTATTGGTAGTTTGTAACTTTGTATCATACTTTTTACTTGTTGTTTTCCTAATAGACATACAGGATGTTAAACCTTATTAAGCTCGTATTCTTCTGCAAAGGAACATTTTGAAATTGTAACCAAATCTAGTTATCCCTCCCTCCCTCCCTCCCTCTCCTTCTGAAGAGAATAGTGAAATGTGAAATTTTCTGATTTTTATCCCTCCCTCCCTCTCTCTCCTTCTGAAGAGAATAGTGAAATGTGAAATTTCTGATTTATATTTTCTTCACTGTTTAACTTTAGTTACCCAAGAAAAGACTCATTGTGCATCCTCATCCTTCCTCAGGCTATCTATGGCGGCTGTTGTGACCAGAAGTGTACCACAGAGAAGTATTGGGAGCATTTTACAGTATTCCTTCAATATCATTAGAAATTTCAGTGCTGCCCCACAGTCTTCAACTTCTGCAGCTGCAACCCCTACAAAGTCGAAGCGCAGAAAGAAAAAGAACCTCTTTGAAGTGGCTCAATTTTTGCCAAACTGGGGTATTGGATATAAGATGGCAAAGGCACACTGGAAAGGAGTCTGTTATGAAATCACAAAAATCAATCTATACAAGGTTGCTCCATTTGTCTTGTTTTTGAGTTTTTAAGTTCTTATGCTATCATCATTGGCCCTGGGCTTGTGCCGATTGCAGTTTGTTTCTTGTTTATTTATTTTAAACATTTATTTCACAGGATGGTCGACATGGTAAGGCCTGGGGGATTGTGCACAAAGATGGTAAGTTTTGACTTTGATGTGCTTTTAGTAATTTTAAGTACATTTGCTGCTAAAGACTAAATGTGTTTCGAGTTTCCACTGAGAGCTTATGTCATCATATTCCTGATGTTGTTATATTATTTTTGTATTTAGAGGAAAACTATTACCTGGCTAGCCCGTCTTAATAGTTGTATAAAAATGTTGAAAAGGACCATATTGTGCTGAAGTTTATCAAAGAATCTCTTGACATGAATTGTTCAAATTCCATATTTACAGCCTGTCAAGCAGCTAGTTATACATCTCTTACATGCCTTCAGAACCTCTGTAGCCCCCATAATGACAACAGAGAGTGCCATGCACTCTACTGCAATCATGCTCTTTTTATAGTCCCCACATTGCAACCTTAAATTGACATACCTAACTTCAAATTATAATAATACTTTGTGGCACTATCTTCGATTGCTTTTTAATAATCTCACTGTTGGTATTGATTATATTTGCTTCACAATTTTTTTGTTGTAAAGGTTTAGTTTTATCTTTTTCTCCTTCAAATTTGGAAGAGAACAAGAATTGATATCTGGCGTAAACCTGGTGAAGATTTTAAAACTCAGATGTCTATTTTTGAGGTCTTGCAATTGAGCAGGCCCTATATTACAGAGAAAAAGTACCATTTCCTTTGTTGATGCAAATATGGTTGTCCTTTCTGTTTGCTAGTAACCTGTATGAGAAAATTGTTTTGGCAGACTTTTGGGTGCTTGTCGGATGTTAAATATTTGCACTATTATTGTGTCTGCTTCTCATTGCTTGATTTGGTTGAATGTTATTCTGTTACCACTAGTTCACACATGAATGTGATATGTAGATTAATAATGGATAGTGGGTAAATGGGAGAGCATGAAGATCATTATGATGTAATGTCGATTTGGATACAGTGTAGTTACTGTGTGAATACCCGTTGTCCTTTCAGATTAAAATCATGATAGGTATATGCCTTTTGCTTCTACATGTTCACTTGTGCTTCAAGTAGTTCATTGTGAGCTTTCTTACAGGTGTAATCGCCGCAGATGCTCCTAAGAAGATAAGTGGTGTGCATAAACGTTGCTGGAAGTATATTTCAGAACCTGAAAAAAAGACTGAAGCTCCTCCAAAGCCAGAGGAAGTACAAGCTTGATCCCTAAGTGTTCCATTTTCAGTGTCAAGCATTGTACTGTCTTTACTTCACAATCGATTTCAATCTAAATTTCCAAGTTAAGGTTGCAGAGGACTATAACTCGTGGGAAACATCCAGAGACTTATAACGGCCCTGTTCATCACAACCTTCAAACTGTCTAAATGCTATACAATCTTAGGCGGCGACAGCTATTCTGTCTGTAAGGTGAATTAATGTGATACTCTGCGCTTTCTTGTTATATGGCGTTCAGAGTTTTGGTGGACAGTGAAGGAAAAACTGACCTTACAAGATGCAAAATGCACGAATCCTATGTTTTAAGGAAAATGAACTAGGCTGCTTGAGTTCATTGAAGATTGTGGCCTTTTTGTTACTGGCGAGCTATCGTTGACCAGTGAACATTGGTCACTCTCCATTAACTCTATTATTTCTTTTGAATCTGGTTCTCTTGCTTTCCTTCTTTGTCCGAGTAATCTATCAGCACGGGCCGCTGGGTCCGTTTATCTGCGTGGCCATTTCTTTCCATCGTAGGCTCTTAGCAAGTAAGTTTTACTGCAGTTGCCGAATGGGATTTGCTCCCTTTTAACATTTTTCTTGCTATACAATAGAAACACCATATAATAATAAAATGTTAGAAATTAAAAGTAGAAGTGTGTTTTGACAAAGCTTGAAAACAAGTTTTTCAAAAATTCTTCCGAGAAGTAAAGTTAGAAATAATAATATTTAAGCTATTTGAATGATAATTTTTTATTCAAATATTCCAGAATCACTTATATTGTATTTAAATCACTTATCAAGACCTTAATATTATATTTATGAGAAGAAATTAAAAGAAGTCTTTAGCTCCTTTACCAAAACTATTATATATAGTTTTTTATAAAGTTTTTAAAAACAATTACGCCATCAAGGCTAATGCAATGACAAAAGCTCCTTTTACTTCGGGCATATTCGAGGGCAACAAAAACCTCTCACCCAAATCTTTTCGAACATGAGAGTGTGTGACAAGAGCTGGCTTGCATGGGTTGCGGACCTGGTCACGGGGAATTCATCTCGAGGAGAGTTCAGCTGAAAGTCATCCGCCACTGAACAATGAAGAACACCTTATATTGCAAGATCAAACCAAAAGTTCAGGGATTTCCAACACGAAAAAAATGCATTTTATGATTACAAATTACAGTGGGAGTATTATTCACGGTTAATCAGCATCTGCAGTAAGTTCGTTAATGCCAAAGTCCGTTAAGGTCTCTTTGCCAAGCAACATGAATCCTACTGTGGCCTGCAAAGACATCAGTACTGTAATGATCAATTCACCATTTACAAAAATGATAACAACCAAAATCTACTCTAAAGAAGTATTTATGAAAACTGCTATCGAATTTGTGTGCAATTTGAGCCATATTCACTACAAACACCAAGTCAGGTTTGGCCGTTTATGCAGCATTCACTCACCGTGCCAGTCTTGTAATTTAGTCCCTTAAGGCAGCCTGTGAATTCAGCAAAAGGCCCAGATAAAATTCGAACCCTTGAACCTGGGTTAATAGACCGATCTTCTGTTGCATTCATGCCATTTTGAGAAGACTGTAAACCTTTTTTTGCAGTCTGCCGTTTTTGTTTAACATCATTTCGTATATTACTATATTTATTGTCTGACTCATCAGGAATGTTCAAATCTGTACCGTCAAAGACCCCTGCTGCTAGTTGCTCTTCTTGAAAAGCATTATCAGCTTTTTCTTGTTCTTCTTTTGCTTGTCGGAAGATTGCTTCCATTTCTTCTGTAGCTATGGGTTTGGGCCTATTGATTTGCCGTTTACTGAAAGACAGTAAAAAGACGACTCAATAATAAGAAAAGCTTGCTTGAAAGATATAACCTATGGATGAGACTAATACAATATTGTCATCATGTTCAAATGCTTCTACCAACCAGCCAAATTCATAGTGCTCACTAGTAATATAACTTTCTAATTTTCATTGTTGTGTGAAATAAACCTAGTCAAAGCTATTTCAGCTATTGCATGGTAGGAAGATACTTATAAGAGGATTATTTGGAGCACTTGCACAGATAAATAACTTTCAAATTTCGTAAAAAAGATAAAGTTCTTACGTATTCCCAACTTTTGATCCAAGAAAGCCTCCAACACCAATACACTCTCTGATAAAATCATGGATTGTCTTGTTCAACTCACACCATAAGAACACACAGCCAGGAAACAGAGGGTTCAATTTCTCTGAGTATGTACCATTCTTTAGCTTCTTTTTAACACGCACAGAAGGTACATAAACCTGAAAATGGAATCAAATTTCTTCATCTGAGATGGCTGTGCAGGATTTTTTTTTCTTATAAATTCAGAATAGCAGAAATTAGAACTTGCAAGATCCTCTTCTTTGCTGGACCAGTGGGTACACACTACAGATGCAACAGACCAGCAAGTGGAGAACTCTTTACCAAGTATGAAGGGTTCATATAGACGACATCAATTTGCTAGACGCTGATTGTAGTATCATCATATTTCAAGTTGTATTTCTGCTAATTGATACTGAACTGGCTGGAGACCAAGCCCACCGGGAATCCAGTAGAATATGCTCACTTTGATTATTGGTATGATTTTGTTAATTTTCAGTTAGTATTCTAGCAAAATTATAGATCAAAACAGCAGAGGAAGATGGATATAGCTAAACAAATATCGGTGAGAAGGCTCGGATGGTGTTACTATTATTATAACTATTGTAACCATATGAGGATACAACTGCATTTATACTA
The DNA here is from genome assembly GCA_022405105.1 of Aristolochia contorta. NCBI lineage: Eukaryota > Viridiplantae > Streptophyta > Magnoliopsida > Piperales > Aristolochiaceae > Aristolochia > Aristolochia contorta. The sequence continues at coordinate 37,121,514 of CM039665.1, read as the reverse complement.
AAAGTTGTCCAAAATGATAAAAAAATGTAAATGGTGCAATGGGGAAATTATACGTACAAATTTTTAAAAAAATTCAAGTAAACAACATCTAGTTAATAAATCAAAAGAATATTTAGGTTTTGAGTACCAATGTTCAACTTGCAATGCATTGTGTTTGTATGAAATATTATTGCCCTTGATATACTGTATGGGACACTAAAGAAAGTTCTCCATGAATGGAAAGTATTCATACCTTTTCAAAATTTTCTATGATAATCTACAGCCAATTTCAGCACTACATGATGATTATCAGATGCATAAAGGAAGGAAATACCGAGCACAAGAAGAATTTAATAGTATAATAAATGTATCAATGTAGCCAGTTTGTGCATTGGATTACGCTAGATTTCAGCCCCTCTATTGACCTCTCCTTGGTTTCAGACCTCGGTCAAGTCAACTGGACATAGGTGCACTGAAAAATACACTGAAATCATTGGATATGGTGATAGGAATCAAGAAACAATCGTTCCTTGAGGGTTTGCTTTTCATTTTCGAAGAAGTCTTAGGTTAACTACAGGCTCCATATTTTCACATGGCCGCCACTCAAGGCTTCTTTGGCGATGGTTAGTTGTACTAAGACATAGTTAAGAAATAGTTTTTTTTTTTGTATGCTGATACTGGAAAATAAATTTAAAAGTTAAAAACTTTATCAAGTTCTCCAAGAAAATACCAGGTAAATATAGTCCACTGATGAATATTCATCAGCAGGGAAAAAAGGTCACATGTCAGAAAATCCCAAATTCAAGAGACTGGTTAGTAACATCAAAGCTTTTCAATCCAATCCTAGTTAATAAGCAAGATATGAATTAATTCATTGTCTTAAAAAATTCAGATGTAACTCTCTCAGAAACCAAAAGCGGCCACAAGCGCAATTTGAGGAGAACAATAACCACAAATTCAAATCAGCATCCTCTGACCTGATAGAGTTCAACTAGGAAGGAAACTCACACGCTCGTTACCAGACTGACAGACAAGTTTAATATTTAGACATTGAGACAGCTAAAGGAAAGATTACCTTGAATTCCATTTCAGGGAATTCCCTCACGAGTAATTTAGCGAGCGTCTCGGCGGTGGCCTGGCCGGAGACACGGGAAACGCGGACGACCCACCATTGTGGACCCAGAAGCGCGAGATTGTCGAGGTTGAGATCCTCCATCGAGGAGGTTTTCTTCTTTTTGGGCTTCTTCAAGAGCCTTTCTTCTACTTCCTCTTTCCAATTGGTGGCTTTACTCTCCCTCCTCTCGCTTCGAAGCTGTCTTCTCTCTCTAGCAGTCAGCTGGCTCCCATTAACCGAGTCCAAGGTAGCACATATTAAGGTCTTTCTTCCTGAAACTCGATGAAGGGGCGGCGGAGGTAAGGGAAAATATAGTGGGGAAGAAGAGCAGGGACTCCATGAGAGAAGACCCGCGTGCTTCATCTTCAAAAGGTGGCAGCAAAGGATATTACATTTGCCACCATTTTTTAAGCGAACATATATAAATGGCGCGTATTTACCATTTTGCTCCTCTCTTGCACGATCCATGACTCCGTGCGTTCCCGTTTAAGTGCCCGTTTAAGTGCCCGTTAAAGGCGGCGGGGCCTACAACGTCCGTTCGGACAGTTGGGCCGTGAACCTAAAAGATGAGGCCAGGCTGGGTCACAACTCAGAAAATGAGAATTCTGGATTTTCAGCAGTCGTCCGTTTTTTTTGGCTTTCTGACATTGATCTGTTGATCGAATGACGGTCAAAGGAAATTCCGATTGGTGTTGTGCAAATGGGAGGGAAACCGTCCACGCCCAAGGGTTCCGTTCACGATTACACCGTCAAGGTAATGCACCTTCTCTGTGTTTCTTTTCTCCTTCATAATCGAATTTCTCTAGTGTTCTCATGGTTTCTTCGCAGGATGCGAAAGGAAATTTCGTTAATCTAAGCATCTACAAGGGAAAATTTTTGTTAATCGTTAACGTGGCTTCGAAATGGTGAGAATTCGATACTTCGTTTTCGCAATGCTTTTTTTTTTTTTTTTTTAATTTCTGTCAAATGAGAATCTGCATTCTGTTCCTTTGCAGCTATCTGACCGCTTCTCGTTACGAACAATTGAATGACATTTACTTCAAGTACAGAGACCGAGGTTCCTCTCGTTTTATATTTATCTTTTTCCTTCATTGTGTTGTACTCGTTGATGATTTCATGCGTTTGAACTGAATATTTCTCGAGATGCATGGTTTGTCTGTCCTTTTAACTATTTTCATACATGTATTCCTGTCTACATGATGGAGATGGATAGTCCTTAAACTATAATAGTGATGTACAGAGATTCTGCCTGAAGCGATTTTTTGTCATGCATCTTATGCATAAGCAATGCCAAAAAAAGAAAATGTAAACTATTTGCGAGTTCTTGCTCTGAAATCTGCATAAAAGGAACACGCTTGTGGAGTAAAATGAATCAAGACAATTCTAACAAGTTGAAATCCGTCCCTTTAGTACATCGAAGAAGCCAAAAAGTTGGTGCCATGGGTGATTGATTATGTACTTCTCGGGCGGTTCTTCTTAACAATGCATCTAGATTATTGTTGGTACCTGAAATGATGGTTCATACCTAGTATCTTATAAAATACATTATGCTGTGATCATATGCTATACATTGTGAACATGTAACTTTGTAGGTTTTTCTATTTGTGTTAGATGTACTCTTAATCTTTTTTCTTTTTTGCTTTCTTTCTATAACCTACTCTTAAGTAAACATTAGTTTCAAAGTGATAGAAGCTCTGTCAGGGAGACATGCTATATGACATCTTTGTCCTTTTACAGTATTTTGCATATGATGAGCTGCTATGAGGCACCTGTTACTTAAAAGCTTCATGTTGTTTCATTTGTGATCATGCATATATCGGTCTTTTTTTCAATAAACCTCGTCTGAGTAGATCTAGAATGTTTTGGATAAGAAGTTTGAATTTTCTTTGGATTTATGCATTCTAAAAAAGTCTTGAATTCATATTTTAATCACGGAGGCTTGGCTCTGATTCGGAATTTGTCCATAATTTGACTTATTTTTAAATTATAGTCGGTGGATGATTTGTAGGTCTTGAAATACTAGCCTTTCCCTGCAATCAATTTCTTGGGAAGGAGCCAGGAAACAATGAAGAGATTGTGTCTACGGCCTGTGGTCTGTATAATGCTGAATTCCCTGTATTTGGCAAGGTAGAAAGCTTGAACTTTGATATCTACTGTTCATTAGAGCTTTAATGACAAAGGATAAATCATTTGAGGTCAATTTTTTGTCCTGTAAAACCGCTCGACCGAAATTACCAATAAAATCTGACTGGTCATTGCGATAGATAGCAATAATTTCTATCCCTCTCTCAACCTTCAGTGAGTGTCATTGACTTGGTTACACTTGCATCTTATCAGATTAAGGTCAATGGAAAGCAAGCAGCACCTTTGTACAAGTTCTTGAAATCATGTAAACCAGGCTGGTGCGGTGGAACGATTAAATGGAACTTCACAAAATTTTTGGTGGATTGGGATGGGCATGTGGTACAGAGGTACTCCCCAAATACTGCTGTTTCATGTATAGAGGTAAGATGCAGCTAGTTACCCTGTTCATATATACCTAGCACGAGGTTTCCGAATTGTTCAATTTGCTGCTTGAAAAACGTGCAGAATGATATACAGCAGTTACTTGGATAAGAATCGGATCGAGGAGGTTGCCTTCGCACTAAAGCAGGAGCCATGGGCATCATTCCAAACCTTTTTCTTGCTGCAACAAAGTGTTACAGATGCATTCATTGACACGCACAAGCCTCATATCCGCATTGATGATATTTCAAAGTTATTGTTACCGTTTTGAGTATTTCTGAATGTAAATATCTAAATGCCGTGTTTAAGGGAGGGCATCACGCATCTAATTTTTCCCCGTTAACTATGTTTGCATATCTACGGATACCAAATATCTTCGCCTTCTGTATTTCTTTAAACTTGGCAGAAAATCTATGCCTATCGAAAATGAAACAATAATACTATGACCATGGTGGCTAAGCACATTTTTTACCCCCGCCCCCCATCCTTGCAGTGCATTATTTAAATGCGATAATTGAGGGCATTAAAACAATGCCCCGGGGCCGTGCACAAAAAATATGGACATAACATTTACTCAAAATGAAATGGTTTTGTCAGTTTGTTCTTGCATATTATCCGAAAGGTTTTAAAAATATAAAATTTTTTTTTTTTTTTTAGAGGATAAACCCTAGGCATCAATGGTTTAGATTAGATTTTCTTAAATTTGATCGGTTATTATCCATTGCGGCCCATCTCTCAGGCGGCCCATCTCTCAGGCGGCCCAGACTCCGACTAGAACCTTTTGCGCAGACTCGGATATCAAAAGCTTTCTGGTTACGCAGCAAACGTAAGTCGTAACCGTGTGTTATTTATTAAGCCAACTCGCGCCAAAAACGTAAAAAAAACGGAGGGAGGCTTTAAAAATTGACCGCTAAAACTTTTAAGTGTCTCCCCGCTGCTACAGCTCACGTTCCTCCTTCCCGTCGTCTTGCTTTTACCCGAAAAATTCAAAACTCCCGCTTCTTCTCCCTCCCCGGCTGTCCTTTTTAATTCATCAAGCTACTGAGCCTCTTTCTTTCATTTCTTCTCCGTTTTTTTTTTCTTTTTTTTCTTCTCGTCTTTCCCGTCTCTTTGTACAAGACGGTCAAAAGATGGGGAAGCAATGCAATGGAGCGAGAAGCTCAGAAGGTCCAGCCAAAGGCAAGATCACTCCAATTCAAGTGGCTTTCATCGTCGATCGATATCTCTCAGACAACAACTGCGTCAAGACGCTCTCCGTTTTCAGATCTGAAGCGAAACCTCTCATGTCCAAAACCAAGGTCAGAGAGGTATGGTTTTATTGCTTTCTCCCTCTTTTTATATCTCGAAGAAATAGTCGGTGCTTTTCTTTTCCCCTTAATTTTCATCTTATTCTCCTCCAGGCGCCGAAAAATCTGCTTAGTCTGGAAACTATTCTGGACGAGTACATCTCCCTCAAGGAGCAGAAGTTGATTTTGGATCAAGAGAAGTGCAGGGTCGACATGCTCTTACAGGGTATTCAGGATGTGATGCGAGCTTACAACTCCGCCGTGCCCTCTATTTCTCAACCTCCAGCTGCCTCAGCCGTTTCTCCACTGCCGCCTGCCATGACGCCTGTCCCTCAAGCTGATCCAAGAATCAGGACCCCGGCTGGTATGGTTCAGCTGTGGCTCATGCACTTTATATTCATGATGTTGGACATCTCTACTCTTTGTTTTGCCTTTTTGTGTGTGTGTGTGTGTGTGTGAATATCTTATTTCATTGCTACATTTTGTAACCTAGATCCCACTTCATCAAGTTCTAAAGGTTTCTCAGTTGTTATTATCGATTGAAAATTCCACGAAAATATTCCAACTAGTTAATTGAGACTAATTTTAAAACAAACATGATGTGGTGCACGTTCACATTCAATTGAACCGATCTCAAAGATTGCATTATCACGGAGAGGAAAGATCTTTTTCCTGGGGGGTCTGGATATAAGGTATAGCAGGTCTAATGCCTATCTCTTACGGCTTGTTACCTTTTGTATCAGGTGATGCATCCATCTTATCTACAGGATTGGACCAATATACATTGGACTATAGACAGCTTAGATTTTTTATTTTTATTTTTTATCTTTATTTTTTTTTTTTCGCCTGATCTAGCTCTGAGTCATGCATTGCTTGAATTTCGTTATATTTGACACTAAAATTAACATTGCTTCCCAGTGTAGACATAGTATTCAGGTGATGGTTGGTATTTGGCTTCTTACCGTGAAAAATGATTTTAGCTTACATTTTCCCCTTATGTGTGTAGCTTATACCGTGTACAAGCTTCCTGTGGCAAACTCACTTCCTGTACGACCCCCTCATACTCCATCTGAACCCAGCAGAATCTCAACGCCAAACCATGATGCTTCTACAAAGAGCAAGCGAAAAGCGTCAAAGCCTATTTTGGGAGTGAACCCTACAACTAAAAGAAATTGTACGCAAGTGTTTGGTAATTCTTCAGTGGATGAAGGTCAGTGATTCTTCATCTTCTCATTTTACGTATTTACTTATCGGTAGCCTTTATTTGTCTGATCTGGTCTTATTGATGCTCATAGGTAATAAGGGAAGTCTGGCTGCTAATAAGAACAACCAAAAGCCGATGCCTCATGATATTGTTTCAAAATCGAGTCTGGGTCAAGGATTAACTGATGCAAGGGGCCTAATGAAAAGCTCTCCTATTTCAAATTCTGGTTCACCTTGTCCTCAGACCCCTCCACAAGCCTTAACTGCCAAGGCTGATGAATCAGTTTCTCCATCAGAGAATTCATCCCAAAACGAGTCGTCTAACAGCATAACATCTCCAGAGATTTCTCCTCTTAATTGTCACATAATTTCTTCCAAAACAATTGTTGTCAGCCCTTCAAAGCATCTTGCTTGCTCTTCCCCTGAACGGCTTCTCACTTCTCAGAAAAGTCCGAAGAGGTCGAGTAAGATAAAGGGTAGACTGGATTTTAACGATGCTAATGAATTCATAAATGCTGGAAGGCCTTCTGAGGTAGAAAATAGGGCCATAGGCAACATTGAAGACATGGGCATGTTTGATATAGATTTTCCAAGTTTTGATGTCCTTGGAAACGACTTCTCACTTTCTGAACTATTGGTTGACATTGATTTTGACACCGAAGGTGACACAAATTTTGCTGCTTGTTCTTTTGATCGGTATGCTTCTTTAACCAATTTCTTTCTAACTACTTTAACAGCAATTATTTTGTGTTTCTCAATTAAATTGTTTGTTTGTCTTGGAACTATCAAAGGCCAATTGAGGTATCCGGAAACAGGGGTTCAGATCCTACAGTATGTAATCCACCAAATTTGGCCACAATTCTTTCAGAGAAAGACATGAACATACCAGGTATAATGTTTTACTTAAATCTAGTGATATTTTTCTCCTCCCAGTATTTAGCAGGTATTGTTGTTGATCCTGTGCTTATATGCTGCTTGCAGGTCCTGATCCTTTGGTGTCAGTTAAATCTATAACAAAGTGCATTCAAATTTTAAGTCCTGGTAAATCTGATTTTCTTGTTTTCCTCTCTTGGTCTCTGTATCTGTTGTGCTTATCCTTTTCTTCCTGTGTTTGTAAGTCTTCAAGATGCTGATTGTTTGTTTTCTTTCTTTTTTATCTGACGAAATGGCAGCAAAACCTAGAAGAGGAGGACAAGAGAATTTCTAGGCAAGCAGGAAGAATCTTCATATAGGAGAACATTATGTAGTCACATATCTCCAGTCGCTGACATGATACCGATGATGTAACCACAAGAAGTTTACCTGTGCAGAGTTCTGACCACATGGCTCTAACAAAATTGGGTAGTTTTGGTGCGAGGACCTTTATTTGTTTATTTTTTAAATGGCGGAGATCTTTTTCTGCCTTCCATATTATCTGGAGCCCATATTGGAGGAAGACTTATGAACTTACGTTAACATGTGCTGATTTTACTAAGAGTTCCAAGCGTAATTGCGTATTTCTGAATTATCACTTGATCTTCTGGAGTCTCATCTGGATTTTGGAAATAAAAATATATTCCGCAGTATCATTGGTTAGAATTGTCATTGATGCCATCATTTTGCCAGAATTTGGCCTTGAAGAGGTTGGATTTGCAGCGTCTGATTGTTTGGTACAAGCTCTATTTGAGCACTAAACCAATGCACAATTGTGATTTACGTTAGTGCCATTGAATATTAGAAGTAAAAGAATTGGTTTGCATTAGAAGGTGAGGGGGTTTGAAATTGTTTTAATACTTGTGGTGGTCATTTACCAGTGGCTGTTCCTTGTATCATAAATCATATGCGCTTAGGGCTTTGAATTGATTGGAAGAGAATATGGTTCCTCAAATATTACTCTGTTTTTCTTTCAGAAGGCAAAAAGTACGAGCTTTTTGGTTCAACTGGTATGATTTCTTTTCAATCCATTTTGAGGCCTAAGTTTGTAATTCTCAATTCATTTCACTTTAACCTCGATGTAGCCTTCAAAGATTATTTGATAATCAAATGCTTACCTGTATAGTGACATTACATTTGATTCAGTAACAGAATTACAAATTGTTGTGATTGTTCGGGATATCAAGCCAAATACTTTTCTAATTTCTCCACTTCCTCCAAACTTCCGATGTAAAGGGGAAGTCGCTGATGAATCTGCCAAGCAATCAAAAGTGCAGAATTATCAGAAAATCAATTTATTGGACTTTTAACTGGCTATGAAGTCTCACAGAAATTTTCCGAGCATGCATCCTGCAAATTCAAGTTTATCGTTTTCCCTTACCTCCTCCGGTTGGATGTCTAGTACTCTCCGGTGTCCATCAGATCCTTTTCCACCGGCTTGCTCCACCAAGTAGCTCATCGGTGCACATTCATACAGGAGCCTCAGCTTCCCGTTCTTGCTCTTCTTGTCTCTTGGGTACCCATAAATGCCTCCATACAGAAGAGTCCGGTGAAAGTCTCCGACCAAGCTGCCGATGTATCTGGCCGAGTAGGGCTTGCCGGACGGTCCCGGATCTTTGAGATCATCGATGTACTTCTTCAGTTTGTCGTCCCAGAGCTGGTAATTGCCTTCATTGAACGAGTAGATCTTCCCTGCCTTAGGAATTTGGATTTTCTCCTGGGTGAGTACGAATTCACCGTACATGGGATCCAGGGTGAAGGCGTACACGCCCTTGCCTATGGAGAGGACGAAGATGACGGAACTCGAATACATGCAGTAGCCTGCCGCCAGTAGATTGCTACCCGGTTGACAGACATTCACCACGCACCTCTGTGCCTTCTGGTCCAGCTGAGTGAAACAGGGGGATTGCGAAACGTTTTAGGATTATTTTTTTCAACGCCGTGATTCTGAAGCATAGAGTGTCGAATCCTGAGAATAATTTCAATTACCGTAGCGTCATCGCCGATGTCTGCAAGGCACTCGTCGTTGGGGCTGTATATCCCAAAAATGGAGCCGGTTGAAACGGCGGCGTCAATGTTGGAGGACCCATCCAAGGGATCAAAGACGACGATGTAGTTGCCGGAGTAGCTCTCTTCCACGGCCACGGGCACGTCTTCTTCTTCTGATGCGATGATTCCTGTCCGTCCACTGGACCTCAGGCAGTTTGAGAACACCTGCAAAAGTGCATCTAGCTCGTTCGATCAAAAACACCATTGGCGCAAGAGTCTCTCGTTCTAATTGCTAAACTCTACCTCTATATATCTACGTATGAGTCTCTACACTACCTATTCAGATTATTTCGTCCAATCTGAAAATCTATTAAACCAAGGCGATTTCGAAATGGGTCGTCCCAGGGAATGCGAATCAGTAGCAAGATAGTCAGGAGTAAAAGTTCACCTACTTTTTATCAAGGTCTCATGATATAAGCTTGCGTTTACTAATTTGTCCAATTAGATAATCAATTGCGTGTAACTGACCTCGTTAGAGACGACATCGAGCTTCTTCTGGTCTTCCCCTTGAATGTTGACGGCGCCTTGGACCCCAGTCAAGTTAGAAATTCCAGCTCTCTGAACCAGTGAAGCGATCTGCTTACAAGCCGTGGATATGCTGGAGAGAACGATCGTCATCTCCGCGTCGATGTCCCCTGCCTGTTCCTGCTTCAGTAGCCAGTTCGTCAACGTCTGAATCTCGTACCCGCTCTTCTTCTTCGTCACGGACTCCGGCGTCGTCCCCACGGCGGCGCACTGCACGGTCACCGCCGCGCCTCCCGCGCCTCTCCTGATCATACGGCATCGGAGTTCCCTGTGACCGAAAGCCGAGAGGTGTAGCAGCGGCGAGAGACCGGAGACGGAGCGGGAGCTCGAGAGCTGAAGGAGCCTGGACGACGACGACGTCGGAACGGCGGCGGCCACCATATTGTTCGCGCTATAAATTTGGCCGGGTTAACCAAATATTTTGCTCTACACTGCGTGCATGTGTCCGTGTGAGGATATTTTTGTGGGTTTGAGCAAACATTACCGGATTGAGGCGCCATGGACGCGGTGGGATTGTAAGGCTTGCAGCAGCTCTCGATTCTGAAGGGACCCACTTCGCTTATCCTTGTCTGTCCCTGTGCGTCCTGCTGCTACGGTGGAATTATGAAGATTGGGGGTGTTGAGTGAGATGTAACCAGAGCCATTCGTCCATTGATCAATTGAAAAAAAGCAACAAATACACAACTTGCTTTCGGAAGGAGATCATGTCGAAGCAACTTGTTTTGCTGACAGACCCTTGTTGTCAATTTTCGTCCTTTCATTTAATCGAGTTCAACGAGCAAATCCGCTTGAGCTCGCAAGAACTTAAGATAGCCAGAAGTAAGAACACTGCTCAGAATCCAGTATTAGCTACAACTTTTTGCCTGGTTACTCTGGCAAAAGTTGTATGTTTTTATCCTTCTCAATGGGTTTGTTTTGGTTCATTGCTCCCCTCCCCACATGTAAGTATTGTTTCTCCTCTCCTATTTCATTTTTCTTTCCCATTTGCTTCTTTTTTGTTTTTGCTGTTTTAAGTACTGCTCAATTCCATTCTAGCATATTTTATTCTTAACCGTCGAATTAATGCCTAATTTTTTTTTTAGAAAAATTATATTACATCTATCTAATGTAAAGTAAAATTATGGTTCAACCGTCCGTTGATTTAATCTGGTCCAATTGTGTTTAACCAATGTGACTTTTATACGGTAATGGTCAAATAATGTCTAAAACATAAAAAATTGATATACTACATCTTTCTTAACTAAAGTCAAACTACGGTTTTACCGTTGATTTAATCCGGTCCAATTAGGTTTGATGACCAATTTGGTTTTTTAAGCATTGTTGACACCAAAGGAGAATAGGGCCTAGCTAGGAGAGAGAGAGAGAGAGAGAGAGAGAGAGAGAGAGAGAGAGAGAGAGAGAGAGAGAGAGAGAGAGAGAGAGAGAGAGAGAGAGAGAGAGAGAGAGAGAGAGAGGTGACAGTCTATTTCCATGAAGTCCGTCTCGCAAAGAAACTTTTTATTTAAAAATAACAATTTTAATTAACAAAATCATAATCATTCTTACCTAAAAGAAAAACATAATTGTTAAAGGGTACTTTTCCACGATACCTTTAACCCAAAATTTTCCTTAGGCATAAAATATATGGTAAACTTATAATATAAAATTATCCCAAAACTTTTGAAAATATTTATAAAATTTAAATTCAAAAGAAAAAAATACAAAAAATAAAAAATAAAAAAATTGTATGTGGATCCGACGAGTCTCACGACCGCGTTCACGTGTACAAGCCTAGGCGCGTCAATCAATTCGAAGAACCAACGCTTCTCCAAAAGTTAAGTTGTATTCCATCATCTAACTCGATTAATCAATAAAATTACGAGTAAACGGAGATGACTAGCTTCAATTTCAAGCAACTCTTAAGATATCAACAACCGCCTTTCTTTCGCTTTTTTGGATTTCTCCTTACATTGGCGAGGACGACGCGTTTAATTAGGCAGACATCTCCATTAATTAATCTCAAAAGCGGAGGAGCAGTCGGATGAATTAATACCGTCGCAACAAACAGGACAAAGACAAGCATTTACAGTACCGAAGATTGATGGGAATGAGGGTTGGGCGGGCTCTAGAAGAAGAGGAGGACAAATGTCAATATGCATGGATGGAAGGAGGAGAGATTACTTGTTGGACACGGCGGCCGTTGAAGTTAACTTGTTGAGAGAAACGGAAACTTCAAACTTTAGCTAATTTTTTTTTTTTTTTTTTTTGGACGTGCGCGTTTCAAATGCGTTGATTCTGGGTGAGGGCGAGTAGCCTCCAGCGACCTTTCCCCCACCAGTGAATTCTATAATTCTCTGAAACGTAGACTGATCAACCGTCAAACATTTAGTCTATATAATTTTTAAGAAATTCAATTTACCATGAATTGCCCGTCTAGCTCAGTTGGTAGAGCGCAAGGCTCTTAACCTTGTGGTCGTGGGTTCGAGCCCCACGGTGGGCGCTGATTTTTCTTTTTTGATTCCCTTCTAGACAAATTCTAGCTAATTCTTCCTTCATACATATATTTTTATAACCATTATGCTAACAAAACGATAGCTTAAGAGTTTTCCGATTCCAATGGTATATCGAGTACTCTCTTTAATTTTTTGTTATCAAATAATATTATAATATCATTTACAAAAAAAAAATGGAGACTTAAGATTTTGAAAAATTGAATTTCATGTCACCAAAAAAATTCCACACATGGACCTTCCAAACTTCCAACACGTCTTTGAATTTGACTTTAAATCACACGAAAAGCAAAATGGTCCAAATTTTTTATTTTTTTAAAGATAGAAACATAAAAAAAGAAAAAAAATTAAAAATGCCGCGTGTACCTGCAAAAGAGTAAACCATCTCCAAAACGAGAGGCTACATAAACGTGTAGAGACGAGGAAATGCGAAGAACCAGGTCGTCCTCCCGCTTCTGTCTCCTCATCTCCCTATATAAAGACCTCTGTTATCGTCATCTTCAGAGGCGAACAACCACTTTTCATTCCTTCCCTCTCTCTGTCTCTCTCTCTCTCTCTCTGTCCGTCTCTCTCCCCCTACAGAAAATCAAAAAAGGGAAAACGTACAGCTACCCACTTAATTTATCCCATGGCTTCCAAGCTGCTCCCCCTGGCCATTTCTCTCTCCATCTCTCTGTTCTTCGTCCAGGGGGTTCTAGGTACTCTCTCTCTCTCTCTCTCTCTCTCTCTCTCTATATATATATATATATATATATATATATATAGATAAATCTATTTAGTACATTTCGTGATTAATTATTACTTAATGTCGACGTTCGATAATGAATTGAACACTAGCTAGCTAGAGTACGTATTAATACATATTTGCAGGTGAAATCGTATGCGAGGATTTGCCGAAAGAGATGTGCTCCTTCTCGGTGGCGTCGTCGGGGAAGCGGTGCTTGCTTGAGAACTACGCGGGTACGAAAGCAGGGGAGACGGAGTACCAATGCCGGACGTCGGAGGTGGTGGTGGAGAGGATGTCGAACTGGATCGAGACGGACGAGTGCGTGAACGCGTGCGGCGTCGACAGGAACGCCGTCGGCATCTCCTCCGACGCCCTCCTCGAGCCCCAATTCACCCACAACCTCTGCTCTCCTTCCTGTTTCAACGCCTGCCCAAACATCGTCGATCTCTACTTCAACCTCGCCGCCGGCGAAGGTGCGTACCTAATTAACCTACCCATTTTTTGGGTCGGTTACATTTCGACGTCGTCAGACAAGATCGAAAATTTTCTTCTTTTCCTTTGCTCCATTCTCAAGCAACTGACAAATAATAATAAAGTTTTATTCAGAAAAGAAAAAAAACTGTTTAATATATATATCAGTCTCCAATTTGGTAATTAGGTATTATAATATGATGAAGAGGAGTACTAATTACTGCTGATCATGATCTTCTTCTTGTGGGTACTGCAGGGGTGTTCTTGCCTGATCTGTGCGAGGTGCAACGGTCGAACCCACACCGAGCCATGGCGGAGATTTTGAGTTCTGGGGTGGCATCCGGACCCGTCTCGGCGACGCCGGGTTCCCTCCTCGCTGGTGGTGGCGCTCCATCATCGCAGGGCTCCGCCGTACCCCCCATCGCCGAATCTCCGATTTCATCTTAAATGAATTAGGGACGTCGATTTTATTTCTTTACGTGTAATGATGATCTGTATTTAATTAAACGCTATATTCATGTCCACGGAGAGAGGTATAAGTACGTACATGTATTGGAAGGGCAATCTGGAATTGGCCTCCCTGGTACTTGAGAGAGACTTCATTTGAGCTTCTTCCATGCTCAGTTTATTTTATTTTTTCTTTTTCTTTTTCTTTTTCTTTTTATTTTTTATTAAAAACAAACTTTTCTTCAATTCCATGTATGGATGCGTACGTACGTACGTCCACATCGTGTGAAATGAATGAATGGTTTCTTTTCAATGCATTGTCGTCACTTTATATTGAGTAAGATTGATGTTTCCTCAAAATAAAATCCAAAGTATGTAAACGGAGAACTATTAATATTGGCTTACAGCAAAAGAAAAAAGTATTGACTCCGTGAAAGAAAAAAAAAAATCTTAATCAATTTAATACGTTGAAACTATATATATAGTCGCCAAAATTAATTAATTGTAAGATTATGTAACTTTAAATCGTGTTAAAATTGTTGGGAAATGTACTGTTCCCACCACTGATCGGCTAAAGTTGAAATAGAAAAATTAAACTTACTATATGTTGATATTATGACCAAAGTTCTCTTATTTTAATCTGTAGTACCCAAAATGAACCCAATACAGAAATTGAGTTCTTTAATGGGTCTCTAATGGGTTCCCATTGTGGGTTGTTGGGCAATCCCAACCCGCTGACCAGCTTGTCTGCTGGACCTCCCTCCGTTCTCTTTCTCATAGCCAAATGGTCCAACTCCGCCTAATCGGATTTGACCAAACTATGGTTAGATGTCATTCTTTTATCATAAATATAAATAAAGCATGGACATATTTAGAGTTGTGTCATATCACGATGTTACGGTTGATAGAAAAAAAAATTGACATAAAAAAGAAGGAAGCCTTTTAAAGATGTGACCACTTATCAAAAATCTTGATTCCTATGATCCTATCCTTAAGCCAGCAAAGCTTAAAGACACCCCAATCATTAGTAAACTTGATGTAATTAATGTAGCTTTGTATTAATCCCCTACCAATGAAATCCATCTCTTCAAAAATAAAAATAAAAAAAAATCTTGATTCCTTGTACATGAACCTACCGCTGCATCAGAAAAAATCTGTTACGGCTGCATCAGAAAAAGAAGAAGAAAGCCTGCGAGGGTTGGGACCCGAGTAAAAATGCCAATGTTCCTCTCTCAAAACTGGTGATGGGTCTTGTCTGAACTCGCACCTTATCACCTCATATATAGAAAGTCAGTGACTTTGGAAGGCGAACCAGGCCTCCAAAATATTCTTCTCGGTTATGCACATGAACCTACCGCCAACCTTACCCTATTTAATACTGGTATTCAACCTCGGATTCTCACATATATGGGCTCCATTTCCTCTCTCAGTACTGAAAAAGATTGAAGATGTTAGTCCAAGGAAGAATGGGCACTGGGCGTCGAAGCTCTGCAAATAGTAAAGATGCGCGCGCCTGGGTTTCTCTTTTTTTTCTCTCTCCCACAAGCTGCTGCCGCTGAGCTGCTACGTACTCCACTATATTTGAAAGTCTGAAACCATCTTGTCCTTCAATTTCCTCTATATACGTTTTCTTTTTGCTGCAGGGGTTACTGGTAATTAGCAGACGTTAGATGGTCTACTGATTAATGAAGTGATTCTGAGGATTGGAGTCACATCAAGACATGCAAAGATATCTTTCTGCCTCCCCACATCTTGTCATTCACAGAGGGGTTTCAAATCAACATGGGCTGGTGTGTCCCCATGCAAGGAGCATCGACTCCCTCTCCCCTCGTGTTGAAACTTGCAAAACCTGAAAGTTTTATCACCTCTGGGCTGTTTTTTTGGCACTTTGTGCTCCATGATGGAGCTTGCTGGCCTCGGAGGAGACAGTACTTCTCCCATGTATTCCCTGTTCAAAGAAAAGACGCACGTACAATCGAATTTTTCCTCCCCCAAGTCCCCACCTCTTCCTTGAATATTCAAAATCAAATGCCTCTTTCTTATTGTACGTTCGTACCTCGTCTTCTACTGAGATACAACTATGTTGATCGATGTATATTGTGATGGAAAGAAAGAATTAACAGAATAATTAGCACACTACAGTCGCTTCTAAAAATTTAATCATCGATCGGTAACTAGTCTAATTTTATCTCTGTGTGTATTTTTCTTTTTGTTGCCTCATGTGATCTTCAATGCCCGAGATTGATTGATGGTACGTATATATATACTTCCAATATCAAATAACCCAATTAAGAGTGCAATTGAAGGCTTCTTTTTCCCTATTCCGATGTTGGTGACGTACTGAGTGACGCTCTCGATCATGAAAATCTGCAAAAATATACAATAAAGTAAGCTTCTCATCTTGAACGGATTCCACTGGGCAAGGGTGACATGTGGGAGGTAATTTCAAGAAATAGAGAGAGATCTGCAGGGCCAACCTGGAGAAAGAGATAATTATCCGGCAAAATGTAGCTCCATGTGATCATTATATATACAAATTAAGTTGAAAATAAAAAAAAAATCACAGAAGGAAACAGAAAAATCTGGGTAATATGGCACAGTTACACCCTTCAATTATTATTCAGTATTGGAGGAGCTGCATTTCGATAGAGACGATTAAAATATCTGAAGAGTCCCATGTGTCCTGATTCCCTTATATATTCTGTAGAGTACCTTTCTTTTTAGGTTCCACAGGCAGCGAGTCTTTTTGGGACTGGAACGTGGACCATTAATACTGGAGTAGTCCATATATAACATGCCTTGGATTCTAACTAAAGCCATTAGAATAATAATTCGACGCGCCCTCTCGAAGACGGCCATGGTCGTGCTTCTTAATTTGGGAAACCCTCTGCTAGGAGTCCCTAACCATTCCGAATGGCCACAACTGGTAAAACCTTATCATTGGCCAATCAAAATCGAGTGATGATGAGGGATGGGACCCTGCTCGACCTCCCACTATCTTATTTACATAGGGTAGATCAATCATAATCAATACTTTCATTATCTTCGGTAAACAAGTTGTTTAATTTCTGACGCTTTTCCCTGTCTCTGTGACGTGTGTGTGTGTGTGTGAAGCTGGCATGGACATGATTTTTGTTGTCGTGAGCGGACGGAGGTGCGTGTCTGATTTGATGAAATGGGTGGTCTGGAATTATGGCGTACGTTCACACTAATCATTAATTCACATTTCCTTTTTCTAAGAAGAATGACGTTCAGAAATTTACAAGATTATTATCAAGCTTATCATTGAGGGTAATTAAACAGATGATCTGTAGAGGGGTTGAAGGAAAATAGAAGAGGCGAAAATTATTGCTAGGAATTGAAGCAAAAATATGGGAATCATCGATCCTAGGCCACCTTCAAACTAAACAGCGATAAATTAATTACAGAGATGGGATCAGTACCGAAAGAAGAGAAAAATAAAAAATACAGAGATGGGATCAGTACCGAAAGAAGAGAAAAATAAAAAATATTCTAAGAAGGAGATCAAGGCCAGAAGAACGACGACTCACCGCCGGAAGTCCGAGGAATTATAAGCCATAGAAAGTCTGAAGGAGGTCGTCGGTAAGCAAAAGAGAGAAGAAGAGCGAGCGGAGGAAGAATCCAAAAGGATTGCATGATCCATGTATATTATTCACCGAAAAAAGCTAGCTTCAGCGCTGCCGATTATGTATATAAACCCGGATCAATGCGATCCCTTTGGAAGCTTCCTCGACTCTCTGCCACCACCGTTAAGGCCGCCGTCGCCTGCCGTCCCCTCCACCGCCACCGCCTCCCAATTACTCTCTGCAGGAACCAAAATGAGCAACGCAAAGGTATAGGAAAGAAAACCTGCGAGTGCCGGGAATATATATATATAAATGAGTCCAACAGTACTGCTGCTCTCCAACTACTATTAATTTCACTTTTATTTTTTAGAGGAATGTTCGAGTGAAGGTGGAGCTGTAATGCGGCCCCTCGACCCCACTAGTCTCCATCCGTTCGCGTTCGCTGCGGGTCCTACGTTTGTTGTATTAGCTAGTACTATTTTTTTATAATAAAATTTTGTCGATTTATTAAAATACTATTTCCTTTGTCAAACCTACATAGATATGGACAAGTGAGGAGATTAATCAAGGAGATTAGTACTAATAATGATGGGTCATCCAACTACCATGATTTTGGGGACACCCGGTATCTTTTGTGGGTCCATATATTAAAGGTGTCCATGATTCCTTCCATTACATTCTTGATTTGTTTTATAAGTTTGAGATTAAATGAGGTCACGCCCTACGCCAATATCGAATTGTATATACTTATTTGCCTGCTTCAACTAATTAATTAATCTGCGTATATATAGATAATAATGTGCATCAACCTTCCCCTAATTATCGAAGTACCAGGGAATAATTAATAAGTTTCGAATTAATGAGCCGTTCATTCAGTGGCCTGATCTAAATTAACCTTCAGATCTAGGACAAAATTATCGATCTAGTCAAAATAAGGGAACCTGTTCTTTAACATTAATTTTCTATATTGATGCGCGCGGTTGTCGGGAAGCACTTAATATTGTAAAGTAAAGATACATATTGTAGGGAGTCCCACCCTTTAAAATCACCCAATCATTGTGTCAATTATGGATTATATATATCGTTAAATTAATTGTTTTATACTGACTTGGAGACGCAGTACTCTGCAAACCAGTACTGTGCATTATCCCTCACTAAGGTTCCCAGTTCATTTGGGAAAAGAAAAATGGTTTCAATCAGATGGAGTCACTAACTTGGTCGGTTAACTGAAATGACTGATCAGATAGATATATATAGGCAGCTTCCTAACTTAATTCTTTGGGCATGAATTCTTCGGAGGATTTGTTGATTTCTGATACGGAACAGAAGTGCAGTTAATTGCTTCCAGGCCAAACAATGTCTGTAGATCCAGGTCGGTCCGCTCTCAAGACATCTCCATGAGCAAAATCCTCCATGATCATCGAGCAGCAAAAACTCGATACTGGGAATGCATCATATATATAATTGTGGCGCGTTGCAGATAAGCTACGGAGTACTTTAATTATGGAGCTGAAATTAATGACACATTATGAAACTCCATTAATATTGTCAGTGAGGAGGATTAATTTGATCAAAATTTGCGTTTAGTTTTTGTTTCTGAGGAAACGAGGAAGAGTGAATTATTGGGGTACGTACGGTGAATGGGGTAGGGCAGGTGAAGTGGGGGGAAGGGAGTGATTTGAAATGAGGGGGTTCGTGGTAGTACTCTTGTTGTGTCCATCAGAAATCACTAGCTCGGTGGTGAAGGTAGGGGGGCCTTTGAATGGATATCTGGTCAGTCCTTTAGTGGACATGAATGTGTCTCCCACCAGCGTATGTCACCCGCCCAGTAGAATCCCAAGTACTTTGATTGAACCTGATATCTCATATATATATATATGCTGTTGCCTCCTCTCAGTCGTTTTCCACGGAGAGGCCTGGCCTGAACGCCCCACTCCTCTTCCCATTGTCGACTATCAATAATGTTGGTGGGGTCTGTGACAAGGAGAGTGCTTCCCAGTGCCTCTCTCTTAATTCCACCCAGTTCTCATCCTTCTCAGCTCTCTTGATCATCTTCTGCCATGAATATTGATCAGCACAACAAGGGCATGGACGGATCTCCAGGTCACTCTGTACATGACTACCCTTCTTTAGAGATTATGGGTGTCCTTTGGGTCCTCCTAATGGTTCTAACATTTTAGTGTGATTACAGGAAGAAGAATTTTCCAACAGGCGAGAGACACACTGGTCCACGAGATCATAAGTGGTGGCGAGTGGCAAGTGCTTTTGGGCCTGCTGCTAAAGGGTTTGGCTTTCAATCTGTTAATGTGTGGTTTTGGCATTTGGGTCTCCTATTTGTCGAGAGAGAGAGAGAGAGAGTCACTAATGCTCTGTTGCCTTTAATTTCATCCTCTGTCCGCGTACAATATAAAGCTATATGCTTTCCTTCCATGAAAAGTTCATGACCTTTATTAAAATGTGATGGCTAATCCATGGTATGGCCAACGCGTTTGGATGGGGGAATCTGTTCCATATGCTGCTCTTTTCATCACCTTTTCTACTGAGACGATGCTAGACCAAATGTGGAATTTATTAAATTCGTAAAAGAAGAAGAAAATGCTTTGAAGCTGATAGGTAGGCTGTACCATAAAGTTATATCAGTATACTACTAGCTAGTTCAATTTTACGAACGAGAGGTCATAGTTGTTCGTAAGAAAGGAAATCAGAAAACGGGATGTTTACTTTTTTAAAGATTACTTTACTAACGTCGCTTTAGTTAATATTTATTCTGGTAGCTTTGACCAAGATTCTTGTAATATTATAGGAGCTAGCTTCAAGTACTTTCATGTTAAGTGATGCGCTATGCTTCTTTAAAGAAAAAGGTTCCCAAGAGCGCAGAATAATCAAAGGAACAGTGTCGACGGCAATAGTGGGTCGGCAGGTGATTCTTCAGGCTTCTGGATAAATTTTTTTATAGTTCAATATTTTTATTAAAAATTTAAGGCAAACCGTGTTGTTTATGCAAACAATAACTCATGTTAGACGAGGAGTAACTTCCACTTTTTTCACTCTACGTACCCACTCAATGTTGCCCTAATACCACGTACTAATGATAAGGGACAAGAATAAACAGAACAAAAAGATATTGCAAATAAAGAAGCTAGATTTCAACATACAACAATCTAATTAGAATACTATATCCCTAATATACAGCAACCTACACCTATGGGTTTACTAACAGAAAAACACAATATACCAACACACGCATCCTCTTTCAAGATCTTTGTAATTCGTTTCTGTTAATGTAACTGGCCGGATACAATATTAGAGAGCATACCACAAAACTTCTATTACTAGAGCGAAGGCTCATGTAGCGTCCAATAAACGTAAGCTTACAGTAATGATTCTTCTTTGCTAGCCAAACGCGAACTTCTATCCACTAAAATACAGGAAGACACAGTCGACAGATCGATGAGAGTCCGTGGCTACTGGTTTTAATAACGAGAGGAAGCTAATTTAGTCTATGGGAGGTGGAAAAAGAAAATTAAAAAGGAAAACAGTCCCTCCATGATATTGACGATGTGTAAATATTATTTATTTCTTCCATCGTGCAATTAGTTTTCGGTTCGTTAATTACTCAACTAAATAAATGCTATTATTTGATATGATTATAGGTATACAGTACATTAAACTTTTTTTATACCCAAATAATCTAGAAGACTCAATCTCAATAATGGGGTGCCCAACTACCCATCTATCATGATATTTTTATTAAATTAATCTCCATTATGATTTTGAATCGCAGTAATCATGGTGTGGCTACATTTTAAATCTCTTCTGGAATTGCTTGCGGCTGGGTTCGTGCAAAAGGGATCGATCTTACCTGGATCGAGCACATGTAGCTAGACATTTCTTTGGATATTTTCCTCTTGACTGCTATAACGCGCGCGTTATCCTTCAAAGGTGAAGAAAAATTGGACCTATATATATATATATATATCCCAGTTCCTCTTTCTGCACAAACTGAACAGTGTAAAAACGATACGAATTAATGAAGAATTCAACGACGACTAGTACCCCAAGGCTTCTTCGACTTTAATCAGTAAAAGTTGAGAAGGAAGACGATTATATATTGTTTGAGAGATCAAAGTCTATATATCCATAATAATACTGAACGAATAAGTCAAAAACGTGTTCGATCGGTTACAGCCTAAGGTGGTGCTCGTTTCATTTTCTTTCAAAATCTATTAACATGTTTGACATATATAGGTACACACTTAATTGGGAGATATTAAGGCAGCGAATATATATAGAGCTGGATAAATAACAGTATTTATTTCAACAGGCGATTGAGGAATAAAAAACATATTGAAGCAACGAAAGAATTCTAAGTTCCATGAGCCCGGAGACTTGAAAGATTAACAGCTTGTAATTTGGAGATAATATGGGTGAGGGAGCGAGATCACGTGGATGCAATATAATTCCATCCGCAGAACGTACGTCGAGAGTGATGAAGAGAATTAGGGCCGGCTCCTTTTTTCTTCTAGCAACGGGGAAGATCGCTGGGTGGTGGGGGAAGAGAGGAAGAAGGCGTGGGCCCATTTTCCACCACGAAACCTGTTGCTAGGCCCCAGGGGAGGTGGACGTCCAGGTGGCAGTGCATCAGCCAAACACCTGTCATGTCAAACAAGTATATATACATATTTCTGTCAATAGTCAAATAGAGTCGTTAAACTGTCCATTTTTTATGGTCAAATTAAATTTTCCAAGTGATCAATACGTACGTACTGATAATTATTTACCTGGATTGTTGGCCTTGAATCGAATGACGGCCCATCCGCCGACGGGAACGCCGATGGTGTTTCGCTCCTGGGGGTTCACCATATTGTATTTCGGCTCGTCCCTGGTCCGGTCGAAGTTCCCAAAACCTTGGGCGAGAACGAAGAAATTGAAGCCGTGAAGGTGAAGTGGGTGGTTCTCCGTGGTGATCACGGCCGTGTTCTGCAGAACGATCTCCACCGTGGAATTATACGCCAGTTTCTTCAACCGGGTCCCCTTCTCCGACGCCGTGAAACCCGCCGCGGCCGTCGCGTTCGTGAAATCGTACACGACCGGCGGACTGTCGGGAAAGTCCTCTGTGAAGATCCCGCCGACGCCTCGGAAGTGGGCCTCCAGCAACGACAGCCGGGACGGGAACTGGAAGGAGACGTTATTCATGTTGGCATTGAACCGGGAGTTGTTCGGACCGACGCAGGTGGTGTTCGAAGGACACGGATCGAGTCCGAGTCCGAAAGTGATGAACATCCGCTCGTCCACGCGGTGAGGGATGGGCTTGTAGCCACGGCTCCGGACGAGTCCGGTGAGATTGGTGTAGAACTTGTGGGCAGTTGGGGTGTCCGTGAAGGGTGGGAGGACAGGCATGATGGGGTTTGATGAGGAGGTCGGACTGTTCTCGTACTGGATGATGCCGACGGTGGTGGTGTTGTCGAAGGGAGCGAAGGGGGCTGAGATGTAAGGGTGAGCCGCCATGTAGTACGACGCCGGAGACTTGTCGGCGGTGAGGAGAACGTCGGTGGTCTGACCGGGAGCGAGGACGACGACGTCGGTCGGGTAAGGGTTGGTGTAGGCGGCGTCGGCGGCCACCACGGTCAAGTTGTGTCCGGCGACTTTGAAGAAGAGCTGGTTATTGAGCGCAGCGTTGATGATGCGGAGGAGATAAGACTTTCCAGGTTTCACCTTCATCTTGAAAGTGTCTGATATAATTGGTTTTGACCATGCAAATTAGGAAAAGAAACACCAGCTAAGATCGATCAGTACTAAATTATATATATACATACACACATATATATCAGAAACAGTAGCACTTGAGAATATGTATATGCAGCATGCATGCACCTCTTGAACAGGTATAAAGACGACCAGGTTTCCCATTTATAGTGTAAGCGTCGGAGATGTTTGGACCTCCTCCGGACGCGAGTGCCTCGTTCTCTACATCTACCACGTTCGCGTCCCACCATTCACCTGCTCAAAGGAGGAGTCATTTAGTTTTGGTAGAGTACACTATTCATTATAAACAACATCTGCACATGAGATCAGCTAGAGACCAGTACTATAAATCATAAGATTAAGAACGTCCATGCATATATACATATGCAAAATAGAATATATACGATACCTAGCAAAATGGGAACTTCTCTGTATGGTTTTGGGAAGGGGTAAGGCATCAAGTGTCTTGGACGGATAATTAGAGCGCCGTAGACGGTAGCTCGGAGCACTGAGAAATGGGCGTGCCACCACAGAGTACCCTCCTGACCGGTCACGTTGAACCGGTACGTGTACTTGTTGCCAGGACGAATCGGGCACTGGGTCACAAAACTCGGTCCGTCTGCCCACCCACTCAGCAGCTGAAATATTCCATGCCTGAAATTAATGAAGTCATCACTTGATGTATTAGTTTCTGCTATATAGACTATTCAACAACGGAATTAACGTTGTCATCGTCCTCCGTGAACGACGTTGATTAATTACGAGGATGAAAACTAACGAAGAAGAAAGGTCGTCGACCACAGCAAGCATATAATGGATGGGGTAACAACCCCTAATTAACGTTCTATCTGACATTTTGTTTTTAATAAGATCAGGAAGTCCTTGGAAAAAGACCACCGGCATAAAATAGAAAACCATTTCGAATAATGCATGGAAGTGGTTGCACCATGAATCTATGGCTTTATGACAAGAAGAATTCGGAAAGCAAGCAATAAACGAAGTTTCCAAAATTAGTACAAGGAAGAGATGGATTACCAGTGAATGGTGATGTTGTAAGGTGAGTCGTTGAAAACGTCGACGACGAGTGTGTCGCCCTCCTGGATCCGAATAGTAGGGCCAGGGAGCTTCTTGTTCACGGCGACCACAACTTGCTCCTTGCACAATGGTTTGACTGTGTGATTACCGACCTGTTCATGAGAAGCAACGAGAAATACATGCAATTAACTTATCTGACCAATCAAACAGACGATGTAAATTAATCTGCAACTGACTGGTTGATATAAATATGGCAGCTGCTTGGCCTATTAGTTTATTCATCTAGTGGAAAGGCTTGACGACTGTGAAAACCGACCTAATTAATTTTTCTAAGATAGGATATGTATTGAAGAAGAGCATTAATTCAAACTGGTAATTAAGATTCCTCGCTCCTTAAACACACACGACCAGTACTTGTGATGGCCATTGGGTGTGAAAGAAAGTTAATGGATCTTCCACAGTTCACATTTGAATAAAAAAAAAAAACTCTACGAAGCTAGAACTCAAAGTCAAGCAATATTTAAGCAAAGTGCACTCAAGAAGAATGATTCAAGCTCACTTCAACTCCCTCATATTGCAGCAATCTTATTAAAACCTCAGGCTGATCATGAGAATTAATGAAGCCGAGCTAGATACGAGATGGCTGATTGAAAATATTGCACCATCTTCATTTTATTGGCGTGTTAGCCATTTTGTATTTCCACAGATCATTATATGAAAAAAATGAAAGAGATAGAGAAAGAGAAGGGTAAAGAGGGAAGTGTTGAAATATTACATGGAAGGTGTGCTTGACGACTGCTGCGGAAGCCAACGACGATAGTGTTAACGCCAATGACAGAAGCAGGAGGACTGAATAATTACGAGCCATCTCGAAGGACGTACGTACTGATCAAAAGGAAGGAACTCGCTAGCTAGCTAGAAGAAGAAGATGGATACAAAGAAATTATGTCGAAGCAGCAGGAGAGATTAATCCTCTAATATCTGTAACCCGGTTGGCCCTTCTGGGCCGTGGCTATCATCAGAGACGGGACTAAGATGTGATCAAGTTCTTCTCACGATCTTCCGACTGATCATGAGATCGATGATGCATAATTAACCCGTATTTATAGGCCGAGTGTTCCTTCACGACGTTGCGTGATTGGTTAGTTAAAGTAATTAAATAAAAAAAGGCCGTTAGTCTTCCCAAGGAAAATACATCCCACTTTATTACATACATTAGACCTAGCCTTCGCTATTTGACTCCTCCGAGTTAGCAAACCGGAAAAGTTCATGATGTGGAAAAAGAAAAAGGATAAAAGACCTAAGAAATCCAGTTCTACAAGCAAAGCAACAACTCTCCGTGACCGCACTGTCACCTCGTCGTCCCAGCAGGCAGCCCAGAGTTTCTGAAACATAAAAGTCATTACTGATCAGATGGGTAGTTCTCAACGATTGGGGGAAAACTCCACTCCCTCGTGAGTAACGTGCTAAATGTAAAATAATATTGCCGGAGAAAATGGGTACGTGCACCGTCCACTGCTTTTCTTAACGAGAGTTTGATACGGAAATTATAATGGGGCAATTATCATTGACAGACCTCTTTCATCTGTGCTCCCATTAGAGGTAGCTACTACCGCGTACTCTGTCGGTCAAGATGCACTAATGTTCTCTTTACTGCTTGCAAACCGTTGAACGTCGACGTGATTAGTGGGATTTTATGCGTTGCGTTTGAGTGCCGCCGTAACTCGATCGATTCTTTCTCATGAGATTAGTTGTCCAACCTCAGCTCTACTGATCATCTTCCATTTTGACCGGCCGAACAACGGATTCCTTTTTTTAATTTTATTTTTTCATGATTTCTTAGACGTACGACCAAGTACTTAACGGTTGATGAATTTGTATGGTTTAATTCATCTTCTGGGTATATTGGTGCTGACTATATGATCTGCAGCTTCCTGCGTCAAAGCCGTGTGGCGAGATAGCTAGAGTGCTTGTCGCTCCTTCCTTCCTTTTTTTTTTTGTTTTTTTGTTGCTCGATTTTCTTCTGTTAGCTTGGTCGTTAAGTGTTTGGTATAGATCACTGTTTGTATATGGTGGAACACTTCCAACGCCTTTAATTTGATGGATGGTTTCTTAGCTAGGATAATTTATCGGTGCCTTAAGCATCAAGCCTGCTGTACAATCTTTTTTATGCTTCGCCTGCTCCTCCTTCCTCGACGTCGTCCACGGAGTGGTTAGGTAATATTTGAATGGTTCTAATTGAAATGCATGACGGTCGCCATTAAAATGATTCAGATCGAACTCAGAAACGAGTTGATATTCTAGAGATAAATTATATATTTTGTTTACTGAGCGCTTCTGGAAGAGTACTTACAGCCACCCATAGATCAGAAGCTTGGTCCGCTCTTGTTTCCTCCAAGCTAGCTAGAAACCTGACGATGGTTTTACACGAGATGAGTTTCCTGGAAATTAACCCAAATTGTACGTAGTTGTCGAGTCAAAAGTGGAAGATTAGTTACGTATACGTACGTACCCTTCTCTTAGTTTTCAACGCTCGTGTTTGGTGACTCAGATAATTTCATACATGCCACTGCACAATATTGTCAGAAACCTCGTACACTCTCATCTTCATCCCTAGTAAATTAAATGGTGACGATCACATCTTCTTCCCTTTTGAAGCAAACGCTAGCGCAAAGGCAAACTGATGGCAGCTCTCAGAAGCCTTACGCGATGGATTTGGATGAAACAGGTTGAGTAATTGGATGCTCATCTTTAATCGTTGACGGAGGTTGAATCCCGTGCTCTGCAAGGGACACAACAAATTAAAAAATCAATGTCATCTTCAGTAAGATCTAAGTATCTATAATGCATAGCTGTAACACGTTTGGATATATGAAAAGGATTATCAGACTTTGACAATCATCTTCTTCATCTTCTTAATTCTTATCAAAACCCGAAAATGTTTATGAAAGATAACTTCTTCAGTGATGTCACCGGTTTGGGAGAAGAGACAAATTAAGACACTACGAACGCTGAAAGTTTCTTCGAAAGTGCCACTTGAACTGGCGATATCTTTTTCTAATACGGGTTGTGTCTTGATTTCGAGAGCGAGAATACTTTTTGTAATTAAGCTCCTAAATTTATATAGGAGTTATTTATGCTAAACTTAATTAATTCTAGTCCGATCTAACAATTTTATTCTTGATTGGAGGATAAAGAAAAAGTGGGTCGATTTGCTGAATAAAGAAAATTTTCCGTAGTTAGTCAATACATTGTTGTAATTAGTATCACGAGCGAGACATTCTTTGCCTAGTGAAGGGAAGGGCGCCATTAGTGGACTAAACTTTCTCTATTCAAGCCATGGCCAGAAACGTACGTAATTCTTCAGTTGATATATGACATTCCAACCGAAATATGTATGTACTGCATCTCAAACTATATATGATGATGATAATCATTGATGTAAAATATACACCTCAAACAGCTTGTATTTAAAGAATCATTATTGTAATATTTTTATAAGATTTAATTAATCTTAACCTGCTTAAAGCATTTTTAAAAATTTAACAAATTACGTACAGGATCAATCTGCCACCATTAGCCTGCAGTATTGCTCCAATGTTAATTCTACAATTTTACTCGTTCCTTTATATTCAGGATCAAATCTGCTATGGTCGAAGCCGTAGCATTTTGCTATACGTCCCACCCAGAAGGAAGAAGAAAAAGTCAGTGATCTGGGTCTCATTTCTTGGGGAAAAAAAGTAAAAACGAGAGCGAATTAATACCGTGAGTATATGTTCAGGACCAAATTAAAACGACATTTTGAATTAATTACCGTAGACCAAATACGATATTGTGAGCTAAAATACCAACTTCTGGATCAATTGGTAAAGGTAATTTCATTATATCACGCAATATTCTAAGTAATTACTATTAGATAAACAGTGATAGTTTTTAACGAGTGATTGACTAACTAAGAGAAAATTTCAATTAATTAATTGGGTGTTATTTATGTCAAGATTTTTAAATGAAAGCGCATGGCCGGCACGGTGTAATTTCTTCTTCAACCTCGGAGTCGTTTCCATCTCTGATCCCAACGAAACCTAATTAATTTATACTTTAATTCACCCTGCATATATAAAATGATAGCATTTCAGAACAGCAGAAGATTCATCTTTGAGCGACGACTAGATCCAGACTTGACCTTCTTCGATTCCCACGTAACATGGCAGCAGAGGTTTGCATTAATTTCATTCCAAATGGCCGTCTCAGTTAGCAATGGATTAATCAACGATGAGAAGCTCAGCAGACCATACGTAAGATGACTTTAATAAATTAATTTCACTCTTCCGAAGAAAGAGGGAACAGCTTTTATATTTTATATATATCAGACTGAAAGCACATGAAAACGACGAAAAACAAACTAATGACAAGGGGAGCCTGCAGTCTACATGTGTATCGAAAAGCTTGAGACATAGTTAAGTGAAGTTAGGAATTAACAATATGTGATCTATATACAAACAGGCCTCGACAGCCTCAAGGCAAATTTAGGGAAGTTTTACCATCGTTTGTCACTTTCGTTCAACATCTCATCTACTTTTCAATATGAGAAAGGAACCAAAACTTTTCCTTGTGGAATTAAGATTGGTGTTGAAAAACAGTAGATAATAGACAAAAGATGAGTCGACCCACGGAGGAAGTTGATGTTTTGACCCTTTTGCTGCATGCTTATGTTTTCAGGATGCAGAGGGGGAGGGGGGGCCTGGGGTAGGTGTCCAAAAGTCATATGGGCGGCTGAATGAAACGGGAACGCTAGCTAGCTACATATGGAAAGAGAAGAAATTCTTTAGTATGATGCGTACGTGATGCAAAGATGGGAATGATGGGTAACGTATACAATATTCATCAAGTAGCCTGGAGATTAGTTACCGAGCATAACTAATGGATCTCTTCTTCTGTTTAAATTGTTCGGTGCACACGGAAAGAAATTAAGAACTTGCACGGAATTATTGATGTCAACTAGCTGCATCTGTTAGGTATTTCTTTGGTGGATTACGAATTTTGATCAGAGTTTGCGACAGCGATTGTCTGACTTTGACCCTTATTTTAAAGCATTTGCTCCTTCATACCATTTCTCACTCAGATCTCCTCTAAATATTCTTCCTTGTCTTACTCGAAATTAAACCTGCAGTGAGAACCACATAATAGAATCAGTTTTAAAACCACATATATCATCATTCATAACATTTACATGACTTCAAAGGGCCGAGATGATCGAGAGGGATTAAGTGATCTCTCGATCAATATCAACCTGATCAGGTAATTAACAACTATATATCCGGAAGTACTTACTTATATTCTATTTCTTCTAATTAAGAAGTTTTTCTCCAAATCAATAAAGTTAATTATGAAAGGACTTATGAATCTAAAGTTACGCTTGTTATATTAGTAAGCCAGATAGTGCTGGCAACAAATAAGGAATGATATTCTTCCAGAGTTTTCAAAATCGAGTTTTATGTATTTTCACGGGCACTTACATGTACAAGTTTAACGCATAGCATAACCCTGAATATATTGTGCTTTTCAGATGAGTTGTGCTGGACAAGGTGTTTTGGGGGACACCACGGTGGCTATGAGCGAGGGTTTGGGCCTGGTGCGCCCCCACGGAGGGGTCCGTATGTGTCTACTGCTATGAACACCATTGAGATTGCCGCCAAAGTTGGAAGCAGAAAAACGAGATAAGGAGTTGCTCAGAGAAACATTGCAGAGTGAAAAGGAAGGCAAAGATAAAATGAAATAAGAGATGGAAATAATGAAACAACAAATATTGGCTATAATGCAATGACAAAGATCTTAAGAGTCAAGTCCAGGTTTGAGATCCGTCACAAATTAAACTTTAGTTGCATTAACTTTTTGACTCCTCTTACTAATTTACGTGATGATGTTATTTTAGCCGGATAATCAGCTCAACGTAGACGAGGCAAGCAAAAATCTATGCCTCTATAATCTATGTTTTTTAAGTATTTCATTTACATATATGTCTGCTAGAACTTGATTATGTATTTTTGATTTGTGTGTGAAACAGATTATTGTACCATCTATTACATGTTTAATTTTGTTTTTTTAAATTATGTTAACTTTTGATAATCTGTGAGGTTTTCAAAATACAATGTGAAATAGCTTTTTTTTTTTTATGTGAAACATGTTTTTGATAACAACAAGCAATGTGGGTGAAGACAATAGCTGAGCGTGTAGTGCTGAAAGGTTTTTTCTCAGAATGGTGGATTTTTTTATGGGTTGATATAGCTGAGATGGTGTTGAATTTATTGTGAAATATACTATGTTTGTCGTAGGAAAGATGAGATGTTGTTAGTTGTGGTGGAATTTTTTTGTGGCATCAGCACTCCAACTAGAATGTCACTGAGGACTGTAACATTCTGCTGTTATAAACTCTTATATCATATGCGACTTTTGCTTTATCCCTATGCTAAATGGTGAATTAATTTAAATGCATTGCTGTTTTTGTCATGCCATGTATATGGCATAATACCTTCAATCTTTATTCTTATTTTGTGATTATGAGCTCTTAAAATATGAAGTGGCAAAAGCAGTATATATGGCAATCGTTCCCATTGCATTTGTTTCATTCTATGGCCTCTTGTAGGAAGTGAGTAGAATTTCACTACTTTGCATTTATTTGGGTCAAATTTGAGATGTGTTAGTTGTGGTGGAACTTTGGATATAAATTGGATTGTATTCTGTTGATATCAGGTTGATAGCAGGTAGTATTTACAAGCTACAGTCTCTTAAATGAGCAATATAAGAACCCATAATTTTTAAAACAAAATCCACAAAAACCTTTCCGGACGGGTCATTACCGTCGTCTAACAACTCGAAAATGTTTAGGCCGGCCAAATTCAACCGTTGTCGCAGGGAAAACACATAGACGACAGGTAAGGGTCATCGTGCGAAACTGCAGAATTCCCCCCTTTGATAAGCACCGTCGACCATGAAAGACTATGTCGACGAGAAAAATCCGCCGTGAGTAAAATAAATGTGACGACAGTCTTATTTCGTCGGGCCCAGTTATTTATCCAGAAAGATTATGGCCCGACGGTCATACACCGTCTCAAAGTATCTAAAATAGCATGACGGTCACATACCGTTGGGCTACTGACCTACGTCGACGTGTAAAATCCGTCGTGAATAAAATTAAAGGGACGACGGTCATATTTCGTCGGGCCCAATTTTTGAATCTGAATTATAATGGCCCGACAGTCACTCTCCGTCTGGCAATTTTGATTATAGCCCGACGGTCTTTTACCGTCGGGATACATTTTTAACTCGACGTCATTAATCCGTCATCTCACTTCTCTCTCGACGAGCCAAGCCCATCGAGTGGATCCAACTATGTCGACGATTTAAACCCGTCGTGCAAAAGCTTTGTCACGACGGTTTTATCCCGTCGGGATAGTGATTTATATGTCGACGATTTGGACCCGTCGGTCTAAAGATTTTTTCCCAACGACAAATCACCGTCGAGTGTAATCTTTTATCTCGACATAAAACAACCGTCAGGATTGAGTATCCGTTCTACGCACATTACGACCGCCGTGATCGTAATGAGTTAGCACCAACCGTTATTTGCCATTGTTATGTTTTAAACTTGCCCAACGGACCTTTACCGTCGTGCAAAGGCTTGCCCGACCCGGTAATGACCCGACGGTCGTTTCTCATTGGGAAATTATGACCCGACATGTTTGGTTGTTTAGCCGATGGTATTTCACCACCGGGCAAAAGGAGTTTTCCACCTGTGGTTGTTGTTCTAGTTAATCCGACATATAAAGGATGAGATGAGTTCAACTTTTAATGCGTTGGCTCATTCTGTAACTTCAACAATGTAACTTCAACAAAAGAAGCTAGCATTAATGACGTGTGTAATGCAAATTTGGAGGCATTTATTCCAGCCGATCAAAGCTACAATCAATACATGTGTAGATATATAGTTATTTAAAAAACATTCAGAATTATCTATTGCCTATTATTTACGTCACGAAGTTCAAAGGGATGCGTGTAATGCTTCTAATTAGCCCTACCTTAAATGTAGATCTGCAGCTTCGTTTGTTAGATTAAATTTAGTCATATATAAATCTAATCGGTCGTACGTAACTAGGTGCATAAATTGACACATTCAATCATATTTATCAATAAGAGTAATTTGTTCCTAATACGTATATATATACCCTAGCTGCTCTCTTACTGGAACTACGAAAGGATGACAGTAGTTTCCAGATAATGCATTGGGTCATATTCCATATGATTGCCTGATATATACGGATTGTTCTCCTTCTCATCTCCTCATTAATGAATGTTCTGTTTCGATCTAGCAGCTTAATGCATGAGTTTAGTTATTCGTTTTAATTAAAGTTCTATATTCTAAAAATAGTGCTTCTTGTCCTATATATTGCTAAGTAAGTAGCGCAAAATTCCCTTCTTATCGTAATATTATTAATTTAATACTAAAAACAAGCGCACTTTAGAAATAATGCATGACGATATATATGGTGGATCTTTGCTCCAATTATTTCATCTAGATACGGTTATTGATACTGCATGATATCCAAGGATGATAATACTCGTTCAATTTTTTTTTCCAGCCTTATTCCTCAGACTTGGGCCTCTTTTTGGGCTTTTACATGTGCAGCCAATTTTAGTCATTAAAATCCAACTTAATTTGATGTTTTGTCACATTTGAGGCTAGCTTAAACGTTGCAGGCGAACTTAAAAGTACATAGATGAAAAATTCGATTGAATAATTTATCATGAAACATGTGAGACGAGAAGTGGGTACAAATTTAATCCTGGGAAAGTCGAACAAAATTATTGAGAGACATCAAAGAACGTCTAATTTGGGTATACATGAGTGCAATTTGATCTAGCAACGAGGAAGGTCGGCTGGAGGATGCGGGAGAGTGGAAGATGGAGTGTGGCCATTTTCCACTAGGAACCCAGTCGCCATGCCCCACGGGAAGTGAATCTCCACGTGGCAGTGCATCAGCCAGACACCTGTCATGCAGAAGGGAATTAATTATAGTCAGTACTCACAATATCCATCGTCTCTCAAATATTAATGATTAATCAGGGGATTAATTAAGCAGAAGGGATGAATTTCAGTAGATGATTAGTACTAATTATGATGAGTTAAATTATAATTACCAGGATTGTTGGCCTTGAATCGAATGACGGCCCAGCCACCAACGGGAACGGCGATGGTGTTTCGTTCCTGGGGGTTCACCAGGTTGAACTTCTTCTCGTCCGTCTCCCTGTTAAAGTTGCCAAAACCTTGAGCGACAACGAAGAAATTGAAGCCGTGAAGATGCATGGGGTGGCTCTCGGTGGAGAGAACCGCCGTGTTCTGTAGCACTATCTCCACATTCGAACCGTAGGCCAGCTTCTTCAACCGGGTCCCTTTCTCCGTCGCCATGAATGGCGCCGCCGCCGTCGCGTTCGTGTAGTCGTAGACCAGTGGCGGATTATCGGGGAAATCCTTGGTGAAAACCCCGGTACTGACGCCGCTGAAATGCGCGTCCAGCAAAGACAACGAAGTGGGCAGCTGGAAAGTGATGTTGTTCATGCTGGCTGTGAATCTCGTGTTCCCCGGTGCGCCGCACTTGACGCTGGGTGGGCACTGTTCCAGTCCCGCGCCGATGGTCACCAACATTCGCTCGTCCACGCGCTGGGGGACGTGACTGCGTCGTCGGTGGGATAATCTGGCCGTGATTTCGGAGTAGAACTTGTGAGCGGTTTCGGTGTCGGTGAAGTTTGGCATGACGGGCATCAATATTATGTCCGGGTGCTGGACCTGGTCCGAGGAAGCTGACCCGGATTTCTCGGAGTAGTACTGGAGAATGCCGACAGTGGTGGTGTTGTCGAAGGGTGCGAGGGGGCTCGAAACGTAAGGCCTTGCCGCCATGTAGTACGACGCCGGAGGCTGATCGGCGGTGAGGAGAACGTCGGCGGTCTGGCCGGGAGCGATGACGACGACGTCGGTGTGATATGGGGTGGTGTAGGAGGCGTCAACTCCCACGACCGTGAACTTGTGTCCGGCAACTTTGTAGAATAGTTCGGCGTTGAGTGCAGCGTTGATGATACGGAGGAGATAGGTTTTCCCAGGGACCACCTTCATCTTGAAAGTATCTGATTTTTCATAAAAAAAAAAAAAAAGGTCCTAATTAATATTTATATATTTATTTGATTTTCGCTAGCTCGTGAACTGAAAATCGCGATCAATTAATGAAATAATATATAAGTCCTGAATTAGAATATATCTTCATGTAATTAATTATATTCTTTTTATCAACGTACGTACGTACGTACCTTGGGCGCAGGAGTAGAGACGACCGGGCTTCCCATTTATTGTGTAGGCGTTTGAGAAGGGTGGACCTCCTCCGGTGGCACTGGCGGCACGCTCTATTTCCACAACGTTGGCATCCCACCACTCTCCTGCTCATGATACCGACGTATATATTAATTAATAACGAATTAGCATCTTAATTAATTCACATGATCTACGTACTCATGATTTATGCATAAAGAAACAAACAGATCATATATACATGCATATATGAGTCAAAGTGTTGGGACTAATATATATACATAAAAAATATACATACCTAGCAAAATGGGAACTTGTTTGTGAGGTTTTGGGAAGGGGTAAGGTCTAGAGTTTCTTGGGCGTATGATGAGTGCGCCATAGACGGTGGCTCGGAGATTTGAGATATGGGCGTGCCACCATAGAGTACCTTCCTGCCCAGTGATGTTGAACTTGTATGTGTATTTCTTCCCTGGGAGAATTGGACATTGGGTCACATAACTGGTTCCATCTGCCCACGCACTAAGTTGCTGAAATACTCCATGCCTGCAAATATTATTCATAACAGTACTTAATTATAAGCGTCCATTAATATTGCAATTAATCACTAGATCGTGGGATAATGCATGCAGAATAAATGAATTACCAATGAATAGTGAGATTGTAAGGCGAGTCGTTGTAAACGTCAACGACGACTGTGTCACCCTCCCGGGCGCGAATTGTAGGACCGGGGAGCTTATTATTCACTGCGACAACAACTGTTTCTTGGCACAATGGTTTCACTGTGTGATTTCCTACCTGCGAAACGAATCAAAGCGAAGCAATTAAGGTTAGCTCAAATAATTCCTGAGACCAGATCATCAAGGTCCCTAAGCATATGTATATATGCAGCTGTATGACAGTATTCAGCAATATGGTTTGTTCTTAGAACTGGTCGGACCCGAAAACTTACATGGAAAGTATGCTTCACTACGGCTGCGGAAGCCATTGACGAGAGCATTAACAGTAGTGCAGACAGTAGCAGGAAGAAGGAAC
Organism: Aristolochia contorta; assembly: GCA_022405105.1. Lineage (NCBI taxonomy): Eukaryota > Viridiplantae > Streptophyta > Magnoliopsida > Piperales > Aristolochiaceae > Aristolochia > Aristolochia contorta. Next base: position 37,086,054 of record CM039665.1, on the reverse strand, counting down.
GAGCCATATTGTCGAAAAGGACTAGTGGTTGAAGGCAAGAGAATTAAGCAGGCAAAAGGGGGAGATCCCTAATTTGCTTCAGCTAGCTCTCACTCCTCGCAACCTGCTTAATTGTATTGCAAGTACTTGCTACTTTCCAGACGATGCGAATCCAAATTTATAGAGTGAGTCGGCGCCTGTGAGGGCAAGTTATTGTACAGGTCAGAGGATATATAAATTATTAAACAGCGAGCACGCAAGTGTTGAATTTCTATTTTGTTTGACCCATCGACTCGGATTGATCGTGGGAAAAAGAAAACTAACAAGTCTAACAATTAAGACCCATTCCTTCAGGGGCAAAGAACCAGAAGAGCCTTACGCGATACTAAATCAAGTCAAATTGACTTATAGAGCAGTCGAGTTTGACCAAAAATAAAAAACTCAAGGATCGTCGTCAACAATGAGTTGACAGGACTAAATCATGGGCAGTATTAAATATGTGCCGATCATATATTATTGTTTTTTAAAAAGATCTAAACTTACAATCTAGATTTTTGTTGCAATAATACTCTTATTACACAAAGCCTTATAAAACACCCTGTCCGATACTATCTCATCTCAGGCTATGTATGGTCGTCTTTGGCGGTCGCACCAATAATTCGATGATTTTTTTCTATTTCCTTATCATTATTTTATTGTTATTAAATGATTTGACCGGCCGCCGGTCGCCTCACGGTCTCAACTGTCACCCACTTCTGCTGGTTCTCTTTCAATGTTCGTAATGGAGAACATGGAGTATGCGCATAGGCTCGCAAGATTCACATTATCTTTCTTTCGTCTGCAACTATTTTTCCTTTATTTTCTTGTTTTTTATTACGTACGCGCTTACATGTGTGTTACACGCTCCCTCTGAGACCATTAATTGTCGAGTAATGATTCGCGCTCGCTCTGTGCGCGAGTCATTATTGTTAATTGTTTGGTTGTTCCTTGTTCCTTATTTTCATTGTTCCTTGAAACTTGCTGACTCAATATAGACCCAGACGTTTTAGTTGGAAAAGTAACTCTATTACTTATTCGTCGTTAATTAAAAGGGTTTATGGAATTAATTTAGTGTTGATCAGGTGCGCTCGAGCTATTGTGCTCTTAAACCGCTCGAGCCGTTCAATCAGCTCTCATTTAATTTACAAAAGGTGCCACCGAGGGGGAACACACCGGCGCTCGGGAAGCAGTTCGGGAGATTAGGTTCTCAAAAAATGGGGAAAGTTGGATGCTGAAATTCTTGACATTGTGATAAGCAACTGTCAAATTTCAAGTGTGCAAGTTGGGAAAGTGAACTCTCCTCGTTCACACTTTTAAGTAGGCGTTGATATCCTTCTTTAGTTTTTTTATTATATCATTTTTCCGTTTGTGTTTGTACCTTTTACATGCCCTCGGTCTATGATCTAACTACAATTAGAATTAGAAAAAATATTTTGTGTCTCAAATGTGCTCAGTTCACTCTTTGAATGGATTCCGTGATCCTTTGCTTGCCCAAGTCTTCAGTTCCTCACCTTTTTTTTTTTTTTTTTTTTTTTTTTTCTATAGCACCTATTATGTTGAAGTGGCACCCAGTAATTTTTTTTCTTTTTGTAGGAAATAGCCCACCAAAACCTGCTTGCCTACATATGAAATCCTGGGATGAATTTTGCTGGCTAAGGCTGCTGATTGTTCTCCCCTTTTAGGCAAAGTGATAAAAGCAAAATGCTTAGCGCAGTCTCAAAATATTAGAATCTGCATTTGAAGTTCTCATATTTGTTGGGGAAAAAATTGGCTTATATTTAGATTTCATCAGTTTTTCGGTCTTCATCATTTACATGAAGCATTATATGTTTTTGCAGAATGATTTGGTCAAGACATTCCTTGAAGGTCAATTTCTTGCACCATCTTTGCAAGGTCCCACCTAATACTTCCCTTGTTACAGGGTAATACTCTCTCGACTTATCACTGTTGTAAGACTTGCTTTGCAGTGATGATGTTCATCTAATTAATAGATAGTTGATATTTTTAATACTCTTTCATCTCAGCCTATGCTCGGAGGCTATCATTTGTGGTAATGAAGCAATAAGAGGTGCCAGATGGTTGCATCATTTAAGAACACGATGTCAAGGGATTCAATTCAACAATAGGTTGAGTGCTCTACCATCAGTTCAGAGGACATTGTCTTCACCCATAACCCCTGGCAATTTGAGAGATCGTGTTCTTGCAGTTTTCAGCGTAGCTATGTTTCTGAAACTTCCGTAAATCATAAATCTAAAACCACTCTTCTATACCTAACAGCTTTGGTGTGTGCTATGGTTGGCTGTACATATGCCGCTGTTCCTCTGTATCGGAGGTTCTGTCAAGCAACAGGTTATGGGGGGACTGTTCAGCGAAAGGAGGTATGATTTTACACCACAGTTTCACTTCAGTAAATAAGGATTTTTAAAAAACTAATTAAATAAAACCATCTTTCCTGAGCTAGAAGTTGTTTTTTTTATCATCATAAAACTTCTGGCTCTGGTAAGATGGATTTATTTGTTGTTTATTAAATTTTTTTTAATGCTTTCTAGGTTGAAACCGAAATCACACCTTGGGCATTTCCATTTGAGACTTTTTATTATTGAAACTTAAGTAAAAATAGAAATGTAGGCCTCTTCCATTTGAGTTGCCTTCTTCTCTGTTCTTTTTTAGAGACGAGTATTTTTTGGGGACCTCAGATCCCGAGGTATTCTCTGCTATTTCTTTCACATCGTTCTTTACTGCATTAGGCAGAAGCAGATTTTAAACGAAGATCCTTTTTTGTACAAAAGGAACACAATAGTTAAGGGTGTTCTGGAGTTGGAAGTGTCTATAAAAGCCAGTTACATTGATTGACCTTCTGAATAACAGTCATGCTTAAAAATCAAAATCTTCACTTGATATGGAAGATTAAGTGACGATTTTTAAAGGTAAAAGATTTTTCACCATGAGTACTCAATGTTTCACCGCTGCTCTTATTCTGGGGATCCAGATGATCCTATGAATGTGATGGACACTTGCAGCTCATCATGATGAACTACGTTGTTTATGCTTATGCATATCTTAATTTTCTTTGTAGAGCTCTGTTGCTTTTCATTTTTTCATAAATTCCCCTTTATTATCTATGTCAAATCCTCATCTTGTGCAGAGTGTTGAGGAAAAGATAGCTCGGCATACTCGAGATGGTTCTGTCCCTTCCAGGTGCGTTTCAATAACTGGAAAAATTTATAATAATGAATGATTGTAGTTACTCTTACCATTTAAATAACACAAGTAGCAGTGGGCTAGACATTGTTTGCAGCAAAAAGGAAAAATAGTTGGCTAGTCATGGATTTGAAATATACTGTTTCAGCATCTTTTATTTGGTCGCCTGAATTCTGATTTATTTTCTGGGCTGCAATCCATCTTAACTTGCTGGCAAGGTGCTTATGTTAGTAAATTATGTACATTTTAGAATATTTTGCACTCTTGTCTATGCATGACACTCTGTATGGTTTTCTCTTCTTTCTAACATAATTTTTCTGTACCTAGTATTCAAACCTGTATCTGACCAATCTCTCATTGTAAGGATCCCCTCCATCTGATTGTACTGTTTTGTGCTTGAGCTTTTAATGAATGCGGCCATCTTCTTTAATAAATAAATAAATATTCCATTACCTGCCATGAAATTTCTTTAACCCCCTGCAACTTTTCCAATTTTGTTTTTGAAGCAATTTTCAAAAAGAAAATTATGTTCTTCAAGCAAAAAATTAATTCACTAGGTCCAACCTTGTCTAACGTATCATTTAATTGATCTCATTTGCAAAATTGAACATAAGTTTTATTAGGTCCAACCTTTTATAGCTATCAGTTATATCTTGATAACAGTTCTTCTTTTATAGAACTGTTTTATCAGGTGGTATTGATGTAAATGTTTCTTAGACAGTTCTTCATTCTGGCTCTTCAGTTTTCTTACCCTTAAAAATTTCTTTTTTTACTCTCAAAAAAAAATTCTGTTTTTTACTTCCAGAAAAAAAAACTTGCTGTTGTTATTTGTTGTTCAAGGTTGATGTCATATAGTGTGGTAGCTGAGTTTTAGTGCTTCGTTTTGTGCTTTCTATTTCAAATGCTATGTATGAATTATCTAGTTGTAACTTGTTTGGAGCGCGAGCAGATTTCACAAATAGCTTCAGAAGTACTTTAGCTGCATTTCTCCCTGTTTTATTAAGCTACTTTATGTGTTTATCATTTTTAAAGTTGCATTGCCTTCTTCTACTCTTTCGCTCACTTAGTGCAAACTTTCTGCAGGGAGATTGTGGTTCAGTTTAACGCTGATGTTGCTGATGGGCTGCAATGGAAGTTTACCCCTACACAAAGAGAGGTCAAATTTTCTTCTTATGTTAGAAACATCTCTTTTTAGGAAGGATTTGCAGTCTATAAAAAACAAAATTGATAATTCAATTGAATATGATGAAAAATTGATGTTCCTGTTTTCTCTGTGTAGGTAAGGGTCAAACCCGGAGAGAGTGCTCTAGCATTTTACACTGCTGAAAACTGTAGTTCAACTCCAATAACTGGTGTCTCTACATACAATGTGACTCCAATGAAGGTAAGAATATGCTCTTCCCTGGTGGATGTAAGATGTGTCTAATTATGTTTTCCTTCCTATTCTCTTATCCTTATCATGGAGGTGATGCAGTCGCCTTGGCCATATAAGCAGCAGTTGTATTAATTGGCAGTTTTAATTCTTTGGAAAAGCAGTCTGCTATCTACTTCAATAAAATACAGTGCTTCTGCTTTGAGGAACAGCACCTTCTTCCTGGCGAACAGATCGACATGCCTGTACGACTCTATTTCATACACACCTCTACTGTTCAATACCTACTCTGGTTGAAGCTTATATGTCGTGGGATCTCTTGATTAAACCTTAGTGTAACACATTAAAGAAGTAGAAAAGAGAGCAACAAGCAAGCTTATTTTTATGCATCTCAATGTGCAGGTATTCTTCTATATCGACCCAGAATTTGAAACAGATCCTAAGATGGACGGCATTAACAACTTGATACTGTCCTACACATTCTTCAAAACAAAGGACGGTTAGGGCTAATTTTTCTGCAGGTCTATCAAAGCAAGCTTTTTATAAGGGAAGCTTCCTATAGCAGCCGATAAACATGTTAATTTTCCTCATGAGTAGGCTATTATTTATCGTTGTAAATGTCATGAGGTCCAATTCTACTCATCATTCATGAAAATTTTTTGTTTGTGTAACCATTCGTATATGGCAGATTTTTGTTCCTTCACCATGTATTTTTCATCTCAGTTCAAACTTCCCATATTGTACGTATTATGTACATTTGAGGCAGTCAAGCACTAGATACAAATCATATACTACTCCCCGCGCGAAGTGGTTTCACTAATATATGGGACTCTTGCTCGCTCGGCTGAGAAATGTTTATGTTTGTATTATCTGCAGGGACGACGACGCGTGCGCATAATCTGTAAATTTATAGTCTGCAGCCAAGGTGCTTCTCTATTGACTTGTTCGCGTCGAGGATGCGCGTACTAATGGATATAATTTGTGAAATTCATGAACAGACCAAACCATGTAGGCCAGCTATTGCAAAATCGCCCCAGGGTTTGTACAAAATGGGTTGGCCGGTCTCTTTCGTCTCTCGTTCATCTAGCTCGATCTTGACTTTAGGGCTTCTCTGCTCTGGTCTCAATTTGTTTTCAAGATAATAATTAGTTTCTGGATTATTTGGTTCAGTACGGCTTCCCAACTCATTGACTCGATGGGATCTTCATCGTTTTCGTGTTCCGTGTATTGGATTTTACTAAATTTAATGCGTATCAGGTCTGATCTCCTCCTTTATTCTTCGTTATAACTTTGAAGCTGAGAGGCCCGCCCATATGATGACTATGACTGGTTCTGAAACCGGTGATGAATTCAAGTCCTCGAAATATATTTGTACCTTCATGATAACATAACTTTTTATCGGAGGATTCTCCGGAAATTAACCCAATCAAATTAATGATGCAAGAGTTAAGTCAAAAGAATTGGATGATAATGGGTACCCGGTGTGTCTTATGAGGCTAGGACTGGTCACCATGTTTGGTGAGTCAGATAATCAATTGCTTTCTTAATGCTTATCATCCCCAAAGAATCCAGAAAATACCAAAATTTAGAAGCTATATATATCCTTGTTCCTATATACGTTCCAATATATAATACCTTGAATACTATTTCCCACAGTAACTAAATTTCCTTTTTAAACATATGAGTGCTAATTAACTATGATAGCTTCCATATGGAGATGAATTGAGAGCTGACGTGGAATTAGACAAGATTTTGATCACTTGTTAAAGAGAAAGTCATTTACTAATGTGAATGAGATTTAGGGTGCATGGTGAATCAAAACGGTCAACCAACTATTTTATATTGCAAAAAAAAAAAAAAAAAAACGCTAAAGTCAGAGGCGGCCCATTTGGATAGAACCAAACAGTGCGGATATTTGAATGATTGCCCTGAGGAAATTAATGATCTAGATATACATTTTTTACGATGTACTTGCCATTTGTTTCTCCCTATCTTCCCTGGTTTGGCCGGCCACCTTTGTAAATTCAAGCTGTAACGAACCGAAGGCGGCTAAGAAGCCACATATTCTAGTCAGTAATTTGACAATATTGATCAATACGCGCTTAAGTCGACGTGAACAAGTCAATTAAGAAGCTCCCTCGCCCAGCAGCGGCCTATATAAATACTGACGATCAGATTATGATTCGTCCAAGCAGTGATACAGATGACATAAACATTTCACAGGCGACAGATCGAGCGAGTTCAATACCTCTTTCATTATTTCATTCTCTCGTACGTACGCCTAGCTAGCTAGTATAGTCGTGATCTTCCTCTTCCCGTCGATCTAGCGAGCCACGGCTTAATCGGGACATGGCCAGTACCCTTTTCGGCCTCCTTTCATGCGCACTAGCGCTATTAGTGCTATCGTCGGTGGCTTCTGCTGCAGTTGTGAAGCACACCTTCCATGTAATGTCTATAAATTAACATGCACTCTGATCTCTATATGCTAGCTAGCATGATTATATATCTATCAGCAGTACTCATCGAGCTATTTAAGTAGCTTTTGTCTATATATAATCAACTTGTTTTGGCTTCGATCACTGCAGGTCGGGAACCTCACGATTCAACCATTATGCAAGGAGCAAGTCGTGGTGGCCGTGAACAAGCAGATGCCAGGCCCTACAATTCTCGCCCAAGAGGGTGACACACTCGTTGTCGATGTTTACAACGAGTCCCCTTACAACATCACCATTCACTGGTAATTAATATATATATATATATATATATATTCCATCCGTCCTTAATTTTATTCCTCCGACGATTCAACGACGACACATCAAGCATACATGGGTTTATATAATTAGGCACTGACGGAATTTAAACATGCAAGTAACGATTATATATATGTGTTCAGGCATGGAATATTTCAGCTACTGACTGCGTGGGCGGATGGACCGAGTTACATCACCCAGTGCCCCATTCTCCCCGGTAGCAAATTTACATACAAGTTCAAAGTCACCGGGCAGGAGGGTACTTTCTGGTGGCACGCTCATTTCGGAAACCTCAGGGCCACCGTCTATGGCCCTCTGATTATTCGCCCAAGAAACTCGATGCCTTACCCATTCCCCAAACCATACAGAGAAGTTCCCATTTTATTTGGTAAACTATCTTATATATTTATTCAAGAGAACTTAATTATTTATAAAGTCCTTTTCTCTTATAGGATATATACATATAATCGATCTCATGCATGCATGAAACCTAATTTGAGCAGGACAATGGTGGGATGCTAACGTGGTGGATGTTGAGAACGAAGCCCTGGCTTCAGGAAGAGGTCCGAACAACTCAGACGCCTACACCATTAACGGCAAGCCTGGTGCACTCAACTACTCCTGTGCGAGAGGTGAACAACATTTACCATATATAAAAGAGTGTTTTTGGTAGATTTTATATTAAACAGTACTCTAGCCACAGAAATTTTCATTTATTCCTGCCGGAAAAACTAATTAATTAACCAAGTTTAATTGATGGCTAACGGATTAATTAATGTTGAAAATTAAGCAGAGACTTTCAGCATGAAGGTGAGGGCTGGGAAGACTTATCTTCTCCGTATTATCAACGCCGCCCTGGATAGCCAGTTTTTCTTCAAAGTTGCCGGGCACAACTTCACTGTCGTCGCCGTTGACGCCACCTACACCAACCCCTACCACACCGACGTCGTCGTCATCGCCCCCGGTCAGACCGCCGACGTTCTCCTTAAAGCTGATCAGACACCGGCGACGTACTACATGGCGGCGCACCCTTACGTCTCGGCCCCCCTCGTTCCCTTCCACAGCGGCACCACCGTGGGCATCGTCCAGTACTACAACAACGAGAATAGTACTCGTGTAGTTAATGCCTCTTCTTCGGAGTCGCCCATATTCATGCCTGAACTTCCTCCCGTCACCGACACTCCCACTGCCCATACGTTCTACACAAACATCACCGGCTTGACCCGTAGACGTGGCTACGTCCCTGTCCCACGCCAAGTGGACGAGCGAATGCTCATCACCTTCGGATTGGGGCTCGACCAGTGCGCACCCGGTGCCAACTGCGGCGGACCCGGAAACACGCGCTTGGCCGCCAGCATGAACAACATCTCCTTCCAGTTACCGTCCCGGCTGTCCTTGCTCGAAGCCCACTTCAACGGCGTCAGCGCCGGCATCTTCACCGACGACTTCCCAGACAACCCGCCTCTGGTCTACGACTTCACTAACACGACGGCTGCTGGGGCTTTCACGGCGACGGAGAAGGCCACGCGCGTCAAGAGGCTGGCTTACGACGCCGTGGTGGAGATGGTTCTGCAGAACACTGCGGTGCTCTCCACGGAGAATCACCCCATCCACCTACACGGCTTCAACTTCTTCGTTCTGGCGCAAGGTTTTGGCAACTTTAACAGGGCGACGGACGAGACCAAGTACAACCTGGTGAACCCGGTGGAACGAAACACCATCGCCGTCCCCGTCGGAGGGTGGGCGGCGGTCCGATTCAGGGCCAACAATCCAGGTACCTAATTGTTACTTCGAATCACCTGCAGTGCGTACTAATTCCACGTATATTGTACATTAATGAGGACTTAACATTGTACTTTTTCTACGTTATGACAGGTGTTTGGATGATGCACTGCCACATGGACGTCCACGTCCCCAGGGGCCTTGTAGCCGCGTTTCTGGTGGAAAATGGGCCCACGCCTTCGACCAGTCTCCCTCCGCCTCCTGCTGATCTTCCCCGCTGTTAAATCAATCAGCTAGAAGAACATTCCAATAATCCAACCAGAAATTTGACCTTTATTATTACTATTATTCTTTTATTAATAATGCATGTGTACCACTAGATCTTCCATTAATATTCTTGTATTTCTCCAATTTGTAACTTTTTTTCTTTTTACCACTTATGTAATAAAGAATAAATTCTCATTTAAATGAATCTTAATTGAGTACTTCACATTAATTACGATATTTATAAACCCAAATCTCAAATCTGTATGACATCATTATGACATCCAACAATATTTTGAGAGTTTTGACACGTTAAAAAAGAGCTACTTAAAAATTTGCGTAATTATAATGGTCTTCTGTGGTGATTGGAGCACTTCCAAGTATTGCACCAAGGGTTTACATCCATGGTGTCCACGTTGCAGTCTAGTAAACAGATAAACTCGGCGATAAAATCGGCAAAGAGTTTATTTGTTTTAATAAAATATTATCTTCTTATTCTATGGGTAATCTTTAAGCCCTAAAATTTTCTAACTTGACCGCCACGTCACGATATAAAAACCTCAAAGTAAAATAAGTGTATGAACAAACAAGCTGCACTAAAACTAAACGTTATTTTTTTAAAAATACAATTTTCTGATTTAAAGTGGGTTGAGACAAGCCCTCTAGGCATTATGGATGACCACTTGTGATTGAAAAATTGTGGACCCCCATTTTATGGGGTTGTGTCAATTGAATTTTGGAAAGAATACTAAGTAATTTTTTTTAATGATTTTTGCTGGGTATTATAACTGATCTCCTTTGATTGAAAACCTGAGTGGACCCCAAACATAGTTTCAAATAAATTTTGAAAAGAATACCATGTAATTATTTTAAGAGTGGTGATAGAAGCACTTTGAACTATTACTACAAGGGTTTACAACACAAGGTTGCGTCCAAGTTGCAGTCCAATAAGAGAAACTTGTAGATAAAGTCACCAAGAATTTGTTATTTTTTAATAAAATATTATCTTCCCATTCTATGGGTAACCCCTAAACCCTAGATTTTCTATTACCACGACTGCGAACTATGTTGCCACATGTAAAACATCAAAGTAAAATAAGAGAGTAGTGGTATTATTTTTCTTATTTTAATGATTTTTAATTCAAAAGAGACACATATCCGACATAACTTAAAATTTTCTTTCTCAAAATTAAATCTTTATATGGCTGAACGATTGGAATGTTCTCTTCTCCCCTTTTCACTATTTTTTTCCCTAGCTAGTTGTGGATGATTAAAAGTGTCAAAGGTGAGGAGTTTGACACAATATTCATTTGATGTTAATGTTGTCTTGACTAAGTATAGATATTCTATTAGATGGAGACTTAGATAATTTTTTAGGCTATTGTGTGATTACCTGATTAAAAATTTTAAGAAGACGCACGCACGAGAAAATGAAATATATAGTTTTAAAAACTTAATATATACAATTCAGTCATATGTGCTTTAAAACTTTAAATATACAATTCAGTCATATGTGGTTTACCGTAGATTCGTATACTGGTGTGGTGGCATTGTGGTCAAATATATGTGATCCTCCGCTCATAGATTGTTGGCGACATATACAGCCAATTATTTCAAGATGCCACTTAATTAAATCCCCATGAAGAACAACTTAATTAGCAGGACATTTTGATGTTGCACATCGCTGTTAGTACGCTAGTTCCAATTCTTGCGAATTGAATTAGAAGCAAATTAAGGGCCAATCTGTGGACATGCAAATCATTATCCTTATTTCATTATTAATATATTAGCATGTTTATTGCAAAACACGAAATGATCGACAATTGGCGCACATAATTGAGGCAACAAATTACAAAGAGTTCTAATCTCCAAGAGTGGGGAGCTCGGAAGATCAGAGTAAATAAACAGGGTAATATATAATGTACATTAATATCAGTGGAAAATGCCAGCTGGTATATATATATATATAAGCCAGTTACTAATTCACTTTTAAGTTTTAACAACGAGGGAGGTCACTGGGAGGCGGGGGAAGAGTGGTATTAGGTGTGGGGCCATTATCGACCAGGAATGCCATATCTAGGCCCCACGGGAGATGGATGTCCATGTGGCAGTGCATCAGCCAGACACCTGTTAATCATGACAAGCATTAATTTTGAGCGCGCGGTTATTAATCAAGTAGTAGTAGTGTAGTACTGCTCGAATATTAATTAATTACTTAATTAATGAATGAATGAATTACCTGGGTTGTTAGCCCTGAATCGGACGACCGCCCACCCACCGTCGGGAACCGCGACGGTGTTTCGGACCTGGGGATCCACCAGGTTGAACTTCTTCTCGTCCCTCGTTCTGTTGAAGTTTCCAAAGCCCTGAGCGAGGACGAAGACGTTGAAGCCGTGGAGATGGACGGGGTGATTCTCCGTGGAGAGCACGGCCGTGTTTTGCAGAACCATCTCCACGACGGCGCCGTAAGCCAGCCTCTTCAACCGCGTTCCCTTCTCCGTCGCCGTGAAAGCCGCCGCCGCCGTGGCGTTCGTGTAGTCGTAGACCAACGGCGGGTTATCAGGGAAATCCTCCGTGAAGATCCCACCGACCCCCTTCACGTACGCCTCGAGCAGCGACAACGCGGAGGGGAACACGAAGGAGATGTTGTTCATGTTACCGGTTAACCGGCTGTTCCCGGGGCCGCCGCAGTTGGCGTTGGGAGAACATGGGTCGAGGCCTACCCCGAAAGTAACGAACATTCTCTCGTCCACGCTCGTGGGCACGGGCTCGTACCACCCGGGTCCGCCGTGTATTAATCCGGTGATGTTGGTGTAAAATTTGTGGGCGGTTGGGGTGTCGTTGAAGGGTGGGAGGAGGGGCATGATCGGGTCGGATATTGATGAGGTCGGACTGATCATGTTGTTCTCGTAGTAGTACTGGACGATGCCGACGGTGGTGGTGTTGTCGAACGGAGCGATGTCGGCTGAGACGTAAGAGTGCGCCGCCATGTAGTAAGACGCCGGAGGCTGGTCGGCGGTGAGGAGAACGTCGGTGGTCTGACCGGGAGCAATGACGACGACGTCCGTCGGGTAAGGGTTGGTGTAGGAAGCGTCGATAGCAACGACGGTGAAGTTGTGTTTGGCTACTTTGAAGAAAAATTGCTCATTCAGCGCAGTGTTGACGATACGAAGGAGATATGTTTTCCCCGGAATCACCTTCATCTTGAACGTGTCTGATGATCATTTTGACCAAGAAATTAGAGTAATTAACCATATTAATTTTTTTTTAATCAGTACGTATTAATTATATATAATGTATTCATTTCATGCATTGATCAATTAATACGATCAGTATGTACGTACCTTTTGCGCAAGGGGTTAGACGGCCGGGCTTCCCATTTATAACATGGGCGTCTGAGATGTTTGCACCTCCTCCCGTCTCCAGAGCCTCCTTCTCTACGTCAATTATGTTGGCATCCCACCATGACCCTACTCAAAAAGAGGATCAAATTAATTAATATACCGTTTTAATTTGTTAATTTCTTCATATGAATAAATTTATTATAAAGAGAAGATACAGAATTAGATGAAGGTCAAATATTAAACAATATATATGTATATATGTAGCTTGATACCTAGTAGAATGGGGACTTCTCTATATGGTTTCGGGAATGGGTAAGGCCGAGAGTCTCTTGGACGGATGATGAGGGCACCGTAGACTGTGGCTCGGAGAAATGAAAAATGGGCGTGCCACCAGAGAGTACCTTCCTGCCCTGTGATGTTGAATTTGTAAGTGTACTTGTTACCGGGGAGAATCGGACATTGGGTCACGTAACTCGGTCCATCTGCCCACGCACTCAGTAGCTGAAGAACTCCATGCCTACAATACAATTAATTATACCTAATTAATCTTTGTTAATTTTCCTTCTTTAAGTACAATCAAAGAATTCACGATAAAGGACATCTATATATATATGTCGTCCATGCATGGTTTTAAATCGACCGTGCGGGATTGATTACCAGTGAATGGTGATGTTGTATGGAGAGTGGTTGAAAACGTCGACAACGAGGGTGTCCCCCTCATGGACGCGAATTGTCGGGCCGGGGAGCTTCTTGTTCACTGCAACCACAACTAATTCCTTGCACAATGGTTTCACTGTGTGATTACCAACCTGACAAGCAAAATCAAATATATTCAGTCAAACCTTAAATGATAAATTAATTAATCAGCAACATAAATTTAATAGATATAGCTGCCCGTTTCGTATATCCATGGTTTCGTAAGCCTCGGCAAATCTTGACCATCAGCCATAATTGGTTTCATATTGGGTGCATGTAGCTGCTCATAATTCTAATTAAGAATTAGACTAGCTACCTAACTAATTCTCATTCAAAGGAGACTAGTAAATGTATAACTTGCAGAGAACTCTTGATCAGTGAGGCTGGGTTTGATCAGTTGCTTATATGAACTGCCGCCAAGGCCTGTTTCCTAAATTGTTATGCCATTTCAGCCACGCACTATGCAGGTAATTCCTAGCTGATCGAACTTTCAAAGATCAGAAGAGGGATAGGAGGAAAAATCAATTACATGGAAAGTGTGCTTGACAACTGCAGCAGAAGCCATCGAGGACAGCAATAATGTCGAGCACAGAAGCAGGAAGAAACCGGAAGGAGTCATGTGGAAGGTGGCTCGACGAGCAAAGACTAAGAAAATATGTAGCTAGATAAAGCAAGAAGAAGAGAGCCCTTCAATAATCTCACAGCCTAAGAAAATATGTAGCTAGATAAAGCAAGAAGAAGAGAGCCCTTCAATAATCTCACAACCAAACAGTCTTATGTTGGTGTTGTGAGACCGTGGAGACGCTTGAATAATCCATCTCCATATTTATAGGCAGGCTGCGAAGAGCTTCTTGACTTGTTCAGGAAGCGTCTTGGTCAATTGTTAAATTTTAAAAGAGATATCTCGTTCTCCGTCTCAAGGCAAAGACGTAAGAAATCCAGCTCCAGAAGCAAACCCCGTGACCTCGATCAGTTTCATCCAGTCCCACCGTACACAGTATGGCTCTTTCAAAAAATGGGTAGCCTGGTCAGCTGCCTCAGTGAAAACTACGTTCGCATATTTCCACTAGATCATTAGCTTATCAATAACAATGATCAAATTCATCTTCTCCCACTTATGTAGAGCGGTGATATACGATACTGCAAAGTATTACTGTGAGGGTTTACATCGTGACATAGTATCCAAGTTGCAGTTCATATAAGAGATAAATTACTAGGACATAAAATCTAGCAGATTTTTTTAATAAAATATTATCTTCTTATACTATCGTAAACCCTAAACCCTAAATTTCCACTTATCAGGACCACCAACTAAGTTGGCACATCACGATGTAAAATCCCAAAGTAAAATCAAGTTATACTGATATCATTTTTCTCTTATATATATATATATATATCCTCCATCATACACCAATTGCCTCTCGAAGATCTTGTTTTTAATGTTACCTCCTAGTCCCATCTACAAATACGATTATGAAAGTTTGTCTTTGCGAAAGAAGTTTCCGGCTAGTTAATCTGGGATTACGCTCGGATCCAATTCTACTGGGTACGATTGATTTCTACGGTGTCACTAGCGTTTGACAGCCGCGGCAGAGGAAGCATTTCAAATTTGGTAATTTCCTCTTGGCAAAACTTTTTATTTTTTTGTCCGACTTAATGCTTAACTGCTGACAAAAAAACAAAATTTTTGTTTTTTAATTCATCGATCTGACATTCTGGGTTGATTGGTCCGCGTACCTTGATTGAATGCTTCCCTCTGATTCTCTTATTTTTATTCGTCCTTGAGTCAGTCTACTGGCGTCCCGAATAGCTTACTGCATGTGTTATATATATAACTTCAATCTTTCAACGCTTTTGATTTTCGTCTCCAGGTTTACGCGCCCGCGTCATTAAGGTTGTAATTAAACTTGTAATCCTCGTTAGTTATTCCCGCTCCTTCCCCATATTAGCCGGGTTTACATTGAAAGTTGTTCAAAGTGTTGAACAGCTTGAAATCGAAAGAATTGTTTATTGGCTTCTGGAAGTCTCTGGTCGCTAGAAATTACTGCATTCTTTATCTGGAAAAAAACCACTCGGAGAATGTTCTTCATGGTTTGAGTAGTTTGTCCCTAGCTACTCTGGATACTCTGGATACTCATTTCTACTCAATTTGACAAGTTAAAACCTCTTTGAAACCAGTCCAGAAGTTCACACATGCGATCATGGCCGGCCTCCAGATCATCAACTATTTTACTTGAATATTAGTCGATTGTCTGAGACTCTGAAAGCTATAATAATATATATCACTGAGGCTACTAGTCAGCCAAATATTCAAGGTCATAATATTCCTCAGATTTAGAAGAAAAGCAAAGGAAATAATTAAAATACCCTGTTAATAAACGTTGGTCGATCGAAGTTATCTAGAGTCATTGTGATCGCGAGTTTTTTTTATGATTATATATAACAACGTAGACTGCTGATTAATCAACGAACTTTATTAACTTAATTACCACAAAAATAAATCAGCTTAGACAAAATTATGAACGTACTTTGATATATAAATATGCTTCGGTCGTACGTACGTGAAAATGGATTGAGTTATCCCTCTATGGATCGTATACGCAAGCGCGCACTGGGATTTTTTTTTTTCAATGGAGAATGATTGGTATAAACTTAATTTGAATTAAAGATGTTAAGTTTGACATTTTCTTCAGTACTTGATCGGATAACAAAACGATATATGATAACTTAAATGCTATTAGTTAATTACTAAAAAGTTAAAATAAAAAATAATTAAAGTAATAAATGCACTAAAATAACCAAATGGTCGGCAATTTAAGGGCACCTAATTATTAGATAATACCATATAATTCCATTAGTTATTATAAATTAACCTCGTACTTTGTTATAAAACAAATATGGTCGGAATAGATCTAGGTAGACCAAGCCCTCGTGTAATATTGTTTGAATATATATATTAATCAAGACTTCCATTCTTGACCCCTTTCCCCTTGGCCATATATAACCAATATATTCCATTACAATGAAACTCAAAGACTAGTAAGAACATCTGGTATAACGAACTTTGTTACGTTGGACAATTTTTACTAGATCAGTTCTATCTATGGTCTCGTTTTGTTAATCATGGTACGTGATAAAATAAGGAACCTTATTTTAATCCATTAATGAGTAATATATATGAGCGCGCCACCCGTAGCCCTCTATGACAGTTTAATGATGTGTAAATTAAACATGTCGTATATATATATAGCTTAAAAAGTGTCACCAATGGAACTTTAACAGCCTTTTACACCCAATTGTGTGCAGCAAAATTAAATTTTAGATTCCATGATCTCTAAACTCTTATGCAAACGTAGTATTATTACGGTCTTGATCTCATTTCTTACCAAGTACCACCAGATGAACTCAACCTCTGTATTATTCATATCAAGAACTCATGTTGGCTTATCTAATACAGAAGTAGTAAGACAAAGGTAATATCTTGAGGAATAGATCGTCGATATATCTTAGAAGATTGTTTTTTTATATTGTAGATACATGTCTCCAAAAGAACTTTAAAGGTGAGAAGCGGGCATTTGCCCTCAGCTCTTACAATTTCACAACTCTGTCCTCTAACATTACAAAATGAAAGTTTGTTTTAAGATAATAATAAAAAAAAAGACCGGTGATATAAGTATGTGGGTTTTTACTTCTAAGACTTTACATCCTGACGTCCGTGTTGCAGTTTAGTAAGAGATAAACTTGGAGATAAAATCTGGAAGATTTTTATTTTTTAATGAAATATTATCGACCTATTCTATGGATAAAAAAAAATAAAATCCAAGCCACAACTTATTGAGTCGTTTGTGTTCTTTTTTCGCCAACCATATTGAAGAAAACCGAGATAAAAATTAGCTGGAGTAAATGTTAATGCTAAATCTTCAAGGAAATAAAACACAATCATATTAAACCAAACGTGGAAAATTGGTGCATTGCCTCGCAAATTGGACTTATTCTGACTTTTCTCACCCGAGTTTTGTTACCCAAATTCCAATTAAGGGTCTTAATTCCGTCAACAGAGGATTTCCCGTTTCCGTTTCAGCTGGGTTGCCTGTTTCCAGAGTTACCCACGGTGCCCTCCCACGCCGTATCTCGAGAAAATCAGTTCGGTTAGAGAGGAGGATGCGTGCGTCATTGTGAAGAAAAATGGGGGTAGTAACCGGAAAAGAAAGGCTTTCCCGAGACACTTGCTTATAAGTAAAACCGACAATCCTCGGGCCAATAGCGGTTATAAGCGGGTAGGTACGGTTGGGGTTTTAGAGCGGGCGTTATTTTTCCTATTGGGAACAGAAGAAGGAGACTAGAGGAACTGGGAAGCCGGAGGAGAACACAGCAGAAGCGGGAATGAAGAACGAAGAAGCGGCCGAAGCTGCCGTCGACGCTGCTGTAGCTGCTGCCACCGGTGCTGGTAGCAGCCGCGGTGGTTCTGGCTCCGAGGATCGAGTTAAGGGGCCCTGGTCTCCGGAAGAAGACGCGATTCTGAGTCGACTTGTCAGCAAGTTTGGGGCGAGAAACTGGAGCCTAATCGCACGGGGGATCTCGGGACGATCTGGGAAGTCGTGTCGCTTGCGCTGGTGTAATCAGCTCGACCCTTCTGTCAAACGCAAGCCTTTCACCGGTATTTTTGTCTCTTCCCCAAAATCTTGCCGGCTATTCATATTTTAGATGTTTTAAATTCTCTGGCTTTCTTTCCGTGCTAAACTTCTTCTTGCTACCCGTACTTTTTCTCGATGCTGGGTTTAGGGTTCTCATTTTTTCACATTTGGGCGTCTCTTTTGGTAGTCGGGATTTAGTTTTCGTCGTGACAGAATGCAGCGTGTCTTCTTGGCTTGAATTTTTGTGACAATTATATTCATTTTACCTAAGT
The DNA here is from genome assembly GCA_022405105.1 of Aristolochia contorta. NCBI lineage: Eukaryota > Viridiplantae > Streptophyta > Magnoliopsida > Piperales > Aristolochiaceae > Aristolochia > Aristolochia contorta. Next base: position 37,067,781 of record CM039665.1, on the reverse strand, counting down.
TCGACTTCCACCGTTTGGATTTTTTTACCTCCCTTTGTAGTTTTTACTACTCCATTAGTACTTTGCTGGTTGTCAGTTGTCACTAGCAAGTAGTGTAGTATGATTTTTGAATTAGACTGCGCTGTACTCAAACACTTCCTTTTTCAATTTTTTAACGGCGGAAGTTCGATTTTTACTATCGACATTGTTTGACCTTACCTGCGGTTTGGTATTGAATACCCCTTTTGAGTAGTATTCCGTATGGAGATAATTAGGTGTCACTGATAAGATTGGCCATTGCTGTTGGGGCACCCGTGGTCTAGACCTTAGTTTCATTTTATTGGTTTGGGGTCTTTCTGTTGCTAAATCTCTCGGATGTGGGTGTCTTTGCCTAGACCTCTTGCGTCTAGAGCAAGACATCTCACATGTTGGGGGAGACATCTCAGATTTTCTGGGGACGAGACAACACATCTCTTTCTATGATGAGACTTTATGAGGTCGTCTAAGGTGAGCTGAAATATGTCTTGGAAAACTCAGACACTCGCTCCTGATTTCTTCTTGTGACCACAGCGAAGAATTTGAACTCCAACCTGTCAATATGAATTGCTCTTTCTGAACCTTAGAATATCCTTCATTATCATTTTTTTCTATAATAACTGCGGAGACAAGTCGGACTTGAAGCTGGACTTGCATTAAGAAATACCTACATGTGACCATTGATCCCGAGGACAAGTCTACTCATCCCCTTACATTCTCCTACTTTCATTCAATGAAAAGGCTAAACATCAATGGAGAGTGAGGGAAACCTACAGGAGCTCTTTTTATATCAGAGTTGTGCTCCTTCAGCAAGGGCATGCATCTTATATTACTTATGGACCAAAGAACTCTGATTTTTGAATTGTTGTCAATCATCACCAAAATATCCTCTTGGAATTTTACTATTTGAGAGAGTAATCAATCATTATCAACTAGTTATAAGATCTTCAACTGTTTGTTTCTTGGCTATACACATCCCAAAGCCAGATTTGATTGTGCAGGATCCAGATCTAATCTAATTCAGGTATATGAAAAATTAGATATCTAAATCTAACTGTCAGATATATTCAAATTCGACTATTATCCAAATCCAAAAGGCATAAATAAAAGTACTGAAAACAGTAAACAAAAAAATTGCCATGTTATAGTCTGTAGAGTTGAAAATTTGAGTTTAGCCATGTGCTCAAATTGATATGATGGTATGGACCTCCTATACTTGTAAACCTGAAGTATATATATTGAGAGGAGGTGTGATACTGTGTAGTCAGAGCAAATTGTCATAAATGTGGTCAAGCATAACTGAAGGAACAGAGAAGTTAGCAAAAAAGTTTATCATGTTCGCTTCACTGATTGCATATGGGGTGGATTTTGTGCAAAAGTTGTTGGTATAAGAAAGTTGAATGATTACATTGTTCTGCTAATATTTTCCACTGCTGTTTACGGCGGAAATAATTTTGCTTTTAAATGGCTGTCAATTTGGTAAGAATAACTCATTATTAATTTGATTAGGTTTTAACACTTGGTAAATTCTATTAGGTAATTGCACTCTCATTTTATTACTTAAACAGTTCTTTGCTGTTTTACTGGTGAGGAGTGTACTTTGGTCCTTTTGTATTGAACATATTATTTTACTGGTGATGAGTGTAGTTCGCTTCTTTTTGTGGGGAACATATTATGCATGGAATCATATATGATTGGTGTTACCTTATCGGATGCTGCTTATAAAACAGTGGAAGTACCTAACTATGATTTTTATTTTTACTAGGAGTTTTATTTTTTTTCCTTTCCTTCATGATTCTTTCAATTTGATCTCTGATTGTGATTGTAAGAATAACAAGCAACCGATTCTGTGAGAATGTAGGATCGAGGGATTCGTGAAGCTTGACATACTCCATCAATTCCAAGAGAAATTTGGTTAAATTAAAGTACCATCTGCCAAGTTGATTGGTCCTTTGCTATTGAAAACCAAAGTTCCACTGCAATCAGGGAAATGGATAGATCACATCTTGGTCAAAAGCCAATCCTTCTATAATAAATGAGTAGTAGAGTTCTGTATCGGGCTAGGTTTGGTGTCTCCTTTCAACGTTTTGTTCTTGGTGATGATATTATGATGTCATAGCATTTGTTTTGTTTTGCTATTACGGAGAATTGTCTCTTTCTCCTTATCGTTTTCTCTCTTTATTAGTGCTTTCACAAATTTTCTTCTCAACTTAATCTGCTTGTCAATCTTTTTGGTCCAACTCCCTGAAAAAAATGTGCAGTTCTTGATTATCCGTACTTGTCTCACCCACTTGTGTTATGGAAGGAATGTCTTATATTTTTCAAAGGTGAAGTTTGCTATTGTTTCTTATTCAATCTCTGCTACTTTATGATACTTTGATGTTTGTTTCTACTTCTAGAGCCATAAAGTTCACTCTCTTCATATCTTTCTCTTCACATTGGACATATGAATGAATGCCTTTGCAACTGAAGGTTGCTACTATCTGAGAGCTGGTATCCGGAGCATCGACAAAGATTAGTAGAAAGTAATGCTTTATTTTTTTGCTCAAATTGATATTTTGGTGGCAGTTCACAATATTCCTTACTCTGCCTGCTGAATCATGTTTTCTGACCCAACATAGAAGTGAGAAGATTTTATAGTGGTATTAAGATTGAACTTTTCTCTTATGCTCTAGATTATATAGGTACATATACATGTTGCATTTTCATTCTTAGTGCATAGACCTCAGGCACAACGATGAAAATGTCTTCTGTATGTTTATTGCATTTTTCCACGTGTATGACCCTGGCATTTGTGTTTATGGATTGAAATCGTTTCTCCAAGAAAATAACCTAACTGCTAATGAGCATAAGCAGCTTACAGAAACAAGTGGTCATGAATACTCATTTTTTGGTGGTATGGTGATTATGGTGCAGTTATGATCTAGCTTTTCTTTTGCCATCTTTGTCAGTGTGTTCAAGTGCCAGCTTGGTCAGTTGGTTGCTGGGTTCGGAGAATGCCAATCTTTTTTGCTTGTTTATTTTGAGTTCCCCTGTTTCCATATGGGAATGAAGCTGAATAACCAGCAAGGTGCCTTCCTGTTGATTATTCAATGCCATTGGTGATGTAAACACACTTGTTAGTTTAGGGGTCACTTTCCATGGAAGCCATGGGATCTTCATCATAATCATCTTTCTGTAATGATTTTTTTTTTCAGGAAACCGCTATTTTTTTAATCCAACTCACGTGCCCTAAGGAGACTTGAATCCAAGATCTCCCATTACAAACCCCCATGTGACAATTGAGCTATGCTCAAGTTCACATCTTTCTGTAATACGATAAAACAAATCTAACAAAAAGAAATATTTTGCAGATGAAGAAGACAGGATTATAGTTGCTGCCCATGCAATCCATGGAAACAAATGGGCTTCCATTGCAAGACTTCTGCAAGGGCGAACAGATAATGCCATAAAGAACCACTGGAATTCTACCCTTAGACGCAGGTGCATGGAGCTTGACAAATCGAAGGTGGCTCCTAGTGATATCTTGGACGATATGAGTCCTGACAAGACTAAAGCATCTTCTGAAGAAACTCATTCTTGTGGTGATGCCAATTCTTTCAAGTCCTTGGAAGTTAAAGATGTTGCCAGCCCACTTGAAAACTTTTCCGACCATTCTGAGGACAAGGCCCAAACCCAAAGTGATTGTTTACACACCGAAGTGAGAGAACCGCAAAATCTCTTTAAACCTGTGGCAAGAATAAGTGCATTCAACCCTTATAATCCTACAGATGGTCCAACACATGGTTCATTACTGTCTAAACCATTCCCTATTCCAGTCCCAGTATATGGGTCTCTGTTTCAACCTTCTACACCGAATGCAGGGGTCTGCAAGTTGCTTGATAATTCCTGTAATGAGCCGCAAATTCCAGTTCGCTGTGGGCATGGTTGTTGTGGTGATCAAATCAATAGCCAATCTCGAAGCTCTTTGCTCGGCCCGGAGTTTGTAGATTTTGTCGAGCCGGCACCAATTGCAAGTCATGAATTAGCCTCCATAGCGGCAGACTTGAGTAATATTGCATGGCTTAAGAGTGGATTGGAGAGTATGGGAACCAACGTATTGGATAATTCAGCTGGTCCAATACTGTCGGGGGGGTCCATGACTGAAGTTATGGGGACCCAAATGTCACGACAGCCATTCACATTATCCACTACACTAGAAGGCTTAAGTTGAGAGGTTTTTAAACTGATCATACCTATAAAGTTATAAAAAGTTGGATAGGACCAGGGAGAAGTGTGCTCTTTTCATGAGCTTTACTGTTCTTGTGTGTATGAGTAGGTAAATAGAGTTGCAATTCAGTGTTCATATATGGAAGATTTTAACCCCAAAATTTTTTGGGGTCGGCTAAATTATCTTATTCTGAGAGAGTTTGTTTTGCCCAACCAAATGGCCGATGCGAGTCATGTTTTTGGAGGTTTCCCAAGAGAAGTCCATGTTAAGGTGATAGGTTGGACATCTGCAATTTAGCATTCTTCTCAGGGTTTCCCCTTGCTTGTCATCATGGAACTGTGCATCTCCTTTGTGCAATGAGACAATTCACATTCGTGAAATTGAGCCTGCAGCTATCACCTAAAATATTTTCATGAAGTGTGCATAGAGTTCATCTATTTCTCTGAATGGGAACATCACACATGCGAATGAAATGTTACATCAGATATGCATCAGTACTAGCAGCTTCGTTTAGTGCGTAGTTTATAAACGAACTGTCATGTTTTAGCTTGTCTAGTTTACAGACCCGACGGATGCTAACATCTATGTAATGGTTCCAAATCAGGACCACCTTCGAAAAGGTGAGCGTACCCGTTGGCTGTTGTGGGGCTGCAGCCACAAGTAGCGCTCGCCAGTTCCAGTATCTGCCCCCAAACGAACAGGCAGATGCTTTAAGAAAGAAACATAAGAAAATGTGTAGCCTTGAAGGTATTCTGATTGCAATTAACAATCTTATATAAGAATCCTTCTCTGTTCTATGTTGTCATCAGGTACCCATAGAAGGTCCCTGGTTGGCATAATTTAATATTATTTAGGAGAACATCGTGGATATTAAATACAAGTCATGCAGAATGATTTAAGCAAACATATTATATGGTGTCAGTCACAGCAAGGCTTACCCAATAGTTTCGAACTGTTTCAATGAAAGAAAAAAAAAAAAAAAAAAGCGGCAGCAGAACACCTAATCCTCGTCAACCACTATTGAAAGAAAAAACCGCCACCGAAGAGCAGTTGTTCGTTCAAGCTCCAAACCCGCTTGCGATTCGGACAAACGAGAATGATGGAAGATGATGCCGTCCATGGCGACGAAGATCCGTTCGATCGGTGGCGTGGCTTTTTTTGTATCCATTACTCTGAAACCGTGTTTCATGTCCTGAAGCGCTCATCATTCATTATTTCTCTGTGCGTCATGGGGTAGCAGTGCACGCTTGAATTTCATCATTTTCAAGCTCTTCTAGTGGATGTAATCAAGTGTAACGTTCTCGTGCCGGAAATTCTTTCACAGGTTTATACATACATAAATAAAATTAATTAATTAAGACAGGTGATAAATGTACGACTATATTTTACTATGAGTGTTTATAGTGTGACATGGTATCTTAATTGGCAGTCTAAGTAAGAGATAAGAAAAATGATTTCAGTAAGTTACTGTGAGTTTTTACATCCTTGTTATCCTGCTGGCAGCCTAGTTGGTAGGATAAGGTCTAAGATTTAGCCTTACCTAAAGAACAGGTAAATAGTTCCTATTTTATTCCAGACGCTATGTTATGTTGTATACCCTCACAGTAAAATTTGGCAGCACTTATCACCGCTCACAAGATAAAAAGAATCTATCTTCATATTCTATGAACAATCTAATCCTTAAACCTTATCTTAACTACCAACTAGGCTGCAAGGAGATAGCATGATGTGAAGCCTCCCAGTAAAATACAAACAGTACTGACATAATTTTTCGTTAATTAATCATATCCGTAGATAGTAAACAGATTGTGTGCACGGTGCTACTTCAGTGGCATGATGGTGAACAAGTCAAGGTTGAAGAGTACCTAATTATCAATTATGCTAATAAATGTTCTGATCGAATAACTTCATTCGTGATTTTTTAGTTTTTTCATTTATCTATTATTGAAGACTTTTCCGATTGATGTTGATTTTTAAGTTTGTAAAGTGAAAAATTTAATAAAAATCAAATATTAAGAAATATTCCTGGCGTTTAATCACCATTGCCATTATTTGACATAAACATCATTTGAAGGAAAAATAATATATTTTTCATTTCTATAAAATATATTATTTTATTTATTGTGAAATAAAATTTACACGAGGGTCGCGCACGGTCTCGGTGCTCGAGCGTTGTTTGCGAAGTTGGTGCCAATAATTACCATCAACCTTAACATCGAGTAGATGTCTCTTCGTCTATGGCGTATTTATTGACGGAGATCTGACGGTGAGAGAGACGTGGACGGAGGACCAGTCTGGTGGGCCCAGACCGAAGGTCTTCTAACCCACGTGCGCTACTTTGGAATCTACCGAGTCACAAGCAAGTCCGATCGTCGACCGTAAGATAGATTCGAATCAGGAAATCGAGCAGGCAAGTGGATGGCCGAGATTCCATCTAAAGTACGTATCCCGTCAATCACGCTGTGAATGACACTGACCGTGTTCCGTATGTGCCATCCATTCACCAACGGTCCCACTCCGATGAGACGTTAATTAGGACGCTATTTCTCTTAATTAAAATTAAAATTATTCACTTATTCTCTTCTTTTTCTCTTTTGCTTTTCTTAACTTTCTCTGCGGGTGCCATTTAGCCATTGCCAGAATCATGAAATTTTTTTAGAATCCCAGGTCTTTACACTTTTTGACGCGACAGCAGAATAAATTATATCTATTTTCCAACCACTCTGGCCCACCGAGTTCTATTCTCTGGGTCCACCGCCCAATACTGGGACCCACATAAAGTGGAGCTCTCCTGATTTCCCCAAGTTCACCCAGAATTTACCTTCCGTGCCCGACAAAAGTACACGATCGAAGGGGAAAACCAGAAACACCAAGTACCACAGAGAGGTGGTTTTCTTCGGCTTTTTCGTTCACGGTTAATCTGTTTCTTTCAGATTTTAACGCCGGTCTCTGTTGTTGATATAATAGAAATTAACAAAGGTGATTATATTGCATTTCAATAAGACATGGGAACGTCGTAATGACTAAAGTAATCTTCTTCTTCTTCTTCTTCTGCTCATCGGTGACAACCTACAGTTCACAATTAAGAATAAATCATGGCATGTCGAGAGGAGTTGCAGAGAGTCGAATAAGAAGCAAAATATGGATTGCCCAGAAATTGAAACAGTGCATTTCGACAATTAATTGCATGGGTCTGTCCAAGGGCTGTGTATTTTGTTTCAGTTACAGTGTGGCTGCAGGGCAAAATCTATGGTGGATTGGTGGTTGAGATTAAAAGTGGGGTGTGGCCGGCTGGGATGGCTCTTTCTGGGACGTGGAGGGTCAGTGGGAGTCGCTCGGATGGTTGATGATGGGTTTGTTGGTAGAAAAAAAAAAAAAGTAATGTAAAACGTGGAGTGAGTCTATGAGTGAATTTGGTGGTGAAGTGAATCCAAATGTTATCTAATTCTTCTAATCCTAAAATGTGCTGAATTAAGAAATACAGTGAAAAAATAAATAAAGCTGATTACTTTCACCGTCTTTTTGTTAGTCTCTCTCTGTTTCAGGCACCAGGTAGGCTTAGCTGCTTTCCGCCTTATAAATGCAGATCATGTCTTGAAATCCTTCGTTGTTCCGAAATCCTCTCTGCTTAGGCTTCCGGGCAGGGAGACAACCAACAAAAAAATGCAGCTTTCTCTGCCTGATACGTAGTTGTCGTCCTTCAATTTTTTTTCTTATATATCCAGCTCGATCTTCTCTGATTGTCAGTCTTTTCTGCCCTCTTCTTTGTTTTCCTGGAACAAATTAAACTATGTCCTCGTAGAAGTCTCTCTGTGCTTGTACAGTTGTACTGTTTAAATTTCTCTCTGTTCGTCTTTCTAGCTTTTCTGGCACATGGAGTAGCTCGGCGGAGCTTTTATCTCGAAGGAGGGCTTTTCACGATTTTTCATGCTTTCTCTCTGCCCAGTCTTCTTCCCATTTTTCCCTTTCATGCGTTTTCGCAAGAATGGCCGCAGTCGAGAAATCCCATGAAAGGGTAACAGAGCCCACTGGTCGGCGAGCCTCCGCCGCCGCCGCCGCCGCCGCCGCCGACGGCGATAGCGACGAAAGTGTCTGCTTTTCTGATGCCGAAGAGGATTCATGGCATTCGCCGTACGGTTCCCGGAACGGCGGGTCCTATGACGAGCACCGTTTCTCTGGTGCGTCTGCTCCCGAGATAGGCGGGGCGTCGGAGGGGCGTCGAAGCTCTTCGGAATCCCATAGTTGCGCCGAGGTGGATTTGGAGAGTGGGCTCACCGAAACTAAAGTGCATTTAGCAAAAGTAGAAAAGGATTGCAGAATTTGTCATCTTAGCTTGGAGACCGCGAATCAGGAGTCTGGAATCCCGATCGAGCTGGGATGTTCTTGTAAAGATGATTTGGCCGCCGCACATAAGCAGTGTGCGGAGGCATGGTTCAAGATTAAGGGCAACAAGTGAGTACACGAATCAAATATTTAAATTACCAGAAAATTTTGATCTTTCTATTCGTTTGTTTAGACTACCGAACGATCGGCATTCGCCTATATCTTCCCCTTTGTTGCTCTAACCATGTCAGGAGCTAAAAAACCGGTTCGCGTTTTCTTTAAACCGACAAAATGAAGGCTCATTCTTGTTTTCTACATAATGAGCGAGGAGATTCTCAATTTTCAAAAATGGAAATAAAAAGAGTTTTGACATTTGACGATCCCTCAGATATTGTTCACGTCTTCGCTTAAAGTGCATAGTTGGAGGGCATGATTTTCTTTCCCACTTTGCTTCTTCACCTGCCGTTTTTTTTGTTCTCAGAAAAGCTTAATCTGCAAATACTCTTGTGTGTAGAAGACGATATACATTGATTCGATAATTTGAATAGTAACTGCCATTTTCGGTCTTCAATATGTCAATTTTATTTTGTGCCTTTTCTTTTCTTTTCCCATATTAAGATTATGTGATTTTCCTATCTGTAACTCTGTTTTCTTCATTGATATCACTTGAATACGATCTTACTCTAATGTCTCCTGTTTTCTTCTCTTCTTGTCCTTCTACAAGTGTGGATCTATGCATATGCTTTTTAAATAGAGAGCTTGGCTGTTAAAGTGTATGCTTACCCACTGTAGTGCATACTTAAATTGTTTGAGACTGCTAAAAGTGTACTCTTATCCTTTGTTGCCAGTACTTAGTAGCTTAAGACAGCTAAGTTTGTCTGTGTTTGCATCTCTGACACTTAGAGATATGGCAGTGTTGAAGTTCTGCTTCACCATTAGCGTCAGATATAGCTATTAGATTGATCTGTGGCTGGTTTTGGTTTGTCTTCTTTATACCGAAGAAGGCAAAAGAGAAACTTTAACAAGAAACAAATCTTTAGTGTGGAATATAAAAAGCAGGAAAAGTAAAAGCAATTGCCTATTAATTTAATAGCGCTCAGAAGTAAAGTGAAAAATAAAGCATTGGGAACTTCTGGTCGTGCCCAACACTGCTCTGGATTCTTGCAGCGCATTGTTTTGTTATATCTTCGGCAGCAGAGTGTGTCACTATGCTTTTCTGCTTTCTTGTACTTCCGTAGCATTTTTGGGTTCTGTCAATTTCATATTCACATGGTCAATCACGGTTGCTTTGCATTTCTTTTCCATTTAGAATCAGGATAGCATTAGAGTTGTTCAGGATGGTCTGGAAGGTGAATGCAGCTTCTGCGGACCCATGAAACATGGCCAACCTGCCTTTTAAGAAGATGATAGTGCAGCCAAGCAACTGTCATGGCTTATTCTCAAAAACTACGGGCTCGGCAGCCTGTTCTGCGTAAAAAACATAAAACAACCAGCATCAGAACATGTGTTAGCTGCAACCTGTGATCTACTTGTAGCAAGAAATGGACTTTCAATCACCTTCTTGTGGCATGATTATGGTATTAAGCTTGTGAACAGCATGCATTTTTGTCTTCTCAAAAATCTAGAGATAGGAAAAAGGGCAAGTACAAACTTTGTTTATATCCTGTATTTCCCCGTGCCTCTTAAAATTCAGATTTAGTTTTCTTTGCACAGGACCTGCGAGATCTGTGGTGCAACTGCCAAAAATGTGGTTGGTGTTAATGAGACAGAATTTTTGGAACAATGGAATGAAACAACCAACCCTGTGGCAGCCCCTCCTCAAGAGACACGAAGCTTTTGGCATGGTCACCGCTTTCTCAATTTTCTACTTGCTTGTATGGTATTTGCATTTGTAATCTCCTGGCTCTTTCACTTCAATGTGCCCTCTTAGGTCCCACCACAGCCTTTTGTCTGTCATGTTTGTGAGAAACTATATCCATATTTGTGTCAAAACGAGAAGAGGGAAAGCAAGCAGGGGAAGTCCGCATCAATGTAGAGCTCTAGAGTGTAGTGTAATGGAGTGTCACAGGTATATACACAGCAGTGCAGTTTATTAGATTTGTGATCACATATGATGTTGTATTATTGTTGTTGCTCTTCTTTTCACCCGACTCCAATTTGTACACTTTAGTGTCAAAAGAATTCAATCTTGACTGTTATCTTTGAATCAAGACTCTGATCTACTATAATCAGATGTGAAGCTTTTTATGTTTTCAGCATCCATAAACCGTTTGTCTTCATGTATAATAACATCAACTAGTTCTCTGCTCCCCATGTGTCGGTTTCATTGTTAGTCACCTCCTTTTTCTTTTTCTTTTTCTTTTTATGAGCATTGTGTTAAGAACAATATTGTGGCGCCGTTCATGTTTACATAGTGTTCATCATGTTCCCATAAACTGTTTTTTTTTTTTCTTTGAGCTACTGGTCATCCAAATGCGTGGTTAATAAAACTACCACGAAAGCTGCTACTGGGTTGGAATCACATTTACAGGTTTCTGGTGTTCACGGTGTCTGCCGTCTGGAACTGGGACTGTCAGGAACTGTGTTACAGAGGCAGCTGACTTAAGCTAGGGGAGGCGGCTCGCACTCGTGGGTCCCTAAAATGGGACATACTTTACTTTTTAATGAGGTTCTGTCATTTTCTTCACCTGGTGTGACCAAGAAAAGAAAAAGAGCACACGCGAAATTTTTATGTTGGCTATTTAATAGTTTATTCGCTAGGTGTCGGAACACGTACAGAGTACAAGAGATGTCTCTTTAAATCTGAAATCTTACTATTGTAAATCAAGTGGTTAAACATACCAATAAAAGAATTTCATGTCAATTAGACAATAAGCTCCGCTTGGGAACTCATCTCATGAAAGCAGATCCAAGAAGTGCAAGTCTACACCCGGATTTAGAAAAACTTATTTTACATTTGTTTATGCTTTCCTGCAAGTACAAGCATATGAAGAGGACCATTTTCTACCAATGGGTCACAGTCATTCTCTCCAAGATCTACTAAGTTTCACACAAAAGTTAAGATAAAAGTAAAATTTGCAAGAGAAGATTAAAGGGTGAAACAAGGTTAATACCACACCAACAGTAGATCCTCTCTAGAACCAATTGATCTTTAGAAAGCTAAAAGGATCTTTATTACAATATGATCTTAAAAATAATGTGAATCAAATATTTCAACAATGTGTCATTAGGAAGAAAATATCGATCGGCAAAGTTTTTGGTAGCCGCTCATCCTCAGAAGTCTTTTCAATGACTTCGGATCTTCAAAATCTCAACAAAAAGTCCAAGCTCACTACGTCAAAAACTACCTATGTGGCTTCTATGATAGATAATAAGTTTTCGTAGATAAAGAATTCTCCTCTCAGTAATGCAAGCACCCATTGTAAACAACTTCCGTTCCACCACCCAGAACCCAAATGAAAGGCTCCGAAACTGTAGCCAAATGACATCAATGGGAACATAATACATATTGACACCAAAGGGAAAACAAAAAAGAAAAAAAAATGTCCTATCACACGGGCTAAAAGGGGAAGGGAAAAAAGAGAAATAAATACAAGTGCCAAATTTGAAAGGCAAAAAATAAAAACCTATACACGCTCTAGTTTCTGCGGTTTTTTTTGACTTCTAAAGTGGTGCCATCTTGAAGAGTCATCTGAGCATCATTTTCCATTCCAAGACTAAAAAGAGCAGCAGCCTGCAGATAAAATGCAGTGGGCCATTCTGGAGACACCACCTGGGCCTGCATAGCATCGGCTAATGCCTCCTGAGGCATGTCGCTCATGAGGTAAGATAAGCAGCGGCGGGCTATTACAGTAGGTGACACCATGGTTCCACACTCTACGAACTGCAAAACATAACCAAAATTATAGTCATGAAGACCATTAGCAGTGCCAGGAGCACTAGCTATCAAGCTACAAATACTGCCAGGATTTTAGATGAGGCCTTTGGACTTGGAAAAAACCTGGGTATAGCATTCAATTGCAGTTCCAAAGTCTTTTGCTCGGAAAGCTGCATCTCCATGTTTCTTAAAATTTAAGGTCTCCTGCATTTGGTTTGTCCACATTTGAAAGGATAGCTGCAGACACACAAGATGATAGTTCAGGGTCCTGCGAGTGTCCTTCCCTTAAAACCATTATGGCAGGAACGATCATATGCTTCAAAAATATGAAATGGTAATCTCAAACTGCTAGTTATTGCTACTTTATACCCACTAAAGATCTATCATGCATTACAGTCCTATGAATTGTCAAGAGACTAATTTCAGGTACTTGGTAACACAATTCACAATATCAACCAGATTGGCATCTTCCGAAGAACCAATAGACAATCTATACTATTCACCCTGCAACTTCAAGTATTGCTGATCCACAATAGCTAAACTTGGAAACTAAGCCATTGCTTGTATATAATTCCTTTGAAGGGGGATAAAATAGCATCTAAGATATTACTCTTTTTTATGGATATGAGACCTCCTGATGAACTTGGGAAGTAATTAGCATGAAACTGTTTTAGACCATGTACTCAGATTTCAGTTGATGCTGAGGAAGCTACATTACATTATGAATGATTTCCAGAAAGAGAGATACATGGAAAATAAATGAGAATGCTGCAGAGACGCTTGACTTAACGCTTTAGATTGTAACAGAAGCTAGCAGATTTCTTACTGACCTCATTAGCTATCCCCTCATCATCCTTGTACCCAAGATTTTCTAACATTTCATGTATGGAGGTGAGGTCCACTCTTGAGCAAGCTTCACCTAGTGGGGTTAAAGAAACCGGCTCATTAATTGAGGATGCAGTCTCGTGTTGAATACCCATCAAAACATATGAAGGCACCTGCAAAACAATCATAATAAAGGAAGCTTTTAAGAAGGAGAGTTTTCTTGACTTGGTCTTGCTTATAGAAAATCTCTGAAAGTTAGCAATCTTTGTTGATTGTAGTGAAATCAAGATTTTACCTCTCTTTCTTTCTGAAGAGAAGTAAGAGAAGTTACTAGGGACTTTGCATTTGGCCTTTCACGAGGTTCATATTGCAAACATCGAGAGGCTAATCGCACCAATTCAGTTCTATCATCATTTGAGAAATGACCTTCCAAAGAAGAGTCCATCAACATCAGAAAATTTTTCCCACGTATGAGGTCAAGTGCCTGCAACATGAAGACAAAATTAGAAACCCAAATTCTTTCAGGAAAAATGATCACATATGCAAATGAAGTACAACCTGTTGGAACTACACTACTGGTTTTTGCCAACATGGAGCTTTTTCAAAGATAATAACAATAACAGAAAAAACAAAAAGAAAATAAGTTATATATTATGCTCTAGAAGTTGTGGCTTACCCAAATTGAGAATTAAAACCAGTAGAAGCAAGAAGACTTCTATAATCAAATACTTAAATTATCACTATTATTCATCAATCTGCCTTTTGTTAGAGCCCACTCAGCCTTACAACCTGTAAAGACCTACCCAAACCAGTTGAATTTCACAGGCTCCACAGGGAGCCAGATAAGCTGTTTACCGCCAATAAATGCATCAAGCTCCTCACCACCAGTGCTTTCTAATTACATCCTCATTGATGTCATTAACTCTGAACTTACAAAAAATGAAGTCTTGTTTCGTCCATGGTGGACAATTAATTTGTAATGGAAGAGGAGTTCTGCTATGGTATTTGTATTATTTACTTCATGTGATGATTAAGATTCAATAACTATAGATCTTTTATAAGTAAAAAATTATTATATAGCTCAACTATCATTACATTGTAGGTTTCTTGGTAACAGGTGCTTGATATATCTCTATATTCAGTTCGCTCAATCTTAGCTTCAATATCCTTTTATGATACCACAAATAACAACTAATTTTTTTCAGATAAAAGGCATAGAGCAATCACCTACTTTGGGAAAAAAATACATCAATCAACCAAATAAAAAGGAAATGCTCATCATCATTATGTAACCAAGTATTTGACAAACAGTTAATGTGTAAGACTTCCGCTAATAAAGTAGAAAATTTGACAAAGATGGGATCTCCAATCGAGGTCCATGAAACCAGAAAATCTCCTGGCCAGATATTAGTTGGAGTCGGATATTTCTATACATAGGACCCAAGTGATAGCTTGGTCCAGAGAGATCTTGGAGCAAGAAGTTGAGGAGATCCAAATTCTTAAGTTACAAAAAAGCAAACATTAAAATGCACATAAAGGAAACTTACATGGCTTGGGGGAATGTGTTTCCCACTAAGGATGTCTAGCAACAGAGTACCAAAGCTATAGATAACACTTTCTGGCGTCACTCTCCCTACCAACGAGGAACAAGAAAACAGCAGTTTGCCTTAAGTTGGTTACACAAACACATATGGTCTGTAAGCAAATTGAAAGACTTAACTAAATGAATCCACGCAACAAGTAACTTTAAATTCTCTGTTTTGTGCTTAAAATAGGCAAAGTTTCCAATTTTTTCCATTTGTATCAGCAATTGCTACTAAATTAATTCTCAGGTTATGATAATGACACGGAAATAGAGATAATACTTGATCCACCTACTGAACCTAAATGAGAAGCAAATGCTACTCTCGTAGCAGAAGCAAAAGCTACTCTCATAGGAGAAGTAAATGCCACTATCTGTGCAAAATTTCAGGATACCTGATTCAGTGGACGGTTCATGGAGCACTAATTCAGGTCAGATCAGGTATTCCTGAATAGAGTTATCCGGTAGTTGAGGACCAAGCCCCACTAGATACGATGCTTAAAACTTTAAATGAATGAAGCTTCAATTCAGTGACATGAATATGAAATTGTACAGGAGGGAAGTCTTAAGTGCAAGAACGAAACATCATGAAGTGTTTATATAGCAGGAGCATGCAAAAAATGAAAAGTCTTTAGTGAATTATTCCAATAACATAGATTTTCTCTGTATGCAAGTAATCACCTGTTCTCAAGAACTCAGGAGGAGTGAAAGCCAAGTTTGTACTGTAACTCTTTCCGTCTCTGCTATTCTTCATAAGGCCAAAGCAAGACAGTCTCGGATTACCATCCTGTTACGTGCCAACATACAATGAGACCAAAATAAAAGCACACAATTAGCAGAAATGCAGGAAAGAAAAAAAGTTGACAGTATCCACCTGGTCAAAGAGGACCCTGTAAGCATTTAAATCATGATACAAGGCTCGCCCTTTACTACTGCAGTAATCCAACGCTTGTGACAAAAAGAGAGCAACTCTTAACCTCATTGCCCATTTCATAGGCTGCGTATCCCCTGATAATGAGAAGCATTAGTTTTTATCTAAAAGAATGAGGATTAGATGAACAAAGCAACAGAGATACCCTGTGGACCTGAAATATGAAACAAAAACATAAACAACCACTTGAAATGTTAATCAACCACAATACATTGGTTTTATACATTATACTTATAGTGATCAGATGGCCCCAAGCATCACGTATTTAGAGCCAAAAAGAGTGCAACTATCACATAATGAAAAGCCAATCGGCGGAAATGGACAGTTCATGATCAAAAGTTCGTACTACAAAACTTACAGCAAATTTTAGTTGATAAACAAAAAGACTCTATCAAGGCTTAAAGCTTACAATGGAAAAGATGCTTCGCTAGGGTTTCATTTGGCATGAACTCGGCGACTAGCAATCTCTCCTCACCTTCGCAGCAGCAGCCAAGAAGATTGGCCAATTTCTCGTTGCGTAACTGGCCCACCGACTTGGCTTCATCCTACATGCAGCAGGAAGATATGAAGGCAGGAACTAAAAGCAGAGGCATAGGAATGAGACTGAGAAGTGAGAACCTAAAAGCTGCAGGAGGTAGAAACGAACGAGGAATTGACGGGAATCGGGCCAGGCTGACTTCCTAAATCTCTTAACCGCGATCTTCCTGTTGTTTTCCAGAACTCCACTGTATACGACATTGGGTGCCTTCTCTCCATGCTCGGAGACGATATTATCGACGGCGAAGCCGGAGGTGGCGGCTCGTAGCTGGTCGAAGCTGAACTCGGTGAAGGGGGGCAATGAGTCCGCATTTCTGCCGTCTTTATCTGCACCACCCACGAAAGATATAGTCATCAAGAAATGAATTGAACGGAGTAAAGTTTTTGTGGATAGGACGAGACGTACCAAGTTGGGAGGTCTCGAGAACAGAGGGTTCCAGATGGGCAGACCACCAACAGACGGTAAACTTGGAGCAACTGGCTCCCATTGTCCGAGAGAAGGAAGAAAGATTAGCAGAGGAGGAGATATCCAGAGGAAGAAAGAAGCAGGGGATGGAAAAGAAACGTCACCCCCTCTTAAAGGTTTGGCTCATTGACGATCACGGGCGGTGAAGACAGGGAGGAAGAGCGACAGAGACCGACAGAGGGGGAACAGAGGAAAGTGAGGGGAGGAGTTTTGGATACGATAGCTGCAGAGAGGAAGATTTGGTGGATTCAAGGGAACAGATAATAAACCGTGTTCGGTGTTCCTTTTCCTTATATTTTTCTTTATAGCTGCCGTTGCTGGTGCCTCTGTAGGGAGGGGCAAATGGGCTTTTATCCTTTCCCGTTTCAGCTTTCTGCTTTTCTTTTTTCATCTCACACTACCCTCATCATTTGCGTTTGCTTTATCAATCAGCTTTCCCCCTTCCTTCCCCACCACCTCATCTGTGCTGGTTTTCTTATCGCCTGCTCCGGCGTTTCTCTTTCTTTTTTCCCTTTTCCTTCCCCCCTCTGTTCCCTATCCCAGTTCCATTCCACCTCATCCCCCTTTCCCTGTTTTCAGGACTCAAAAAGGAAGCAAAACACGCGGTAATGAGCTGTTCATTTTCACAGTAGACCCCCCATCCTCCTCCTGTTTAAATCCCCATTTTCGCCATGTAATTAGCTCCTCTTTCTCGAAGGCCAGAAATAGGCAACAGCTCATTAGTTCAGAGAAACGGCTACATGATTTCCTCAACACCCTGTGTGGTGGCATGATTCCGAGCAGGAACGAGAGCACTAAGAACATTATTTTATCTCAGCTGCTGTGCTAAAAAGCTCGACATGCCGGCCGTTCAATAGTAAGCTGATTTTGATGGGCAAAGCATGACCCCTCTATGTAACGGATTTTTGAGATGCCTACAGAAGAAGATATCCCGGATGGGATTTTAAATGGTTTCTCCAGCACGGTCAACTTTGGTGGATCCAGTCAACCAACCTGTCATCATCTCAAGCATCTTCCTGGCCTTCACAGAGGAGAAGGGCCTTCGCAGGGAACGCGCAGCCTAATTTCGAGGAGAACCTCCGACATCTTCAGGCCATTCAGTCTAACGACTTTTGTACAAAGACAAAAGAAAGACGGACCCCGACTGCGGAATCGCCGGAACGTATACGTACGACCCAGTAATATACTGAAACCTGGGACTTGTGTCTTCCCCAACCTTAAAAGTCTCGAACGGAGAGTGGAGACAAACAGGAGAATCTTCGTCTGTGGCTCTTCTTTCTTTATTTATTTATATTCATTAAACCGAAGAAAAAGATTGGTTGCGAAATAGCACTCTGGTAGTGGTAGACTGGTAGTGCCACTGAGAAACTGATAACTATGTAAAATACATAGATAAAAGGAGGGCAATGACTGATGAGATATGATTGCGATTTATGACACATGACACCTGACACCCTCCCCTCATAAGGGTCACGTCCATCTTTTTCTGATGAGCGATCAAGAAAGGAGCAGCATTAAAGTGAAAGCAGACACTACCGGTCCAGTGATGATGGTTGAAACCTCAAGGCACACTTTCGGAGTATCAACCAAGTGCTCTTAGAATATTATAATCAATAGACCACTCGAACCCATGGCGAGCAACTTGATCATCACAACTTCGCTTTTACATTTTAAGGTTCGGACGAGGCGAATGAATGGTTGACCATCATATCAAACCCAGGATGAATAGAGGCAACCGGCATGGTGACTTCGTTCAATCCGTCAATGCCTTCAATTCGTCTTAACTTCTAAACAAGTGTTATAAATCACTTGTATAGGCTTGGATAGGAAGTCTCTACTTTGTTGGACAACAAGCAGAAACGGGTACATACGAGGAATGCCTGGATTCTGTCACTTCTACACATTCTCATTAAAATTTTCAAACGTTACAGGTCATGGGTGAGGACCCCGTAGGAGAGGAGTAAGCACTGCAAAACTGTATTGAAGAAATATTCGAGTCCCCCGTTTCGTTCCTCTTTTTGAGTTATAATGGGAGAAGGACCGTCCCCGTCGGCCTTTGTGCGACCGAGCCGACCTGAGTTGGAAAAGAGAGCAACGAGCAGGGCGTTGCATTTTTTAACTATGAACCGTTCGTGGGGATATCTAAATGGACTGTATTTCCATCCTCCAGAAGCTTCCCATTCGCTTGTGTTCTCTGTCTCTGCAGAACAAAATGTGATTCCCGGGTTTATAACATGATGAAATTAGCAAGTAGTGAGCCAAAGGACATGCGAGAAGATGCTGGATTAAAGAGAGAACATCAACCGGTAAACTTTACCCAATCCGTGGAATCCACAGCATTCCCATTTATCAATTTTTGGTTCTCTTCTCTCAATTTGCCATCTCTCTCTTTCGTGGTCATAGGGAGTAAAGAGGGTGGCGTTCCACTGGTCCGATCAGCCATTTCTGCTCGACAAACAACACCCAATGATCAACACTAACAAACCCGCAAGTTTAGTGGAGAGAAGGAGAGAAATTAGCTGATGCAAACCTGGAAGTTTCTTATCCACAAAAAATATCACCAAATTCACAGTGTACCTGGAAAAAGGGGCATAACATTTAATAAAATATTCATCAAATGTATTAAAAGAAAAATTATCTTCATACCATGCCACAACAACATCAACAGTGTAATGTTTTCGAGAAGCAACAATCAAGAAGCTGAGTGTCACTGCTATCAACCACGCAATCCGCTTGATGCACCTATATCATCATGGCAAAGAGCATCATAAGAACATCGCCACCAGGGAAAAACACTGTACCAAAAATGCCAGGTCCAGGAAATCAAGGAGCCACATAAACAGCGAAAAGCCCCCATAACACTTGGAAACAGACTTGCCACTCCTTTAAATTACTACTATGAAACGTGTTTCTAACTACCCGGCCGAATGTAGTGAATCGGATATCTTAACATACCTTTTAGTGCCATACTTCTGATAAGTAATGACAAAAACCAGTGTAAATATCATATGAGATGAAAAAATCAAATCACCACAACCATATATTACACCGTGAGGAACTGCATTGGAGACAAACAGGATAGGTGTCAGAAGTTTGCATTTCAAATGGACAGACCAGAACCAAGATGACAGTCAGCAACACTATCCCTTACAATTAATCAATAAAACTTCAAGAACACTGCTAGGACGAGGCAATCTGGCTAGTTTTGACCCCTACAAGAAAGAGATTGTTACAATCAAATTGTCATGCAGTAAATACAAATGCAACAGCATTCAGGAGCTTAGTAATAATCACTAATTCCACCAACCAAGCATAGACAATTCACAAGAAAACTGCAGAAATCTGAAATAACTATCTGCAACAAATATGTTACCTCACGGCAGTGATAGTTAGGGCCTGGAAGCTGTGTGGCATAAAAGGTGATAATTCGGAGAGCTTGGGAAGCCTGCAGAAAACAAGAAGAGACGTATGCTCAGCACGAACAGTCATAGCATACATTCAATTCCATGTCGCCATAAATGTTAAAAACTATTAAGGACTAAATAGTAGTAGATTTCTTGCAAGACCGAAAATACAAGCATTACTAATTTGTGTGACAGTATTAATGCCAAAGGCAGTCCAAGAACTTAAAATTTTATACCATCAATCTATACCCTACTCTAAAGCTTTGGTTCTCAACCATTACCTTCTTTCACATTAATGCTGCTTGGAATAAATACGACACAAGCTTGTATAGCGGCAACTAGAAAAATTAACAGCCTAAGAGTGTCCCATGCAAAGAGTTATGACTCGAAATATTAATATTTGTATTGAGACTTACAACTAGGAAAGCAAAAACCCTGCACCAGAGAATAACAGTGTAGAATTTCTTGCTTTGGAAAATGAATGGATGAAAAGTCCACTGCAAAACAAAAGACCATCAATATCATAATGAGAATTTCAACATATAGGCAAGCATCACTGAACTACTAGCACATCAATGGCTGCTTACATCACTAGGTAAAATCTAGGACAATTTTTCCAAGGTAATACAACTGGTAAGATGACAGAGTAGCAATGACATCCAAATTTTAATGTAAAAAAATGATGATTATATCACTAAGAGGAGAATGTACAGTTTGTCACCATCATAACTTCACACGAAAATCACCACCAAGGAGAATTGAAATAAACAGCAAACACAAAAAGCATTCATATGGAGGCATTTGCTTGTTTCTCCAACAAAAAAGTGGGAATTAACTAACTTATTCTACCACTTGTATCCATCGAATGCACAGATCAACATTTTTCTGGGCGCTACAAACTAACATTCTAAAAAACACAAACAAAGTAAGAACTTAATAATTCAGAAGTAAAAATGAAACAATAGTATAAATTAACATTACGATGGACAAATAGAGGTTACAAACTTGAAAAAGAAAGATACTATGCCAACAAATATGGAACTAGACTAGATAACCCAACAAGCACGACATTCTGTTCAGGTTGAAAGACCGGCACCAACAAACTACATTTCCAGAATATTTACAACTTAAGCTGCACCATAACTAAGAACAAGCACACGTAGATCAGATACACAAATTTCAGAAAATATCTTACCAAGACAAAGGAAATGAACAGGAATGAGAATAGCATCTCACTTATGTAAGCTCTCTGTTCTCCAAGCTCCTGCACAAAGTAACATAAGAAAAGGAATGAAGCCATCATATACATAATGTTTAAAAGCTTCAAGTAAAAAAGAATTTAGCTTATCCAGTCTTTGTCAGCTAACTTCTTGTACACCATCAATTTTGTCATTAGTTGTAAAACTTTGGTAGTTTTATCCCTCACATATTAATAGAAAAATAAGTTCTAGAATCAGTCAGTGACTTTAAGTATATTTTTACTTTTTTGTAATTATCACTTATAGAACTATTTCTGTCAATGCCAAAATGTTAAACTTGGCTATACCATCTTGCCACTTAATTCAAATCTTTTAAGATTGCATGTCATTCATTAACAAAAAAGGTTAGCATCTTGAAGAATAATGTCAATCTAGTGACCAGACAGATATATGTTGGGAAGAAGAATTGCAATTGCTTTGAGCTGTATCACACAGTTAATGGATGAACAATGGTGGCATTATTAAAAAAAGAGTCATCATGAAAAACACAAATTCATCTGTACATTAAGAGATCAGTTGAAAAGATTCGAGCTTTGCTGAAAAACATCTTTACTTTTTTTTCATTAGAAGGGTGCAGACACACTGTAAATGAGTAAAACAACAACCTCTAAATAAAAGCATGAAACACTATACTCACTGGCAAAAGAAAGAAACCTAAATCCTGAAGCGTTGGGCCTGGCCGATGCAAATAGTGAACTCCTCGAGCAGCCAATCCATGAATGTACTGTTTATATGCAAAATTTAATATTAATGGACTAATCGATTTAATTGCCAAAAATAACTGGAGCAGGAAAAGCTGAAACGAATTACATAAGTAAAGAGAGTAGAATGTAAGTGGTTGAATGCAGGACAAACATGATGACTACAATACAGACTTGCACCTCGAGAAATTTTGTTAGAAAGTAGGAACCATGCACACCAAGGATGTTCACAGTAACTCTAATTGGGTCAGATATTAAATTTTGCTTAAATTTAGGAGAGACATTATATTATTACTTCTTATGTAATTTGAGGCCTTAAGAGTTGATAACCTCTTTTAAAAATGTAAAATTTTGGATTCTTTCACATTCTCCTAACAAGAGAAAATCATATCCAGGATGAAAATTTTACAAAATTCATTTTCAGATAATTTGATTCTGTAGTAGATTTGAGTTTTCTGTGTATTAACTCCCGTAAAAGTAGAGTAAAATAAAATGACCAGAAAATATGTTCGTGTTTATATATAATATAATAAAATTAGCACCAATAACCGAGAGAACTAATAAAATTAAAAAATTAAAAAAAAAAAGAATCCTGCATATATTTTTGAAAATAGTTAGTAATCGTCCGGCAAATTGAAATGACATGGAATTGAGAAAGCTTTGATATCTCCCAGTAGAAACCCAAAATATTTAGTTTTCTGCAGGAAACAAGAGTACAGGGGGGAAAACAAAATAGAAGGATCTATCAGGTTTGTGATATATGTCTTCGAGGCACAATTCACATAAAGGAAATCATAGACGCTAACTCTAAAATTTAGTGTCCGCTAATGCAAAAAAAATAAACAAACAAATAAAGAAAATTAAAATCGTTTAAATGGTCACGTCGCATAAGAAAATCGGCTTGGACGAAGAAAATGACCTGAAAGATTAGTCCAGCAAGAACAAGCTTCCACTTTTCCGCTAAAAGCTGCCACTCTATAGATGTTTCCATGCTAACCCTCCTCCATAACTATGCATAAGACGGCAATAGCAGGTAGTATAAAGGCAGAGTCAAACATAATGTAGAAAGAAGAGCAGAAAGGGAGATGGAAAGAAGATAGAAGCACCGGGTAAAGTGAGAGAAAAAAGTTAAAAAAACAACCTTTGAACCTTCCCGAGCAGCATAAACCGTCATTTTTCTATTCGGCAATCACTGCCGCCTTACTTCACTGTCCCACGATTAGGTTCAGCATCCTAGACGTGCCTTCACCCAAATCTCGATAAAGTTTCGGCAGTAAAGATGAAAATTTCCGAAGAAACAAATCAACAACCTCCGGCCCCAGAAGGGAGCCGCGCCGAATCAATTGAAATTGCTGTGAAACCCCGAATTCGTAAAGCTCGATTCAGATTGCTTATTTTCACAACCTATCGCAACCGAGATCCCGAACCTCGTCAAACCTTCTCCCGCAGGTGGCGAACTTAAAAAGCGACGCAGAGGCACGAGGTTACTCGAATAACAGATCCGTTTGAGTCGAAGTCGATCAAGGACTCTATTGATATACGTTAAGGAGAAATGCCGAACGAGAGATTGATACGGCTCCTCTTTTGACAGCTGAAGAGTATAAAACGTTTGCCACGCCACCCTGGTGGGAAGGAGGTTGAAGAAAGTGAAAACTAGAAATAGATATAAATTGGTCTAGACTCTAAAGGGTAAACATATACAAAAAGAAAATAGATAAAAGAGGTCGGACTCACCAATGGAAATTAAACTAAAAAACAAAAACACAGAAGGCAAATATTCCATCTCATATAATTAAGAAGAGCCCACGATGGACGAAACTTACCGAGGTCACAGGACTCGAGAATAATGGATGTCGAGAAGCGGCGTGCCACACCCACCTGCGATAATTGAATTTAAAGAAACGGGCTCCCTTTGCCGGAGATAATGGAGAGAAGGCAAGAGGAACACACTTACAGACCCCCCACGGGAGGGATGATGCGTCGTATTTTAATTTTCGTTTAACGATTGAATCATGCAGTCCCGAACCGCGAAGGGAAGGAAGGAGAGCGACAGAGACCGAAGGATCGCAAAAAAAAATAAAAAATCTAGGGGGCTTCCGATACTGCAGCGGGAGAGGAGAGAGTTAAGAGGATTGAAGGCAGTGCCTTATGAATAATTTTCTTTACTTTTTTTGTGTTAGCGTTGGGGTGGATGGTAAGAAGAAGACAGAGGCGCTACTGGTGCTAGGGCAAGAGATGACGGCGTTCAGGGTTGTTCTCTTTTGCATCTAATCACCCTCATCGCAATCCCTCTCCCTTTCTTCCTTCCGCGCTTCCCCAGTCCCACTTCTCTGTTCTTCCGCTCTCCTCGTCTTCCCCTTTTTCCCCTGATTACGGGACGAAACAAAACAGGTGGGTGCAAGCAAAAAAGCGGTTCCCTTGAATCAACCAAAAAAAAAAAAAAAAAACAGTTCCCGGTGGTGGACCACGCCCCTTAAAAGAAATTCAGGTTAAAGCGGAGATGAACATTAACCATTCTAAATTTCTAATTATAGGTTTGAAAAAAAAACTAAAAAACAAATAAAAATAGCAATAACTGGAAGAAACTAAAAGAGATCGTCAAATTCAAAATTTCCCACGTCCCAATTCCCAAAAGTCCACCGATAAATCCATAACCGTCGTTTTCCCAATTTGTAGAATTTTTCGGTCGGTTTTTTCCAAAAAAATAAAAAATAAATTCGAGTTTGAATATTATTCAGGCGGCAAGAGCAAACTCGCCGAGAGCCGGCGGCGGGAAGATCAAAGCCGGCAACTTTTTCTTCCAGAATCCAACTGTCGAAGATTCCCCCATCACCATCGTGCCTTTGCCGGCAGACCCGACCAATTCTCGTCTGGATCGAGCCTCCGGCGACTCCGACCACCGGCGAGCAATCAAAATTTTGCTCGGCATTCACACTAGGAAGAGTGAGACTGGACGGCCGAGACTCGCACAGACACTACGTTAAAGAAAGAGAATCAGATCGGGAGAAATTGGAAGCATTTTCGTTTGGTCATTTTTCTTCCGAAGAGCTTCGGTTGAAAATTGAATGAAACTTAAAAAGGCGACGGACCGTACGTTACATCTCACCTGAAAATCGAAGATTAAACTTCCCAGTAAATCCAACTCATTTCCCGCCGCCATGTGAGGCCACGTGGACAGCGTGGATATGAGTTGGAGCCAACTAGGATTCGGGACCACGTTCCTCATTTATTGTTCATCCACTTTGCCTGGAATTTTATCTGCAAAAACTTCAAAGTGGGCCCGCTTTTAAAGAAAGAATTCTCCTTGGATTCACCTGAGGGCCCCTCGAGCCTCGGCTGACGGTTTTAATATTGAGACTTGACGTTGAAGGGCGCTCAGACTTTTGGTATTCTCGCTTAACTTTGAAGTCCAATATTCCAGATGGGATCATAAGCCCAAACCTCTCTTAAATTCTTGATCCCCTCAACGCATCATCGTACCTTAAATAATTTTTTACAATTTAATTTGATCTTCTATGATCAAAATTCTTGCTGGTGTTATATAGCTATACTACTTATGTCTATAGTATATATATGGAGGTCATAGTTGCTGCAAAACAGAAAAAAAAAAAAAAAAAGAATTTTCATAACTAAGAAAAAAAAAATGTTGAGTTACTTTATTTCACTATCATATATCTAGAAAATTATTCATTGTTTTGCAATATACACACTAGTGTCAGAGATTAAAAAGAAAAGTAATGCTAGCTGAGCACCTAGGCAGCAGTACTATCCAACTTAACATACCAATCAATCAAAAAATTTTAAAATTTTAAAAAACATTATTTTATAAAATACTAAATTCTAAAGGATAAACCCTATACAACTGTGTATCCAATTGGGTAGGTATTATCCATAAATGAAGCTAGCATTTTCCAAAAAAAAGTCTATTTGCATTTAATTTATATATTTATAGTTTATGGACTTTGTTTAAAGTGCTGCTAAGTTCTTTAGATTGAAAGTGCTACTATATATGTTGAAAATAAGTTTTGAGGAATTTTCTCGGCGATTAGCGAAATTGACTAAATATGACGATTTATTAATAATTTAGTATCGTAATTTTACCTTTAATAAAATGTCTATCCATGTTTTGAATCACAAACTCTAAAATTGGCAATAAAGCTGATCTGACCTCTGTAATAAGGAAAAATCAAATGAAATACTTCGGGTAAATTGTTGGTTGCTTTTTGACCCCAATAGATTTTATAGTACTTTACTGTTGAGTCCATATATTAAGTTTCACTATCATTTGTTATACTGGTACATATTACTAATAAAAATTTGCTAATTGCACCTATCCATAAAAATCAATCGAACGGTCTAGGTTTTACGGTATTAATTGACAACAAATAGAATCGTGATCCATCCCAATATATTAAAGGAAAATGCTAATTGCACCTATGTGCATTACCTATCCCAAGTACATGTGAAACCATTGATGCCTAAGTTTATTCTTTAAAATATAAGATTTAATAAAATAAAAAATATTTTGAAAAGCTTAGATTAACATGTACATGGGATAAGTATTGCACGTAGGTGCAGCTAGCATTGCTCTATATAAAATGTATCTTCAAATTCATACCTGCTTGTTATAATTAATTTTAACTATAGATTATAATGCTAGCCGGTAAAAAAAATCTTTCAATTAGGTAGAGCCTTAAACTAATTAAAATCAGCCATTGGCATGCAGTAATTTACAAACAGATGAGTAGAACCTTAAATTCCAGTAGCAGAACGTGAGAGGCATCTTCTGGATTTCTATCATATTTGAGTCGTCGAAGAAAAATTTGATTGGTTTGGTCGCTTAATTTTAAAATCTCCATCTAATTTCGTATTGTCACCTAACACAGGCCATTGGGATACGCTTAATGGAAAATGGGTCCATCGGTCATCATTAACACCGCGGATCAGTGGGGATACGTAGGTAACGTAACTTGCTCGATTCTCAATATTATATAATGGGCTCACCTCCTACTGTTTGCTTCGTGAGCTCTACATTTTGTTGGATGGATACCCAGGACCCAAAAGAAATTGTTAGCATGGAACGCCTCACAACAAATCTAAGCTGGTACCGAACCAACAACGCAAATTATTACTAATTAAGTTCTCTACAATCGATCGGCCATGAATAATATCGTTGCGCTCCGGGAAGCTTAATTTCAGTCGCATTAATTTACCTGGAGAAGCCGTTTCAGCAGACTGGGGATAGAACAAGTCCACATGAGGAAGCTTCATTATCCAGTGCTGTTGTAACGACTGACATCTGATCAGTACTGATCATATATATTTTGAGGTCGGTCGTTGCCTGAAAATTCCCTGTCATCAATCAATTTGATGGAGATTCTTTAGAAAGGACGTCGTAGAAGACGAGCTTCCATCTTTTCTTTTTTTGTTTTCAGGTTTGGAGTGAAGTAAAAGTTTCAAGGTTTGGAAGTGGCCGAGAGGGGAGTGAGAAAGAGACAGAGCGTGTAATCACGACGTGGTTTAGGAGAAATGGGGAGTGGGTGGCCCACGTACGATGTAGCTAGCTTGAGGCCGCGCTCAACTGGTAACGTGCGGGAGCTGCCTCCGTGTGCTTCTTCTTTCTCCCCCCTGTTAATATAATTACCGGACGAGCACTCCAGTAGTCCTCATGATGGCTTGATCTCTAAAGAGTGAAGAAATTAAACTAGCTACAAACAGATGAGGACTAACAATTTCTGCCATTGATCGATCTCTTTCTCTCTCAGCTCCGTCTCTCTGATGAGGAGGAGGGACGTCGTGTGCCAGAACTTCGATCGGGAAGACGGATTGGAAACAGTTCCGGAAATCCCCATTCCTGAAGAGATGCTCGCATCAGTACACAACAAAAATGGTAGATCGAGGCTAAACATGAAGACATGGATCGGAAGCCACGATTCCAGATCACAGACGGCTACTAACTCGTCGAGTACTATGGATATTAATAATGGAGGAAAAAGCGCGGAATTGCAACTCTTAATGGGAGTCGTCGGCGCTCCTCTTGTCCCCATCCCCATTTGCACGGAGCATTCACTCAACCCCAACATCAAAGAACACCCAATCGTAAGTATATACATTAATATTGTGCTGATCAATTCGATCGGGTTTGAGTTAATATTTAGATTAATATATATATATATATATATATATGCTGATCATGATCATGTGCAGGAGTCGCTAATGGCGAAGTATATCGTCCAGCAGTATGTGGCAGCAACAGGAGGGGAGAAGGTTGTAAACTCGATCAATAGCATGTATGCGATTGGGAAGGTGGTAATGTCGGCCTCGGAAATTCACAGTACCGGGTCAGACCATGATCATCACGAGTACTACAGAAACAAAATCAAGAAGAAGGTGAAGAGGGCAGAAGATGAAGGCGAGGTGGGGGGTTTTGTGTTATGGCAGAAACGACCCGATCTGTGGTGCATAGAGCTTGTCATGTCCGGATGCAAAATCAGCGCAGGAAGCGACGGGAAGGTGGCATGGAGACAGACCCCCTGGCACCAGTCTCACGCTTCCAAAGGACCACCCAGGCCCCTGCGACGATCGCTACAGGCCAGTACTGGTCACTCACTCTAATTATTTTCTCCCCAATATTGAATTGAATTAGAACATGAAGATAGAAGATGAAATATTGGTCAATTTGAATATATATGGTGCAGGGTCTGGATCCAAGGTCGACGGCCAACTTGTTCTCCAATGCCGTCTGCACCGACGACGTCGCGGAAAAGATATTGATCAACAACGAGGCATGCTTCCCTCTCAAGCTGGAAGCCGACCCATCGACATTAAAGAAGAGAAGTGGCACCAACGTGGAGATCATTCGCCACACTGTTTGGGGCTACTTCAGCCAGAGAACAGGCCTCCTCGTTCAGTTAGAAGACACCCATCTCCTACGAATCAAGCAGCAGCAGCAGGCCGACGACACTAGCACTAGTACTACCGACAGCCTCTACTGGGAAACCACCATGTCTTCCTCGATTGGGAACTACAGGCTCGTTGACGGCGTCAACATCGCACATTCCGGCAAGACCATAGTCTCCCTCTTCAGGTTCGGGGACAATAATTCAGACACGAGCCACGTCGCACGAACTTTTATGGAAGAAACATGGACGATCGAGGAGGTCGACTTTAACATCTGGGGTTTGTCGGCCGACTGCTTCCTGCCGCCGGCCGACTTGAAGAAACTGCATTATTATAAGGAGAAGAGCACTCGTCGCAATAATGTTATTCCTGCAGCGGCGTCGACGACGAAGATAGGCTCTCGCAGGCTTGTTAAGATAGCGATGCAGGCTACTGCTCCGGATTCCATAATGGAGGAAGACGAGGAAGATGAGCTCTAGTCCGTCGATATTATGTTATTATTCTGTAAATAAATTGGTACTCATGTATATACTGTATACTACTCGGCGGATGGATGGTTCATATGTAAAAAAAGTCCCAAAGGACGAAGGTTAATAATTTTTCTTTACTAAGATATATTAGATAGGGTTAAATCGATCGGTTCAACAGGATTAAACATCATCAGATATATAGTAGTGACCTTTTTCTAATGCACGCTCCTCATATATATATCATACCAAATAAAAAATAATTTAACATGGCTAAATCGGAGAGGGCCCACCTCACACGTGGATGCTTGCACCCAATAGAAGAGGAACCAAAGGCCATTATTACCTATTGCGATGTTCGGTGCCACGCCGGTCTGTTCTTGCTGCTAACCCTCGAAATCAGGAGCTCTGCTAGTGCGGCGATTTTGCGGTCGCCACTGCTTTTAGCCTTTCATGGCTGCCAGTTCCATAGGAGCTGCAGGTATTCGCTTTAACCTTTTTCCTTTTTTTTTGTGCTTCTTCTAACCTGGTCACTTCAATTATTATAACATTGTAAAACCTGCTCCTTTTGCTCTAGGACGCAGAATCACTTTTGCTTCTGCCGAGTTTGCCCATATCTGTATACCAATTCGTTTTGTTCTACTTTAACCGTGCTTGTCCTGAATCTAAATTCGTAGTAGTATAGCTTGTGCGAATTTGCATTTAATTGTTCTGGGTCATTGTTTTCGTTATCTGGAATATTTCTTAATGGGAGCTTCTGAGCGCCGGAACTTTGTTGCGTCTCAGTCGTGTCGCTGACCATGGCGGCCCCTGGAATTAGAGCTTCTGGATCAAGTGGAAGTATTTCCTCTAACTTACTCCAGCTTTCTGCGTACGAGACGGCATCTTACCACGGAGTGAGTTGCTTCTTCTATCATCTTATTGACATTGTCTTACTTTTTGCACTTATGCATCCGCTGATGTGATTCAATTGATGGGTTAGTTTTCTGTTGTTTTATGGTTGAACATGCTAATTCTAACCGTATCGCATGCCTTCTAATTATAACAACCATATCATCCATGTCAATTCGTTAGGCATTCACCTGTGTTAAATTTCCTTGCTTCACATCGTATGTGATGCCATGTATTGGTGGTTTAACGGCATTTCAACAAGATTGGGCCGATCTTTAATCCTCAATTTTCCCCACCGTACAAACCCCACTCTCCCCCTCGCCACACTCTGCCATTGCCAAGGGTTGAATCCATTTCAGGAAGATTATTTTGCCTTTCTCGTATTATATGGAGGATTTGGAAGAATGGCTATAGACATTTTAACAGTAAGCAGCTATTCTCAGTGAAGCGGTTGTTGATATATTACCCTGCAAGCTAGTACTGGGTAATTTTTCGCACATCAGGAGTTCTGTGAATGGCCTTGCTGTTAGGCTGGCCAAGAAGGGGTTAGCTGCAAAATACTCATCCTTTTCAATGCCTTCTCTGTTGGTTGTTTTCCTGTTTTCCCTGTTCGTTCTTAATGAAAGTCACCCAAAAAGAAACGATAACAAGAAGGATAGCTCAACTTAATGAACTAGTGATATGGTGGAAAGAGTTGGTGTTTTTTGAATTAGAAAAGATATATTAGCTAAATTGTTACTAGTCACTAAATTATCATTGCAATCAATTATGGTTTGGCCTAGTTTGGTGGATCATGTGCATGAATTTTTTACAATTACGCAAGACAGGAACGAGGGAGGGAGGGAGATTACTCTCCTCCACATCCGGCCACCAAGACTTGTTTTCAAGGGAAAAATTGTATTATAAACATGTAATTCATTTTTTTTGGCTTTAACTACAGCATTTTGGAAAACAAACTCTGGAATTAGCTAACTCAATGGACACTGTTTCTTCAATGTGCTGTGTATGATTATGGAACTTATATTCTGTATGAGTGGGAAAGGGAATCAATAGTTACTGTGGTTTCACTCTTTGCCCAGGAAGGTGTTGATTTTTGCAGTTCCTACACACTATATATCTACTCCTCTGCCCATTCAATTATGGAAAAATAATTTGGAAGCATCTCATGAGAAATCAATTAAATAGCTATACTTGTGACACATTCTTTTTGTAGTTACCAGAAGTTAGTCACCCTGGCAGACCTTGATCTGGTCCTGTTTATATTTGACAACCCTTTCTGGAGATATACTCAGCTTCCATCCCATCAAAAGGTAAACTGAACCTAATCAGTGGAAACCGAAGAAATAGCTGTAAGTTTGTCTTTCTTTTGTAGTATCAAATTTAAAAGCGAAGCCGTGCGTCTACATGTCCTTTTAATGATCAACATATTTATTGGAGATAGAACCGATCACATTTTGGATACCAAGTGTTTGATAAAAGAAAAGAAAATTCTTTCATTACTCTCATGAATGGCCTCTCCTGGACATATTTGGTGTTATCTATGGCATTAGCATGGTATTTCAGAGGGCTCAGTCCCTGTTTGTTTGGAGCATTTTGTCATTAATCTTGTTCAGAGACGTATCTGTGCGAGTGTTGTCTGCATTTTAGATAAAATTAGAGTTTCTTATCACACAGGGGTATCTAAACAAGTCAGGGAGCCTATGCTGGACCATGTGCTTATGGAAACCAAGGATGATCCTAGCATTTTCTCACTCTTCTCGTACAAAAATTTCTCTACCTAGTAAGTGATCTCCGATATAATTTTTAGAGTAATGCCACTTTTGATGCTTGGATTTGATACATTACTCTTGCATGTGAACAAAAAATGCTTTTGTGATAGAGTCATCTTACCAGTGAGGTGGAGCTTTAGAGATGTTACTCTTCTTCTTAGAACTTGCTGATTCTAATTTGCTATTTATTCAGTGTAGGACCTCATCGTAGATCTTCACACCTTCTGTCATGGGAACCTTCAAAAGTGAAGAGTGAAGACTATGAGGGAGCTGTGGGCCGTGAAGAAGACATGATCTGGGATGAGCAGACCTTAAATCAGGCCTTACATGTAGCCATCAAAGATGAGAACTACACTCGAGCTGCGGAAATCAGAGATAGTCTTAGAAACCTACAGGAGGACAGCAAACTTTCAGTCATTTCCGCTAATACCCGGTTCTATGATGCGTTCAGAAATGGTGACCTAGCAACCATGCAGTCTTTATGGGCAAAACAAAAAAGTGTGTATTGTATCCACCCTGGAGCAGGTAGAATTTTAGGTTATGATCTTGTGATGCAGAGCTGGGAAGCTGTCTTAGGGTTTGATTATGAGTTCCCTTTGGAGATTAAGCTTCAGAATCTTGAAGTTCATGTCAGAGGTGATGTGGGGTATGTGACATGCATTGAATCCGTTAGGACCAAAGGAAGCAATTGGGGAAAACAGATAGCTACAAATGTGTTTGAGAGGATTGATGGCCAGTGGTTTCTTTGTATCCATCATGCGTCACATGTTGATATCTGACTTTAGCTCTTGCATTTGAACTGCAAGTCAAAATCTTCGTAGCATTTCCCTAGGGGATATATTGCTAGCAACCCCTTTATTTTTTCTGTATTAGTTGCATTATCGTTTTCACCCGTTCTGTCCGTTGTGTTTTGTACTATTTGTAATCTACACGTTGACATTAATGTATTTCGATTCTTACAATGTGTTGCCATTGGAAAGTTTGTACTGCCATTCATCTTGGAGTAAATTACCACTCTTATCGAAGTACATCTTTCAAGATTTAATTTATTATACAAGTCCTTATGGGTACGAAGAAGAATGTAATTCTTCCATAAAGCTGTTTGCTGCCGCGATCTCCACATCAGTTCAGAGGTCAGTGTTGTGCAATCCTCTATATGAATTTGTTGCGTATAGCTGTGCCCATTGTTAGCTGCTTACACTAGAGTCAATTCGATCTAACATTTATTCCATAATTTCTGGTAGATGTATAGGAAGTGAAACTGAGAAGTGAAAATGATGTACATTGTACATAAATTGGTATACCCCTGGAAGAAGTGCAGGCATTTTCCTACACTCTCGAGTCTAGATACAGTTTTACAGAATATGTAAATTATTGCACTGGTACTGTTATTCAGGCACTGATTTACTATTACAAAAACAGAGAAGATTCATCCTTTGTCTTCAAAATTCTCTTCATCTCGGGTCGTCGGGTGCCACCCAATGCCACATGCCAACGACGAATCGATTGCCTACGAAACCCAGTTAAGCTTTCACTAAACCCTTCCAACTGGAGAATGAGGAGGATATGGGACATAACGTCCTGGAGCCTGTCCTAGAGATTGGGCCGTTTTTTCCATGCGTTCAGCTGAAACCTTCTCAACCGGTTGACAAACCTCGGGAAGAGCTGCTTGCTGTTGATCATGGAGCATTGCCACACAAATAGAGAAAGCTTGCAGAGGAGAGATCAATGCACTGAACTCCGCTGAATAAAGACCCTCTTTGAAGGCTGCCAGGCTGAAGGTATGCCGGTTTTCTGGTGGTCCTCCCTGCAAAAGAAAATTGCAAGCTCAGGAATCAACACTACCTACCTCTGCACTTGTCGGACAAACCCCATCAATGATAATCAAGATAGAGAAATGCGATACATAATTACAAGTACCTGTACAAAAAGATCAACAAGACGAGTGTCTTCGGAAGTTAAAGAAGCTTGCGGTAAACTCAAACTTTGGCAGCCGTCGTTGGTTAGAGCTGCCAGTGTGCAACCCAAGTCCCAACCTCCACAATCACAAGATCCACCCGATCTCCATCGATCTAAGAGAGGCGCTGGCACTCCTTCGGAAACTGGCAAGCTATGAACACCACTTGGAATGATAACGGTGACACTGGAAGATTTTTGACACTCTGCAGATAGTCCATTCTGTAGAGTCTTCACCATAGTTACATCACTTCCATGAATATTCTGGGGTAGTGGCTCCTCACTAATTATAACAATTGCAGCGAGCTCGTTGGTAGGTAAGAAATCTAGAGCTTCATGAGCTGCCTCCCCGAGCTCGGCACCGAATAGAACAAACTCTTTCGTCCAAACCACGGCCGGAGAATCTTTTCCCTTCACTTTTGGGCACTGAGAAGACGAAATCTTCATCTGTCCAACAACGTCAGGGACATATTTTCTGTCTTTCCTACCTTGGTTAATCCACCCGACGCCTTTCTTCTTCACTTCGCGAACAGAGTAAAACGTGTAAATCCACTCGACATCATCGTCCTTTCCAGACGCATGAATTTTCCTCATTTTGGCCGCAAGAATATCTGTGCCTTCGTCTGGGGTGAATGTTAACAGAGGAAGCCCGCAGTTATCTGTAACTTCCAGCAGAGCGCTCGCGGGGGATTTCTTTCGCTTCTCACCCTGAAACCCGGTTGGGAAGTTCGAATTTTTCTTCAATGAATGAGAGTAAGCAAAGGACTTGCGCAGCCCAAGAACTGGCTCTGGTGGATCCTCCGGTCGAGGTTCTTGGGCATCGCGGAATTTACTTGAATTGGTGGGCAATTCGTCAGAGCGACTCGGCTTCGGCTTCAGTACCTGTTCGATTATCCTTCTCAGAGGACTTTGCCTGGATCTCCCTGTACCACTACCCTTGCACCTGCTTAAATCGACTGAAGCTACACCATTTTTGTCGCAATGGGTTGTCGACTGCGCAGATCGTACAGTGGAAGCCGCTTCGGAATTGAAACTCTCACTCAATCGATCGCAACTCGCTGTCAGTTTAGCCGATGGGCCAATTGCAGCAGACTCGGATTTCCGCTGCTTCAAAGAATCTGAAGAGGTTTTGTTCAGTTTTCCTTCTTCATCTTTAGATTGGGCGGTCTGTTTTACGTCCGAATTTGTGAACGAGCAATGATCGTAGGATAAAATTCTCACCACCTCCACGCCAACGGGCGTAGATAGGTCAATCTCTGGCCATTTACTGCTCTGAAATTCGCAAGGGAGAGGACAAGAGTAAGAAATATCTGAAGACATCTGTAAATCGAAGATATCTGAAAAGCTATGGCGTTTAGCTTCTTCTCCCCTTCCGCAGTCGGCTGTAGAGCATTCTAGCCTCGTTGCCCCGCTACTTCTAGCCACTGTGGAACAACGAGAATCATTTCGGCCTCCGAAACCAGTAACAGGAAGGGACCTGTTCGGTTCTACCAAAGGCCCTTCCCTGCTTTTAAAGTCACCACCTCGTGTCTTCTTTTTTTCCTTCAAAGGATCCACCGAATTCGAAGGGGGTTTTGACTTGGAAGGTTTTTCTTCATACCCAGAAACGACTCTCGAATTTGTAGTTTCCCTGGCACCATTCTCCAGTTTGATTTCCAAATGATCCCTGCCCGACGATTTCGTAACAGTTTTGGGCGGCATGGGTCTTCTATCAGGTGCCGGAGCACGGCCTTCTTTCGTTGGCGTTTTCAGATGATCCTTCAAAGTTGAAATATTCCTCCTCTGGCTCGATGCGCCGGTTGTTTCGTGTTCGCCTCTAGCCGTGGATGAAGGAGAAGAGTTGCTGCTTGATGCAGAGTTTCTGTTGCCACTTCTCAGCGAGGCCTGGCTGCTTGAGGCAGAGCTCCCACATCCACCTCTCAGCGGCCCGCTTCTTTGCTCGTTTTTCCACTTCTCCAGACGACCCCAGTCAAGAACTCCAAAATTCAAAGCCTTACCCTGAACACTATCTCCTGCCTCCGCTCGTTGGAGATAGACGGGCAAGTTAGACATGTATTTGACAAGCTCTTCGGATTTGGTGCCGTTACTGGCATCATCAGCAATGACTAAGCTATCTCGCAGCTTTAGGCTTCTACTCTCTATAGAGGGAAGAGAAGCCTTGTCTCTCTCCAATCTCAAACTTCGTTGCCGTGAAGTCCTCATCATCTGTGCAGAGGACTGCATTCCCGAAATTGCTTTTGTTCGATCCGCATTATTAGACGTATTCGTTCTGGAGGAGGCCATAATCAATATCACGCGCAAGAAAACGAGCGAAAGCAGTCCCAGTTCGTCATTGGATCGTTCTCACATTCCCGTGACCTGCGAATGCCTGACACAATTAAACCGTCAACAAATATTCAAATATGTGGACATGGTAAATCGTCGAGAACGGAGAAAACTGAACGAGTCTTCTGAGAGTGAGAGCGAAAAGACGGGAATCCTTCCCGACAGTCTAATGTGTTTATCGAAAAGGAGAGAAACATAAGAATTGGATTCCCAAATAGATCGGTCACCGCGTCTCTGAGCACCGAGAACAGACAAACTAAGAGACAGGAGGAGGCGCTTGTGGGGATGGAGATGTGATAAGGATTTCCGCGTTGAATGCCACTTTCCCTTTCACGCAAGGAACCAATATCAATTTACCAATGGTACAATCAAAACCACATAAATTCGGAAAGATCTTCCTCCAACGAAGAGAGATCGACAGGAGAGGCAGGAAACGGAAGAAGAAGAAGAAGAAGAAGAAGAAGAAGAAGAAGAAGAGACCCGAACTCCAATTTCCCAATTGTCTCATACATGCTTGGCAGCAGACGCCTATGCCTCGCGGCATAGTCGAAAAACCGAACAGCAACAAAAACAACAGAAAATAATAAAAAAAAAACGCACACGATGCAAGAAAAAAGCGAAAATCATAAAACCCAAAACGGACGCGAAATCAAGAGAAGCGAACGTACCGGAGAGACGACAATGCTCCGGATCTCGAGCGCGGAGGATGCGTTAGGAGGGGGGCAAGAGGGCAAGAGTACACTGAAAGAAAAGAAAGGAATTGCGGTGGGAAGAGAGAAGCCGCGGTCAGTCTGTCCCTCAGGCCGCAGGGGAAGAATGCCGTATAAGCAGCGATGATCTTCTCGGAATTCGTCCCAGGCAAGGCCGCAGAGGAAAGAGAGGAGGAGGAGACGAAGTTGCTGAGGTGGGTGTCTCTGTGTGATGCAGTCTCAGTGAGGGGGATTGGACAGGCACGGAGAGAGAAATGAGAGAAGAGAGAGAAAAAAGATGGTTCCTTTAGTTTCGCTTTCAGTCTGAGAGTAAAAGCGAGATGGCATTATCGGCAGGTCACATCCCAAAGAAAACACGGTGCCGTGGCCCATTTTATTTATTTATTTATTTAAATTACTAAGTACCAACTACAATTAATCAAGTATTAATTTTTTTTCCAGTGGGTCCCATCTTTCTTTAATCGTCTGACCGAAGTCGAGGTTATACGGCACTGTACTCGATCCATGTGCTATTCGCCACAATGCCCTCGATTTGGGCGCTCCCCGCGTCATTCCCACTCCCGCCAACCGGAGTCGGTTTGGTAATTTCACAGCCCCAGTCCTTAACAGCCTGTCTCGTTTCGGTTTTCCGCTACCAAACTGTATAAAGCAATTTAACGCAACCGAGTAAATGATGACGACCCATTAATTCCGGCAATTTGACTAGTAGAATGGGAAAAAATTTAAGACGGGCGGGACCCATCGTACGTCGTATGACTCGACCACCGGGCCCTACTTCTCCAATATCGGGCCCACCGCGCCGGCATACCTAAACTCCGGGTTACGTTATTTTTTCTTTCTGTATTAAGAAGCGGGAATGATGTTTCTTTCATTATCGGGCACGTTACGACAGCTTCGGTTTTCTAATTATCTCTACCGGTACAATATTCGCCGTAGTGATTGTGATGTAGCGGCCGACAGAAGCCATATAAAAATCCCCGAAATCATGTTCCTCTCTCCGGAGAGAGCGATTCAGAAAGCCACGCTTCTTTCTTTTCTTTACTCTCTTTTCTTTTCCCGATCCCGAAACGGAACTAAAAAAACCTCTCTCCGTCTCTCTCTCTTGTAATGTGTTTCGGTGTCGGTGACTCGGTATTGCATCATTCTAAACTGAACCCCGATGCCGTCCAGAACTGAACTACTAATAATAATACGCGACTATATATTGTGTTGTAACATGTGTAGAGAAGGAATAGTTTTGAGGAATCAAAGCCTCGAGACTTTAATGCGGGGAGGAGGGGGATCAGAGAAAGCACAAGTCTCTCTTTTCAACTGTGCTGCTGCACATCACGAGTGTCACACTTATTCATTACTCGCTTCTCCGACAAGTTGGTGGATATGCTTCGCCATATAAGGGAAAATCGGAAACTCGTAGCTTTGATAAAAGCACTCTTTCGGGCAGCTCCATTAAGACCGTAACCGGTTTCCGAGACTACCTCACACCCACCTGTTGCTACCGACCACCGAGTTCTGGTCCTCTCTACAAGCGAATACACACGGCCGAAAATGCCCCTGCGCCCACCTTCTCATTCTTCTTCTACCTAACGACGTCTCTCTGGGCTTCAGGACCCATTTCGAGGTTCCAGAAAGAGGCTCCCCCGTGAACTTTTCCAACTCCCGAATTAAAAACAAGTTTGTGGGTTGCAGACATCTTTTCTCTCTCTCTCTCTCTCTCTCTCTCTCTCTCTCTCTCTCTCTCTCTCTGTAAAGACAAATACTGAGGACGAATTGTATTGGTTATTCCAACACTTAATTGATTATATATTCGATATATACTGCATGCGCTTATTATCTCTTTCTCAAGTCTCTTTAGTTTCTTCTTTGTTGGCCGGGGAAAAAGGAAAAGCGGAAAGAAGAAAAAGACCAGACTGTGGCCGATATTCTTGCATTACAGAATCCGGCGGAGTGATGTGATGATCAAACGTACCTTAAAGTCCCTAACAGATATCATATTATAACGCCACGGTCTCCTCAACATCATACAACTCTTCACCTAAAGTGGGGCGCTCTTCTTTGATGCTTAAACCCCTTTATTAACGCGTGCCTAAGGTATAAATTCTGGGTTAGCTAGCTACTATAAAAGCCTTGTGTTGATGCCTTTAGGCCTCGTCCAGTACGAAGTAAAAACGGACAAGGAAACGAAGCATCCGCGTCAAATTAAATGTATTCCCCCTTGTTTTGTGTGACCGACTCCAAAAAGGGTCGGCTGGTTTTGGACGGAGTGGTTGAAATTCGATCGAAAGGACATGAACATTGCCAGAAAATGGTTTTCTGCTGGATCGTAACGAGTTTGTCAAATGTTGGATAAAGTGTTCTTAGTTGTTACAGAAGACGAACGGTGAAGTCGGGAAGAATTAGGAATTTACGCAGCGGAATCAGAGAGTGATCAACCAATCATCCGGAACGAAGACCAAGCCGGATTATAATTAATCACAACGACTTGCGTAGAAAAAGAAATGAAAAGAAAAGCTTCCCGCGCGATTTTGGGACTATTTGAGAAAGATTGAGGGGAAAAAGCCAGGATTGACACAGCCATGATGATTCGATTGAACGTTTCTTGGCTTGGACGATGCCATGTTTAATAATAATTGAAGTCGAGCCCTGTTGTAAAAGGAACAATAATTTCGCAGGCAAAAAAGATAAGAATGTGGGACGTTGAGGAGCGTCTGGATGGATGGTTAGAGTGGAAGTCTTCCTTGGGCGTCATGTCCAAAGTTGAATTCGGTCCTCATGACATGGAAGAAAAGTCCGGTATGGGGAGATGTGTGTGTTTGTCGTATTATTAATCCTGAAATTCTAATCCTGATTAATAATACATTTCCTAAGTTTGCCAATTAGGTCACATATATGAGTAAGTATGAACACGGATGTATCTTCTTATCCAATATTTTTTAGAGCTGAAAGGTACGCAGACTATATCAGTAATCTGTTTATAATCCAATTAGGTCACGACGACAGCTGCAGCAAGAAACAGAGACAAATGGGGAGATACAGAGGGGGCACCCATATTGGAGAAGAATTAAGGGAGAGGAATGGAGGACCCATTACACAAGAGCAGAGTAAGAAAAGGGAGCAGTAAGAAGTAAGGCATAATTTCAAGAACCACCTTGCGACTAACCGGGAATCGAAGTTGGCCAGGAAAAAAATGTTGGTGTGCCATGTGCCATTATTAAAGCTTAGATAATGATTAATGCACGTATGTTTAATGTCTTGTTTGAGTGGGTTTCTGTCACTATTCGGAGATTGGATTTAAAAGTTATCTATAAGTTGAGCTGTAGACTGCCACTTAGTCCTTGGCATTTGAATTTCTATCCTATAAATGACCGGATCCGATGCATGTCTAGGGTAGCTAAAGGACCCCAACTGTACTTAGTTACCATGGTGCACCACAGAACTTCGGCCCATTCAATGACGGGCCGCCTTGTCTTCCGCCGAAGAGCCCCCAGAGCTCACGCTACTGAACGACTTTAAGGTGGACCGCAGAACTCAGAGCCCATCTCCTTCTCGGCAAGCTTGGTGAATTTCAATAAGCAATTTGGTGTGGGGAAAGATGAAAAGTCGCTTCATAATGATGGCCCACAGATTTTCCGGAGATCCCGTCCGATATTGTCGAGGACGGACATACCACTTGGCGCCAAAAGGCCACGAGATTAGAGTATAAATGGAGACACGGCTTCGTAACCCCAGAACAGACGCAGAACGGTTGGTAGAGTATAAGCGTTCAGCATCGAACAAAAATGACGAAGGCGGCCTTCGTTTCTTTCTTCTTGTTGTTTCTCGTCATTCATGCTGCTTCAGGTAAGTAATGCAAATTCTGGACACGACGCTCTTCCCTTCGTTCAATTTAGTAGAAATTAAGACCTCTTTTTTGTTAACAGATGAAACGACGGTTAATGATCCCGTTGCAGCAAAAGTGACCTGTGAGGCTGTGTTTCATCTGAAGCACTGCGAGGATAGTGTCTGCACAGTCCAATGCAGGCAACTCTACGGCAGCGACTTCGTCAAGCCTGAATGCCTCAACCCTTACGACTGCAAATGTCACTTCCTCTGCTGATTATCGCCCACTCCCGCTCTTCTACAATTGCTCCACATATATGTCTATATATATATATATACATTTCCCTGTTTCATTTGGTGATCTGAAGATGAATGAAATGTATGCTAAATAACAATTGCATTATATATAATTAGTTTATGTTATTTGCTAGAGTACTTTTGGTTTTCTTTCTCTTAAGTATACTTCATCATGACAATTTAAAATTTGAACCTCTTCAAAAAAAATTTAAAAATTTGAAAAATCTTTCTTTGAAAAGTAATTAAAAATAATGAAAAAAAAAAAGTGCGGTCGCTAGAACTTGACTTTGTTAATGAAATAAGCCTTCAAAATAAACATTTTTTTCGGATATATGTTTGTTCTCGTGTGTAGACTTGTAGTGTATCTTTTACATTTACAAATTCGGGTTAGATTGAAGAAGGAAGAGGTGAAGGTTGAGATAGAGGACGGGAAGGTTTTGCAGATCAGTGGCGAAAGGAACCGGGAGAAAGAAGAAACCACCAGCAACTGGCACCGAGTCGAGCGGAGCAGCGGTAAATTCATGAGGAAGTTTCGCTTGCCCGGAAATGCGAAAGTGGATCAGGTGAAGGCGGCTATGGAGAACGGGGTTCTCACTGTTACGGTGCCCAAGGAGGAAGCCAAGAAGCGTGATGTGAAATCGATCCAGATCTCCGGCTGAAGAATGTGGGTGGTATTCATATTTTGATTGTGATCCTAGAACTATAAGGGGATTTGATTGAATGCCTAGTCCGAGATATGGGAATTTTAGGATAAGATAGATTGGGTGGGGGTATCACTATCACGGATATATACTACTAGTCTCATATCTTTTACCTATGGATCAGACGGATTGTAAATTTGTAATGAATGGTTGTCACTTTGTTTCTGAATTCTTATCTTTAATACTACTAGTGTTAATCAGTCTCCGTCTAGCTAGTTTTACTTGTTTTCCGATTGCGACGATGATCAATATCCTTACATTTCCCATTTTACTTGATGATTAATATACTTACGTTTCCGATTTTACTTGGATCTCTTCTTTGCCGGAAATTA
The DNA here is from genome assembly GCA_022405105.1 of Aristolochia contorta. Taxonomy (NCBI): domain Eukaryota; kingdom Viridiplantae; phylum Streptophyta; class Magnoliopsida; order Piperales; family Aristolochiaceae; genus Aristolochia; species Aristolochia contorta. Next base: position 37,025,487 of record CM039665.1, on the reverse strand, counting down.
TGGACTCGTACGTCGACTAATTATGGACTTACGTTTCCAACTTTACTTCATTCTGCCCAATTTTCGCCTTAAGTGCCATAGGGAAAACGAGAGAAAATAAAACCTCTTGTTATCACCGTAAATCTAAATTGTGGTGGTTAAAATTAAACACGTTTATAAGTGCGCTAACAGTGTATTCGGAAGGAATGACGTTGCGTTGAGATAAGGTTTGATGACATTATTTGTTGGGATGTGTGCACCCATATATCGTGCTGTATAAAGAGCAGCGAATAAAACAAAGTCGTAACGCGCGTCTGGGATCATGTGATGACAATAGATCAGATTACGGTTGGCTTCTCTAAAGAGTCCAATTGAACGAGTCGAACCCATAACACTGACTCATCCCCATAAAACTCAGGGGTATTCGAATCAACCCGTGTCGCAAACCGTCTCTAGCTATAACCCCATCCTCATTTCGGACTATTGAGAGGCCGGGTTTGGTCCTTTAGGATTATTATTATGTATTGTAGTAATTTGTAAACAGGTTAAATTATCGATTAGTACTAAATATTAAATATATACCATTCAGGTAACAATTTTCTTTGCTACGATTTGTGAGTGATTAATGAGTAACGTACTAACGTCGCATGTGAAAGAGACGTCATGACGTGACATGTCATGTGGACCAAGTTGAGCCTGTTGGGCTCTCTTTAACACTGAGACGACGTCCCTGTGAGGCAAAGCCTAAACTCAAAGATCTCATTTCGTGGCCACAGCTCGCGAACAGCCTTCGTGTTAATTAATATTCATGGAGCAGCGCACAGAGAAAGGGGATCAGGGTCGTCGTCGTCGGGAGGGCGAAGGACAAACCCCACACGTACTGGTGTTTCCTTTCCCGGCGGTGGGCCACGTGAGCTGCATGCTCAGGCTGGCCCAGCTCCTGTGTCTCGCCGGTCTCCGGGTCACCTTCCTCCACTCCGAACACAACTACGACCGTCTCCGCCGGGACGCCCACCATCTCGACTACTTCCGCCAGTACTGTCCCTCGTTCCGGTACCGTACCATCCCCGACGGACTTCCGGCGGAATCTCGTCGGTCGGCGACGGAGTTGATGGACCTGTGGGAGTCGATGAGAGCCCGGACGAAGCCGCTGCTGAGGGAGATGCTGAGTTCGGCCGCGGGTGGGCCCGACGCAGTCACGTGCCTCATAGCCGACGGAATCTTATCCTTCGCAGTCGACGTCGGTCGAGACATGGGGATCCCGGCGATTGCGTTTCGGACGGTCAGTGTCTCTAGTTTCTGGTCCTACCTTCACATACCAGAGCTCATTCAAGCCGGCGAGCTTCCATTTGATCAAGGTATGTATATATATTTGATTGATCCTTCGTCGCACCTAATTATATATAATAAAGATGGAAATAGATCCGAACGAAATATTAATAAATGTGGTTGCATGATTATTGATGTAATAACTCATTCTAACGCGCGCGTATGAATATTGTGTACATATGAGAAGATCAGGCTGACATGGATGTGCTGATACGGGGAGTACCGGGGATGGAGACGTTTCTGCGCCGCCGGGACCTACCCAGTTTCCTTCGTGCCAGAGACATTAAGGACCCAAGCATCCAAAACCTCCTCCATGAAACCCAGAAAAATGTTAAAGCCTCCGCCCTGATCTTCAACACGTTCGAAGATCTCGAAGGTCCGATCCTCTCTCGCGCCCGAGCGCAATATTGCTCCAATGTCTCGACAATCTATGCCATCGGACCCCTTCCCGCCTTACTCCGTTCCAAGCTGCAGGCGGTCGACGACGAATCCCATCCCGTCCCACAGGACCCATCCAAATCACCTTTCCCGGGCACCGGTCTATGGGAAGAAGAAGACACGAACTCGTACATGGAGTGGCTCGACTCCAAACCTCCCAAATCCGTCCTCTACGTAAGCTTCGGTAGCTACACCGTCGTCACGCGGGAGGAGCTGTCGGAGTTTTGGCACGGTCTGGTGAACAGCGGGAAGTTCTTCTTGTGGGTCATTCGGCCGGACATGGTTACCGGCGACGGGACGTTCGACGAAGACCTGATCCCGGCGGGTCTCGAGGGAGGGACGAAGGAAAGAGGGCTCCTGGTGAGTTGGGTTTCGCAGGAACGGGTGCTGGGTCACGATGCGGTCGGGGGGTTCTTGACGCACAGCGGGTGGAATTCGACGCTGGAGAGCATCGTGGCCGGGGTTCCGATGGTTTGTTGGCCTTTTTTTGCGGACCAGCAGATAAACAGCCGGCTCGTCGGCCAAGTTTGGGGTCTCGGTCTGGACATGAAAGATAAGTGTGATCGAGGGACGGTGGAGAAGACGGTGCGAGAGTTAATGGAGGAGGACAAATGTAGTAGTGACAAACGTCGTCTACAGCAATCTGCGGACAAAATGGCCATGCTGGCCACAAAAGCTGTGTCCCCAGGCGGATCATCGTATTCAAGTTTTGACAGACTGATTGAGAGCATTAAAGCCGGGTCGTTTTGAATTACCTTCTTAATTAATTATATATAATTAGCAGAGGATCGAGCGAGGTTCCAGAAAATTAAGCAAAAAATGTAAGGAAGTCCACCACGTACTATGCACATTGGTGTTACTGATCATGATTCAGCAATAAAATTAATTTCTCGCGTGCCTGATCAGCTACAATGAGTAGAGAATGTTAGACCGATCTCAGCGCCGCGGCCGCCTGATCACTTCAAATTATGTGAAATTTACCGCTAGAAATAAAAAAATAAAATTACGAGATACATAGGACCGAGCTAATGAATAATTGGTTCTTATTCGCCACGTTAGATATGATATCAGCCCGAAAAGAAACCTTTTGTTATCTGATGGGTGGTAACATGCATGAACGTAGAGGAACGTAGAACAACATATTAATTAGATCGGATTGTAAATGAATAAGCACTAATTAGAAGGAGAGAATATGGTCAACCAACGCGTTTAAGGACTTATAGGAAGAACCCGACTCCGTCACACTTTGTCTTGCCTTTTCCTTCAATTCCTCTGCCTTCTTCCTCAACTCCTTGGCAGCTCCTTCATCTTGATCTAACACCATCAGTTTTCTGACTGCCTTGGCGATCTCAGCCCTCTTGAGATCTTTCTGATCAAGCTCCAGGCCTATTCCCAAAGCATGGCCGATGCATCTGGCGTTGACGCTCTGGTCCCCGAAAGAAGGGGTGCAAAGCATCGGGACCCCCACCGACACACTCTCCACCGTCGAATTCCATCCACTGTGGGTCCAAAACCCCCCCACCGCAGGATGCGCCAACACTTCTTCCTGTGGAGCCCACTCGACGACCACACCTCGGCCCCGGTTGTGTTCTGCGGACCCTAGCAACAGTTGTCGGACCTGCGCATTGTCAGAGCTGCCACGGACGGAGTCCCGTCGATGGACCAAGAGGAAGGGTTGTTCGCTGTCGAGAAGGCCCCACACCACCTCCTCCATTTGTTCTTTTTCAAATGCCACGACGCTCCCGAAGCTGACGTATATCACGGACCGAGGCTGTTGCTTGTCCAGCCAATCCACGCAAGTGTAGTCAGGTTTCTTCAAGCTGCCGCTGGATGGTGAGGTTGTCGAGTAGAGGTGAAGGGGTCCGACTGTGAAAATCGGGCAGGGAAGATCGCGTCGGAGTTTCGACAGGGCAGCTTCCTCCAGTTCTTCGAAGGTGTTGCAAATCAGTCCCGAAGAGATCTTCGATCCGTCGACCATGTTTGCCACAAACTCGAAGAACACATTTGTGTCCGCGGACATGATGTAAGGAAGATCCTTCACTCTCAGGGGCTCAAGATCCGGAACTAGCTCCTCGCTCTGGGGATCTGCTCATCAGTACTCAAATCAGTATATATGATGCTAATTATTAAAAGACTATATATGTATCGTACTATGTATAGTCAATCAATTATATAAGAGAATATATATATATTAAAGTAATTAACTGTGATCCGAAGATATGTATATACACAGACCTTTGAGGGGGAAAATACCCTTTTCTCGGAGAGCCAGGAAGGCGGAGTAGGTGGCGAAGGCAGTGACTCCACAAGTTCGCATCGCCAAGCTCGGAAGGTTCAACCGATCGGCCACTGATGGAGTGAAATGCATGGCGATATCATAGATAACACAGCTGATCTTGACTACATGATCATCCCCCGAGTTAATTCCGTTCAACATTCGTGTCAAGCAATCGTGGAACGGTTTCTCTAACTTGGTGTTAATGACTGTCATGACGAAGGAACCGGAACCGGTGAAGTCGTCGGCGGTCAGGCCGTCGGATATGGGCTCGAAATCTAAGTCAGGGTAATTGGAAGGGTTGGGCGGATTGAAGAGTGGGTGGACCATGGTGATGTAGAATCCTTTGGAGCGTAAAGTTGTTGCAAATTGAAGCATCGGAGCCATATGCCCCTGAAAGGGTGAAGAAAAGAAAACCAGGCGACGGTCTTTACCTCCTCCACTTCCTGCCATGGATGTCGGAAATCGGACTGTACACTGATCTGGCCTCTGAGTTCACTAGCTTCTTCTCGATCGGGTTCTCGGAAGAAAAGGGGAGCTGGAACAAATAATTATGGCTGCCGGCGTTGATTGGTCAATCTAAACTTCTCAATAGAATTTTGTGAGCCACAGAAACTCCCTGTCCAATTCGACGGGCGCCACCGATAATGAAATGCCCACAACCATCCATTCTTAAAGAAGAGAGAGAAGAAGACGGGTGGGTTTCTATTTTCTAGGGGGGGTCTTGCACTGGATGTTGAATTATTAAATTACTAGAGTGTCCCCAACTGTCATCACTAGATGCTCGTCATTTATTATCCCTATTAATTGCACTTAGTCATCAACGTTAACAACCCCACCTATATCGGATCTCGTACCGAATAATGCATAACGATTACATACGATTGGAAACATGCATGCACGCAGAGGAACGTAGAACATATTAATTAGATCAGATTATAAATATATAAGCACTAATTAGAAGGAGAGAATATGGTCAACCAACGCGTTTAAGGACTTATAGGAAGAACCCGACTCCGTCACACTTTGTCTTGCCTTTTCCTTCAATTCCTCTGCCTTCTTCCTCAACTCCTTGGCAGCTCCTTCATCTTGATCTAACACCATCAGTTTTCTGACTGCCTTGGCGATCTCAGCCCTCTTGAGATCTTTCTGATCAAGCTCCAGGCCTATTCCCAAAGCATGGCCGATGCATCTGGCGTTGACGCTCTGGTCCCCGAAAGAAGGGGTGCAAAGCATCGGGACCCCCTCCGATACACTCTCCACCGTCGAATTCCATCCACTGTGGGTCCAAAACCCCCCCACCGCAGGATGCGCCAACACTTCTTCCTGTGGAGCCCACTCGACGACCACACCTCGGCCCCGGTTGTGTTCTGCGGACCCTAGCAACAGTTGTCGGATCTGCGTATTGTCGAAGCTGCCACGGACGGAGTCCCGTCGATGGACCAAGAGGAAGGGCTGTTCGCTGTCGAGAAGGCCCCTCACCACCTCCTCCATTTGTTCTTTTTCAATTACCACGATGCTCCCGAAGCTGACGTATATCACGGACCGAGGCGGTTGCTTGTCCAGCCAATCCACGCAAGTGTAGTCCGGCTTCTTCAAGCTGCCGCTGGATGGTGAGGTTGCCGAGTAGAGGTGAAGAGGTCCGACTGTGAAAACCGGGCAGGGAAGATCTCGTCGGAGTTTCGACAGGGCAGCTTCCTCCAGTTCTTCGAAGGTGTTGCAAATCAGTCCCGAAGAGATCTTCGATCCGTCGACCATGTTTGCCACAAACTCGAAGAACGCATTTGGGTCCTCGGTGCTGATGTAAGGAAGATCCTTCACTCTCAGGGGCTCAAGATCCGGAACTAGCTCCTCGCTCTGGGGATCTGCTCATCGGTACTCAATTCAGTATATATATATGATGCTAATTATTAAAAGACTACATATGTATCGTAGTATGTATAGTCAATCAATTATATAAGAGAATATATATATATATATATATATATATAAGTAATTAACTGTGATCCGAAGATATATATACATATACAGACCTTTGAGGGGGAGAATACCCTTTTCTCGGAGAGCCGGGAAGGCGGAGTAGGCGGCGTAGGATGTGAGTCCACCAGTTCTCACCGCCAAGCTCGGAAGGTTCAGCCGATCGGCCACTGATTGAGTGAAATGCATGGCGATATCATAGATAACACAGCTGATCTTGACTACATGATCATCCCCCGAGTTAATTCCGTTCAACATTCGTGTCAAGCAATCATGGAACGGTTTCTCACACTTGGTGTTAATGACTGTCATGATGAAGTCACCGGAACCGGTGAAGTCGTCGGCGGTCAGGCCGTCGGAGAAGGGCTCGAAATCTAAGTCAGGGTAATTGGAAGCGTCGGGCGGATTGAAGAGTGGGTGGACCATGGTGATGTAGAATCCTTTGGAGCGTAAAATTGTTGCAAATTGAAGCATCGGAGCCATATGCCCCTGAAAGGGTGAAGAAAAGAAAACCAGGCGACGGCCTTTACCTCCTCCACTTCCTGCCATGGATGTCGGAAATCGGGCAGTACTCTGATCTGGCCTCTGAGTTCTTCCCCACAAGCTTCTTCTCGATCGGCTTCTTGGAAGGAAAGGGTAGCTGAAACAAATAATAATTAAGACGAGCTCCTGTTTCTCTCCTTATATATTTCTCGAGCCTTGGTAGTACTCCACCAATACTATGGCGGCCGGCGTTGATTAGTCAATCTAAACTTCTCAATAGAATTTTGTGAGGCCCACACTAACTCCCAGTCAAATTCGACGGGCGCCACCAATAATCAAACGGCAACAAAGAATTATCTTTTTTCAGTCCATTCTTAAAGAAGAGAGAGAAGAAGACGGGTGGGACGTTTCTAGGGGGGCCTTCACTTGATGTTGAATTATTAAACTACTAGGGTGACCCGAACTGTCATGACTAGATGTTGGTCTTTTATTATCCATATTGCACTTAGTCATCAACGTTAACAACCCCACCTATATCGGATCTCGTACCGAATAATGCATAACGATTACATACGATTGGAAATCTTAAAATATAACCTTCCCTTTACCCTTGCCGAAGTTACCTCAAGTAGCTAGGACTTTGAAGGTTTCTGCATTACGATTGTTAATAAGAAAAAACAAAAAACAAAACTCTCTTAAATGGTATCTATCTGTCAACCTCTTGCCTCTGGGGGAATCCAATGAAACCTTTCAATTATATGATTTACAATTATATAAGAAGGTTCAATTATAACTAGAGATTTCAAACCGTCAAGCTGGGGATATTTGACAGACATGCATGGCGTCGATGCCTATAAACTGATCGATTAATATATACAGGACAAATGGGCAATCACAGCGAGAGGAGATGATCAACCAATCCGTTCAAGGATTGGAAAGAGGAACCTTTCTCTGTAAGGGAATGGTCAGCGTTCGCCTTCAAATCTTGGCATCTCTCTTTGAACTCTCCCCGCGTTTTCTCATCAGCCATAATTCTTCGTATGCCGCTCTCTATCTCTCCCCTTTTAAATCCATTATCCAGTTGCAGACCCATTTTCCAAACAGAGTTCACATATCTAGCATTCACCAGCTGGTCCAGAAAGCTGGGTGAGCAAAGCAAGGGTACGCCTTCGCATACACTCTCCAGCGTCGAATTCCAACCACAGTGGGTCCAAAAGGCTCCCACGGAAGGGTGCGCCAGGACCTCCTTTTGAGGTGCCCATCTCACCACCCGACCCCGCCCCTTGGTCTTCTCTTCGAACTCACTGGGCAATCCATGAGTCGAATCGGAGCCACGATTAACGGAGCCTGGTCTCAGCGCCCACAAGAAGGCCTGCTCGCTATCGGCCAGACCCCAGGCCGCTTCCACCAGTTCTTCCTCGCTCAAGCAAGCTAAACTTCCGAAGCTTACATAAATAACGGACCCGGGAGCTTGTTCGTCCAGCCACGCCAGGCAACTCCGTTCTTCCTTCACCAAGCTGGTTGAGCGGCAGGTGGGGTACTTGTGCACCGGTCCTATCGTGAAAACGGGAACCTGAATTTCTTGCTTGATCTTACTCAGTGTGGTTCCTTCGAGATAGTCGAATGTATTCCAGAAGATGGCCGATGATGAGTTGAGCCTTCTTAGAGCCTCGACCACTATTTGGAACCAGGCATCAGGGTCATCTGAGCCCATGTCTGGTATGTCCTTGATTCGAAGTGGCGGACAATCATCAATCGGGGTTTTCGATCGATGATCTACAAACAGAACCGCACAAAAAGGACCGACAAGCAAAAGTGCACAAGTTAATTAATATATTGATGAGAGACTAGCTTGAGCACAGTGATTAATTGTCAGGCACAAATTAATCCTAACATCAGTACTGAAAAAATTGAGAGAAAATTTTGAGATGAACTGTGAAGGAGAATTAAGGAACCTTTTACGGGGAGATATCCCTTCTCCTTGAGCAGGGGAAAACTGAAAAAAACGGCCACAGAAGCTGCGCTGTTGATTAAGAACATGATTCGTTGTATCTTCAGTTCTTGAGCAACCTTGGGTACGAACTGCATATTGCCGTCATCAATCACGCACACAATCCGATCGCTTTGTTGCTCCGAAGTCAACCGTTTCAAACAATCTTGAAAGGGTTGTTCGCAGTTTTTGTTGAGAGCCGTGGAGAAGGCGATAAAATCCGACATGATGGAGGAGGCCTTCTCTGTTGTTAAGCCATCAGATATTGCTTCAAAGGAGAAATCGGGATAATCGGAAGGATCCGGGGAGTTGATTTTCGTATGAATAACGGTTATGAAGAAACCCCTAGAGCGAAGAAGGGAGGCAAGCTGGAGTATGGGTGTAATATGGCCCTGGAAAGGGCTGGGAAAGAAAACCAAGCGGCGACCTTCTCCGTTGCTCAGACTCTGCCCTTCTCCGGCCATTGTTTCGTTTCCTCTCTTCGGCATCCAGAGAAAGACGGTCCAAGACACCCTTTTAGATGAACATCATGATGTGGAGAATTTATTTTTTTAGTATTGAAGCTAAAGAAGATTTATCTTGAAAAATAAAAGACAAAAGAAGAATTTATTTTTTCTTTTTTGTTTGTTTATGGTCAATCTTTTCTATTGAAAAATGGTCCAAATCGTCGGCTGCTTAGCAAGTTCACGACAACTGAATCGGGTACGGCATTAGGACCTTATATAATTTATAAACTCGATGGACTGACATACTCGATAAAACTCTGAAGAAGGACTAGAGGACTCACGGGATGAGGCCCGGACCCTCGGAGGTTCAAACAAACAGAAGATCAAAGGGAAAGGATAAAACCCACCAGCTTCTTTAGGTGATCGTACGAAGAACCTCCTTCCCTCAAACAGAGATCTGCAGATTTCTTCATCGACTCTATCCTCTCTCTCGTCTCCTCTCCTTCTTTTTCCACTATCAATCTTCTTACAGCCTTCTCTATCTCACTTCTTTCTAGCCCATTCTCAAGCTGGATACCAACCCTCCAGAGGTGGCTAGCAATCCTAGCTGTTACCTTCTGATCAGTAAAACTGGGCGAACAGAGCAAGGGTACGCCTTCACATAAGCCCTCCAAAAATGAGTTCCAACCGCAGTGAGTCCAAAAGCCTCCAACGGCAGGGTGAGCCAGTACTTCCTGCTGGGGAGCCCAGTCTACAATCCGACCCATATCCCTCGTCTCTTCCATGAATTCTTCTGGCAAGTAAATTACCTCTGACGAGTCGCGTACTGAACCAGGTCGAATCACCCATAAGAAGCGCTGCTTACTGTTGGCTAGTCCCCAGGCTATCTCCACCAGGTCTTCTTGCTTAATCTTTGCTAGGCTTCCAAAACTAACATATAGGACAGATTTAGGTGCTTGCCTATCTAGCCAACACAGGCAACTTCGGTCTTGCATCCAGAGGCTGATGGCAGAGCCGGATGATTGCTTATGAAGAGGGCCTAATGTGAAGATTGGAACCTGAAAGGCTTCTCGCAATTTGACCAACGATGCTTGTTCGAGCTCCTCCCAGGTGTTCCAGATAAGCCCCGAAGATGAGTTCATTTTGCTGATCATGTCATAAACCAGCTCGTACAAGTCATCTGGATTGGCTGTTTCAATGTCGGGAATGTCCTTTGCCCTCACGGCCTGAAGCTCAGATCTGAACGCATCCGATTGAACATCTGATGATTAAGGCAGTTAGTTGATCATGCGCTAACAAGGTATCGATACTAAACAGGGTGATAGATAGACAATTAAGTATATTGACGCCTCTCAAATTACTTTCTTGATTAATATCAGAGGCGCATTGATGTTATGTTTTTAAAAATAAAAACCGGCCCCATGAGTCAAATGACTAGGCATTTGATTTTATTAATACTTTATATTTCTCTGTTTGGAAACCCTTTAAGAGCTCAGCTTTGCATTATTGTACTGGCAGTCCTGGGTGACCCTCTCGAAGTAATTTCATGAAAAAGTGGTAGCATTATCTCTTTTGTTTGGGTAAATATGAACCACAGAAAATAGATGATGCCTCTGATCTTCTATGCAAAATGCGCTCTTTTACTTAATAAAACAGTCTAAATTAGCGTTTTGTTTGGAAGCTGGCAGCGGAGGAAAGCATATCATGAATTGATGAAAAATACTGTACCAAGACTTGGAAAAAGAAAAAAAAATCAATTATACTGCTAATTAATTGAGGTCGATCGGTACTACTTACCGGAGAGAGGGAGTCTGCCTAAATTACTTGAGGTTGGTAGTAGAAACTTAATCATTGCCAAGAGGGAAGTAACACTGCTTGTCCTCAGAGCGATGCGAGGGAGCCCAAATTCGTCTGCAATTCCTTTAGTGAAGTGCATTATAGCGTCGCTAATGACACACAGAATCGGCTCGGAGGACGTCGTCGCCTGGGATAGCAATCGAGCAAGACAGTCTCGAAATGGAGCTTCACAGTTGAGGTTCAGCTGTTTAATCAGGTAAATGAGGTCCTCAGTGGGGGTCAAGGAGGAACATAGGGATGATGATGATGATAAGGCGCCGTCCGAGATGGGTACAAACATGAAGTGTGGGTAGTGGGAAGGATCGGGTGAGTTGAAGCGTGAGTGGACGACGGTGATAGAGAAGCCTTTTGAGTGGAAGACTGTAGCTAGCTGAAGCATCGGAGCCAAGTGGCCTTGGCAGGGGCATGGAAACATCACCAAGCGTCGCCCTATCCCCCGCCTGCATCCTTCCTCTTCTCCCCCTCTCTCCATCGAATTCCTTCTGTATATCTATCTCTAATTCCCTGCAGCCCTGTAAATGGATTCTCTTCTCTTACACTTATATATATAATATATATAAGTGCCCTTAGCAGAGCTCCTCTGTCGTCGATCTGATGGGCTACATTTTTCAATATCTCTAGCCACATGCTCATCTTGTAAATCGGGCCCAAGTTTCCATTTAAGGCGCCGATGATGATGTGTAAAGAAAAGGTATATGCATGTTCTCCATCCTTCCAAGGAAGAGTACTACGTACGGCTGCCCAATCAGCTCCACTATAGAAGCCGAAGAAGAGAACATGCATCATGGGCCACATGTTCAAACTTGTAGCTATTTAGAGGAGACGCATGCAGTGACGTACAACTCCGATCGAAGACATAAAAATGATCAGTATTGCTTCATTAATTCTTAAACTTTGTGAAATGAAATTATATATAACACACACACATATATTTATATGATTTTCAGACACAAAAGCCGTCTTCATACATAATAGGACATGGCAATATCTATCCCCTCAGGGCAAATATCCCATGTATGAATGTACTAGGGCAGTGATAGGATAAGGTCAATCAAACTGTGTAATGCTTCATAGGAAGAACCTCCTCTCTTCAGGGACTTCCCAGCCTCTGCTTTTAAAATCCGGGCCCTCGTCGTCATCTCCTTCCCTTCCTTGTCCACCATCAGTCTTCGTATCCCCCTCTCAATCTTGCTTCTGTTCAACCCGTTCTCTAGCGACAGACCTATCTTCCACACATGGCTAACGAATCTGGCGTTCACCCCTTGATCTCCGAAACATGGCCAACAGAGCATGGGCACCCCTTCGGACACGCTCTCCAGCGTCGAGTTCCAGCCGCAGTGGGTAAAAAAACCGCCGACGGCGGGGTGGGCGAGCACCTCCGACTGAGGGGCCCAATCCACAATCCTCCCTCTCCCCACAGTCCTCTCTCTGAACCCTTGTGGCAGTTCCACCTCCTCCGAGCCCCGGACGGAACCGGGTCGGACCACCCACAAAAAGGGTTGGTTGCTGTCGGCCAGACCCCAGGCCATCTCCACGACCTCCTCTTCGCTCAACACCACCAAACTGCCCAGGCTCACGTAGATGACCGAACCGGGAGCTTGTTGGTGGAGCCAGGTCATGCAACTCCGGTCATGTGCGAGCAAGCTGCCGGAGGAAGATCCCGGCGAGTGTTTGTGAAGAGGGCCTATGGGGAAGATCGGGATGTGAAATTCTTGACGAATTTTTGCCAGTGAAGTTGTCTCGAGGTGATCGAAGGAGTTGGAGATGATCCCCACAGAGGTCTTTGTTTCGTTGATCATGTTCGACACCAATTGGTAGAGGTTGTCCGCCTTGTCGGTGCCGATGTTGGGTAGGTCTCGTACTCGGAGGGGAGGCAACTCTGACACCATGACTTCCGATTGAGGATCTGCAACAGAGCAAAAATAGGAAGAGCCGACATGATGCTTGCAACTCTGTCACATCAAAATCAAATTTTATGTCGACGAGATAAAATATCTTAACTAACTATACCAGCTGGGTCGTGTAATTAATTAAACCCCATTTTGAATCTCATCAACACCCAAGTGCGTGTGTATATATATAACCCCGTGTGCCCTAACACCTTTAGGATTCTGATAAGAGCAAAGAGGTGCTTTCGCATAGTAAGTGGTGCACGCGAATCTTTCAGCAACCCCAGAGTGGGTTCAGATCGGCGCGCAGCAAAACTTGACCAACTTGTAGCCCTTAATTAATTACATGAACTTGTAGAATCTAGTGATATTTGTAGGATGTCAACGTACGTAGAAAAGCTTCTTAACTGTTTAATAGAGTTATATTATAAAGATTAAACCTACACGCACTTTGCAATTATCCGACGTACATGTTAATCTAAGTTTTTAAAAATATATAAAATATATAAAATTCTATTTTCTAGAGGATAAACCCTAGACGGTATAAGATAAGTGCGTGGGCTAAGTGCAACTAGCTTTATTCTATAATACTTAGAGAGAGAGGGGGACACAATAAATCGTATATATACTTAGTATTCAATTTATAATGAAGTTTACTTCTTTCTGAAGTTCCCAAAATTTCTACTATTAACCTGAAGGAAGGTGTGTGTATATATATAGTTATATTATAAATACTTAGGGAGACAGGGAGGCAACGCGAAAGTTGGAGGTAGCTAGGGTGGGACACAATAATATAACAAACCTCGGATGGGAAGATAACCCTTACGTCGAAGCAGCGGAAAAGCAGCGCAGATTACGAAAGACGTGATACTACTGGTCCGAAATATGATTCTGGGGAGGTTGAGACTATCGGCGACTGTTTGAGTGAAGTGCATGAGAGCGTCGGAGATTAAGCAAGCGACGGGTGGACGGTCGTCGGCGAGCATTTGGGAGACTCGGTCGTGGAAGGGGCGGGCACAGCTGAGATTGAGCGCTGCGATGAGGCCCATGAGATCTCGGGTAGCGGCTCCTTTCTCCGGGGACCCGTCGTCGTCGATGGGTACGAAGTGGAAATCCGGGTACTTGGAAATCTGAATATTGTTGGGGGAGTTGAATCTGGTGTGGAGAATGGAGATGGAGAAGCCATGGGAGTGGAGGAGGGTGGCGAGGTGGAGCATGGGGTTCCAGTGCCCTTCAAAGGGACATGGGAAGAGAAGCACACGAAGGTTTCTTCGTCTGATCTCCATTTTTTCTGCTACCTAACTCAGGCCTTCCTTCCTTCCTTCCTTTCTCTCGTACTAGCTAGCTAGCTACTAGTCTCCCTGCATTGTTCAGCAGTTCAGTCGAGTTAATTATATAGGCCTACGTACGTGATCGATGACGAGCTAGGAGACGAAGTTCCATCTGTTTGGTATAACACTTGGTGAAATTGAAAACGGTGGGTTACTGGTCCCTAGCTGTGCATGCATCTCAAGGAACGTCGGGTAGACGTAACTCAAAAGAAATAAACAGTAGCTCACTAACATGAAGCTATTAGGGATGAAAACCGGTAATAAACGTAGGGTGTTCCGTTTAACTTTTACGGGGACCTTTACCCGTTTACCATCCAGTACCGTTTAATTCCTGCTATTCCATTTCAGTTTATTACCAGTTTTTCCGACCGGTAATTGGGTAAAACAGGTAATAAGCAGGTAAATTACAAAAAATTATTAAAATTATTAAAAACTACTAAAAACTACTAAAAACTGAAAAATTAAGGAAAATTAATTCAAAAATTAATTCAAGTAAAATAGTAGATGTAACACTTTTTCTTTGAGAGTTCCAACACTTACAAACTTTAATAACCTAAAAATTAAATCAAATATATACATTGTATTGTACTTAATAATTGATAATTGATATCTTATATACATTTGATATGTATTTATTTTTGTATGACGATTGTTTTATTTATATAAAGCTTTGACATCTTTATGAAATTTGACATTTGAAGAAAAAAATAAATATTTGTTAATCTTATATTAAGAGGTACTATCCTAATTATGATATGTGATCTATAAGACTTACAAAAAAATATAAAAATATTAAAAATTATATCCAAAATTTTCAACTCAAATACTTTTTATGTTAAGTGATAAAAAACTTGTTGGAAAAATAATAAGGCTATACATATGAAAATTTTAAAAATTATGTTATATCTAAGTGAATATATAAATTTACCATATTATCCTTAGTTAAACGTTAAACAGTAAAACGGGTTCAGAAAAACTATTTCCGTTTCAGTTTCATTTATTAAACAGAATAATAGTAAAAGATAAAATAGTAAATAAAAATTAATATTTTATTTTTATTTAATTCCGTTTAATAATGTGGACATCCCTAAAACAGATTCCCGGTGAGATGGATATAGATTGATCACTGTTACATCATGTCGGCAGACAAGATGATTATTATAATTTGCTAGGCAGTTCGCTCGCGTAACAAAACCTAGCAACCTACCTAGATCACATGGTCCTAATTCATTAAACAATAGAATCATTCAGAAGATGACAGCAGATATATGTATCGAGAGCACTTTATTAAATTGATAGATTAAGAGGAGGTCTCAATATTGTCGGAATTCGGAAGTTTCGACAAAGAGATGCATTAATTAATGTCATGCACCAAAAGCGGTGGGGAAAGGAGGATGGACTCAATTTTGGGTGGAAATCCTTTTAATCACAGGCTTCCTTTATTCTGTAACAATTATATTCCCTGACCTGGAATCCATAACGTTGATGGACAAGTGCTTCGTTGTCGTATTTGTATTGGAGGATAAATCCTTGACCGCAGACTACTTGTAAAAAGAAGCTCCAACGAAGGCCCGCCTCCGTCGACCTAAGGAATAGAATAAAGTGGGCCCGAAATTCAGAATAAGTGGGCATTGAATTGCTGACACGTCAACTCCTGTAGAAAGATTATCTCCAGGTAATATGCTTTTTACAGTAATCTCTTTGTCGTTTTGTGTGACAAACACTGATCAGACATTCATTCTTTTCCTTTACAAGAAAGGAAAATATACCTCAATCCGTGGCCATGCAATTAGAATCTTTCCTATTTTATCTCCGAGCAATGTACCTCAGAAATAGTAGCGCCCACCTATAGGGAATCTGCACACTATAGTCGATTTGGAACTACATATATGATCATTTACGAACTATTAATTAATTATGCTCAGACTACTAATAGTGTGAACATAATTAATAGTCGATCATAATTATGTTTGGACTATTACTTATGATCAAACGGTGTACCACCTCTCAATAACATCCACTATATAGTCACCTCCTCCCCTTATTTCTCTTAAGGCAAACTTCGATGGTTCTTCAATAATGGAAAATGGTACGGGCTGGGTCAAGAATGATCATTAGAGATTCGGACGCTGCACTTTGCCAATGAAGAAAAAACAAACAATGATGTCGACTGCCATCTTTCAAACCCTTCTTATCATAAATTTTTTTCCCCACAACAACAGGTTTTAGTAGAGGGGGATTCTCAACTTGTCACATCGGCAATCCTCAAATCATCTCCCAATCTGTAGAACTTTGTTGCGGGGTCTTCCGAATGTCTCGATCCAGCATATCTTGAGGGAATCAAATTTTGTGGCGGATGCATTGGCTCCAAAACGGGATTCATATATATCAATTGAAAGAATCCAACAGATACATATATGGGGGAACTCAATGCCACCTTTTGTGAAGTAGATTTTAATTAAAGACTGTTTAGAACTAGTCTAATTCCATATTTACAATTCTCTGATGACTGTAATATTTTGAACCGCTTTTCAGACATAGAAAACCTCTAATGAAATATCTATTTTTCAGATTAAAAAAAAAAAAGCTAGGGTGTGGGACTCCGATACTAGTTGACCAAACTTTACTCCCTGGGATGTAATGCCTTAAATACATCATACGTGCATTGATTCTCAAATGGTTCTTTATATTTAAAACTTCAAATTCTCTGATTCTCGCTTATTTTTCTTGAAGACAGTAAAGTGTAAATAACATGTAAATGGAAAAGAATAAGCTATCATATGTATTATTCCACATTGATGAGGTTATTCTATATAAAGTTACTCCATTTGTTTTTAATAATTTATCACATATAACTTAGAAAAAACCATAATAAAATATAAGCATATATAAACAATATATAAATTTATTGAATCACGAAACACAGAAACCATCTTCAAATAAATACATACATAGTAAAAAACAAAGAGAAAACTTCTGCAATTCTATCATATAATATAGTCATTGGCTAATTATATAAATAATGAACCTTATGCATTATTATTCTAATTAAAAAAAGAGCGGTGATATAAGTACTGTGGGTTTTTACTTCCAAGACTTTACACCCTGACGTGGCTTCCATGTTGCAGCTTAGTAAGAGATAAATACGTAGATAAAATATGCCATATTTTTGTTTTTTAATAAAATATTATAAACTTATTATATGGGTAAAACCTTGGATTTTCTCCTACCTAGACTGCCAACTATACAGCCTCGGATGTAAAACCTCGAAGTAAAATCTGAAAGTACTGATATCATTTTTCTTAAAAAAAAATATTTTATTAATTATATATTAACATAATATTTTATAAATACATTTATTTTTTATCCATAGATTTCATCCTTTTGATTGCTATTGTAAGTTCGTACCTCTATGTCTGCGTAGGGGGTGCAAAAGCTTAGTACCGTTCACTGATTTGGATGTCTCATTACCATACAACATTGTGTGTGTCGTAAATAGGACGGTTGACCATCGTTCTGATGAATGGGCTTGTAGCTTCCTTTCATATTGAGAATTGGCCCGTCTTTTATTGGATGTATAATTCTTTTCGTATGGAATTGAAATGACGAGTAATTTATTTGATGCATATCGCAACTTTGGAGAACTCACATTTTCATCACATTTTCAATACTTTCCAAAAGTACTAAACCTAAAGGCAAAATCACAATTTCGAGATAAATTAATAAACCCTGGAAAGACTATATTGATTATGCTCAAATTATAAATATATTCTTCTAAATGTGTATGAAATTATTTTTATAATAACAATAATTTGTGAGAACTCGTTCTCGGGAGACGACTCTCTTAATTATACACCCATTTAATTTGAACACTCGCAAATCAGATAATCTCAATCATCTTCGGTGGGGGACCTGATCAACCTGTTCTTTGGGTATGGTTACAGTCAGCACTCCGTCCTCCATTGCTGCAGAAAACTGGTACGCTTTAGCATTTTCAGGCAACCTCAACCACCCGAGAAACTTACCGTGACTTCTTTCCCTCCGGTGCCATCTATCGTTCTTTTCGTCCTTCTCATTTCTGATCCTCTCTCCGCTTATTTGGATGACATTTCCGGCCTCTTCGACTTCCACTGTCACGTCTTCCTTCTTCAAACCAGGAAGGTCGGCTTTCACAATGTGAGCCTCGGGGGTCTCCTCCCAATCTATTGCAATTGTACTTTTGGCTGTTGTAGAATATGAGACGTCGTCGATCATGTTAGAGGGGTACCACAGATCAAACAAGCTCCTGTCGCCGAACGCGTCCATATCAATTGATTCCCGTGGTTTCTAACAACAAAAGTACTAATTAACAAGTTTCCCCAAGAATTAAGGAGCCGATAAATGGATGATTCCCAGTACTGATCTTGAACTGTATTTATAGAATTTCGGTGATAGATCCATCCTCAAGCTGTTTGGTAGCTGTCTACTTTTCTTATCTCTTAAGCTTTACCTAATTTGGAAGAAATTATATATTCGTTTCTTGACCCCAAGAGTACCCAAAGAGTGTTTTCTGCTGTCTACCTAGGAATGTTCCAAAACCTGATGGGTCGGTCAATGAATGTTTACACTCGCAAGGATCGCATAATGGGGTACAGCTAGGTCAGGTTTTAGATTACTAAACCAATTTGAGGAAATAATATAAACAAACATACCATGATATCCAAGTCCGGATAGATAATGCGTGTTTTAAGAAATATATTAAAAAATAATGACCTCCAAAAAAATCATTGAAATTACTATACATATGTCTATAAAGATTAATATATGTTCTTCATTTTAGTTAAAGTCAGTTTGTTACTGCTATAGATCTATTCATTTCTCTATCCATCTTTTAGAAAAAAACACTTATTCATCAATTTTTTTTTCTTTTAAGATATATATCGAAGTCCCTTTGTAGTTGGTACCCACTAATCTAAGTAAACTTATCAAATTGGAACGACCCTCATGATTCAAACGTACAAAAAGAGAGAGAATGTTCTGGTAGCTCTAATCCTTTTTGACCTTTCGAGCTACCGGCACCGGAAGGTGGTCGAAGCAAGAAGAAATGTCTCGAACGAAGCAGCCAAAGTATAATTAACCACTTGATCCAGAAAAGCCCAAGATTGCTTCCATTTATAACATTTATAAACTCTTCCCAGCAACAACACTCAACACAGTAGCCGCTATATCTGAAGTAGAGAAGACGTTTCGATTTTGCAAACACCACCGTTTATTCTCGGAACCGTGTTGTTTCTGATCATCATCTCCTGTTAATTTCCGCGAAGAGTAGAATGTCTTCTCTCCTTCCTCGCTTGCTTGGCCGGCAGAGTGATCACGTTCACGACCCCTTCAGCTCCTTCGAGGCTTGGAACCCATTCGAGGGATTAGGTTTCTACTTGGACCCAGATAGTATAGAGGCTGCCTCGGCGAACACGAAGATGGACTGGAAGGAGACCAAAAATGCTCACGTCTTTGTAGTCGATCTCCCCGGCGTCAAAAAAGAAGACGTCAGAGTGGAGGTGGAAGGAGGCACGGTGCTTCGAATTAGCGCGGAGAGAAGCAAAGAAGATGATGGGGACGAGAAGGTCAAGTGGCACTGCAAGGAAAGGAGCTCGGCCGGGAACTTTTTCCGGCGGTTCCGGGTGCCTGAAGACGGGAAGGCGGATGAGATGAAGGCTGTTTTGGAGAACGGTCTCCTCGTGCTCACAGTCCCCAAACACAATAAGGTTAAGAAATCGCCAAAAACTAAGACCGTGGAGATCCCCATTGGTGAAAAGCCCAAGCCTAAGCTGAAGGGATGCTTGGTCTGTACATGATCAGTTCATCATGCATATTGGTCTTTCCAAGTTTGCATAATGCAAGGGTGCGGGTTTGATGTTTGAGAGAGGATTGATACTCTTATATATTTGCCACTTTGTGTGCTTTACGTCGGAGGACTGCTGGAATTGTAATAGCTGTGTAAATAGTACATCTAATATAAGTAATAACATATGGTACTGTTGTTCGACTACAACTAATATTCTTTCGCATATGTTATATAATCTCATTTTCAACCTAGGACGTCAATTTATTAATTATGAACATGTTTCAGTTCCAAAAACAAAGAAATTAAAGTTTATACAGGTTCCAGTACCAATGCCAGATAGCCCACTTGCTACCAACATCCTAAATGTCTAAAGTCGGTTGCCTCCAAATGATCTCCGTGCCCAGAATAGCCAGTTCCGCCCTTCTTCAAGCGAACTAAACTCTTCTCCCTGCACTCCTTGTTGCAGACTAAACAGATTTTGTCCTTGGCAATATACCTATCCGAGCACTTCTTGCAAAACACATGCCCACATGTGCTGACGGCGACGAGCGCCGTTGTGTTTGTCAGGGAGACCTTGCAGCTTGGGCATACATAGCTTGTAGTACTGTTCGACGAATTGGCTTTCTCATCAATACTAGTGTCTTCTGTAAAGTGAATGGGAAACAGAGTCTTGAGTTTGAGTTTTTCTTTTCCTTCTGGGCAGACTGTATGATAAGTGGAAGGGGATTTAACGTTGGCTGGAGCTTCAGGTGTGGCGGATGGTAGCCAAAAAGCTCTCATGTTGCGGAGAGCTTGCTCTTCAAAGGATGTAACCTTCACACTCTGGGCACCACGGAAGCCGTCATTGTCTTGGGTATGGCTCCAATTATCATCACACTTTGGCACAGCACCGTGATTGTGCCGATCAAATGCATCAAGATCCTTGGATTTTTGCATCATTAACTTCACTTCTTCTTCTTCTTTCCCTTCCTTCTGCTGCGCTGCATGTGCTGCTAGCTTCCTGGAAATTCAAATATGGGCCAGTTAAGCTTAAGTTTAAAAAATTGCAACAGTGAACCAGCATTGACCTCTTGAAATTATTACACAGGTTTTCAAATTGGAAATAAGTCAGTTTAGCCTCAATCTTCATAATCGGGTCACCAAGTTATTGTGGCAGCCATTAATTAATTAAGATTTGATCACCAGTAGCGCACCTCTTCCAACAAGCACTTCCATTGAGAGCTTGGAAGAGCGCAGTATAAAAACAGAGCATGCAATGCGATTATGTATCTGACCAACGGCCAAGACTGTATTAAAGTTTTTGAAAGCCATAAACTGTATATCTAGCCACGATCAATTTTAGAAATCCTATAAGCTAACCTGCTCGATCATCTTTAGAGAAAAGTTAAAACGGCAATAGAAGCGCATACTCATTCATACTCAAAGACATGATCGGAAATCGAATGCGAATAATATCAGAGGCAATATTAAGAAGAAAACGTTTCACTGCCCGACTCAAAAACCAATTATGGGCATGATTAATGGGCATCAAATCTTAAATAAAACAGTGGAGCAATAGGCTAACCTGTTGATGTTTTTCTTCTGAGCTAACAAGCACAGGACGATACAGTCTTTGCAGAAGATATGGCCTTGGTGGCAGCAGAGTGGGTCAATGAACGGCTGCAAACAGAGGGAGCAAGCGTCAAAGGGTTTGATTGAATCCTTTCCGACTCTTTCCTTCTGGGTTCCATACTTGAGCTTCCGCTTTTCGTCATAAGTGAAGAAACCGAGAACGGCGTTGTTCTTCGAGTGCCGCTGAGGCATCTTCTCTAAACAATATATAGCAAGCAGCAAACTTTTTTAAGGAGAAAAAATTACCTTGACGACGACGAAGAACAAGCGAACAACCGAAATAGTGATGAATCAGTTGGTCCAGCCATTGCTTATATTTATATACTGAGAGGTGGAACTTCGCCTTATTGTAACAACTCACAAGTCGCAATCCTTCCGCGATTGGGAAGGCACTTTCCTATTTTGGAAAGTACTGCTCCAGGCTTAGAATTCTGTAAAGTGGTAATTTTCTGATGATTTTATTGCTTGTGAATGAGAGTATATATAGACAAGGACTTACATTCTGGTTAGGTCATGTGGACCAAATAAATAAAGAATGATTCTAAAGATATACACAAGACTTAAATAAATACAAATCACCTAGGAGTCTGGTTAAGGTATGACTCCTTGGATCTGATCTTCTGAAGAAGGTAAGTCTCCTTGGACTGGATCTTCCGATTGATTCTTTACTTGATAGAGAAGTCGGTTTCTGACATTCCCCCGCAAGGTTGGTGTCTTCGGCGAGACACGAAGCTTGGAGATTAACCGACAAAATTGACCCCTGGAGAGGCCTTTGGTAAACACATCAGCAATCTGATCTTGAGTCGAAATATATTTAACCTGAAGATAGCCACATTGAACCCGTTCTCGTATGAAATGATAATCAAGTTCTACATGTTTCACCCGCCTATGAAAAACCGGATTTGCAGCAATGTAAGTGGCTGAAAGATTGTCACACCATAGAGTAGGTGGATGGCGAAGGAAAATACGAAGTTCGCGAAACAACTGTAGCACCCAAGATGTTTCAGCAGCAGCAATAGCCAATGCTCGATATTCAGCCTCAGCACTAGAACGAGCAACGATGGGCTGCTTCTTTGAAGACCAGGAAATCAAAGCACCACCAAATAAAATACAGAACCCGATCACGCAGGCGGCGATCATCATCGGACATCCACCCCAATCGGCGTCACAGAACACATCTAGACCAAGATCACGAACTGGTTGAATTAAAAATCCAAGTAGCATTGTACCTTTTAAATATCGCAATATGCGTTTCACTGCGGACCAATGAACATCGGTGGGCGATGCATCGCTGAAATTGACAGGCCTGATTCACTCGCATCACAGTATATCGTCAGGACGGGTGGCGTTAAATATTGGAGAGCACCAACAAGGACCTATACTCGAGGCATCTGCAAGAGGGGAACCGTGATGTTTCGACAACTTGGAACCAGCAGAACACCGGAGTGGAAAGAGGCTTCACATCTGCAAGGTTAAGTCGAGTTAACAGATCTCGGGTGTACTTGACCGGCAAAGATGTAAACCAGCACCATTAAGTGTACTACTTCAATGCCCAAAAATAGTGAAGGTCACCAAGGTCTTTAACCGAGAATTGAGACTGTAATTTCTGCAAAAGATGCCCAACTCCCGACGGAGCTACCCGTGACAATAATATCATCCACATAAATGAGAATGTATATAGTAAAGGTTGAACCATACTTAAAGAGCAGAGATGTGTCAGCCTTAGAGAGAACAAAACCGAGTTCAATAAGATAATAAGTGAGACGATTATACCAAGCACGGGGACTCTGTTTAAGACCATATAGGGACTTTTGTAATCGGCAAACAGCAAGAGGCTGTGAAGGATCAACAAACCCGGAGGTTGGACCATATAGACCTCCTCGATAGAGTGCCATTGAGGAAGGCATTGCTGATATCCGGTTGACGAATGACCCAGTTTTTCTTGACTGCGAGTGCTGTCTACGACGCGAATGGTAACTGGTTTGACTACAGGACTGAAAGTCTCAAAGTAGTCTTGACCCTCTCTCGATTAAAACCTTTAGCCACCAATCGAGCTTTGTACCTGTCGATTGAGCCATCTGATTTAGTCTTCAAACGAAACACCCACTTGCAGCCTATAGCTCGCTGCCCCTGGTAAAGAAACAAGAGACCAAGTGTGATTCATCAATAAGGCATTAAATTCAGCTTGCATAGCCTTGCGCCATTCGAATGTTTAACAGCCTGACTAAAACATGTTGGTTCAATCGGAGTAGGAGGAAGGTCTGGAGGATGACGAGTAACATAAAAATTCTGGGTTTGAGTTTCCCGGTCATAGACCGAGTAGTCATAGGATGTGTGGCAAGAGGAGCATGAGGGCGAGCGGTGGAAACATCTAAAGAGGAATCAGAAGTGGGATTCGGGCTTGGCAAAGGAGAAGGACTTGAGGAGGTTGCGAAGGAGATGCAAACGAAGTAGTTGAAATGGGAGCAAGGACCGGGGATGAAGGAGAGACCGAATCAGCAACAACAGGGACTGAGAGCTTTGGTAGGGGCAGCAAGGAAACAGTGGAAGAAGGCGAAGGCATAGGCTGAGGCACTTTGGAGCAAGGAGGGGCGAGCAAGCGGAAACGTCTTTTTCGTCGAAGACCACACTGCTGCGACCGATGAATATGCGACACAGTAGAAGTATCCAAACACTTATACCCTTTATAATTGGGGTGATAACCAAGGAAGACACAAGCGATGGAGCGATTAGCAAGCTTATGAGCAGTCTGGGCGCAAGTGTGGATAACATAAACAGCCAAAAAGCTGGAAAAAGCGAGTAGTCCGGTGGGCGACCAAATAGAAATTCATAAGGACTTTTAAAAGCCAAAAGCCGTGTGGGAAGCCTATTAATGAGAAAAAGCGGCGGTGGAGAAAGCGGAATCCCAATGACATTTCGGCATGGAGGCCTCATGCAAGCAATGTCATGCCCATCTCAACAATGTGCCTATGCTTGCGCTCAGCCATGCCATTCTGCTGAGGAGTATACGGACAGGAAATTCGGTGATGAATACCCGAAGAAGCAAAAAGAGATTTGAAGCGATGATTAACAAACTCGATTACCGCCATCCGATTGGAAATACTTAATTTTAGTGGAGAGTAAATTTTCAGTCAAGTTTTTGAATTGAAGAAATGCAGAATAAACCTCTGATTTGGCGTGCAAAAAATACACCCAAGTAAAGCGGCTATATTGATCGATGAAAGAGACATAGTATTTAAACCCACCAAAAGATTGAACCGGACAAGGTCCCCAAACGTCTGCGCAAACAGTATGTAAGAGAGAAGTAGCGTGTAACACGGGAGTAGAAAAAGGCATTGTAACAGATTTAGAAACTCGACATGCATAACATGAAGCCTTTTTATTAGAAACTTCAATCTTTAAAACTTTGAATACATTAAGCAGAATTTCAGAACTAGGATGTCCTAATCTTTGATGCCAAAAGAAAATGGAGAAACAACTGATAGTAAACACGACGGTGAGGAAGCATGGTCCACAACGTAAAGTCCATTCCTAAGCTGGCCCCTGAGTAAAACTCTGTCCGAATTGGCTTCCTGCACAACGAAGCCATTAGAATAAAAAATAACATTGCAGTTATGATCGGTGGTAAGGCCACCGACGGAGAGAGTAGATTTTTGAGGAAGAGGAACATGGAGGACATTACGAAGAGTTAAGGAAGAGTTTAACCGATGTGAACCAACAGAGGAGATAGTCAAACCTGTCCCATTGCCAAGGTGGACCTGGTCCGAACCAGATATCTTGAGCCCCATCGGTGAGTAAGGTGGAGTCGGAAGCAATATGGTGAGAAGCACCAGAATCAGTGTACCAAGACGAATCCTGAGGATTGTGAACCTGAGCCGAATGCATCTGAGGAGGCACATTATTCTGAAAAGCCAAATTGAAGCGATTACGGCACTGAACCGCAGAGTGGCCAAACTTTTGACATATCTGGCAGGTCGGACGATTAGTGCTGTCCGAATGTTCGGAAGGACCTTGTCCGCGACCTCCATTGTTGTTGCGGCCTCGGTAGTGGCGACCACGTCCGCGCCGAGAGCGACCACGTCCTCCTCTAGTGGCGACATTCATAGAAGGGCTGGCGGACATGTCAACGAACAGGAGACTCCAGCATCTCGAAAGCGATGTTCTTGTGTAAGAAGAAGACATTGTAGTGCTCAAAGGTATGGGGTTCCTCACGACCCGGTGACTGTCTGCAGGCAAACGACTCAAACTCATGGCCAAGACCACTAACAGCATAGTGAGTAATAGTATAATTATCTAAAGGCTGACCTGAGGCGGCGAGATCATCAATGATGGTCTTGATCTTGTCAAGATAGGCGGACATAGAAAGGGTCCCCTTTTTGAGAGTCTGTAACTGAAATCGAAGATGGTTCAAGCGAGCCTAGTTGGTGGAGGCAAAAGTTGTCTTTAATTTCTGCCACATGGCACACACCGTGGGAAGACCAAGAGTGTATCCAACAGCACTTTCAGACAGAGTGGAGACAATCCAGCTCTGAATCGTTTGATCGAGAATGAACCACTGCGTGTATGCAGGATTCTCTTGAAGCAGATCAGAGGAAGGAGACGACGTAAACCGAGGAGGAGCAACAATAGAGCCATCGACAAATCCCATGACTTGCTGGCTATGTAGAACGGGCATCATCTGCTGGCGCCAGAGAAGATAGTTCTGTCTGTCCAATTTGATGGACACATGATGGGAGATGTTAGATACATCTATATGATATTGGCCGATTGCGGTTCCGAGGTCGAACGTGCGACCACGAGCTTGAGAGGCAGATGGAGCCTGATGAAAGACAGAAGGAGTAGTAGAGGATTGAGGCGACGAGTCAGCCATTGAACCAGAATATGCAAGGAATAGAGAAGAAGACAAGGAAAAACGACCTAGATTTGAGACTAGGGCGGCCTGATACCATGTAAAGTGGTAATTTTCGATGATTTTATTGCTTGTGAATGAGAGTATATATAGACAAGGACTTACATTCTGGTTAGGTCATGTGGACCAAATAAATAAAGAATGATTCTAAAGATATACACAAGACTTAAATAAATACAAATCACCTAGGAGTCTGGTTAAGGTATGACTCCTTGGATCTGATCTTCTGAAGAAGGTAAGTCTCCTTGGACTGGATCTTCCGATTGATTCTTTACTTGATAGAGAAGTCGGTTTCTGACAAATTCCCAATGTTGGATAGAATCCCGTCCCGGTGATAGGCTAGTAAAATGATAATAATAATAAGATAATACGAATGAGTTAATAAAATATGGGCCTGATAGACTGATCGGGCCCAATGATATAGGTGCAGTACATATAGACACTTAAAGTAGGTATATACAGTTATTTCTTAGTAATAGTAATTTCATTTATTCTTAAAATTCGCATAAAACGAATAATTTAATAAAATTAAAATAATGCTCTGAAAAAACACCTATTTTTAAAAAGAATAATGCTAGTTGCACTTAGCCCACGCACCTATCTCACACACTTATTAATCTAAACTATTGATACTTAGGGTTTATCATCTAGTGGATAGGTGCGTCCGCGCTAGGTGCATCTAGCATTACTCTTTTAAAAATAAAAAAATAAATTAAGTGAATTATATGCTCACAACGATGGTCTCCTACATATAAACTGAGTGGATAAAGTTATTTGATATATTATTTCTATGTAGTAGATGTATTGGTAAAAATACTCTCTTTGGCATACTCTAAAACCCGGCCGGTGGAGCTTACTAATTGTATATTCACGCACAAAATATCCTCTACTTTCGCCCAAATTATTTTTTTTAAAACCAAACTTATTCAAATCAAAACTCGGGATATTTTAGTATCAAGGACAGTACACTATTTCTTTAAATCAAATTCAAATAACAGGTTAAATATCGCACTGACTTACTAACTCATTTCTATCAATAAATATCGATCCCTTTCTTTACGTATTTTTTGTTGGATCATAAATAAATTAAAAAAAATAATTCAGTATATATATATTTACAATAAATGAATATATACAAGCTGAAGTGCTGAACTCTTTATTAAGAGTCCATCCATTAATTTATAAATATGGACACGAGTCAATCCGTGACAGGTGGAAATTGGAATGGGCCAGCTAGAAGCTTGTAGTGGCGTCTCGGGTTTACTTGTGCTCTCTAGAAAAGTCTGAGGGAGGGAGGGTAATTAGAGTACTTGTCCAAAAGAAGATCAACAGTGAAATAATTAAGACCGGGGAAGCCTCGCGAATTCTGGCGAACTGCTTTTGGCACCCACCGCTCCTGCCTGTTCTGATTATAAATTCCCGTCCGCTTCTCCCGATCAAACGTGCATCGATAAGAAGAGTCGTCGAATCAATCAGCAAATTAGTTCCAGTACTACTTCTTTGCTCTGCATTGTTCCATTAATTATCTCCTTGATCATCATCATCATCAGCAGCAGCATGTCGATCATTCCTAGCATCTTCGGCCAGAAGACCAACGTGTTCGATCCCTTCTCTCTCGACACATGGGATCCGTTCATGGGGTTTCCGTTCAACAGTGCCGTCGCCGGCGCCGGCTCTGAGGCCTCCCAATTGGCCAACGTGAGAGTCGATTGGAAGGAAACCCCGGAGGCTCACGTCTTCAAAGCCGACCTCCCGGGGATTAAAAAGGAAGAAGTGAAGGTGGAAGTGGAAGAAGGGCGCCTCCTTCGGATCTCCGGGGAGAAGACCAAGGAGAAGGAAGAGAAGACCGACAGGTGGCACCGCGTGGAGAGGAGCACCGGCAAGTTCCTCCGGCGATTCCGACTGCCGGAGAATGCGAAGACGGATCAAGTGAAGGCGGCGATGGAGAACGGCGTCCTGACCGTCACCGTCCCCAAGGAGGAACTGAAGAAATCCGAGGTGAAGGCCGTCGAAATCTCCGGTTAATTAATTAGAACGAGCTAGCTCTAGCTAATTCCGTTGTTAATCTTGTCTCTGTGTTTTATCCTGTTTCCGTCTGTTACTTAGTTTGAGCGTGGTTCGCCCGTCGCGACTGTGGAAGGGCTTATTGTTACCGTCTTACGTGGTGGATCAGTGTATGTCGTAGAGATTAAAGGGTCTTGTGTGTTTCTGTGCGTTCATCGTCTTCCCAGTAGTCTCCCTGTGTGATCTCCTCCTGAGAATGTTTGTGGAATAAAATCTATGTTGTACGGATTTCTATAATTTACTTTTCCTATTAATTAAGTCACACACACTTGCCGATCCATATCTATCCTGTCTACTAGCTACATACAACAGCTCGCAATTTCAATCGTAAAAGTAAGCTTCTGATATTAATGACTTTAATGAATTTACGAGTTTTTGAAGCACAAGAAAATTTCGCAAATGTAGGAAGTGCCCATTGTGTAAATAATTCGAGTAAATATTGTTTGAAACTAGACAAATAAACGGGATGGGTCGAGCGAGATATCCCAGTTGTCCAACACAAGGATCCATTGGAATAAATATATATCTACCTCTGGTGGTAGTACTCTACGTATTCGATCTGTTATTGGTACAGCTAGCCTCGTCTGCGGTACTTGTAATAAACATCAAGTGTTTGTACTCTACGAGTGTGTTGTTGTGACTGTACGTCTTATGTACTCCTTTCCATTCCCCTTTATTCTCTTACCGGGGTTGGGTCTATTGTGCTCATCTGAATCCTTCCAAGACTTTAGCATCCATCCAGATAAAATCTGTAAAATTTTATTTTTTTAATAATTTATTATTTACCTATTCTATTTTATAAATAAATTTTAAACTCTAAATTTTCTCTAGATCGCCTACTAAGGGTAAAACCTAGGAAGTATTATATTATTTTTCTAAAAAAAAAGTCAGCGTTTTTTAATGCAAGGGTATATTTGTCATTTAATAATTACGAGGTATTTTTTCGTGCGTAAAAGTCACGCCGCGCCCTTTCGCCGCCAAAGATGATTCTATATCATTCTTATTAGACTCCAGGCAAGGTCGGGAAAGATTAAAATTTGTTCTTAATTCGCCACTTTTCCCGGTTTCTAGTCTCTTCTTCTTTACAGAATCGAAGATGATCGAGGTAGTTTTGAACGATCGTCTAGGCAAGAAAGTCCGCGTGAAGTGCAATGACGATGATACGATTGGTGATCTGAAGAAGCTCGTGGCCGCGCAGACGGGAACGAGGGCTGACAAGATACGGATTCAGAAGTGGTACACGATTTATAAAGACCACATCACTCTTAAGGATTACGAGATTCATGATGGCATGGGACTTGAGCTTTACTACAATTAGGTACTCTCCAACTTTTTTCTCTGCTGTGAAGTTACTGCTTGGGGCTTTGCTCTGCTGAGATTTGATCTTTTCATAATCTGTCATCCTCGACTTCGTTTCCTTCCTTCCTATTATGGTCTTAAATTATGCAGTCCCGATTATCATCGGAATAAATATATCCCTGATATGCTTGTATTTGCCGGCGGTGCATAGTTGTCTTGAAGTAAACTTTCCTTGGACACGGATCGGAATTTTCGCTCATGGTCACATAGGGGGCTTCTATTGCGAGGTTTTAGGTTTAAGTGTGAGTGTGATAGCAAAAATTTTTAAAACCAAAATTAAGCGTTTTACTTTGGAACTTATGTTTCACTTCTTTGTCCATTTTGTTCTCTCTTGATTCCATTTAGATTCTCTTATGGAGTGGAGTCTCATGGTCAGACAATTTGTTGGAGAACTGGACCTACATCCAGCAACTAATTCAAGTGCTGACGTACAGATTGCAAGTCTATTTGTATGTATTAGGTTTTTTCCGATCTTGGAACAACTTCAATAAGTTAGCAAAGTAGCCTTGAGGGGAGAGTGTAACTCTTCTCTGAGGAGACATTATTCATTGAAAGAAGTGGCTGTGTATTTAGAACCAAAATAAATTTTATTTCTCAATAATTTGCTAGAATATCTCAAAACTATAACTGGGCCAAAGGGTCTGTTTCCTTTTTTTGTCAGTTCTTGAGAAATGTACAACTGTAAAAATTGATCTTATATTTAGCTTAGCCATACATATAGGACATAGTGATCGAATAAGCCCTTTGGTGTTTTTTTTTTTTCTTTTCTCTTTGGGGGTGGTGGGGGCGTATATTTCTGTGACTACTAGATCTGCCATTTTTCAAGCTCGACTTTATTTTAGCTTCGGGCTTTCCCTTGGTTCTCCTCGAGCCTTAGCTGCTCTGTTTTTGCTAGTGACATATGTTGACAATGTTCTACCTTATTGTGCTCTTTGTGGTATGCTATTGTATCTTAAGCGTTAGCTGCTCTGTCTTTCACTATTTCCAGATAATTCTAAGAAAAAACATTTTCAAGCTGCTGGGAAAGGTGGAGATGAGGCTGAAATGGAGAGCAGAGACTGTTGAAAGTAAACAACTTGCATGTGGTCTAACTTTATCCGCAACTTCTTTGCATTAGTGAAATGATGAAGAAAAATGGTGAATCCATTCTGGAAATGATACGTTTTATAATGCCTTTACTGCAGCATACTAATTTACTAAATAGCTCCTTAGCCCGAGGTGCGGCAATTGGCATCAACCGTACTTCACTACCAGTGCCAGCACAACTCACTGATAAATACTCCTTTTGTGAGAGATGTCTTCTCATCTTTCTGGATAATTTGGTTGTTTCTCCTTCGTTTTGGTGGATTTCATTTTTCTTTTCTTTTCTTTTTTTAGTGGCCAAAGGTTTCACTGAGAAAAAAAAGAAGAGGTAAGGGCATATCAGAGCAGGGGCACATCTTGAACTGTTTCTTTTGAGTTTTACTCTTCACTTTTAAGAATTATCTACTAATCTCCCTTTAGGAGAAACTTACCTGGTTGAGTCTTGTTTGTTTTTGTTCTTTTTATGCTGTGCATGTGCCTTGAGTATCTATTTTGGATGGCACACTGAGTGACACTTGTTGTCTATCTATAGGGAAGCTTTACTGGTGTATGCACTATTGGCTGAATTTGTTTTATAATGTAGTATTTTCCGTCTGAGGTTGGTTTGCCTTGCCTTGTAAATAATTTTCTTGATCGTCAGGACCTTTTCTGGAGGATCTGGAGCGTTTGCATACGAGGGCATAGCTGCACATTGTCAGGCGAATAAAGACGTTGTAGTATGTAGTTATTGTAAGTAATGGTTAGTATATACATACAGGGAACTCTCTGCACTTGTTTGGCATTGATGTTGGTTTGTAAACTATATGGCCTTTTAGTAGCCGATTCTTCTGAGTAACAGTTCAGAGACAAGGGAACAAGTAAATAAACAAAAAAAAAAAAAATTCCACTCAGGAAGTTATTCCATAAATCGATAATCATCATTTTGTGCCCCATCCTGAACCGGATGGATAGCCAATTATCCTGAAACTTGATATATAACCACTGAGATCCATCGTTATTTGAGGATAGCCGATTGCAGCCAGGCGAAGTAGTAATCATCCTACAGGCCGAGAGCTTTCATCAGCTACTGAAGTTCTGTCCTAAGCGACTTCAGGGTCTCCAAAACTATGGGCCTTATGCGGTTCAAGCGTTGGTTGCCAGAAGCACCCTAAGTGAAACCAACAGGCGGCCCTCCGCGGCCTCTTCGTATGGGCAAAATGGAGGTGTGGAAAAGCAAAGTTTGTGATGACAATGGCAGACGATAGGCTTTTAGGGTTTAGAAGCTCGGGGACGCGTGGATCGGGTTGACGATGTAATAGCGACTTGTTTCAAATAGTCCAGTCCAGTATTCAGGAGTGATGTGCCTCCCGATCGAGTTCGGATCTGTGCATCGAAAACCCAATTCAGATGTATCCGGTGGCGAAGCTGTGTTCTTTATGTTAACGTGTGTACGATCCCTCTCTCGCCTGCCCGCTTGGGATCTTCTTGCAATTACAGTTATTATATAAGAATGAACAGCTATTCATAAATCATCTAATGCAGAGAGTAGCCATATATATGTGGCTAGAGTTGTAGAAAATCCCACCACTGCCGTCCACAAGATGATTTTCCTTTTTGCATATGCTGACCTCTCTTGACCCCACCCTTACATTAACTCAAACTAGGGGGTCCTAAGCACAGAGAAGTTCCTGTTTCACTTTGCCTTACCATCCTAATAGAGTAAATCATTCTGTCTCTAGATCACTGCTCCGTGAAGTCTGCATTATTTGCGAACCCTGCTCATCGTCGTCATGGGGAAGCCTCGACATGTAACCATTGTCAGCAACAAGGCAAGCAAACAAGACATGTGGACTCGTGCTCACTCATTTATGCCAACCATCGCCATCAGCAATTTATCGAAGGGCTTTTTCTTGAAGCCGCTCTGTGCTGCACATGGGTCTCTTCCTCGAGGGCCAACCATAGCTTGGCGGAGTAGTTGCCAAATTCAATGAAAGCCTTTCTCCTCTCCTCTCGTTGCTTCATGTTCCACAACTGTTCGCCACATTAGAGGGATTAACAATGTCAGTTGGTACGGCTCTGATGAGTTGCGTTCATTTAGTCAAAATCATGGAGAAGGAAGGCGCCATCTCCAGCAGCTGGCGTGAACAAACACCTTACGAGGATGCTTTTTATGCAATCACGCGTTCATGGTCCCTCCAAGTATACAACTCATGCTCTTCCTAATGGGACCCTTTCAGCCACAACTTATTCATTGCTACTAGGAAGTCTAGCCTGAACTGTCGTCCCTGGTTTATTGGCCTTATCCTCTTCATGAGTACCCACAACTCAACGATCCATAGTCCATCCGACAAGCAGTTATCTCATTCTCAGGGAAAAAAAAAAAAAACAAAGAAAGTAGTTTGTTCTGTAACAACTTGGGGATTTCATTAATGAAACCCGTAAACCAGAACCTCCCCCCTACAGCCGTGCTGCCCAAGCAATGGTGGTTACTGAGCAGCGAGCAGCAAATGCAGTTTATTAGGCGGGCCAACGTCCCAACTAAATTGCCAGCCAAATCCCACTTTTCTTTTTTCCGAAAAACAAAAATGGCATCCAGCAAGTGCAGAGTGAACAGAAAAACACAACAACGTGACACCCCCCCCCCCCCCATCCTTTAAGTTTTGTGGACGCTTGTTGTCCTTTTCGTTGTGGGCGCGGCTTAAGGTCTTTGCTGGGGGTGAAGGAGCCTTAGCTATCATGGGTTTGCTGTATCGTAGATGGACGACGAGAAGAAGGCCAAGCAACCCACATGGCCAGCTTTTGTGGTCTTTTAGTTTTCCCTCCAAATTCTTACTTTTCTTGCGAATAGTTTCAAATTTCATTAGCCGAGTTGCTGTTGCTATACTCATTATTGCTAATCGAATTTCTCTGCGATGGATATATATTGCTACGTTTGCTAAATCAGAATGCAGGTCCTTACGTTGCTTGTCCTATTTCATGCTCCGGGCCTGTCTTCTTTCTATATATTGTATCTATGCATTCAAACAAAATCCAGATGCTTCCACGTTTATAAGTGGACTTGAGCTTTGGCTCTTCAAAAGAGGACACGCCTTTTCTTATTCCAGTTGATCAATTTGTCTATCTTTTCAGTCTCAGCTGATCAAAAGAAGTGAAACAAGCATAACTCCCTCTTCGTTTGCATGTTTCCAGCGTTTTTTAGTCCTCAGGTTAGTGTCTGTGAAGTTTCAGTTTTTCTTGCATTTTCTCCTTATCAGTGACAAAAAACAGTGGAAGCTCTAGAATTCAGTGTCAAGCATTGCCTTGGCTTTTCCTTCTACTTTGTCTCCTATGCATCAGGGGTTGGAGAACTAATGACACCTACTTCCAGATTTTCTTCTCTTTGATCTTTCAGTTTGCCTAAGATGGGATTTGATTTAAATAAAGTCATTTTCAGCTCTAAAAAAGTTGCGTTATATGGTGCTAGACATTTGAGGTCCTCTAATGAAGATTCAGCCCGTAAAGATCATGAAGGAAACAACTCCTTTTGCTCTAGGCAGAAAAACCCAAGTTGGGTAACTGCAAATGCGCCTAGAAACCCTTGTAAGAGTCCAGTTCAAGTAATAAGAGATGAAAGGGTCTCGATTATCTCCTGCGAGAAAAGTACTGAAACTCATAACTCATGGAAGTTAGAGTACAAGCATGGTGACGAGAGTTCTACTGGTTTGGCTTCATTGGAGAATGACAGGATGGGTAAAAACAGCCACTTTCTCAATGATAACATTCTACCAAGCGATGGAATGGGTACATGCTGCCAAAGTCTTGAGAAGTCTAAAGAGAGGGATCACTCTGTTTCCCATTCAAGCCCGTCAACTGGATCATGTTCCAACAGTACAAGTCCCAATTCCGTTCTCTGGAAACAGGAAGATAATTCAAAATTTATGACTTTGAGTAAAAAAGGTGGATGCCAAGGTGCAAGCATTCTTTCATTTGGAAACATATATAGAGATACATCAAAAAGAAAACATGCTTGCAGAGGAAACCCTGTTGTTGTATCTACAGGGGAATCAGAGAATTGCAAAGAGTTTAGATTTCAAGAAAATGCCCAGGTACTGGGGCTAGGAGGAGGTAATTATGGTCATGGAAATGTCATAAGAAGTTCGACTAATGTTGGATTTTGCCGAAGTCCTAAATTGTGCATGAAATATAAGAATGCCGAAGAACTAAAAAGTGCAGGAAATGAAGAACACAAGAGAGGTAACTTCTTGGAGGCTGTTACCCTCTATGATCAGGCAATTGCATTGAGCCCTCGAAATGCTCCATGTCACAACAATAAGGCTGCTGCTTTGGTGGGACTTGGCCGATATGCTGAGGCTGTGGGGGAGTGTCTAGAGGCCATCCAGTGTGATCCTTCTTACTCTAGAGCCCACTACAGACTTGGCAGCTTGTATACCAGGTATGTCTGTGGACAACTTTTTTTTGTTTGTTTGTTTGGTTTACATGTGATTTTCTTAATCTCTTCCTGCTTTACAATATTATTCTCTTAGAGATTATAAGGTGCGATGCAGAATCCACAGTGAAAACTGTCAAACTTATGGAGGCCTGCCATCTGCCTCTGCTTGTAAATGAGAAAGAACTTTTATTAGATATTGGCTTAGATAGTTGGCACATCTGTTGGTTTAGTTTCCAGAACAAGATATGGAGGTTCTGTATAGGATGAAAGAGCGCCACTTCACAAACATCTAAGGATGTCAATGCACACACAATTGCAAGAAATATTTTGCCATCCATCGTTATAACTCATAATTTTATAGGTTGGGACGTGTGGAAGATGCAAAATGGCACTTCTTTTTGTGCGGACAGCAACCTGGCTCAGAACCCATGGATAAACTTCTGAATCTTGAATCACACCTATCAAAAATGAGAAAGGCAAGGAATAATCAGGATTGGCGGGGGGTTCTGGTGGAGAGCAATTTTGCAATTAATGATGGAGCAAATGCTTCTGAACAGGTACCATAGATGACATGACACTGTTTAAATTTATTTGACAAACTAGCTTTTTTTCTTATGCACTTCTTGAGCAGGTCCTGGCTTGTAAAGCCGAAGCTCTACTCAAGCTCCACAAGGCAAATGAAGCTCTCGAGGTTTTGTTAGTAGCAGCAAGAGAATTAGGAAATATTAACACGAAAAAGATCTGCAGGAGGGATGCATCCTTACTGATTATTGAAGCACAGGTCTACATGTACTTGGGAAGGTAAACATGATTTATTTCCCTTAAAAACGTATTTACTGTCTCTTTATTCTTTAAATTGCACTTTCATTTGATAGATGAATTTATTAATGTTTTCAGAGCAAAACTTAATGAATGTCCTTGGTTGTGCTCCTTTGTTGGACGTTCAAACATTCAGTTCAGTGCTCGTCTCTCTTTTCTCCTCTAATTTAGCCTAATTCAGTAGATGCACTTTGGGCTTAATTTTAAAGCGTTTTTCTCTACGACTGCGGAAAAGCCTGTACTTTATTTATGCAGTTGAGTACTTGTATAATGAGCAGAGGAAATATACATTATTTTATACACATGAGTTTCTGACCTTGTATTTCGACTTTCTCTTTTTATTCAGGTTTGATGATGCAGTTAAAGCGGCAGATCAGGCTGTTAATTGGGACTCCAGACCTGAGTCTTTGATGTGGCTAAGGAAAGCACGGATACTTTCTAATGCAAGAAAAACTGGGAAGGAACTTTATAAGGCTGGAAAATATATAGATGCATGTGAGGCTTATGGTCAAGGACTGGAGTGTGCTCCTTTGAATAGTGTCTTGCTTTGTAACCAAGCAGCCTGCAGGTCCAAGCTGGGGCAGTGGGCAGAGGCTGTTGAAGATTGTACTGCTGCCTTAAACAATCGTCCTGGTTATATAAAAGCTCATCTACGACGGGCGTATTCATATGCCAGGGTATGTGCTCAATCTTCTTTACTAATTTTTAGAAAATGTAATGCACAGAAAGTCTGTTATTGGTTGTTGAAACTTAAATTAAACATTTCTGTATGACTTTCTCATATTTTTTCAAGCCTCAAATTGATTATTTCAACTTTCTATTCTTTGTGGGAATTTAAGTATTAATAACAAACAAAGCTAGCAAGTACCATTCAATCAAATTCTGAACCTGAAGTGTTTAATTACTTGGGCATGACTTTAAACATGTAAAACGTTGTCAAATTTTCTGCAATCCCGAGTTGGGCATTTGAATTGTTGAACTTGCTTGGTGGGATCAGCTTAAACGCTGGGAAGAAGCTCGAGCAGATTATAAGGTGGTGAGGCAGGAGATGCCTGGGGACCTTAGCGTTGCACATTCTCTTCACCAAGTCGAATTAGAGCTTAAAAAGCTTCAGCAAGCAGCTCGCAAGTCGCACAGAGTAGCCATATGACATGTGTTCTCAGTTACTGGAGAGGAAGTGCTCCGGTGTGCCATCCCAACTACTGTATACATAAACTTGGATAGACGACTATTTCATCCACTATGCAGTTTGTTTATGAAAATTCAAATTGGCTGCTTTGTCTTGGTAAGTTCATGTTGTGGAAACATGCACTTTTTTAGTTAGTCTGAAACGATTCTGTAATTCTTTATGGGTTTGTGCATTACATGTACTTGTTGTAAGGGTGAATAAGGATATGCTCAAAGAGGTGCAAATGTATCTATATATAAATGCTATTTCTTTCGTCCTTTGTAAGTTGAGATACTATAGTGCTGTTGGGCTTCAATATATTTACTTTTGGTCGCTGCAAATCTTGCTCAACTCCTCAATAATGAATTGTACCAACAAACCTCTTGACTTCACCAGTTACTTAATGTATGGAGCTCCAAAATTCGTTGTTTATTATATTTTCACTGACGCTGGAATATAAGATCATTCTGTCTCATTTAATTTACTCATTACTGATAAGGTCAATGTGTAAACCTGTAATTAGGTAAATATACGAAAAAGATATTAAAATAACAAAAAATGATAAATTGTTAGGGATCTAAAAAGCTTGACATCTCTTCATAAATTTTCTCTTATTTGCTATGATCATATCACCAATGTCGTTGTGTATTTACACATATTTTTTTAAAAAAAAAAAGAAAAAAAAAACCTGTTCTATTCTAACTGGTTAAATTTCTTATCAAGATGTGAGGTCAGTGATAGGGTCGTCCATGTTGATGATCTCACTCGAAATTCTGACTTATCTTTAGAATTAATCTTTAAATGTTTTCCGGTACACTTATTAATTCCGCTGGATGACCTTACGGAATTGGAAGGGTTATCAATCGGGTAGCAGGTTGTGCCCATTTTGACATTTTCATTCC
The DNA here is from genome assembly GCA_022405105.1 of Aristolochia contorta. Classification (NCBI taxonomy): domain Eukaryota; kingdom Viridiplantae; phylum Streptophyta; class Magnoliopsida; order Piperales; family Aristolochiaceae; genus Aristolochia; species Aristolochia contorta. Next base: position 36,987,346 of record CM039665.1, on the reverse strand, counting down.
AAACGCATTCTCCATACTTGTTTGTCTTCAAATATAAAAAGAGTAATGATTCGCGCACCCATTTTGGCATCCACGTGAAAGGATGAGTGAACCGGGTTCGACAGCGAAAAATTTCACAAAGCTAGCGTCCGTGAAAAATTTCAGAGGGCATTTTCATTCTCGCGTCCGTGAAAAAAACTTCAAACGCATTCTCCATGCTTTTGATAAAAGCTTGTGTGAAGAAGGGTGAACCTGCAGCAACAACTGATAAGTACTTTGAAGAAATAAAATCTGGTTTTGGTTGGGATCTCATGAAAGCTACTGCATACAGGGAAAGTTAAATAGTGCTTTTGAAAGCTGAATTATTTTGCATACTCAGACGCAGTTGCATAATAATAACGGTGAAGAAGAACTGAAATGCTAGTACAGGCGGCTTGATCTCTCGGAGTCGCGCCAAAACAAAACATTGAAGTTTCAAGTAGAGACTTGGATATACATGATCACACGGTCAGATCTCTCATTCCGTCGCCGTTAACTGAAATTACGGCAGGCCAAAAGCAAGAAGCGTTGCCGGTTTGTCTTCAAATATAAAAAAAGGAATCTGTAGCGGTTTTATTTTGTAACTTCACTTCACTCTTTCCCCAAATCTGTTTTCTGTTCGGCCAACTACACACACATATATATATACCCGTTACTGTCAAGTCGATTTTAATGCTAAAATGGGGAATATCGCAGTTCCGTGTTAAAGTTAGGCCCATTCGCAACCTTCACGATTTGTTCATAGCTAGTAAGTAACGAGGAGTGCTAACTATTTCGTTAATTAGCATGATTTGGAGCGTTTACATGTAGATCACATACATATATATATATATATATATATATATATATTCTTTGTAATTCTGGACTTGGACGGAAACGGCGACGGAGATGAGGTTAGGAGACCCTTTCAAGAATATCCCGGTCCACACATTTGGCTTACACCGTTGAACGTCTCCTGTCACCTGTGCAGTACTTGTGTAGTACAAATATACTTGCCAGTTCCATAAATAAAATACGCCCCTGAAAGTACACTTGTACAGTGAATAATACCTCATCGATCCTTTAGTACTGCTGCTGCTGCTCTCTCTCTCTCTCTCTCTCTCTATATATATATATATATATATATATATATATATATATACTCTCAAATCTCAATCGATTTCTCAATCGATTTCTCTCGGATGTGGCGACTGATCATTTCATTCAGAACAGCAGCGAAAATTCATTATCAATCAAGCAGAGAGACAGAGAGACAGAGAGATCTAGATGGACGGAATGGATTCCCATGGCTCCCACAACATGAGCGCCATGCCTCCCAGCTCCCCCTCTCGTGCAGATAACGCCACTCAGATGCACCCGCACCGGATGATGATGATGATGCACATGACCTTCTTTTGGGGAAAGGACGCGGAGATCCTCTTCTCCGGCTGGCCCGGCCGTGATCGGCTCGGCATGTACCTCCTTGCCCTCCTCGTCGTCTTCCTCCTCTCACTCCTCGTCGAGTGGCTCTCCCACTCTCGCTTCATCAAACCCGGATCCCCAAACGTGGCCGCCGGCCTCGCACAGACCGCCATGCACATGCTCCGCTGCGCCCTCGCCTACATGGTCATGCTCGCCGTCATGTCCTTCAACGCCGGCGTCTTCATCGTCGCCGTCTTCGGACACTCTCTCGGCTTCATGCTCTTCGGAAGTCGTCTCTTCAAACCCTCCTCCGCCCATTCCTCCGCCTCTCCCGCAGCCGCTAATACGGATCTTCCTCCCATCAAATGTTAGTAGTATTAATCCTTGATCGATCCACATGATGCGCGCCTATTGTTTTCATAAATATAACTAGGTTTTTTTTGGTAATCGGTTTGAAGGGGAAAGGGGGTTACATATATATACATATAATTATGAAACAGATGTTAGAGTACAGCATTCAAAGTTGTGCAATTCATGAGGTGTTTGATCATGTGATCAGTAGCATTCGCGGGTGCATGAGTACTGAACTCTTTTACTTTTTGTGCGTCGTTGTTGTCTTTTAAGAGATCCTTCCATGCATGTGTTTTCAATTGTTTCGGCATGGGATCAGTTTCTTCAGATTTCATAGTTCAACTCTGCCCTCTTTACTTGATATACATTGTAGTTTCTCAGAACTGAATATTTGTATATATATATATATATATATATATATATATATATATGGGGCCGTTTCCGATAGCTGATATATGTAATTAACGTCCTTAATAGTGCATTTACCAAAACTAAAAGACTAGTCAAAAGTTGTAGAGCTAAAAAAGGAGCAAACTCAACTGTCAATTACGATGGAAATTGTTGAAACTAAAAGCTACGACTTTCTCATTTATATATGTGTAACGTCCCTCTAATCAAACTTTCTCTTGTTTTGGTTAATTATAGTTGAAACAGACACAAATTAAAGAAGGGTGAATTAATTCAAACTTAATGAGGCACCCAGAAAAGCCAAAGAGGTATGTTATGGTGGATTTTCTGTCTGATGGCACCTTTCAGGTACTTAATAATTAACTAGTAGACGATTTTGAAACATGAAACCAATTTCTATTTCGGTATATATGGGCGACTTCTGTAGTACAGACCATATATATGAGCGAGTTAATTAGTTAAATTGGAAAAGATTCGAACTTAGGCAATCAATTATGAACTTGCACTTCGGGAAGGAGGATTTTAATTTTTAATTTGTTTCGTCGTGTCTCTTGAAATCGGTGTATACATTTTTAAATTTGGATAAAAAAGAAAATAAAAGGTCTATTTTTAATATCTATTTATTTAAGATTCCTTTGTTAATATTTATGAAGAAGTACTATTTATAAGCGCGACAAACAAACTAGCATTGCCTGCTTCCACAACAGTATAACTTCATCTGTAGACTGTAATGCCTATATTAACAGGAGCGCGCGTCCTTGTACGTCACCGATGGGCTCCATTTAATAGCAACAGAAAAAAGTTAATTCTAGCTAATCTAGATGTTGCAGACATGAGTTCCCAGCACATCTCCACTTCAAACTTCAAAGGACTGATTAATTACATGCATGTTTACACAATCAAATAAGAGCTACAACAAAGTTCGACATGTGCCATCGGGAGCATGGGATCTTGAATCAATTTATTAACATTTACGTTCAATTAATGGATAATCTTTAAAGTAGGGGGAATATAATGGGGTGGTATATTATACAGGAGCAGTTCAAACTTGAGTCAAGTAATAATTTGAGTTTCAGTATTGAAGCTTGTTAATAAGGGTGAGCTTAGCTTTCTTTAGTTCCATTCATGAGATGTCAAGCCGGCTCTTTTAGGGATTTCAGAATCTAAAAACAAGTCGACAAACCCAAATTTCTTTTATTTTTTTTCGCCATCCAAAGACTCTATTTGGACGTCCTATTTGTCTTATAAGTCTCATCGATCTACTGTTTGTTTCACTGTTTGATAGCAGATACCCCAACTGGCCTATAGTAGATATATTTTGTCAATGAGATTCTAATTGGGTCGAATAAGGCTCCTCTTTGCAAATTTGATAATTAACAATTAAGCCGTCCTGGTAAAAGACTTATGAACATGTCGAGCTGTTGATCAAAATCCTCTCCGACCTGCCCACCTCTCTCATCCCTTTTGCTCGTGTCACTAAACATATATCAACCGAAAACACTCTCAACTACCTCATTAAGTGAACAATTGTTGTCAAGATCAAGAGATGGAAGACGTACGAATTAAGAAGACGGTGTATAAGAGGAACAGAGTACAGAGAGAGAGAGAGAGAGAGAGAGGCGAGGCGATAATACATGCAGGTCTCACCGAAATACAAGTTGAAAGTAAATGGGCTAATTAATATATGATGGATGAATCATAAACATTATTTGATAGGGGGAAGGGCGGCATCGGGCCCATCGTTTCCAGAAGTAGCAGTACTCCGCCTGAAAAGCTGAGTTCCGAAGACGAAGAAGCCGAAGGCATGCCCCAGGACAGCCGCGAGGAGAACCCCAATGTTGAAGGACATAACCGCGAGCATAACCATGTAGGAAAGCCCCATACGGAGCGCATGCAATCCCGTTTGCGCCACTCCCGCCGCCGCCGCCCGGTTCGACCATCTAGATCGGACGGCCGATAGCAACTCCGCCGAGACGGCCAGAGCAAAAACGACGAAGAGAGCCAACACGTACATACCCAATCGGTCGTACCCGGGCCAGCCGGAGAAGAGAACTTCCACGTTTTTTCCCCAGAAAAAGGTCATATGCATCATCGTCATCGGTTTGCCGTCCCCCGGCATCCACATATTGCCGTCCCCGGGCATCGGCATGCCGCCGTCTCCGGGCATCCACATATCGTCCCCGGGCATGGGCATCATTATCTACGTCGGCCAATCCACGATCTAGATAACTTCGGCAAGGCAGGGAAGAGGGAAGAGGGTGCGGCGTTTATTCGAAGAGGAAAGGGCGAAGAGTTCGAAGATAAATAGAGATGTTAGAAGAAGACGACGATGGACAGCAGGTCTGAGTGTTCGACGAAATGAACCTGAAAGAGAGAGAGGACCGAGGCTTCGAGGTGGGTTTGTATTCACTCACGCATTTCATCCATTGACGACAGACTGAGCCGTTGCAAGCTAGTCACGGCGCCGAATTACGTTTCCGTCCTCGCTGATTGGAGTAAAAGACGGATCATCAGAGACGTGAGACACGCGACGGTGACACTGTGAAGGGCTCTGTGGTCATTTTATAATAGCGTATAGACAACGTCAGAACTCAGAAGGTGACGGCAGAAAAGTCTCTCTGTCATCGTCGTCGTTTACGAGGAACGTGTAACGGGACCTTGGAATGTAGTAGCATTGGGAGAAATCTGGACGGTTAACGGCCGGAAGTGGGCCCCCACTTTAATTAGACGGAGAAGGGTGGGCCATCACCCATAAATTTTCTCGGTTGACTGGACTAAATGACATCTTTCTTTTGAAACTTCAACTCGCTGCTGGAGCCCAAACAGGAAAGATATTTATAACCTCTGACGACGAAGTTGCCCGGAGGCCTAGAGAGGGGAGATGCAGGGAAGGGAGTAAAGGAGGGTAACTTTCCGAAGGTTTGTGTTGATTTTTACGTGTTACCTACAAAAGTAAACACTTTTACAGGTTTCATGTAGTTGAGATTTGAGTGCTTATAGCATCTTTTTCCATTTGTCTTGTGTAAATTGCTTTTATGGTTCTTTTGGCATTGAGGTTTGAGTGCTTAAAGCATCTTTTCTTTTCTCATGCAGAGAGAGGGAACCAATTCACGGAACTTTGCAGGTTTTTTACTGTTTTTTGTTATCGTTGTGGGCCGTTAGAGATTTTCTCGTATTGCCTCCCCAAGCTAAGTAGGAGGCACTTTGAAGTAATTTTATCCGTCTTCTTCTTAATGGGGACATAAATCAAGACACTTTTGGTAGTAATCAACCTTACTCAACTTCTGGTAATAAATTTGGGAGTGTTTTTACTCCAACATTGATCCAAATAATATCTAACTGCAAACCCAAATCATCTCCAGGGCTTGACCTATTTATTTCATAATTTCTTCATCCAAACTAAAGCTTCTGAAAAACAAGACTAGAATACTATATCAGATACAGGCCAAAGGTCTCATGGCTTGTCAAAGTTTTACATAAAACTATTCTAAGAGCTACAGTGTCTAAACCGAGCATCTCCGGAAGAAAGCCTTCGACCGGTAAAGAGACCAGTCTCCTGAAGTCCGAAGGTTGTTCAGAGTTCAAGAGTATACAACAAAGTTCTGAGAGTTCAGTTGCTTACACTTCGATTTTGCGTCAAAACACAGGTTGCGCCTGCGTTTTGCCCCACCACCAGTTCGGCTGCTTGACCACATCTCAGCATTACTTTTCCCGACATTACTGTACCCCTGTGCTCACAAAATAGAACACCTTTGGATCCCAAATGCAGAGAAAAATCTTCGCCCTGTGGGCCATAAATGCCAGAAGAGACCCATCCGTGGTGCCGGTTCGGGAACTTCATCCAACTCCTCTTTCTCGGTGTTTTCTATCTCACTTTGATTCTGCTGCTTTTCAAAATTTCCATCTTCTTCCAAGCTGTTACCCACCACTGAAATTTCTCCAGGTTTCTTGTCAAATACCTCTGAAATTTCTCCAGGTTTCTTGTCAAATAAACCTTTGAACTGCCTTCGGGCTGTCTTTTCATTTTCCTGCTTTTGCCGGGTTACGTCAAAATACACTCCCAGGACAAATTAAACTTAAAAATGCAACAGTGGGAAGTATTTTACCAGCTCCTCTTACGAAGCTTTGCAAGAGCTGCAGTGGCATCGGGCTCTGACGATTTATCAACAGTTATCATCTACAAAGCAATAGACCATTACTTATTTATTTAAAACCATTGCCCATGCGCTCAAAATAAAAATAAAAAAAAATTACCATTTTAAAGTCTTTCCTGGCTTCATCAAAGTCTCCTGCTGACATAAATGCAATTCCACGGCGGTAGAGAGCTTTCACATGAGCAGGACTTGTATCTAGTACCTTTGTTGTCCATCGAGCATACAAAACCAAGACAACTCAGTTGAAATTAACTTTCACGTCCACCTAGATGCTTTGGTCTTATATGGCAGAAAAATAATCCTACGCCCTCAAATTTCAGTGTGATTCTTAATGATATACAGTAATTTTAGAATCAACTACACCCATAACAAAGGATATGGGAACATCACGATAAAGAAGAATTAGCTCAAGAATACTTACAGACACAAGAATCACCCCAATGTCACTCGTATTCATGAAACAAGAAAACAGTTTTAAAGAAAAAGCGGCTCAATGTATAGAGAAGGAAGCTAAAACCTCTTTCCGTAAAGCACCCCTTTTTAAGCTAAACATCCTCTCTTCTTTTATTAACAAAAGTGATCTTCAGGTAAACCGTGTGTTTGAATATCATAAGCAGACATGGCAGCATACAGGAGGATCACGCGGATCGGTACCAGCATAACTATAACAACATTTTTCTTAAAATATTAAATCCCATATCCTAATGAAACTCAAAGCTAAGAGCTCACAAATTATAAAGCCCACCTGACCATTGAGCTAAAAGCAACTTAAGTTTTGAATAGCATGAATATCAAAACCATTCATTTCTTTCTGCTCACGCTTTTGCTATAATAGTCTACAGCCACTTGCTTAGATGAATTCTAACTAACGTTATTTACTGAAGAAGAAGTGCACAACCTATTAAAAGAAAAGTGTTTCATAAAAGTACAGATTGGGAACACAGGCCTGGCCTGCAGAACATAGAAGAAGCCGACTCTATGTACCTTATTGCATGCTTCAATTGATTTCCGATGCTCACCCATTTTCTGGTAGCAAGCTGCTACATTCAAATGTAGAGAATTCTACAAAAATAAAAAGACAAAAAAAACAGAAAAATGGTTAATATGGTGGAAATCTGCATGAAACTGCAGCAAGTTGAACATGAGAACATATACTGCTAACTGCCACGTGCCAAGGTCGTTTCCTACGATTTTTTATTCTCTCAAAAAGAACCAAGAAAGAGTTGACTAACAGCTCATTTATGCATACCCTAGAGTTCAAAAAGATTTTGCCTTCCTCATCATCTTGTGGGTTAACATGGTTATACTCTCGAAGCACCTGATGAACAAACACAAAATGGATGAAAAATTTTACAGAATAACATTAAACCAAAAAAAAAGAAGAAGAAAAATCTAGTGCTGGTTCTCCTTCACATGAGAATTACTGCAAGCAAAACAAAAGGACATATCAAGTACAAGAATTGTTCAGACAAACATACATGAGAGCTGACAAAAACAAACTGTTTAAACGGTATTACACAACAATCATAGACAAGAAAAGAGTGGCGGATTTGCCCAGAGATGCATGCCTTGTCATACTTGGCCTTGGCAAGTTCAAATTTCCCTTCTTTAAAAAGCCTGTTTCCCTGAAAATGAAACAAAATACATAATTAATATGACTTTAACACTACAATATACCATAAACAAAACAAAATTCACTCATCCCTTTGAACAATTAAAATTATAAATTGATATAACAAAGTTCATAAGGGACTGATGGACACTCTCCTGTATCATCTCATTATGCAACCAAAACAACTCAAACAAGATATCTGGAGTGCATGAGCATTGTATTCAAGATCTCAGATATACAGACCAAATATGCTGGATAGAATCACTTTTATTTTTTGGAACTTCGGTGATCTTTTTAATAAACTTGTGAAAAACATGATATCCTGAGCAGGAAGTTTGAAAAATCACAGTAACAATAAGAATAATATAAAAAGTGGCAAAAGATTTACAGAACTGGCTAACATACAATGCTCTTAATTTTTTCAGCTTCATCCATGATATTTTGGAAAGTGAGACCAGTCCATTCCTGTAAAATGAATCAGCACTATGGATAAGTAAATGGAGTAAATTAAAAACAAATATACTTGCATGCTTTTATAACCATAATGAAGGCAGAAAGACACGACCAGGTCACTTTAAGTGTGAATGCCAAGTTAGATGATACACAAAAACATTCCTATGGTGGAAACTCCATGCTCTCTCATCAAGTGGAAGTGAGGTATGCCACAAAAAAAAGATGGAAGGAGGCTTAGGGATCGAAAAGCTGAAGGCAATGAATTTTTCCCTCCTAGCAAAGTTGCTTTGGAGGTTCTGTTCTGAGAACCATCACCCTGAAATACTAAAACATGAAACAAGCTGCCCCCACCTTAACCCAACAATTTTCCAAAACAATGTAGATTTTATGTCACAGGGTTAGAGCTGGAAAAGCAATGCCAGCCTCTCCTTCCAATTTTTCAAACTAGACAGAAATAAAAAAAAATCACGGTAAAATACTGAAGATTACCAAATGGTTATGAATTCAGATGGCAGATAAGTAAAAAGAAATTTGAAAGAAGAAAAGATAGGACAAGTTTCTGATCTCATGAAGATATTAGAGAGCATGTCAATCTCAGGCCAAGGCAAGATTTCCCCAATTTGGAGGCATGCAACATCTGGGATGAGGGCACTTCTACTGTATGGTAATGCATGTAAAATTAGAGTAATGCTATGGATACTGCTATGGGGTACTTTTTCGGGTACATGCTGACGTGGAGCACGGAGTCCACCATGAGTGATGCCAGTCATTCTTCAATGTGTGGCATCCACATCAGCATGTACCCGAAAAAGTACCTTATGGCAGTACCCATAGCATTACTCGTAATTATAATGAGATAGACAACAGAAACTATTGCTCCTAAAAAAGTTCTTCAATTTAAATTCATAGCTTCTCGCAGGAAGGCCTTCACTTGTCAGAACCTGCAGAGAATAGGCCGATTATAACAAGCAGTCTGTGAAATCTGGAAAAGTTAAAAAACTCCAGCCCACATACTCAATATTCCCCTTCATGGGGTCAGTACCAGGAAATTTGGCATCCATATATGCCTCCTATTCAGGTGCACCTCACGGACTTGACAAAGCCAGATGAGTGGCACTAGAAAGCAAGTATGGTCATTATCCTATGAGGCTTGAAAAGAATAAGAGAAAAGTTGATAATCACTGAGGTTTTCATCACCATCAATTGACCTTCCCAAACTCAATGATTAGGGAGAATCTGGAGGCTCATAATGACCTTTAAGGAACAAGGACACTCAGTGTCCTCCTCATGCAAAAACCACACCACTCAAGTGGCTGATTAAAACTGAACATCAACCGCTCCTCCTGGGTATATGCACTTGTTTTAGTTGGAGGAGGCATCAGACAGAGCAATGGTGTAATCCTTCTCATCTTGATTTTATTATGATGAATCCCCATTTACATACCTTAGGCATTTCAAAACCAAGCAATTCAATTTCCCATTGAACATGAGCACCTTCAGGAACATTGTTGGGCCTGAACATAAAAATAATAAAGTCAAAAAAGAATTAAGCTTATTCAGCAAAATAAATAACACCAGAAGCTCCCACAAAAAATAATCCACGGGTTGCTAACCTAGGAAATTTATCATATGCATAATCAGGAGGACAAGTAACAAGAGCTTTCTCTCCAGGGAGCATTAGCCGTACACACATTTCAAGGCCCTCAGGAACCTGTAAGACATGCACAACTTGTAAAGCATTTGTCATTAACAGGTACAGGCACTCACTGAAGATAGCTTAACTGAATCTTATTCAGAATAAAACTGTCCCACATAAAGTGCATTTTTATAAAACTCACAAGTCCTTCTCCAGAACCAAACTCCAAAGGCTCTCCATAATTATCAACTCTTGTGTCATAGAATACAGTTCTTTCTTCATTGAGAAGCATGCCCTTATAATGAACACGAAGAAGACTATCATTAAGGGGACAGTCCATTGGAAACTCGCCTAAAAAAATTTTGAAACAGCAGGTTAAACACTAAGCCAAGAACATGAAACTGAAATTCATAGTAAAATAAAGCATGACGAGAAAAACCTTTTTTACTGATATGATGATATATGATGACATAATTATAATATAAAGAAAATTGTGGATTGCACAGTCATTTAAAAGTAAACTAGATAGAGAATGCTTCAATCTCTTGCTCAACATCATCACTATATGCATTGGTGAGAAAATGAAACACAATGTCATGCAGAAAAACGTAAAAAGGAGGCAAAGTACACTTTTGAACTTACAAAGGGAACCAGTATAATTCTGAGATTAGACAATTACTACTAGAATCATTAGAGAACAAAAAGCAACCTCGGTTACACCAACCACAGAAAAAAGCTGGACCTCCAGAGTCACTTAAGATTATGCAATTTGCTAAGGGTTTAAACACAAATTCGGGTTAGTTTTCATTTCTCGTCAAGCAACAATCCTGTCATACTTTTGAAGGATAATGAATGGGAAAAAGGCCCAAATTGAAAACCTTCAAGAGAAATTTACCGACGCCTAGTTTGTGTTACTAGCCTATCCTGGGTAAAGGGGAGTACTGAGAGAAAACAGTCTCATATTTAAAGGTTTTCAAGAAAAGTAAATGACTTATAAGGTTAACAAAAAGGTCTCCTCCATGGCTAACCTTTTCAGTTCATAACAAGGTTCAAACATAATAGAGTTTAGATATTTAATTGACTTTTGACGAGGCAAAATGGTTACTGCAAACTAGGTTGCTTAGCACCTTCCTTATACATGCATAACACTAAGATCAGCAGGAAATTATGAGAAAAGCTAATCCACGAAAAGAAGCCGTCCTTGAAAAACACTTCATTGTGTAGGTATGCACATGTAAGTGTGTTTTAAATTGGTCAAGTTCACTACTACTTTAGATGAAAGACAGAAGTCAAAAGGGTGAGAACCTTTTCCATCAACAATGCGGCGTTTTATAAGGCGACCATCACCAAGCATGTCCCGGACCTGTCAATAAATAATTTGAGAGTTAACTGAGAAAGATTTAAATAATAAAAAAATTAAAAATTTGAAGTCACAAAAGAAAATGATACTACCCCTGCCAACTTGTGAATCCAATTCTCCATCAGGAGAAATTTATGAATGAAAGGCTATGTTGACTACAAAGAACTAAGAGATACCTGAATAAAATGAACCAGTTCAACTTCAAACTGAATTTCTTCAACACCATCTAGCACAGGCATAAATGGAGACTGAGTCAAGTATGAACTGCTAACAAAAATTATTGCCTTCTCCCTTCGAGTCATGGAGCCAATGCCCATTTCAAGCCCTTTTGGCACCTAAACTAAAAAACAGAAATAATATATATTATGCAAACAAAAAGATATATATATAATTGAGAGTAAATTGATCCAGACCATCAAAAGTGTTGCTGCATAAAATCTTTCACTCATTTGAGGAGGTAGATATTTACTGGATTTTTCTGCTACACTTAAAATTCAGTTCTCCATTCTAACCCCCAAAAATTTCTGAAGTTCAACTAAAAACAAATAATGCAACAACAAGGTAAAGACTGGATGGTAAGAAAGAAGTATGAGCCAAATTGTCCAGGTCATTAAATCATGACCTAGTGACTAAATAAAGCAAGTACCGTCAACCTTGAAGGACTTAAGCCCACATCCCCTTGTGCAGTTTTGCAATATTTAAGTTTTCACAAACCTCTTCTTTTCCAAAAGTGAAGAAAAATGGCTCTCCATCTGTGTAAGAAAGAATTACAGTTCCATCTCCTGCCTTTGCAGTAATCCTGATAGAAGGGAATCAGTTTTAGCTAGATCTTCAATATCGTGAGTTTAAAAATTCACATTGCAAATCCAAAATGTTACAAAAATTAACCAAGCTCTGCACATAACAAAGAACCAAAACTGATAAATACCAAATGTCATCTTATACTTTAAATAAGATAAGAATATAGTGACACAAATGCCAAGCTACTGAAACATATTAATCCTAATATGATGACAAAACAGGATAATGGAAGAGAGAAACATTTACCATGACTTTACTTCATATGGTTCCCTGGGAGATTCCCAACTTTCCCCTTCAGTTATTATCTGCCAATTGAGTACAAATTTATGCACATAAACACAATCGAGTGGTGAATTTATAAAGTCAGGTAAATCACTTCAGACGACTAAGCCCAAAAGGCAAGGCTAAGGTGCTTATTTGATTCTTGAGAGCATTTCCATCTTCGTCGGACATGTGCTGGATACCAACTAACATAAAGAGGTTTGAGACACTAAAAGGTACAATTGGCACCCTTTGCTTTATTCTTTGGTTTCTGCATGAGCATGCAGAACAAACAAGCAGATATTTACCTCTAATTAATTCACTGTAATTTTACAACTTTTGACTTCAGAAATCTACAAGCTACTGAAAAAATCAGTCCTAGCAATATAACTTGCAAAATTTGCACTCTGTTAACAAATTGACTTTAAAGAGGCAAATATGCATAAATTTGAAATTTGTGGGCCTCCATCACTTGGCAAGTTTAATAATCCGAGAGGCCTTGCAAAGTGACAAGCAAATGACAGAATCCATGGATAATAAATGGCCAAGTGAGAAGTAAATGAACTTTAGTATACTTCTAAAACTAAATAAATCCACAATGTTATGAGACATTCCAAAACTTGTTGTATGGTCCACTAGAGATCCTCTGGTAAGTAATGACCATGCCACTTTAAAGAATCCCACATATTATTAATATATCAATTGCACTTTTACTTCAAAAGGCAAAGAAATGGCTACACATTGATCAATTTACAAACTTAAAAACCAAATAACAAATTTATACCACTAAGAAGTATATATTTTAAATTATTTTTGTTCAGAAACTACTGTTCAATATAGAGCACATTAAAAGTGCAAGAGACACTTAATGGCATGATAAAGTTTGCCCATACCTTTTTCAAAACTCCCAGATCCTCACTGATGACCTGAAAAGGCAAAAAAAAAAAAAAAAAAAGAACTCAGTTCATTTGTATGCCACCAGCATAGATCAAAATTTCACCATACTTCCGTAAATCATGGACCACAAAAATATCTAAGGAGCTACACAGTGACAATAACCCAAGACCTCCTATTACAAACTCCCCCATGTAACCACTGAGTTTTGCTAAAGTTCACAAAAATACACGGATTTCTACAGAGATACAACTCACAGCCAAAGATTCTCAACAGAACAAATAAACTACACAACAAACCCAAGATGATAAGCAAAGACCACATTAATTCTTCACCAGAGAAGAACAAGTTGACACCCTTGCTTCCATAAGAATCTACAGCAAACAGATTCCCATGAAGAAAAAATTCGTATATTTACTAGAACCATTTAACAAAAATGAATTCCAAGTGTATTCTGGGCGGTATAAGACACTTCACTACTCTCAGGGTCAGAAATTTTTAAAAGTCTCCAAGTGAACTCATTTGTTTATCATAAAGAAATAACAATTGCACCGGAAACTCGACAACTCTCCCACTGTGGACCTTTCAATTCTGGCACATGTGAGAGGACATTTTCAACGTTAATTCACAATGTCAGGAGAATCAGTTGGACATTAATACGATGTTCAGCAGGATGCAAAAAGGATATTCAGCTTCTTTTAAACCTTTTACTCAAACAGGAAACAAAACAAAGATAAAACTACAAAAAGAGGGAGAGACCTTGGAAAAAGGCCTTCTTCCTGTTCTTTACTTGTTGATCCACTGAGCATGATTTGAGATTAATCGAACACTTTGATGGAATAAGAAAAGAACAAATAATAAAGTAAAATAACATTAAAATTTTATGAGTATTGAACATGTAATCCTTGCCCTTGAGAAAAATTTGCAATAGCATCCAAAAATTATTATGTTGTAGTAAAATTATGGAAGTTGGATTGCATAAAAGCTAAACAGCACGAAAATAAAAGTGCAGTGGGTGCAATAAATTTCTTGCCTTCACTTTGAAAAAGTCTATCATCTCAATCTCAAAATGGAGTTCATCATCTTTGGGGAATGAATCTGGAACTGCAACTGGACAATCTTCCTCACCATAGTGTAGTTCTGGTTTCATTTTAAACTGAAAATTAAAAGAGCAAAAAAAATTTTAAATGATCATAATCACATTAACATTTATCAAAATCAAAGGAGGCACCAGATCTTTTAAAATTTCAACAAAAGTAAGAAGAATGGAAACACAATAGATGACTTTAGGAAAATGTGCCTGCGTGTTTGTGCACATGCAAGCATGTAACAGAGAGAGAGGAGGAGCCAGAAATTATCATGTCACAGAACCAAAAGATGACTTCAAGAAATTACCACGGCCACTTCACCCTTTGACATTGTAGGAAGTCCTTCCAACAACCCAAGTAGCATTTTGCTCTTACCCAGAACATATTTTATCAGACGACCATTGCCTGTAAATTGAAATGAACAAGCTATTCAGAAGTTGCTACAAAACATAAAAAAAAAAAAATCCTTTTTTTTTTTTTGAAAGTTTACAAAACATCAAAAATTGACATCAACATTTCGTAGAACAGCTACAAATAATTAACCAGAGTTCTCAACTGTAGAAGTCCTGTATGCACCCAATCTTTATAAGGTACTTGCGATACTATAAGCAAGTGCCATTGTACATTCCAGTGCGAGAAAATATGTAATTCATATTGGTTAAACATCTAAATAAACTGGCAGGAGATCACCTCCAAGTTCCACTCTGGATGATTCAACGATTACTCCATCCAATGTTCGGACTGTGCAATGAAATATAACCTGCATGGTTGGAGCTTCTTCAGATATTGTTAAGAAATAAAGATATTCGACTTAATTGCTGAATTTGGAAGAGTTCATATAATACGGCTATACAATAGCCGTTAGCGCCACAGAATTGTTTTTGATAAATGTTAATGTGATTTTGACCATTTTAAATTTTTATTGCTCTTTTAATTTTCAGTTTAAAATGAAACCAGAGCTACACTATGGCGAGGAAGATTGTCCAATTGCAGTTCCAGAAGAACAAACCTGATAACCGTCCGCAGGTCTGGAAGTTTCATCTCCTGGCCTTATGGCAGCCTTCATCAAGCTACCCGGAGTAATTTTCTTCTTCCTATTTTATGAGTAAAAACCATAAGTTGGACAAAAAATATATCACATGGCTAAAAGATTCATTTCAAAATGAGCATTGAAAAAATGAACACCGAAAAACATTGTGCCACGTACGATGGCAAGTACAGGCGTCCACTTAGCCTTTACGAAAATGAGTAAAAAACTGAAGCGACTACAATGCTTAGAGTTTCTAAGTTCAATAAATTAATTAGCTAAAACATATCAAAGGTACCTCTTTTCATCGGGCGTGAGAGGTTTCTTCTTCTTGGGTACGTATTCCTGCGGAGTATCGTCTTCCACTGCCATCTACTTATTAATCCAGTCGAAGAAACTAGGGGAGAGTAGTAATTCCGCCCGAAAACAAAAAAAAAAAATGAGGACTTCTGGACTTGTGCTGCTATGCAGAACAATCGCACACACCGACCACCGCCAATTCTAGGAGTATAGCTGACAACGCGTATCGCGCGCAGCAGCGCCCAAGGGGAGTAGCTCAGTGCAATTCAGCGTTCGTGTCCGATGACGAATACAGTTCTCAGACCATTTCACCTTGCCTTGGTCTCTCGAAGCGAAGCGAATCAGAACATGGCTAAAGAGGACACACCAAGGGCACATGGTTTGGCCGAACGAACGAACAGCCGCCTCGTCATTTCCGATACTCGAAAAGGATTTGGTTTCAACCTTTCGGGTGCGTATCGAACCGTTGACTGTGGAATCCGGTCGAGTGTGAAACTCTCCGGACGGATCGGATCTATTGGTGCGGCGCACCGGTACTAACTACCACCATGGTTTTTACCAATTAATGTCTACTGTTCACTAATTCTTCCTTGTTTTAAGATTTTTTTATAGTTTATGTAATTTTGATATTATATCAAATCATAAATATTGAAAATATATCAAAAATTTTAAATTATTAGTAAAACTCAGGAGAAAAGAGTTATATTCTTGTAGATATGAGATAATTATAGTGTAATGGATCAAATTTTATTTAATGTATTCTCCATGGAAATGTATTTCTATATCTATATTAGGATATCCTTTTCCATATATTGTGAGAGAAGATCATGTACAAGTACTTGTTGTACTAAAAACTAAATCCAAATGAGAAATGACAGGCATGTTTTCGTATATTATTATGATACTAGACACATTATTGCATTTTTATTCACGCCATTCTCTCGTTCGTTTGCAAATCCAAAACATTTCTGGCAAATTTAATCTTTTAATTTAATCATCTATAGTTATTGAATGTAAAAATCAAACAAAAAATTATATTAGATAGAAGGAAATTTATTTCAATAATGTTTAATTAGATTAGGGCCATCAATGGGTCAAGTGAAAATATAAGAAAGAGAAATATATTTATAAGATTGGAAAAAAAAAAAAAACTAATGGACCACGTCGGGTGGTTGAAGTTGGACCATCTAATAAATTTGCCAGAGTCAATTGGTTAGGTCACGATGTTAATTGGCTTGGAGCTTATATAAATTTGAAGTGAGAAAAATCGTTCCCTTTAAATATTAAAATAATGTAATAAAATTATCGACGTATATTATATAATATGTCATGTTTAAAGGTATTACGAAAAGTGGAATTCGTGACGTTTTCCTACACTTTATAGCAAATAGTTCGCTCTTGCCTCAGAAAGTCCGCGAGCTCGTCGTCTCTTGTAACCCAGCGACAAATAACAAGTGACAACTCTCAAGATTTCCGCTGATAATATTCGCTAAAGCCCAAAGACTGATTTATCTACGAGCGGATCCGTTTAATCCATACACGAGACATTCGGCCCAACGAAATACATATGCTATTTCGGCCAACGCTGAATCTCATCACAAGTGCCAAGTAATATGTTCAGACGTAGAACGCAAGCATCTGAAAGCACAGAATCCGAATCTTAATAAAAATAAAAAATAAAGGATTTAAATAAGATATACGCTTTTAACTTTTAAGCAAAAATAATACTTTAAATAAAACTTTTGTAAATGATCTAAATAAAGGAGTAAAGGACTAGTACCAATTGTTGATAATAAGACCCTTTAGAAGTTGAAGTATGAGTTCAGATCTTTAGCAAAGGCAAAGGAATATATGCACTATCACGGGTATAATCAACACCAAATGGAATTTTTAGCGTGGCCACACTTTTTGGCCTAAACAATAACTTATATGGTTGTTAAATCAAATATGGATTCCTGTGAGGCATCAAATTAAATTATTGATCCCACATCCACAGTTTAGTTGCTTGGTCTTCCCTAGAATCAACTTGTTGATATATTTTCCTTTCGTAGAAGGTTGAGGCGACTAGGATCTAACGCATATAATGGCACTAAGATACCAATCTGAAGAAAAACGAAAAACCAAAATCTGTAAACGCTCTTACCAGTAGCACCATCATCACATGCACCCTTTATTGAGATGAATTGAAATTCAAATCAATCAAATCCAACCCCACCCACGTCCCCAGAATCTTCATGCATATCAAAAGACATACCTAATCCGCCTCCCCATCCCCTAAAAGTCCCAGTCCCGTCTAAAGAAAAAAAAGTTAATCTGCAGCAAAGCGAGGATAAAAAAAGGAGAAAAACGAAAAGCACGCGGTAATCTAGATGTAGCCATTTGTAGCAGTTGTTACCAACAGAGATAACGCTTCAATTTGTCGCGATCGACATTAATTGAAGCAAAGAGAGACTTAACTATTATAACCAACAAGCAACAATCATACGGCTAAGAGGGAAACAAGTTAAGGTTTAATTAATCTGGGGATTATGTAAGCCGAGGATTGTTAATCAAGTGGAACGAGTACCGGGTGACGGTAAGGCAGGTCGGCATCACGGTCACTCTCCTACCCTATCCATCAAAATAATTTAACCCCCAATTGTTTAAGTGCCCACCAGATAGACCCACATCACACCTAGTGGGGAAGATGCGTACGCTTCACGGCTGGAGGCAGTACCCCGGCCCCCGAGACGCAGTCCTGAGACTGGGGGCGAACCTGGGGGTCCTCTTACTGCTGACCCATGTTCGGTTACGGAGAAGAAAGTAGGAGGAAGGTTGTTCACCAAACCTTAATTACAATTATTTTTTTTAACTACTGTATTCCGTGTGACTTTCACAGCGCGACGGAAAGGAACTTCAACAACCCACCTAATCCTGCGGTCACTTCCCCGACTACCCTCCTTGCTTTCAAGTAGCCCAACCAAACTGGAACTGATATGGGGGGAAAGATCAGTGTTGAATGATATATAGTCGAAAGTAGTTAAATATAAATTCGGAAACGCAGAGGGTGAAGCAGAAAAAGGAAGGAGAGATTGGGCAACAAGAGTTGCAAAACAAACGGAGGGGAGATCAAGGGTGTTGGAAGGCGAGTTCAGGGAATCTATACGGAGTCGGCCTCAATGGGTGAAGGTAGCATTCATTTAGTCACAAGGGCTGACATGCAGATCCTCACTACCACGTACGTGCTCTGTGCGTTCCTTAAATTGGCGAGTTAACAAGACGAGCAGCAGCACTTGGCAATTGCGGGGGTATATTGAATGGGGGATCACTTTCCCCCTATTTCCCCCCCCCACACGGTGGAGGAGGGAAACCCCTACGTGACAAGTCGGCGAGAGTCTCTCAATAGCCTATTTAAAGACCTCACGCGTCTTACATTAAAAGGATACGAGTTCAGTTCCTCTACTGCTGAGTCCGTCCTCCACTTCCACCCGCCATTAATGAACAGCCTTCCAGAGGTACAGGCTACAGAGTGACCCCACATTACGTTTTTCCGGCCACCAATGGATAGGGTCGCATGTGCAGAAGGGACGGGTCTGAACTCTGAAGAAACCTCTCATGCCACATAGTGACACAAGTCACGGAACCGATGACCCCTCCTTTAATTCCCTGTCCCCAGGTCTCACCTTCCTGACCAAAACTGTTGGTTGGTTAACACCCCATCAGAAATTAATTCATTCGAAATCTCGAATAGCCATTCGTGAGACTCTCTTTTAACTTGCCAAGTAACATTATTGCTAGTGGGGCCAAGACCAAACCAACATTGAATTCGAAAACTTTAATCAAACCAAAAAAATCGATGCAACCCTGTATAAGATATCAAATTTCAGAGGGGACTGGTCGTACGAAGAGAGGGACACTACAATTAGTTGAAGAAAAACCGGAGTAGAGTGAAATAATTGGAGCAGATAACATCGGATGGAGGCTTTCGACAAGAAGACAAAAGAAAAGCCAAGAAAGCAAGAAATCGGAGGGAAACATTCCTTAAAAGGAGGATAAGTGTCGCACTCGCACATCTCGTGATGTCAATTACAGCCTACATAAATTATAAAACCCTCCAACAAACGGGGTACTTAAAAGGCAATAATAACATGATTGCATACCACTACTTCCCAAGAGAGAGAGATGGAAGAGCTCGAGAGAGCGGCGTGCACTTTATATTATGATAGGGCGGGAGGGGGGGGCCATCAGAACAACAGCCGGCGGGACCGTCCTCGGCCGCTGGGGGCATCATTAACAATGTTATTAATTTAAACACGGAAAGCCGGTTACAGTCACAGGCTCGACCCGGTCAAATGAACAAGTCGGGGACCACCACAGAGAAAGGGCAGGGGAGATGGTGAATGAGATATCCAACTTAACAAACTGAAACGTACGGGCGTCCGTCGGGTAGAGTACTAGAGTGACACCCACTGACCCGAAGGCCACGACGCCGAGACGCTTCGCGCTGAAGCAAAGCAAAAACATCGAATCCTCGACGACGCCTCTTCTCTTTATCGTTTTCCTTTATACGCAATGAGTCCAAATAGCTTTTACCGCTTTATCGATAGAAACTGGGGAGAGAGCAGAGAGGGAAAGAGAGATTCACTCCCTCTCTGGGGGAACCCCGAGTCGGACCTTACAATCGGACCGACGAGACTCCTCGGCCCGGGAGAAAGACAGCGAGGCTCCCCCTGCTTCCAGCTAAGCAAGCACTTGCATGCGCCTTCCCCTTTTAAATTTCAATATCCCGAGGGAAACTGCATCCCCACTAAAAACTGGCGGGGTTTTAGTCAAAAACACAGCTGCTCCCGCTGACCAGTCAGTACAACTGTAATAACAGAGGCAGGTGCAAAGGAGAAGCAAAGCGGATAAACAAAATTTCAACAAAGAAAAAAAAACCTTCCAGTAAATAATTCATAATCAACATACTTTCTTTTTTATTACTTAATCGGCGATCGGTGACATTTTTTCTGGGCGGTTTCTCCCCCCTCCACTCTTTGGCATGGAAAAAAAACACCCGACAAAAGAGCAGCACAACATCCGGGACAAACAAAAACACCCCTCTAGAGACAGGCTTTATTACAAAATATGCCCCCTTTTTCCCCATCCATTTAATCCACTTCCTTTCCGGCTCCCCCTTGCGGCGGTTTAGGCTCTCTCCCCCCTAGTCCCCTCCCCTCCCTCCCCACCTTTTCCCTCTTCAGCCAAAAGAACATCTCTTATTGCTTTGTCTAATAAAAGTTGAAACACCTATCACTAAACCATATTTCCTTTTAACCCTTTTTTTCTTTCTTCTTCCCGTCCTTCGCCAAATCGAATGAAGAATTCCTACTGTGAGCTTTTTTTTTCTCTTTACCCTTTTTTCCTTTTCCTGTTCATACATCTTCTTTAACAAGCAACCCCTCTTCAGTAAGTCCATTCAGAGGGTAGGCGGATCTCTTGATTTGCGGAAGCAACGACGGGGCGGACAAGATTATGGCGCTTCGGCTGATGCAGGGGCGTAACAGGGCTGATGCGGGAAACAGGCGCATCTGTCCAAGGAACGACAACAGATAAACATCTCTAACAGCTCCGGCAGAACATATCCACAATAAACTACTCAAATTCACACGCAACAAAGTTCAACCGAACAGAGTTGTTTATCAGCTAAAATACCTTCCTGGTGGAGGACATAGCTCGGTTGAAAGCGAGGCTGAGCAGTACCCATTTCATCGAGATTCAGATTCAAAGCCTGGACCACTCTGGCAGGAAGAAGAACAGTCGAGCACGCTGCCAACAAAAAAGAAACCGCAAAATAAAAATCAATACCCAGGTTTTCACGGATTAAAACAAGGTCCTTTCAGTACAGAAGTTTCTCTCGCCGTAGAAAACAATACGGATTCCCAAAATATAGCTAAAAGAAGACCGAGAAAAAAAATCTTGCACTACCACATCGAACAGAGCAAAACAGAGACTCGAGAATGCTACAAGCAAATCATTTAGATAAAAAATACATCTGAAAAGCCCCGACCGAAACGAATTTAAATAACACAATAAACTTTCAGAAGAAACCCAAAACAACCAAAAACTGTTCCGCGATAAACTCACAACAGAAGCACAAAATTAGGCCGCAACAGAGGTCAAATAAGATACAAAACCTGGCTTCTTGCGAAGATCCGCAGCGTTGCCGACTCTCCTGGGCAAGAAAACACCAGTGCCGCACGATTCCCTTCTGTTACCAGGACCACCGAGAAATACAGCTCGCATGCCAGCACCAGGCTGCTGCTGCTGTTGCAAAGGGGGCCAAGCGGAAGCAGATAGACCCAGGGGGCGGCTGCATCTGCCGACGTTGTAGCCACCGGTGCCAGATCTTACCTTACTCGGCATCTGCTGCGGCAGAGCAACAGCAGGATTCGCCTTATTCGGCCCTCCCCAAACGGCATAGTTCTGCTGTTTCATTAGTTGTTGTTGCTTCAGCTGCTGAATCTGCGAAACAGAGAACATGTGAAAAGGCTCAGAATGCGATGAAACTAATCCAGAAAAAAATACAATAAAAAGTCAGGAAGAAAATTTCAGCCTAACATACGCCAGAAAAGCTGGATAAAGAATCCAGACGAATAAGCTTCCGATTCCTTGGGAATAAGCAGAACCAAATCCGCAAAATACCAAAGCAGCAAAGCTGTGGAATAACCAACAAAAGCTTCAAGATATTTACCTGGGTAGTCTGAATTTGCTGCTGAGTGAGATTTTGATTCAAAAAGTAGCCTGTAGAAGCCGGTTTCCTAGGAGGTCCCAAAAGCCCCCTTCCGTGAGATCTCTGAGCTTCGTCGTTCATCTTCATGCGCACAACTTGTCCTGCCGCCGCATAAAGCAAATCCCAGGCGTCCTCCTTATGGTTCAAAGGCGTAGAGGGGGGAGAAGACACCTGTGACGGTCCGTTGGGACTGTTGCGGCTAGAACCCTGGCTATGAGAATTCCAGCAATCCACGGCACAAAGAGTAGATTGGGGAGAACCGGCCATCACTCTCTGAAAGAGAAAAAGGGCAAAAAAAAAGAATGAGAAGATCGGTGAAAGGGATCTAAACTTCAATTAACAGAAGGATGTCTGACAAAGCGTCGAAACCAAAACATCCAACCGGTAGAGGAACGAACCGGCGAGGCGAGCTTATGATAGAAAAAATAAAGAGGAAAGGCTAGACAGGGAAATAAAAGGAAAAGCGTGAAGGAGAGGAAGTTGCGGAGAGACGGTAACACTTCCAACTCATGCTCACCTTGGTTTTGTC
This sequence comes from Aristolochia contorta, assembly GCA_022405105.1. Taxonomy (NCBI): domain Eukaryota; kingdom Viridiplantae; phylum Streptophyta; class Magnoliopsida; order Piperales; family Aristolochiaceae; genus Aristolochia; species Aristolochia contorta. Next base: position 36,964,302 of record CM039665.1, on the reverse strand, counting down.
TGCCTCGCAGGGAGTAGGAGCCAGACCCCGCTTGTCGTCGTCAACAAGCATGGAGTGAGCCATTTGGCGAGTTAAACCAGCGATGTATTCCTCCTCGTCGCTCTCTGTCTCGGTGGAACCGACCAAAGATTCGACGGGCGAACTCAAATCGGAACCGAAGGAGCTAAACTCGTAAGGGAACTCGCCCGGAAAGCAGACCCCAATCTCATTCTCTTTCCCCCTGTGCTTCTTCTCCATCAGTATGTCTTCCACCAAGAACTCCGAGGGAAGCCAGAACTCCCCATCATACAAATCCTCCGCCATCTTTAAAGCCCCGGAAGAGAACAAGCAGCCACGGCAGGAGACACCTCTTCCTCCTTGCTGTTTTCCTACGAAACAATAATACCCAGGACTGAGGGTCGGCCCCAACAAAAGCAAACCCCCTCAGAGAGGGAGAGAGAGAGAGAGAGAGAGAGAGGATAGAGGAGAGAGAGGAAGAGAGAGGAGAGAGAGGGGGGAGGTCGGTTTGAACTTTGAAGGGTGTGAAGGAATGTTGAGGGCAGAGCGAGGGAGCTTTATTAAGGTTTTCAAGCTCGGAAGGGGGGGCAGTGTTAATGAGCCGAGCCAGACGGAATTTTCTTTTTCTTTTCCAGAAAACAAAAGAGAAAAAGAGAAAAAATAAAATAAAAGAAGAAAGGAAAGAAGCTAAGTAAGTTTTTTGGTAAATAGAAAAAATAAAAAGGCCTGCATGACTGCAACAACTGGCTCCGGGGTCCTGGCTGAGAGGTTAGTACTAAGTGGTTGGAGCAGACATTTGTCCGCCTCTGAAACTCACCTGCCATGTGTTCCCATCTCACCCGCTTTTCCCTTCTCCCTCTCCTACACTCCTCTTTCACTTCATTTTCATCTTTCCTACATCCCTCTTCTTTCTTTTATTTTATTATTATTAATTACAAATTTTCATTAAAAAAATACGTATTTCACATCCCATCGTCGTGCCGTCGTGCGTTCGTGCGTCGACTGCCCGTCACGGTCGAGCGGCCGCCTGTAGAACGTAAGGACACCACATAAATCACTCGCCATCAATTAGGGTTAGGGTTCCGCAGTCCCGCATTTTAGATCTGTTTCCCCTCTTTCACCTTAATGACGTATTTACCCTCGCTCGCCTCTTCTCTCTCTGCTCCGTCGACTGTCACGCGTACTCCCACTAGACGGTCGCCTCCAGTTGTCTCTCTAATTAACCCCGAACTTTATGGAAACGAAGAAAAAGAAAAATCGCCACGCAGCCACGGAAGAATTAATTTACTTGCCACTTTTGCACGTCCCAATTCCGAATTTCCATCCCCAGAATGAGAAAACTCATCCGTAGCCTGGCCGCTTTGCGCTGACAAAACATGATTGGTCCGATACACCCAAATACTCCGAAATAACAATTTGTAGCTCAATGAATACAAACCCGATTGCACATAATTGAGCCTCCTTGTTTTATGGTCTTGCTTTTCATTTGATTTAATGAGCGTTATTGAGCAGTTAATCCTAAAGAAAAGTCTGAGCCTTTTAATACCGCTTTCTCTTCGTTGGCTCTATCAGTTCGTATTTGTTATAAACACGTTTTTAATCACTGCAGTTAATGCCTCCTCTCTTCCCTTTTCTACTCTGTTACTAAGAAACCGAAACTTGCAACGAGATGATGATTCCCTCGTCTCTGCACAATTGATCGTCTAAGGTGTCGATAAATCGAGTGTACATGGCTGTAAGCACGGGTTCCCGTGGATTTTATGGGCGTATTACCGATGGGGATAAATGAAATCGCATGGACTTTTATATTTAATTATAAATATTTGTCGTATTTTTTAGTTGTTTATTCTTGCACGTAAACTTATGTTATTAGTTCTATTTGGTAATCACATCAACTTTTTCCATTCATAGGTTATTACTTTGAATCCCTCTTATAGAAAGTCATAAACAATGTTATCGATAATAATAATAAATATATTATTATTATTAGTGATATTTATTAAGGACAAATTAAGGGTGACTATCAATTCTCACCCAATCAAATTGGAAGGCGTGAATTAGTCTATATTCTCACACGTGTACGTCCCGTTTGAAGGCTCATTTAATTTGAAAGTAGGAGCAAAGTGCAAACTAATTGGAACTTAAAGTAGGGTTTTATGGCAAAGTATATAATTAATAAAAATGATATTAGTACTGCATTATTTTACTTTGAGGTTTTACATCTGATGTTGCAACGTAGCTGACTGTCCTGGAAAATCTAGAATTTATTGTTTACCTATAAAATATGAAGATAATATTTTATTTAAAAAAAATAAAATCTCGTCAATTTTATTTTTAAGTTTATCTCTTATCTAGACTAGTGCAAAATGGACGTACCTCACGATGTAAACCCTTGCAAGATTACTTCAGCATAATTGACACCATAAACAATTCCATATGATGGGACAGATAAAACACAAAATAATATTATGTTGCATTAAAGTAGTTTGTAGGAATACATTCCAAGCAATTGCTACATAGACTCCGAGTGCAATTTTTGTCATCGGCTTTAAGCTCAAAAACACAGGTTTAGCACCAACTTCCACAGCGGAAAAGTTTGGAACTTTGAATGACGAGTTTTCTGTTGTTGACATGAATAATGAAAAAAAAAACCCAAAAATCTCTAAATATTTGGTTCACCTTTAATGCCAACAATTCAAAACGATTTCTCCCTTCTTTAATGCCCACATTTCAAAGAATAATTTCCCTTGGAAATATTTAAAGAAAATTTAATACTCCGTTGAAAATTTTATGAACCTTAAAAGGGAGACAAACGAGTAGGCTTCTCGTCTTTAAGATATTCCAATATTTTAAACTCATCAAATTAATGAGTTATGGTTCTAAATGATTTTTCCTATATACAGGTTTTGAATAATTGTTAAGACATTAATGCTTAGGGAGACAAAAATTAATTTCACCTGCAACTGCAATGTTGTCTTCCGAGAGAGGCGAATAAAATGCCTTCCATTAACAAACACAGGAAACACCCTAATAATGTGAACCATGAACGGATGAATCCGAGTCCAACAACGTTCATACATTTATGGTGCAATCAGATCCGCCAATAGGTGGGTACATGTAATGGTACAATAAAGCGCAGTCACTCGGGTTTTGCCTGGCCGGTGTAAGACCAATTTGACCAACGCACGAAGAAAGGAACCAAAAATTTCCTTCGAGCTCATTCAACGTCCCGGAAATATTTTGATGTCGTCCAAGATTAAAACAGCCAGTGTTGAGTCGATCTCATTGATTTCCCGGTCCTTCCGAGTACTTCCGACTGCAACAACAGATGTGAACCCGGGGCGGGAACGGGCAGAGTAGTGGCGCGCGCATAGAAACAAAAATTCCCCAGGGGTAGCGACAGTCGAGTCGAGTCGAGTTGCATGCCTTTATGGCTTATAGCGGGTGAAGCGCAGTTGGAATAAGGCTGTCAAATATCGGCGGGGATTTGAGATTTTGAGGATTTGAGGATTTGAACTCCAAATAAATACACGAAGACGAATTCAGAGGGTTCGGTCGGAGGTCAAAAAGCCTCGACTGCTATTGGTTTGTCGTCTCTCGTCAGTCGTTGCTGCTGCCATGGCAGGAGAGAGAAAGAGCGAGAGAGGAAAAATCCGAAAGCATGAGCGGCAACTGACTCGACCGCTCCTGTCCGGATTCCAGGCTCCATTCATGGAAGGAAATTTGCCACAGAGTAAGGAGAGAGGCGCCGATTAGCTTGTCTTTGTTTTCTAAACCGAGTAACTTCTCTGCTCTCTCTCACATGAACTTCGCATATAAAACATGTATTCGCGATCGAGAATTAAAATTATCGTCGATGAAGAAAAAGCAGCACGGAACCAGATCTGGATCTTCCGATGAGGACAGATGCACATGATGCGACTATGGCAGTGAGGCTTCCCTCAACCCTTCCTTTCTTTTACTACTTGCTTCATTAACTCGCTTGCTTTCTCTCTTCCTCCCTTACCGTCTGTAAAATTGCGAATTAAAACTCCGAGTCCCCGAGCTAAATCTGCATATTCTTTAGTTTTTTATGAATTTGGATAAAATCAACTATTCAAGAAAAGGTACCGACTACCGAGGGTGGGGGCGTGGGGCAGTCGATTTGAATCTGGAGATTCTGAGGATCTTTTTTCCGGTTTGTACAGAGACGATGCGTCCAAAAGCCATTAAATTCAATACTAGTTCCTTTGCCTTTTTACGTACCCTAGCCGTTTTGTCTCTGTTGAGCTCGAACACTGACGCTGACGATTTTCAATCTCTGATTTTTAAATGCTTCTTAGTTCCCTCCAGTGAATTCAATTCAATTCATTTCAAATCAGTTAATTCGTTCCATCCGGTCAAACCGTGTCGTGCGAACAGTCCTCCCGGCCCTACTTGCAGAAGAAACGGCTGTGCTCACTCTCTCAAAAACCAACAACCTCAAGTTGTCAACCCTTCCAACCTTTAGGAATCATGATGTTCGAGGGGAGTTTTATTTTATTTCTACGTTGCGAATCACTGTCAAGTCTCTAAAGTGGGAGAATGGAGTGGTAAGCAGGTAATGCATGCAATCACCCATGGAAGGGGGGGCCATGTCTGCCAGGTCAACGAGGCTCTTGCAATCGAAATTAGGGGACCCCCTCACCAGTGAGATGATGTTTCACCCACTCCTCATATGACTCCGTGAAGAAGCATTAATCATTAATTGGTAACTTCTGTCGTATACACTGCTCAGTGCACACACTCTCATTAGGCATTCTCTTTAACTAATTACGTCCTCAGGCGACAATTTAGGGTTTTGTGCTTTGCTTAACACCTAATAATAGTTCATCCAATCATGAAACTATTTCGACATTCATTTCTGCACATGCTTCCCTTCTTCACCCCTTGCTAATTACCGTCACATTAGGATCCCTTTTACTTGGTCAGTACTAATTCTATTCCCCCGAAGTTACTTTCTCTGATGTGTTAAACAGTTGATATAGGTGAAACTTAAACAACTGTCTTTCACGATCACTGGACTTTTAGCTTAAATTGATCTCCACAGGTAACGTATGCATGTACTATGTAGTATATATATAATATAATACATGAAGCTTTTATCTGTCAAATATGTTTTGGAGTTTTTTATTTAAAAGAAAAAAAAAGGACAGCTTTTATTCGATCGCTTCGTACGGACGGCACAGACTAATGCACCCAGGGCGACACGTGTGAAAGGATAATAAAGAGAAGGGGTCTGTCAAGGGCGAGGGTGCCACTTGTACTACAGGCTACAGATCTGCGGTTACAGGAGAATCCCGTTCCGTTCCGTTTCTCTCTCGCTACGGGGCGCCTGTCACATCGGTAGGAGAATCTTGAATCCAGAGGTGACGTGGACGTACTCAAGATTCCACTAAAGCAACCGTCGTTTCAAACCTCGCCGTCCACTTTAACGGCGGGGCGGTCGCAGTCAGAGAGCCGGCGCCAGCCGGAAACGGCAAAAAGGGCGTCTGGCTTATCGCGGACGCCAACTCGATCATAAAACCAGGTTAAAGACAGGGGATGGGAATAAAAAAGTGTTAGGGGAACATGAGACACGGAAGAGGACGAGAGGAGTGAGGCGTGTGTGGGGGGTGGGGACGACGGGGGTCACCTGCCGAAAGGTACAGCACGGGCGAGGGCGAGTTGGCGGGAAAAGAGGTGGGACCAACTGCGATGTCTTATGACCGGATCTTAAGGAGATCGCAAACCGAAAAGCAGAGAAACGAAGACGAGGAAAGCGAACCGGACCGGGACCCGGGCATGGGAAGGGAGATTATCGAAGTTTGTGAAGGGCTGTCTGCCGCGGGGGCTGCATGGGTGGGTCTCTGGCTCGGGCTCGTAACTTGGATTATTTTTTAAATATAAAAAAATTGGGGGGGGGGGGTCTCGAGATATCGGGTGGCCCGCCGAAAGGGAAGTGCGCTCAACGGTCGCTTCCCGATGGCGACCGCTGAGTTTCTTCTACCGCCATTCGAAATTCGAAGCTTTTGGTTTACGGTTCCCCACTTTCTTGCACCCGTCATTTTCTCTCCCACTCTTTATTTCTTGAGATACGCTCATCTCTTCTTGCACGCTCTCATGGACGGACTATACTCTGGGAATTTTGAAATCTTTCGAGATTATCTCTGCCTCCCTCCGATGATCCCAAATCCCATCCTTCTTCCTACCTGTCAAAGAAATTTTTAGGGGTTTCTTACTATTAAACTCTGTAATGAGATGTCTCTTTTGCGAAGAAAGGTAAAATCCGAAAAGTCATCCAAACTCCACTTCACGCCGACATAAACAGAGCGTATCACTGATTTGGTCGTATGATTTTGTCATATATACTGTGATTGGTGTCTTATCAGTGTATTTATGTGAGAAGAGATAAAAAAAAAGAACAAAGCTTTTACTATCGTATAAGGACGTTACTTTTTTCTACTTTATATTTGCTGTTAGACTGTAAGCTGACTTTCTGACGTATTTCTCAATTTCTGGTTAAGAACTAGGATTTTATCTTTTTTTTACTGATTATTTGACTTCTATATGTCCTATTTTGTAATAAAATAAGCGATTTCCCGACTTATTTTATTAAATTAATATGAAACGTTATAATGTGTGACGTTGTGTGGAATATTAAGTGAGTGTTACCAAAGTTAAATAGTGATAATTTGTTTAGCTAAAATATAATTTTCAATTGTACGTGAAAATCATTTGGCACCTGATAATGCCATTTTCTATGGGCGAGAAGGATTGTAGGAGTGTTATAAAGAATAAAAAGGGTTGTTAATCTCAAGACAACAAAACTGATCATTTCATAATTTCTTAATTAGTATCGTACAATCAGGACCCTAGTATCCTCTGGTACAACCTTTAATGTCCTCGTGTTGGACACTGTAGATCCCCCATTCCCATGACTATTCTGTCAATACTTCAGTTTTTATTTGGTTTAGTGTCGTCAACTTTACATCTGAGTCGTATGGGGGAATTAGAAATTGTTGGCTCCATTATCAGAGTCTCGGAGAGTGTTCGTATCAAGTTGTGGAACAGTCGCCCGTACTTGGCTTATAGTTGCTTATTGCAAGTTTCTTTCACGTAAAGAATTAGAAGAATTTCTCCACGACTTGATCCAGCGGTGGAGAATCGGTCTGACATCAGAGGCTGCAACTGCACTCCACTTCCCCCTTCTGGTTGGAAGTAGGATTTGGGGTTTCACCCGAAACTTCAGAAAATCGGTTCATCGCTCTTATTTAGCATTTAAGCCTGGCCACCGGTGCATGTTTATTTACAGTTACTTGCTTTGAAATTCCTCTTTGTATATTACTTCTTAGAAAAAAAAGTAAGAAAGACTAGTGAAGTGGAGTGCAGTTGGACGTGGGTCTGGCAGTTGTGATGACTGCTGAGAAGTGGCAAGTGTGAAGTGTGAAACTGTGAATGTGCTGCCTTCATGATTCCAGTGTGTTTTGAGTAACCCTTAAGCTTTACATTATACCTTCCACAACTCCTCACTTTTGTCTTTTGCTTTTTGGCGTGAGATTGGCTAAAGTAGGTCGGTCAGCTTCCAACACAGCAGTTCCCTCCTTTTTCTTTCTCCAATTTCCTGATCCTCCTGCTGATGTCTGTTTGCCTCTTGATATATTATTTCGGCCAACGTCGGTCAGATTTTTTTCTTGTTTTCCCTTCGCTGACGGCTGAGTACTACTTTTTCACCCCGAATTCGAAAGCAACCATCGCGAGATGCCTGTGATTATGAGGAAACCACAAGGCCTGAGATCATGGAGCTGGGCCCAGAAATAAGACGAGCAGAGATAGTGGAGGATTTTGATAGCTACGCGTGATTTCCGTAACAATGGCAATCTGTGGATGGACTTTCTGATTACCAACCAGCTGTTTGATTTGATTGAGGTACTATGTTGGTCACATAATAGCTAGATCACTCCAAAAAAGGACCCGTAAAGAAACCGACTTTTGCGACATTGGATCTGGGAAGAAATAGAATAATGGCGGAGATTTACAGGGCCTGTCAGCGACCCCCTATGGGTCTTCTCTTCCAGCCGATGTTCATGAACCAAAAGCTTAGATCCGTTTTAATTTATTTAAAACTAAGCAACGATCATGAGACCGTATTTACACACCACACACATAAAGATCAGGTTCAGTTCTAGCCAAAATTCTTTAATCGTTACACGTCCGATGACTCTGATCCACGCATGCCCACCAATCCATCCACCAAATGGGTTCTCTAATTCTTGCTTGCTAATCCCCTAATTAGTTTATTTTCCCTTTTCTTTTTGTTTGGTTGTTTGGAGGAATTAAGACTTTAAAAAGGGGAAGAAGACATTAGATTTTGTTGCTTGCATTGCAATAAAGAGTATCTTCCTTGGAAAGCAAAACTACGGAAAGAGCTCGAGAGAGCACCCTTTATCTTCAGTAAAGCAAAATCAAAGTAAAGAATAAGATGAACCGATTAGGATTAGCATAGCCATTACACAAAAGTATGGGAAAGAAAAAGAAAGTAAAAAAAAGAAAAAAAAAAAAAGAAGCGATAATTGAGTGAGACTAGGATCATTTTCTTTACATCGTTGTTCTTTTTTTTTTTTTTTTTTTTTTTCAGCTCTTTTTACAAACACTGGGGAGTGTGGAATTGTGAATCGGCTGGCTTCCTCCTCCCCTATGGAGGAGATGTGCGGCTCGTTCACATGAGAAGGAAGAATTGTTTATTTAAAGGGCAAACATTAGGTAGTAAGAAGAGCACTGACATGAATGAGTAGATCTTGTTCTGTTCCTATGCAACATCTTATATTATATACGGGAAAGGAGAACTAAAAAAGAAAGACATCCGAGAGATTCTGAACCCATGCAACTGGGTCTCCACCTCTTCGGACAAGGGTTTAAGACCTCCCACCACTTACAGTTTGAATATCAATATCTCCGGTAATGGATGTATTTGTCGCATAGTCAGCATATCTAGGAATAGATGCACATGGGTCTGGGTTGGTGCACCATCTTCTAACCCATGACCGCAACCTAGATACGTTTTGATAAAAGATGGGCAGACCGGCAGAGACGAACAGATTCATCTCCTTTGAATCTTTAGTTCTAAATCTTTAGATAGACTAATGCATGAATGCGTCATCGGGTAAGGGAGGGAGAAGCGTGACCGGACATTTGGCGGTCCACGGGCATATTCTTCAGATTGATATAAGTAACTCAGGCATCCGCAAATATAGAGAGGAGAACGATTCGAAAACATGTCGGACTGATTTACGGGAAAGATTAAAGAAGAAGAAGTAGAAGAAGCGGGTATGGATGTTTCATGTCTTTGTCCCTTCTTTACCCCCCTTTTGAGAGAGGAAACTGGGACGGGGTCGGAAGGAGACAGAATATTATTGAGGGATTGACCATGTGCCTCCCACTATCACTCCACCATATTATTAACCTTGTGAGGACTAAACATGGCGTAATAGGCCGTGAGTTGTATATCATTATACTGTCACTAATTTGACAGCATTATGCAGAAGAGTGCTCAGACATGACTTCTTAAATTATAGATTTTTTATGTCAATGGAGCGGTCGTTTTCGGTGAGGTTCTTCTTGGGTCAATCCATTGATAAGCCCTAGGGAGAGCAGATTGACCAGCAGGCAAAGCAATCGAACGTTTAAATGTTTTCTTTTCTTCTTTCTTTTATTTTTTCCCCCTTACACTTTCTCGAGGTGGGCTGCCTAGTCCGTTTTAGGCGTTTGCAAATGTTTGGAACTGCCAAGAGGTTCTTCATCAAGTTACATGTACTACTCTTCAGATTGGTACCGGGTAAGGTTCAGCTAGCATTACTCTTATATAATATAATATAAGCTCCATTTAATATATTTAAAAATTTAGAAAATCAATTATTATTTTTTAACTATGAATCAGATAATTAATTACACTTGCTAACCATAGACTAAACTGAAAAACCATATATTAACGGTAAAAGTGCCCCAACTTTGGACTCCTTTTCCACTTTTTCCACTTTTGCTTGTGTTTTTACAAACCAAACACCAACCCCTTTAAAATATGGATGATGCATGCCTTGTACGTGTCTATCTACTTATCAATTGTAGAGGGTACTATTGTAATTTTTGATATTTTTAGAGGAGAATAAATGCGTTTTTTTGTGATAAATTCTTATTTTAATTTTTATACAATTTTTCTGTATATTTGGAAGAGTAATTTTTAAAAAATTATTTAAGTAACGTATGACCAATATATAATAACCAAGCAATCATCTAACTACAGCGTCTCGGGGATGGACATTGGATGAAGTAGGTCGGCCTAACAACCACTAAGCCCATGTTAGCCCGTTCTGGTTTTCAGCTCCAAAGAAGGAACTCTTTCTTCACTCTCTAATAGGTCTCTCGCAAAAAGCTTCTAGCAATGGGGGAAGAGTGCAATTCCGTCTACAGTTCATTCAACTATGAACTCAGCAAAGATTAACCTTAAAGAGACCTTCGACGATAGCGCATTTCACATAGATCGTCTCCGATGGTAATCGAATCTGTCGAGGAAAAATGGCGAGATATTGAAAGAGGCTGACGCTGAATGCAGGCCAAACTGCCTCCATCAATTTGTCGTACGTATCCTTTCTCACGCACAAATTACAATGGAAAAGTGAAGAATAATGACTCGCACACAGCCCGTGCGCGAATCATTACTCAAAACTGATAGGCTGGAATAGCTGGGTTGTACATCTCTTCCATTGTATAGAATATACTATATTCTGTACAAGTTACTAAGAAGACACATTCAGTCGGTTTCCTTGACCGAGCGATCGAAATCCTACGTTGTACATCTCTTCCATTGTATAGAATATACTATATTTCTGTACAAGTTACTAAGAAGACACATTCAGTCGGTTTCCTTGACCGAGCGATCGAAATCCTACAAGTAGTTGGAAAATGAAACTACTATACAATTACACAGGATATACAAACCGTAAATGATTTACAACTACATATTCAGTTCAATCAGACACGCTTTGCAGAAAATTTGTTTACGGTGGTTTTTCTCTCCAGTGAGACCTGCGCAACAGATTTCTTAAGAAATATTTAGAATGGTTGTACTGTGAAAAGCGGATGCAAATGATTATGCAACCCCGGACGCACTAATGTTCAGGCGATTCCTATTAGTGAAAGTTTAGCACCTCTCCCTTGAATAATGAAACGAAACATGAGCTCAAAAAATGACAGGGAGAGCGAAAAGTTTTACCAATAGAATATCTTCGTCTGTACCAAATGATTTCCGAGCTTTCTCCAAGCACAGCATTGAAACTCTTTCATATTTCCTACAGCACAACGTCAAGGTAAGTCTGAAGTTAACTGCAAAGAGAGCATCAGTGTGAAGAGTGCATAATATTTTTAATCTAGCAGGAATGCAGCATTTTAGATGCACAGGTTGAGAGGATACCTAAGACTGGCAGGATCTCTGATTTCAAATTCCTTTCTGTCAGCATCATAACCACATATGACAACAAAGTGACCTAAAATATAAAATGAAACCCGATGAACTTAGGTTAAACACAATATAAATTTTCAACTAGGATATTGAAATTGTGTACACTTTGAATGGATAATGATTAAGCTAAGATGCAAAATATCAGGAAAGTAGTCAAAATGCGATGTCCAATCACGTGATAGTATTAATGTTCTTATAGTCTTGCAATTGTATACAAGAATAGTTTACTGAAAACTTATGGTAAGAAACATATAAGGAATCAGTTATAGACGTGGGAAAAAGGGGCCTTATAAACCCCTTCTCGTTGGGGTTACTATGTAAGTAACTCACTGATAGCAGGGGTGATGGGACCCAATTGAGCAAAGAAGGGTAAGGCAGAGGAGCAACCAGCTGTCTGGTCTGGTAAATCCTTATTGCTGTAAGTGCTACTACTCTTTTTTGAATCTTCTTCTTCACCTCCTATCATGATCATATTTTTATCACAGATAAGGTTTCCAGTGGTAACATACTGGAAATTTTCTGCAAGTGAAGCTCTTTCTACCATTTGATCCACACCTCAAGATTTGTGCAGTGGTATTTGTGTAATAAAAAATTTAAACAAGGATAAATGTATACTATACTTCCCTCTAAAAAACTGCTTACAAAAGGGATTCTTTGTAGGCTGCCAACATGTTACGCGTCCTCATATATTTAGACAAAATTTCAAGAATCATTATAAAACAGTAAGCATCTAACATGAGCCTCAATTTTGCATAGATCGCAGATACTTAAGTATCCATGAAAGATAGGTTGAAAGATGGACACTGCCCTATTACCCAATTTGACTCAGCTAAGTTAAAAAACCATGATGGACAACCAATGCTTTCATGTGAAACAAATGACTCATATGTCTAAGAATGTCTCTGGGGAGGGGGGAAGGAGGTGGGACATAGGAGAAAAAAATATCTTACCAGTGTATCCTGGGCTCCCTCCAACGAATTCTGAGAAATATACATCCTCTGGCCATGATTGACAGCTATTAGAGACAAAATTTGTTATTACATTTTGAGCAAGTGAACCATCAGTAAAGAAAATAAGATAAATCAAATTAAAAGAGTTCCACAATGAATAAAAAAAAAATTACACTATAAGATATCCACTACAAAAGATGGTTCAATTTCCGGGAAAAGGTACGGTCACTAAATATAAGCTCATAAATAAGAAAAAGAAAGAAAATATTAGAACTTTTATACTGAAAAAGAAAAGAAAAAGCATGGTCAACAGTTATCTTTGCCAGGTAAAATAATAATATTCAAAAGTAACTGCACCTCCATGCTTCTCTAAGGACTGAACATAGTAGGCAACACATTTAATTAGTCTTGACTTGGAGATGCCCCAATTTTGCCGACAAGTCAACAAATTTTGCACGTCATACCAAAAAAATAATCATACATAGTGAAGGTTCTCTGGCAGAATACCTTAACTTGTACTTGTCGACTAAAGCAACAGCAATAAACTGTCCAGACAAAATAAGCATAGAGATCTCTTCACTGCTAATGGACCTGCACTGTACAATTACAAGAATCAATAATCGTATCTCTGGGATGCTAAAAGTAGAGACAGCAGTAATTTTCAGATTATCAAATGTCATTATTATTACTGGATGTAAAACTTCAGCAATACTATCAACTTTAAGCCTTTCTAATAGTAATACAAAAGAGCAATTGCAACTGCTAGGCCAAGTGCTCTAACATGCCTCATCCTATCTTCAGGTCTTTTAGTCAAGAATACCCTTTCCCGATCAGTTCTGGGTTCCAAGCTTTTGAAAAGACCATTAAACAGCTTCACCAATAACCTGGAATTACCGCAATAACAGGCTAAAAGAGGGCCAAAAATTCAAAACTGGTAGCCACCATCTGACATGTATAAAAACATGACACCTCAAATGATTGGGATGGAATAACCGTTCAGACTGAACTATTTCAGGAGGAGAAACAGCCAGAAAGTAGCATTAGTTTAGTCAAAAAATAAATTCCATTGTACCAGAAGCTGCCGGTCCTTTCCAATTTTCCCTTTCCTTCTGAAATAGCTTATGATTGCATACATTGCAATACAGAATGCTCAATCCCTACACTTATTCATCTTCGTGCTGATTCTTTAAGTAATACCTTCAGCTCAGTCATGATTCTTTAAGTGGTTCATTCATTCGATTCACAGGCTCCATACTACCACGTGCTGATTATAAAATAAAGTGTTACTTTGTACACTAACTCTATCATTTTCTTAGTAGATGCTGCAGAGAGAGAGACATTTTGATCAAACACTAACTTATATTGTAAAAGTTCAGCAAGTTAGGCAATCAAAATTATTTAAAAAAAAAAAAAAAGATTAAGGATCACTGTAAATGGACGGGTTTGGACAAAATTTGGTTTCAAATTGAATTTTGTTCCACCAGCAACATTGATTGGCACCGGAAAACTTGCACAAACTGGTTAGCACAAACACATAAGGCAGTCTTTACATAACAGCACTCGATATAATCATAATCTATACTCTTCAAAAAAAAAAAACATAATCATAATCTATACAGAGGACCCTCAATTGCATATTGAAAGTTGAAACACCATTAATGAGTATAAGATGAGAGTGACCACTAGAAAAATATACTAATCCTGGACAATCTCTGAAGAAACTGTAAAGCAATGACACTTTAGCCTCAATAAATAAACAGTAGGACATCAAAGACCAAGAATATGTGAAATACCTCTATGTTAATTCCAGATTCTCGAGCTTTTCCAAATAATCTATCCACACGCCCAACATCACTCTGTAACTGCTCCTACACATATTTGAATGCTCTATGTAAACTTGAGGAAATAAATGCATAGGCGCATTAGTTACTTTAATATTTTTATCGAAGGATAATCTACACACTCACTTTGTAATAGGTCTCTGCAGAAAAATTCGGATTTGCTCCCAGAGTAACAGTGAGAAAAGAAAAGCTAACTGAATATTTCTGCAGTAAGTAGGCTAAATCGACAGTCCAAATGCTGCCAAATCAGATAAGAAAATTAGAAATGTAAATTTAGTAAAGATAAAACTAAAAAACAAACACAAATAAGAAAAGAAGCTTTTTTTTTATACAAGTTAGAGAAGAGGTCTATAAGTTTAATCAGTTTTTTACTTGTTACAAACTTTCAGACAGAAACATAATCAAAGAGGTTCAAACATACCAAAAGACGACTTAGAAGTAGTAATCATCGCAATATTCAAAGTCTTCTCGTAGAATGTTTAAACAATGGAATTGGTTCCAAGATCACAATTCCCTGATTCAGAAGCTTGTCCGTAATAGTCATGATACCAGCTGTTTTATCAGATTATTTTCCAGTTTTCAATGGATTGCCAATTTGATGAGTATGCAATGACACCCATGGCTGAAAACCATTCAAGGAATTTCTTATGAACATAATGTCATTACCTAATTGTGAGGGCTAATATTAGTCCGATCATCAGTCATATTAATCAGTGCCTAATATGATATTCTAAGTGTATTTATTCCTTAGAGTGAGAGATTGACAATATGGATGAACTTCTCATCATCTTTTCAGTGGCAAATAACCCCTTATTCATAATGTCATTGTCTGCCAAATTCATTCCTGTTTTTTACCTCTTACACTCAACTCTTAGTTTTGAAGAACTCTCTCAGTGTTAAAACAAGTGAACAAAGAAAACCACATGGTACAATTGAGTTTTGAGTAATCACTGTAGCTAAGAGACTGCTGAGAAACAAATCGTACAAAAAACTGAATAGAAATGGAAGACAGTTTACAAATTTTTTAAGCAAAAAAGAACAGAAAAGCATTGCTCGTGGGATTATAAAAAATAAAAATACACAAAGCTCTTGGACCCCATATGGTCTGATGGATGACTACAGCTACACCTGATGTGTTCACAATAGACTCTCAGATGTGACTTCTTTGTAACAGTCACACTGATCATAATTAACAGAATTGATATTCCTTCAGTAACATGTTAGACATAGGAAAATGACATAATGTGCTTAAAAAACAAGTGGCACACACCCAGAAAACAATGAAATGGTTGGAGAAAGAGATGATTTGAAAAAAAAAAATCAAAGGTGAAACAGTCACAGGGCAGGTGAAAAAGTAACACTGCAGGTGAAAAAGAACTTTAGGAGCACCCTAAAAGTGCTGGCAGATCCCTCGAGATCAGTCCTTGAGCATAACTACTTGACAAAATTGAACTACCAACACTTTTGCTTTCCGTGAATGGCTTAAACTACCAAAATAACCACTGGAAATGACATAAGACATAAGAAGCCCATAAGAGGCATAGCTTAGAGATACTCCATTGCAGAGTATCTACAAAATTAAACTGGTGGAAGAAGAACTATGTATAAAAATGGTCAACCTAGAGATATGAAGTTGTATATTCCATCGGAAAGAATCTAAAAAAATTTAAACCTAAGGAACAAGAAATATGTACAAAAATGGTCCACTCCAATTTGAAAAATTTTAGACAGTTTACCTTGTTGTGCTGCAAATATTTGCCAAAGATTGTAGGTCACAGTGATCGATGCCAAGGGTTTTCAAAACCATAAGTATGCATGCAAGACCGCAATCCCAATTATAGAGTTGGTGGAGATGTGGCACCTAATGACATAATTATCCTTATTAGAGCATAGATATTTCAAAAGTGCACTTTGGTGAGGATCATTCACAGGAATACATATAGTGTGATTTCTGCACAAGTTGCAAGGACATGTAGAACCTAGACTCCTAAATAAAGAGTGCCACCAGAAATGGCATGTCTAACACCTTATTCCATCACGTTTGCTTATGTAAAGCTATAAGTGTGCTCCATGGATGAAATGTCTACACATTCTTGTTCATACAATCACCTTTTAAGGGATTGATTTCCTCAAGAAGATTAGCAGTTACACAATTTTATTTTGACAACAATTTATACAATTGTTAAAGCGTTATCAAGATGCTTAAAAAGAAATGAAGAATACAACAGAATCATGACGCAAAGGTTGACAAGCAAAGGAACTTACGTCAACAAAATGTGAACGGGGTAAAGAAGTTGTGTAGCTCGGTCTGGGCGAACAAGACCGCTGAAAAGAGTACTTTTGAGAACAATCTCCGTGTGCAAGCCCAAAACTTTCTTCATCCATTTTAATCAATTTATTGACCGGAAAGTATAGAGGCCACATGAAGGCTGGCTATAATGAGGTTTTACCAAAATGCAGGTTGCTCCAGTTTAGAAATAAACCTGCAATTATAGAAACAGTCAGCGGTACCATAGATAAGCAAACCAATGCAATTACACAGACGCAAGTGCACACACATTTCCATAAAGTTGCAAGTGCAGCATTAGGGGATTATTTTCTTAAAAAAATGACTTGAATTGCCAAATATAAAAGGCCATTCAGCTGCACATTCAAACGGGTCACATCCAAACCATGTAAATCTAGTACTTGCAGACAAAGTCCAAAACAGAACGTGCTTATGTGTTTATACGTGGACCTGAGATTTATTTGACAACTTTGAGTGACTGCAGTTCAACCGATTCTCAGCCAAGGCACGAACATGCTGCAACCTCTATGTTGACTGCACGGTTGGATGAAACTCGTTATTTCAATACTTGTGTGACTTTCATGTACTTGAGTTTTGATTCACTCTAGACCTCAGAATCAATCTGGTTGTCTCATTGATCATAAGAATACGAGAACATTTAGTAGCGTTTCAAACTCCATATGGTTTCTGCCAAGAGACGGAAGGATAATTGGCTTTACAACAAAAGGAAAGACATTATTATAAGAAACTTTCAAAGCGTTCGACTTTCCAGAAAAAAACCGATGATCGAGAGCTACTCTGTCCATGGCTTCCCAGTCCTCTTGAGGAACCTATTTTCCACACCGAGTCAAAGCACAAAACGCGGGCGGCGCGCCGACTCGATCTCAACAAAGAGAAGCACAACCAAGACGAAAACGGGAAGAATCGGAAAATGAGCTTACCTAATGAACAGAACGCCGGGCGTCGTGCCTCTCACTCTCTCCCTCCTGCGCACAGTTCTCCGAAGGCAATAACGTAGAAGCGTGAAGGTCCTTGGTTTGCCGGAGAAAATAAGGTAGAAGCGTGAAGGTCCTTCGTTTGCCGGAGAAATTAAGGTAGAATCGAGCTGGAGAAGTTCTAGTACAGACTATAATAGTCTATGCTATTCACCTTCTGATGCATTTACTGAGTAATCATCCATTCATTACCTTCTGACGCATCAAGTCTCGAGAAAGCAAATTCACCCGACGAACGAAATTCAACATTTTATCTGGTCAGAGTTACTTATCTGTCAACACTTAAAAAAAATAATATTGTAATGGGGAAAAATACAATGGACCCACAAGCTCCCCAACAGAATGACAGGGATGCAAAGTTATTTGAAACCGGATAACATTAAGAAATTCTTTCCACCGCGGATAGGTGGTAACATACATATACAAACAATGAACCCTGACGACGGTGCAGGCGCGACCCGTCGCCGGTAAATGGGCACAGATCCCAAGGACCAACTCTTTCACCGAACCAAAGAGAGAGGAGAAGAATATTCGGTCGGTTTGCTGCGAAACCAAACGCGGTCCCCGTTTAGTGGCCGGCACTTTCTTCATACGTGGGTGCACGTGCTGGTATATTGACGATGGTGATGGTTTGGTCCGAATACGAGGAAGGCGGAGGTGATCACGATTCACGGGGCGGGACGCACTTTCTTCATCCGCGTATTGTCTTATTTAGATTTTTTTAGTTTTTGTATTTTTGCTGTATATTTGATAATTTGATGAGTAATGTTATGCCTACGACACTCTTTCGCCCACAATCCCCTCACTATAGTGGTGGGCTTAGGTTAACATGTACATTACTCATATTTTAATACCCCACTGCTACAATTTAGAGACCGATAATATTTTAAAACCCCACCATTATACGCATTTTGCACAAAACAACGTTGTATGCATATCATTTTTCTAATTTGATATAGTGCATTACTCGTATTTTTAATGATGGTTCAACCATTAAATTAGCAACACAACTCATGGAATAACAGTGTTAGAAATTAGTACCACATACAAATGCCACTAGAAAATATCATGACTTGTTACTAAGAAAACATGTTACATAACCTTGGCTAGTCAATTTTGGATAAACTTTTGGACCCAACTTCACATGGTAACCGAGCCAAACCCACGTAAGGGCCAAACACAAAGCCCACGCGTCAAGATGACAGCCTATTGCGCTTTTAACCAGGATAAATCTCTTTTAAAAAAATGTGCAACTAAGTTGGACTTTATATTTTGGTATCGTTTACTATATGACAATTTTATAATAAAAGTTGGTTCCAAACGATTATAATTTAGAGGGTAACTTTATTCCCCTATTATTCCCTAATGGCCATCCTGTTCAAACCGTCTTAACAAGGCCCAATCACTTTTTTTATTCGCTGAGTTGGATTTTATTATATCAAATATCGTTATTTACTAAATGACAACAATTTTTCGGAAAAGTCCGAGGGAGAAAGCTTAACTTTAGCTGGTTCGGATTGGACTCAAAGACGATCACCCTTTCTCATCTGTATAAATACCCAAGTTATTTTGGACCGATATACTTTGGTTTCCGATAGAATTGAATAGTTTCCCATGTAATCTTAAACGCGATCGTAGGTATATTATTACTAGACAATCATGTGACTTACCCCACGTTGTCGTTGCAATGTGTCTTGTAATGCCTACTGTTTTTGTGGTTTCATTGCATTTTATATTACAAGAAGAATAAAACGTGATCGTAAAAGTATATTATACCTCTACCCAATGCCGTGGTTTAAATTTCGAGAGTCTATCGTCGTTTTTTATGTTAAAGATGATAATATTTTCTGTGAACACATTAAAGTGCAGCCATGAATGCGTCGAGATTGTATAAAATTTCAGTGCAGTAGGCACATGGTACAAATTAGAATAATAGTGGGTATGTGGCACGACCGCTATTGGACACGTTAATGGCGGCCACAGGTGACAGGAGGTTCTTTATTCACGCAGGCCAGCGCACGCGCTTTGGTCCTTATTCTGTCTCCACCTTCATTCTTCCCCTACATTTGTTTTCTTGAATGGCAGCTTGAAGAGGAAGAAGCGGAGGGCCCGTTTCACTGTTTCAGCGATTTTCCGAGTGGCTGACAGCGCCACCCCGTTTCCTTTCTATATAAAGGGTTCTACTTCTTCCGCCTGCCTGGGTTCGCGAAATCGATCGAGAAGAAGGGTAGAGAAATGGGAGACGCTCGCAACATTGGCGTGGCTCTGGACTTCTCAAAGAGCAGCAAGTGCGCCCTGAAATGGGCGATCGATAATCTGTTCGACAAGGGAGAGAGGCTCGTTGTCGTCCATGTGAAACCCCACCAGGGCAAGGAGATGGGAAATCAGCTATGGGGAAAATCTGGATCTCGTAAAATTAACCATCCTCATCTCTTCCTTGTTTTTCTTTTTTCATCAACAAAGTGTCGTCCTACTCTCTGTAACCCGAACGATCTTTTTGTGGATTAATGTAGCTTTGATTCCGCTGGCCGAGTTCCGAGACAAGGAGGCGATGCAGCAATACCACATGGAACTTGATATGGAAGTCTTGGACATGTTAGACACTGTTTCCAGGCAGAAGCAGGCACTCTCTTTCTCTCTCTTTTCTCATCGTCCATCGGTTACTGACATTTTTTTTTTAAACTCTGTGGAATGATCTGCTTTTCTGTTTTTTTGTTTGGTTTATCATGTTAATTTATGTTTCGTCTCTCGTCGTTGGGAAAAAGGTCACAATCGTGGCTAAACTCTACTGGGGAGATGCCAGGGAGAAGCTCTTGCAGGCCGTTGATGATCTGAAGCTTGATTCACTGGTTATGGGAAGCAGAGGTCTCTGCAAGCTCCAAAGGTAATTACTAATATTATTAGACCAAATCCAGGCTCTGCTTAGATCTGCACATGCTCCGGACTCTTCCATTTTCTCCAAAATCAGGGGGTCAATGGGAAATCAGGATAAAACATCCCTCGTTAATTATATTCTGTTATCATCAATCCTAAATTCATTTGTTTGGACTTACGTCGTGGAAATGGGTTTTGGAATCCTTGGAATTCTCGGAGGAATGGATCTTTGCCCCATTAAAATTTGGGTTGGGGGGAGGGAGGGAAGGTTTTTGGCTTCGCCGTTCATCTACTACCAGTCACGGTGCTGATCTCTGGCATTCGCGCTTTGCAGGATTTTCTTGGGGAGCGTCTCCACCTACGTTGTTTCCAGCGCGACCTGTCCAGTGACCATTGTCAAGGATCCAGAATTCGTGCACCATTGATCTGATCATCAGCCGGCTACTTCAGTTTTGTACTTCTTTTACGTTGTTCCTCGAACAATATTAGAGTACTGCTAAACCGATTCTCCAGTTTGTTGTCGTAATAAAACCAGTAGATTTTCACAATATGTTGAACTTATAACTCGATGAAAGCGTGAAAATGTTAGACGTCCCGGAGATTCATCGTTGAGACGAGCTGCTTCTTCTAGTGAATGAAAAATGCATCGTCGCGTTCATTTCTGCAAAATCTAAGTCGACCCGTTTAATCGATTAATTTATCCATGCGTTCCTTCTTGCTGGAAAGTTTTGCAATGTGAATGGAGCCCAAAATCTATAATTTTGGACGGACGGAAGACGAGGCACCGTCACATGGCTGCGTCATTGTCATTTGTTCAATAGTCTTTTTAAAACCATCCTGATTTGAATAATATTGGGAAACGGGATTGTAGTAGTTCCGTGATCCGTGATCAGCGGAAGGAAAGGCATCTTACGGATCTATCTCTGAAACTTTTTCCGACGACTTGAAAATAAAGAACTCGGTCCTCGGACCGAAATTATTCTCTTGTGTAGATCATTATTTTCTGTGCGGCTCTTCTACGTTACAGAGGAATCGTTTAGATTATTTTTCATTATCGTGACTTATCCAAAAAATTATTTATATTATCAGGTTTTGTTTGAATTTTGAAGGAAGATGAATCCTTGTCCCCTCATGGTTTTTAACTTTTTGGAAGTAAATTTTTTGCAAGAAGCTAAGGTCAGATTCTGCTTTACCTGCTCTCGTCACCCTGCATAACACGCTAGCAGAATAGTAGCACAATGAGTCTGATACTGGAGTCTCATCAATTTCTACACCCACATCAGGCTATACGAAGATGCATGCGAATCATGTTTTAAATATAATATCATCCAAATATTTTCTTTTCCAAAGGATTGGATACCATTCTACTAAAGATTTCTATTTGTTTTTTTTTTTTTTTATGTTTTACTTGATTATCTATTTTAAGTAACATTCAAAAAGTAAACATTATGCAAATCATAAAGATTTTTATTCTAAAAAACGAAACCCTAGACCCTTTTTTAAATCTAAATGGTGTTTTCATTTTGAGTGGTGATACGAGTCTGTCAAGTTTTACTGTGAGCGTTAGTAAAAATTCACAGTAAAAACTTACCGTACTGAAATTATTATTTTTTTACTTTTTTACCATTTTTGAAATTCGAGAATTTCCAAATTCCCAACGTCTCATAAGTCACATGTCCTCATAACTTTTTTTTTTAAACATTTAATTTCTGAATAATTGAAACAAGGGAATTTGGTGTTTATACTTTATAGAGAAGAAAAATTCTCAGCAGAACCGTATTGTTTAGCTCGGAAGCACTTTTTAACTCAAATATTGGATAAGCGGTACCTAATACTTGTTACTTTCGTCAGCTCCAACAGTTGAAAATTTGAATAAAGGAGAGGGTAAGGGGATAACAGCTCATTGTTTTCCCTCCCAAATTTCCCGCTCCCGCGCTTCCTCGAACGCTCTCACCAGTCACTACGCCTCTGGCTACTTCACGGCTCCTCTTAACCTCCTCGCGTTTCTGAACAAATTCAGGTTCTTTTCTCATTTTTCTGTTCTTCTTGTGAATATCCTTCTTGTGATCACTTTCCAATATTTAGAAATTGCAGACGTTGGGCACTCGCTACTCATAACGATTTGCCGCGTTGTCTGTAAGAATTTCCATTAGATGATCTCCAAGTAGGAGCAATTGTGCGTATATAATGGTTTTATTTCCTCTCTAAGTTCTTTTGTCTGAATTATTCTCTGTAATGCAGGCTACTCTCTTACTGTTTTATCCAGACGGTCTTGCTGAAGCTCTGCACGTCTTCTCAATTTGTTTTATCTAGACGGTCTTGCTGAAGCTCCGTAATTTTCTCAATTTGTTCGATCATCTTGTCTGCTTTTATCTTCTACATGTTTGTTTTACATTTGCGTTTTGTGTTTCAATATTGTTGTTGTTGCTGTTCTTAATTTGGTGACTGGTGTTTCTAGGGAACCCTTGGGTTGCTGACTGCAAAACGAAGATGTATGGAAGAAATGCTGGAAAACTTGTGAGAGAGCTAACCTGTTGTGAGAGTGGCCATCTCACCAGTTTCAATGTAAGTCGGTTCTCATCCAAAAACGTTTAACTTTGTTTAAGACATATTTAAAGAGGAAATCCAATCATTGAACCTAACCTGTCGTTTCTTAGAATTCTCTTGGCTTGAGCAATGGTTGGTTTATGGTGGGAAATTTTCCACATGGGAGAGTTGATGATTGCCCTTTTGTTTTTCTTATCTTTAATCTTTCTTATAGTGTTTGTGAAGCGGGCTTTGGGCTCAATGGCCACAAGGGGGACACTGGGGTTTTCTAGTGTGCCCATACTCATATTTAAAGGAAAGAAATAAAAATTGAATATAGGTTTTTGGCTGTTCTTTACCATTATATATTGTTTTCTTCTTCTTTTTTTGCCATTGATTATGGTTGTTAGTTTTTGTAATTATTTTGTTAGTTCTTTGTATTTTCTATGTGTCTTCCTCCATATTGTTTATGTTGAAGGTGGACAGGTTTTTCCTAAAATGCTATTGAAATCATGAGGCTTTTTTCCCATAATGAATATAGGAGTTTTTTAATGCATACTAATTTAGGATGGTTGTTCCACAATATTCTATTCTTGCCACTTCTCTCTCTCTCTCTCTCTCTCTCTCTCTCTCTCTCTATCTATCTATCTATCTATTTCTCTCCATTTCTTCTATCCTTAGAATCTGTCAACTCTACAGACTCATTGCTCTTCATCACAGTAGTTTCACCCTAAGTTGTTTATTAACCACAAATGTTTAACAAGCTCATGGCAACTGTAGCATATTCATGATCCTTAACTTCGTTCAGTAAGCTATCATATATATTATGTTGTCTATGTCGACGCATTGCTCTTCATCACAGTATTTTCACCCTAAGTTGTTTATTAATCACAAATGTTTAACAAGCTCATGGCAACTGTAGCATATGCATGATCCTTAACTTCGTTGAGTAAGCTATTATATATATCTTGTTGTCTATGTCGATTCATTGTTCTTACAGTAGTTTCACCCTAAGTTGTTTATTAACCACAAATGTTTAACAAGCTCATGGCAACTGTAGCATATGCATGATCCTTAACTTCATTCAGTAAGCTATTATATATATCTTGTTGTCTACGTCAATGACACTGTTCAAAAGTTAATGGCCACTAAGTATTGTGAAAATGTGTGTTGACTTCACTTTCTATGTATTTTCAGAATCAGTTGTGAAGTCTAGTGTGGATGCCCCAAACCAACCACCTCCCTCTTCCTTCTTTTTTTACTCTCATTGTGTCTTAAGTATAACTATAGTTTTTTTTATTTTATGCGTGTCCCCCGTGGCGCAACTTTTGGTTGTTCCAACCTGACTTGGAACCATTACATGACTTAGGTCTTTGAAATTTTTGTATTGCTTGAGTCAGACTTTGATGTACTCTACCTAAATTCAAGGTAAGGCAGACCATGTAGAAGGGTTGAGTCTTATCTCCCACAGTGGTCTGTTCATACGTAATTTCAAGCCAAGCTGGCTGAGACATAACCCTATGGGAGTACATGAACAAATGGCCCAAGTTATTGATGGTACATAGAACAATGCAGGATTTGTCTATATAATATGCACATAAAGGCCACTGTCAAACAAATTTTTTAAAAATTACACTGGAAGTTGGAGGCTTGTTCATGGCAAAATAAATAGCTGGGTTTTAGGTAACTCTTTCTCAATTAATAAACGCATTCTTTCCCTTTGCAAATTACTGTAGCTTTATTCATGTTGTCTACCATGCAGAATTTTAATTAAATAATGGGATTTTTATTCAACTACATGTGCATGTCCACAGAAATACACATAAAAAAATTCATGAATGCTCCAACTTTTATCGTCTCTGAACTTTTAGACTTAATATTATCTTGGTAATGATATTTATTGTCTTTTTTGTTTTGTAGAATATTCTATTTGATAAAGCGATTCAAGATTGCACCGAGCATCATCTTCAACTTCAGTCCTTAATGAGGTAGCTACAGTATTTTCTATGAGATCTTTACCATTTTTACTGTGGATGCACTCTTCTCTGTGTATTTTAAAAATGCTTAAGCTCTACTTTTTCCCAGGATGTACAACATATACTTGAAATGTGTCAATTCCTATTTGATGCTATTCTTACCTCAACCTAGTTTCCAGCCAGTGTTTTCACACTCTAATGTGAGATTCACCCAGGAAATGTAAGATCATTGCTTTAAAACATTGAGCTGGTAGTAAATGAAGCTATGTATTTTCCTGACATAAGAAGCACACACCCTATATGCCAATCTCAATATTATTCTTTTCAGTTGTATGTCTATTCTGCATGTATGGTACTCTGAATCTTTCTAAGACCTGGACATGTATGGTTCTCATAGAAGATGTAAAGAAGATTTTTCTGTGAAAAAGCAAACATGATGTTTACAATTATGTGAAGCAATGAGGCAGATTCTATTTCCATGCCACTTTTTTATGCTTGTTGATGTTCTGACTGTTGTGTAGCAGTAAGATCTCAAGCTTTATCCTGATCCGAAACCCTACTATGTTACACAGGAAAATACAGGATGAAGGCCTGGACATACAGACAACTAGAAATTCTGATCATTTTGGTGCTGTTATTCATCATCTTTCCTTAATTCGCAATAAACGTTGTCTCATGGCTTACATGTATGTACTTTTTCAAATAATGTAGCTTAGTTAATTTTCTGTCCCATCTTGTGGTACTCTGCTCCCTGATACCTTCTCTCTTAAGTTTATGATTTGTAATATGCAGGTATCACCGGTTAGAGATAATTCGAAGCTTGAGATGGAAAG
The DNA here is from genome assembly GCA_022405105.1 of Aristolochia contorta. Classification (NCBI taxonomy): domain Eukaryota; kingdom Viridiplantae; phylum Streptophyta; class Magnoliopsida; order Piperales; family Aristolochiaceae; genus Aristolochia; species Aristolochia contorta. The sequence continues at coordinate 36,938,511 of CM039665.1, read as the reverse complement.
TTGGGCGTGAGCTTCCTGAAGAAATCTTGCAAAAGCTCACCCAATCAGAAAGAGACTATTTTAAGAATCATTCATTAGCTTTGGAATCATATATGTCAGAATTGGATCTTGATCTGACAGTGGTTCTCTCTCTCTCTCTCTCTACCTCCCTCAACCTCCCTCTCTCCCTCTCTTGCTGGTTACAATGTTAGATTGTTTTTTTGAGGTTACCAATCCAATGTCATAAAACTTGACCCAATTACTGACTTAGTGAGGTGGCTAGGTCCTGTTCAACTGGGTTGACCGTCAGCATACCCAGTTCAACCCAGTTTAACTGGTATTGATGTCAGAATGATGTCAACACATTTTTATAGTGGAGGCCCTCCCTTTCCCTCTGCATTTTCATAGACCAGCGGTTTTCCTCATTCTCTTTCCCTTACCCCTCCTAACACTGCAAACCTGATGCCATTTGGATATGCTGTGTTTAATCCCTTCCAAGTGGTTCCACTCAAGTGACCTGTGCAGGCAACCAAGTCTGGCTGAACCTGATTCGACCAACTGGTTTGATAGGGTTTTTGTTATGCTGCATCAGTTGGGTAGTTGTGGTTGTTTGACAGTTTGCGTTAACCATTTTTGTATGATCATACCTAAGAGTGCCTTATATTATATCAGCATAAGCTGCTGCTGACTTATATATTCTTAAAATCATCATTTTGTTAGGACATGGTGCCTCCTAAGGACCCTTATATCCAGGTCCGTGTTCTTGATGATATCGGTGATGTCTTACTCAGCAGTGCTCAGACTTCCCTTTTGCGGCACTCTGTGCACTCACTTCGACGTTCTGATGCTGAGCCATACATCTCACAGGTTTTGTAGTTTGTCTTTCTCGCTTCATTTTTAGCCTCAGTAAGCAGTTTTAGTCTGTGCTTATTATGTGTTTTGGCGAGTGACAGGGATTAATGGAGGAGTTTTTGGGGTGATAACTATGATGACAGCAACAATGTCCCTGTTGGCGTTTGTAACTGTAACTTCTCAACTAATTTAATATCTTTGTACTAATGAAAATAAAAGTTCATTTCCAATTTTTCATTTTTCAATTCTGAGGTGTGTTTTCAGGCTAATTGCAGCAAGCTGTTTATTTACAGCCTATCTTTAGTTTTTCTTGACTTGAAACTTATATTAGTTATGAAAAACAAATTATTAATGAGGCATCAATTATTTATGAGCCATGTATTTGGGCTCCTGGGTGAAGTAGCAATTTTCTTCTAGTATAACGGACCGACTCAGCAAATGTATGTCAGCTCTGGAGTTCAGTCTGGTCCAGTCTTGTTCATCTTGTTGAACTCGTCTCCTTTGATTCTCAAACATGATCGAAGTGACCCCTAATAAAATAAAGGAGTTGATTAATGTTGGGTCAAAATATAGCTATCTTATTTTGGAGGCTACCTCCAATTTTTTCAACAAATTAAAGATCTCTCGTAAGGTTTCTCTACTATAAAGACCTCTCAATAAAGAGGACAAGCTTCTTCGATGGTCGCAGAAAGAGGAGAAGCACTCATGCCTCAGGCAGTAGATAGGCTTATCTACTCGTAAGAAGAAAGACGAGAGGAATCGAGTTTCTCATCTCTTTTGACTTAATTACTTCCATTGGACTGACTGAAAACTCCAAGACGCGACCATGAAGAAGATGGAAGAGGAGCGAAGGACCACTGAACGCCACAGACTTTCTCCACTCGACTGAGATATCAACAGCACATGGCGCCCTCTGTAGCGTTTGAATTGAATGCTAGCCGTTATCAAACATGTCACGCCATCAAAAGAGACAACCTTTGAGAGCATGGAGGCTTTTTTAACGGGTGCAAGGCCTCTAAAGGCAAGAAGAAGAGTCGCATTCGAGAGATTCGAGGCGCCCCGCGGCCATATAAAATCCCAACTACTAACTAGTCTTAGCCACAACACAATACATCCGTTGTGATTCGAATCGTAGCAAGTAGGTAACGTTTTTCGGAGCTTAAAAGAGGCTTGAATATCGCGAAGAAAACAAGGTTCTGCCAAATTAAATACCGCATACATCATTCACAACGTCCAGGCATTAGAAACAAAAAGGTATTCATTTTAGTCCGACGTTTGGACTCTCCTTCGTACAAGTAATTTACCTTGCTGTCGGAAATAACTCCTGATCCATTCTTGATCCATTCTCTCAATGGTGGTTGATTTACGAGTACGAGCAAGAAAGCATATTTATGCAGAGGGGGTTTTCCTTGAATGATGTGCGCAGGTGGGATAATAAACTTATAAATAAGAAAGAAACAATAGTACGATCCCAAATTTTTATGAGGTTCTGGTTCTGACGACCCTGAGTACCAGAGGTCCAGGACAGGAAGCTAAGGAGACCTCTGGGCCTCTCCTAGACTGGTACACTTACCAGCTGCAGCCTTAAACACTTTAAAGGCTCGCAGAGAAATGGTCCATTTGTTGCACCCTCCTACTCCCTAGCTAAACCACGTTATTAGCGTCCAAGATTCCAAAAAAGAAATCCCCAAGAACATCTCATTCCATTCGGTGGTGACCCAGAAAGCAAGAACCCCAAATTCATGGTGTGGACTGTAGAAAGTTTCCCTGGACAACAAGACCAAAACCTTATGAAAAGAACAAACAACAGAGAGAAAAAAACAAGAATGATCAGTAACGGTGCTCCGAGAGAGACCCCCCAAATGATTCACCAGAAAATAATCAAGCACCAAGTGCCTTGGAGTGCGTTTCTAGGGTGGGTGGGTCTCTACCCTCTCTCTCCTCCCAAGACCAAACTCTGGTGCTAATCCTTTCACAAAGTCACAACACCTTGACACTTACATTTGAACCGCTAGGGGGCCACACGGTGGGGGTAAAAATCACCAGTATATATACTCTCTGAATCCTGTCCTCCTCGAACTCAATAATCACTGACCCTGCAAAAACAAATGGCCCCCTTCCTACCCTTAAAAAGCCTCTCTGAGTCTCTCCACGTCTAAAGTGTGCCACACAAAAAAGTATGCACCACATGTGGAAGGCTATCAACTTTCACTTAAACAAAGCTGCCCTTTCTCTCCTACAGAGACCATACCACAAGCTTTTCCCTCTCTTTTTCTCCAGGGACAGCTTTCTTCTGTCCCACTTCAAGCAAGGGGACCTTACTAAATACTATATATTATTTTTAAAAAAATTTGACTCCCAGTCTGCTTTCTAACAACGGCTATAACCCAATCGGAGTTTTTCAAAAATTACTGCCACTCGGTACCCGTTGCAGGAGCTCTTTTAGGCTACCTACAACTTCACTACAAGCCAGCACAGAAACCCTCGCAATGATAAGAGGGGAGGGGACCTACTCACAAAAAAAAAAAAAAAATTCACTGCCCTAAACCTGAAGAACCAAAGAAAAAAAAAGAAGCCTTTTAAGGGAAGAAACGAAGCAGAAACGGAACGGAAGGTGAGAGATCAGTGAAAGCCCAACGACTTCCTCCATAATCCAAAGTCATTTTCAAAATCATTCCCTAATTAGTTGGGGGCCGTTGCAACTCAGCAACCCAGGATCCGCTAGCTTTAAAAACTAGGGTCCCTCCTCATTCACTCTGCCGAACAAAAATGCACCTCCATGTTGGGACTTATTACAAGCCAAAGGCCAAAATAACGGTGTGTGACAGGTGTTAGTAGTGCCTGTCTCGCGATTCCGTAATCTGTAAGAACAGGAAACCCTAATTAGGCTGCCCGAGTCCTATCCGTTTTACAGCCGTTTCCGCTTACTGACCAAAATGCCCTCGGCAGATTGGAATCGGAATCCAATGTCTTGAATTTGTATATTAAATATTTCGGACATGATATTAAATTACCGTGATCATAAGCTGGTCCCATAAGGAATAACTGCAGGGCTTTGATCCTGTGGGACAATAATATTCTATTTTCTAATTTTATTTTGTAATAGCGGGGAAAAGAAATAACTGCAGGGCTTCGATCGATTTATCAGTGGGTCCCGTGTTAATCGAGGGTTGTTGAATCTGTAGGCTTGGGGCCCACGGTGAAAGGTAAGAAGGAAAAAAAAGGAAAAATAACTGCTCGGGCTCAAGAGCATTCATGGTCTGAAATGGTGGTAGGTCCGTGGTTTCTCCCAAAAATGAGGGGCATTTGTGTAATCCTGTATCTCCTGGGATCCGTACAAACCAACACTCCTGAAATATTTTAGTGTTTATTTGTTGTTGTTGAAGGCCATTCAAATCAAACAGGCTCTCTGCATTTATAATCCAGAGGAGTGGGGGTGAATTGGAGCAAAGTCATGAGAAAAGGTGGGATTTGAGGAAGGAGAGAGGGTGTGAAGGAGCGCCCGTAGCCGTTGCAGTGCACATGAAATCAGCCAAATTGACGGAAAACGATCGAAGCGAGGACAAAAAAATGGAAGAGTAGCTCAGGAATCATGTGTTGCAGCGGTTCCTCGTTATGATGGCGGTCGTCGGCTTCTTCGTTTAAACTGGCAACGACTCTCTGTGTTTTATATCCCCTTTTGGCCTCGGAGATGGTTCCCGTCTTATGGATAGAGCTGCCTCCGCCGAAAGCGATGAGAGCATTGAGCTGGAGAGGAGTTTGGTGAAGTTCGAAACTGCGAGTGCGAATCCATTTTCTGTTTTGTGTGTTTGGCTGTCCAAGTCGGTCACAAGTTTCCGTAGGGGAGTTGGTGCAAGTCATGGTTTGGGTTTGAGGAGGGTTAAAAGTTCTCTCTTTTGCGGGTGCTGGAGACCGGAGGGGGCTGCCATGGAAAGTTTGATTCAAAAAAAGGGGGAGAACGAAGAAAGAGGAGATGGGTTTGTGAACTCCGTCGAGGAAGAATGTAGGGATAGCAGTTCCTGCTCTGAGATATTGACATCGGATACGTCAAATGAGGAAAAGAGTCAGAGCAGTTCGGATGACTGTGAGTCGTCGACGTCCATGGGGTGGCCAGTAACGAAGGACGAATTTTGCGACTGTTCTGTCCCCGAGTCGAACAGTGAGGCAGAGAAAAAAGAACTAGAACCTGGAAGAAACGAGAAAGAGAGTTCTAGTACATCGGGTGAGTATTCTGCAGTCTCTGTTTTCTTCTCTATTGCCTCGAAGCTTCTGTGTTTTAAACCCCTGTTTTCTTCTTGGTCTGTTTCTTCTACCTGCATTCCTTGCCGACATCTTATCTAAATTAGTGCATTGTCAAGTTAAGTCCGGTTGCAGTTACTGTACACAATTTATTGTTGCTTTATTTGATTACTAATCAGTTCTGTTGATATCTGAACAGAGATTGAGATGATGAAAGAGAGATTTTCCAAACTCTTACTTGGGGAGGATATGTCAGGAAGTGGGCAAGGCGTTTGCACATCTTTAGCAATCTCAAATGCCATTACCAATCTTTGTGGTATGTATTCTTTGTGTGTATATTATGCTTTGGTTTAGATTCCTTTTTTTTTTCTTTTATCGTTATAAGAAAGCTCTACGACCTGAGACTCCAATTGACAGCCCTTTCTTGTTCCCTTTTTAGCTACACTTTTTGGGCAGCTCTGGAGGTTAGAGCCCTTACCGCATGAAAAGAAGTTAATGTGGCGAAGAGAGATGGAATGGCTTCTCTGCGTTAGTGACCACATTGTTGAACTGATACCTTCTTGGCAAACTTTTCCCGATGGAAGCAAACTTGAGGTAGCTTTCTTAAGCATTTTAAAATATCCATATTTTAGAATCATTATGTTATGCTTAAATGTTTCTCCCAGAAAAGACATCCTATTTTTTCTGAATTATGTTGAACTGAATACTTCAAATACTTATTTTATCCTAGCATAGTGCACATAATTTATACGGTTAATCAGGTATAGCTTTGGAGGTTCTCATTCTTTTACTGACATTCTTCTGTCATCTGTGTCCTGCAGGTCATGACTTGCAGACCACGATCGGATCTCTATATCAATCTTCCAGCTCTCCGTAAGCTTGACAACATGCTTCTTGTAAGATCAAGATCTTTGCACCTGAGCTCTTATTTTCTCTCTTATTTCTATGTGCATTATATTTATTTGTTTCACTTCCTGCAGGAAATATTAGATAGCTTCAGCAACAGTGAATTCTGGTATGTAGACCAAGGGATCTTAGCACCAGACGCCGATGGTTCATCCTCTTTCCGTATTCAGCGTCAAGAAGAGAAGTGGTGGCTACCTGTACCCCGTGTCCCACCTGGTGGTCTCCATGAAAATACAAGAAAGAATTTGCAACACAAACGTGAATGCACCAATCAAATCCTTAAAGCTGCAATGGCTATCAACAACAATGCTTTAGCTGAGATGGAGGTCCCTGAATCATACTTAGAGAACCTACCAAAGGTGAATATATAATTGAAGTCTCTCCTTGTCACTAAAATGAAAACCATCTCCTCTAGTTCCTGTAAGTTTATTAAATAATCTCTGCTGCTTGGTGCTTACACATAATAAACAACCGAGAAGTTATAAATGCTTATCTTATATATCTTATGAGGTCCATATTGTTTTACCAAAAATTTTTTGTGTTCTTTTCCTTTATTTTCTAAGTTATTTTGTTTTATTTCTTATTTATTTTATTTCATACAAAATTTAGTCTGTACTGTTTATTGAGAATTTTCAGTATTTTCTAGTTAATTCTCACCTGTAGTTTCTATGCCAAATCACTCTATAATACATGTTTTAAATTCTCTCCTTTTATGCTATTTTACTGTTCCTTCCTAGTATGTCTTTTGCAATGACAAAGTAATGATAATTACTTTTTCTGTTTGGATTTTTTCAGAATGGAAGAACAAGCTTGGGTGATGTCATACATCGATATATCACGTCAGATCAATTTTCCCCAGAATGTCTTCTTGATTGTTTAGATTTGTCTTCAGAACATCAAGCTTTAGAAATTGCTAATCGTGTTGAGGCCTCAATGTATATTTGGCGTCGAAGAGCAACCAGTAAACCAGTAAACAATTCGAGTCGGACTAATTCAAAATCATCTTGGGAGATGGTCAAAGAACTGATGGTTGATGGGGATAAGAGAGAGCTACTTGCTGATAGAGCTGAAAGTCTCCTCCTATGCTTGAAGCAAAGATTTCCTGGCCTCCCACAGACGACATTGGATATGAGCAAAATACAGTACAACAAGGTTCAACTTTGAACTCTTCTCTCTCTCTCTCTTTCGAACTTGAATTTTTTCACTTGTTTGTAAAAAATTAAATTTAAAATTTTCAGGATGTTGGAAAATCCATCTTGGAGAGCTACTCCAGAGTCTTGGAGAGTATGGCCTTTAACATTGTCGCACGGGTTGATGATCTGCTCTATGTGGATGACTTGGCCAAACACTCAGATAACCTCTCAACTGTTTCTTCTGTTAGTGTTATCGCTCACAAGAGAGGTCCTATTTCGTATCATGTGCCTATCTCGAGCACTCCTTATGCAACTGCCTTTGCTACTCCTAGCTTCTCCCCTGCTGCGCTGGTCAGCCCTGCAAAGGGAGAGAGGTCCCCGTTTATCCTTGCCAAATCTCATAATCGTGGGTTTAGTGTAAAGAAAGCCCTGACAGATTATTTGGGTGTCGAAGTGAAGGGAAAGGACAACACGGTCGAGTCATCTGACTGGTCTCAAACTAACACAAAATTTGGAGTGCAGGAAAGTGATCTCTAGTCCTTCGAGATGACTGAAATTCCTGACATAATCAATCTGGGCACTCCTTACATGCTTGTTGCTTAGATTCACCCATTTCGTGTTTCTTTTATTGTTTTAGTAGTTTTATTAGAGATTTATTACCGAGGCTTTTCATGTACACCTATGATCAATGAATGAGTATGTACATAGTTGAGCATTATTCTCAGATAATGGACAACATTGAGCAGAATATGCACTTACACCAATACCAGAGGCAAGAGGAACAGGAGGGAATCATTCAAAAGTAAGATGGAAAGATAGGAGGGAATGTAGGGGTTGTCACTCCGAATAGTATCAAAATCTGCATAACTATCCAAAAATGAGTGAAGATGAGACTTTAAGCATAAAATGTACATCAAGACTTCAAATTACTTTTAAAGTTCGCTAATACCGACACCCCACATACCAAATCTTGTCACTAGTGTTTGTAGAACTACATTTTCTCCACTAAAATCCATTCCTCAACGCCCATCAATCTAGCAAGTCAAGGGAGATATGCATCCAATACACAAATGCCTCTTCCTAAGCTTCTGCTATCCAAAAGACTTCTTTCTCAGTAGATCATTACAGTGAATTCAGATATACAGTCAAGTTCAATAACAAGCAGAGTACAGTACAAGCATTACCCAAGATTGCCTTGTGCGGTAAGATTCACTTGCGCAGTTGGAGGTTGCTGCACACCTCTTCCCACGAGCCATCGAGTGGCAATCCGACGCTTCTTCTGGAAGAATCATGAGTACGAGGACCTGTTCTCCGCCGGAGTTGGATTTGGCAGGCCGAAGGTGTGTTGCTGTTTGGGTGGTTAAATCTGAAATCATTTTTGCGGCTAGTTTAAGATGTGGTAGCATTTGGGTAAGTGGGTAGATTGCAGCTTGCATGTCGTTGTTTAGATCCATACTCCGGATCCCAAATGCTCCATATCCTCGTACCGAAAAGGTAAAAGAATTGGGGTTACTTCTTCCAAACTGTTTGAAGTTTAAACCTTACACTTCGAATTTTCAAGAAAAGCCACCATGAGGTCCATCATCCATGACCAGGCCACCTCAGAAAAAGCATTATTCAGCACAACAGGATTTCGACTCAACAACAGTGTCAAGAAAAGCCAGGATTTTCAATTTTTCTTGTGTCGGCGAAAAAACTAGGGAACTGGAATAACAGATACAGGCGGCGGCACGAACTATTGCAGAGGGGGCAGTAGCAATAGCAGCAGTCAGGCCCAGCATTAGCACAGTCAGTAATGGAAGTGTAGTATCTGTGCTGGTTATGGGGACTCCGAATATCGTGAGGATATCTCGATTATGAACGCAAGGCTGTGGTCAATCGTTTACCGAATAAAGAGGATGAAGCAATGCAGGGCAAGGAATCTAGCTTTTAGAAGTTCCAATTACTTTACTGGATAGCCCAGCGTCGGATATATTTGGGCACCTAATCTGATCAGTGGGCCTTTATATGAAGTAAGAACCCGTTTGAGATACATGCTTCATATCTTTTAAAAGAGCCCCTTCAACGAAGGAATACGCTGCGCAACCTCAGCTATTTTTTAGTATTAATTACTAATATATTTGAAGATGTGGTTTTTTCGTTTGAATTATATATTTATGAGTAATGCTAATGCATACGGCCGTGCATTGAAGGTTAATTATTGGCATTAGGCATGGTGGGTCTCATGCTTCACGTCAGACTGTACGCGCCGCTGTCCGCATAGCTACTTCATGTGAGATACTACTATTGTCTGAGGATATTATTATTAAGAGTTAACCTTAAAATTTTGTGCTTTCGGGCACTTTACGAACAAAAAGCTTTCGGCCACTCTCGCTCCCGCGCGTCCCCCTTTCACCGTCCCACCAAACCCTCTGAGCTATCTTGTGTGTTTTCCCCGTTGATCCTCCCGGCTCCGTTGCCACCGGCTGAACCTTCGCCAAGATCTGAGAGAAGAGATTTCCGCCGCCGGCGATGGATGGCCCCTGCCCGCCGCCGAAGAAGGGAACCACCAGTCTCCACATTACGGCTCTGGATGGCATCGTGAACGTCAATTCCATCTTCACCCTCGCGGTTTTCGTCGGCTTGGCCTGGAACCCCTCCGATCCGAACAACAATCTGGTCGAAAATCCGGAATGCCTCGCTAACACCTCCCACGCGGAGAACTTCGTGTCCTTCCACGTCTTCTCCTTCGGCTCCTTCCTCTTCTCCAGCCTGCTCGCGCTCGCCCTAAAGCAGGGCCTCCGCCTCTCGCAGCAGGTCCGACCCCCCTCCCCTTTCGACGCCATTCCCACATACGTCAACAAGACCCTCCTCCGCGTCGTGCTTCTCGTCTGCGCCACCGGATCCGTCTCCGGCTCCCTCTTTCTCCTTCTCGCGCTCGTCAATTTGGTCCAAATCAAGCTCGGGACGTTGAGTTGCGGTAGCCCTTCCACTTACGGGGCCGTCGTGCCTCTCCTCGTTTTTGTCCCCGCCGGGCTCTTGATCTACATCGGGGTCGTGCTTTACGCTTTTACGCGATAGATGGACTTCGGATTACTTTCTCCTTCTCTATTAATGTTGATGATCCAGTCCGTGACGCTCTTGAACTTGAAAGGTACTGCTTTGCTTTTCTCCTTCGCGATTGAACTTTAATTCGATCATTTGTGATTATCCCTCTAGTACTCCACCAGCTTCCTCGCTAAGAAAACAAGGGTTTCAATTTCAGGTTGAACACCACCTGGTCGATATCAGAATCAAGACTATTTCAATTTCAGGATTTTTTTACCATCAAGAAACTATTTGACAAGTTTCAAACTCATGAATATCTCGATTTTTGACCAACTTTCTTCGTCTCTTATGGGGGGTTTAAGGTGAGGCGGTTGCATGATGTTGTTTCTGGGACGCTTTCGGTGCTTCAGTAACATGACTTCAAAGTGCATCCAGGTATCTCAGCTGTGTTCACCAGCAGGATCAGTAGCTGCACTTGTACGCTTTGTCCTCCATTTTGTTATCAATCAATCTATCAAACCGACTGATGTTATCAGTAGCCAGAATTTAATTTTAAAATTTTGAGTAATATATAGTTTTTTAGTTAATAAGTATAACTCACTGCGTTGTTATAAACTGAAAAGGTTTGTTCGAGCACCGATGATGGTCTTGGGTCATGGAGAACTGCTTTTTTTTTTTTTTTTTTATAGTCCCTACTTGCCGAACGCAGCTGTACAACTCCTCAGGAACGATAAAGAAACCCTTCCTAGTCAACCGGATCTTACCGTCAATGTTAAGTGAAGTGGTGAAGAGCGCTGAATTCAAACATGTAGACATACGAACGTGAGAGTACTTAAATGCTATTCTTCACCAAATTCTGCTCCTCATGAGCCGAACTCCGTTGAAATTCATCGAAGCAAATAGCAGTCAACCTCTGCTTAATTCCTCTTCATCTTCGTTCCGACTGCAGAGACGCCTCTGCAATGGCCAAAGAGCACTCTTCGACCGTCTTCTGTTTTCGATACGGCTGCTACCTCCTCTTTGCTCTCTCTTTCGTCTCTTCCATCTCTTTCATGTACTGGTCTCGCTGCAACACCCAAGACTCCATCAATCCCATCGGCCCAACGCCATCGCTTGACCTCCTCTCTTACCCCTCCGCGTGGAATGCCCTCTCCTTCTCCCCAAACCCACCTCCGAAGCTCCTGAAGCTCGCCGTCTTTGTGAAGAAATGGCCCCAGAGGAATCAAGCAGGAGGTCTGGAGCGACATGCCCTAACCCTCCACCTTACCCTCGCGAAACGAGGTCACGAAGTCCACATCTTCACAACCTCCTCCTCAAACTCTTCCTTCCCCCAATACCCATACCCTAATCTGAGGTTCCATGTCTCTCCACCAACCGCTGCCGGTTACCTTGACCAGGCTCGAGCATGGGAGCAATTCCGAGCTCAAAATTCGTCTCAGAAACCATTCGACATGACCCACACAGAAAGTGTCGCTCTTCTGCATACTCGGGCACGGAATCTCGCCCGTGTAGCGGTTTCTTGGCATGGAATAGCATACGAAACCATTCATTCCGACGTCGTTCAAGAGCTGATCCGAAGCCCCGGGGAGCCTCGATCTTCCGTCTTGACCGAAAGAGTTGCTAGGGTCGTGGAAGAGGTAAAATTCTTTCCCAGCTATGCTCATCATGTAGCCACCAGCGATCACACGGGGGATGTTTTGAAGAGGATTTACATGCTCCCTGAAGAACGAGTCCATGTGATTCTAAACGGTGTCGATGAGAACGTTTTTACGGAGGATGACCATAGGGGTCGAGACTTCCGGCGGAAATTTGGGGTCCCAGAGTCTGCGACTCTGGTGATCGGAATGGCTGGGAGGTTGGTGAAGGACAAAGGACATCCAATAATGTTCGAAGCACTGAACCAGATTTTCATGGAGGACGAGACTCTCCGAGGGAAGGTCTTCCTTCTGGTCGCCGGAGATGGACCTTGGGGTCTCCGGTACCGGAGTTTAGGAACAAACATAGTTGTTCTCGGACCATTGGAACAGACCCAACTCGCTGGATTCTACAATGCACTTGACATTTTTGCAAATCCAACGCTGAGATCACAGGGGCTAGATCATACATTATTGGAGGCCATGCTCTCCGGTAAGCCCTTGATGGCAACGAAGTTTGCCAGCATAATGGAGTCTGTGATCGTCAGCCCCGACCTGGGCTACAACTTTTCTCCCACAGTAGCTTCGTTGAAAGAAGCTCTTTACAGGGTTCTGCGAGATGGGAAAGGTGCTTTGGGGAAGAAGGGCGATGAAGCTAGACAGAGAGCCCTGAAGCTTTTCACTGCCACCAAAATGGCAGCTGCTTATGAAAGGCTCTTCCTTTGCATATCTAAACAGAAGGCCGACCCGGATTACTGCAAGTACCCACTCCCATCCGACTAAACTTTTCGAAATCATCAGAAAACCCCCCACCTGCTACACACAAGGTTTATTAAACTTATCCTCCACCTGCCACAAGCAAAGCGTAGTGCTGAAATGATGTAATCTGCATTTTCTCATAGTGGTGCTCCCATTACACCTGAGTGGTTTCCATGTGGAGGCACGGCTCTGAACGAGATGATTCATTGTTCGGTTCTGGCTCTCTTATAAATTCGATTAAACCATGGAGTATCTCTGCAATATCAAAGCAGCGAGATGGCAACAACTTCAGTGACTTTTCTTTGCCTCCTTGGCCTAGTTGTTGTTGTAGGTGTTGCGGGCATAGGAAAAGCCGATGGAGCTGGAGAATGTGGCAAGTCTAGTCCAGACAGTGAAGCCTTCAAACTAGCTCCTTGCTTATCGGCATCCCAAGATGAGAATGCTTCTGTTAGCAGCAGCTGCTGCGCGCAGATAAAGAAAATAGGGAAGAACCCAAGCTGCCTCTGTGCTGTGATGCTCTCCAACACCGCCAAGAGTACTGGCGTCAAGCCGGACGTTGCCATGACAATTCCAAAACGCTGCAACATTGCAGACAGGCCGGTGGGCATGAAATGTGGAGGTGAGTGCTTTCATACTAGATTTAATTACTCTCTACTGTTCATTTGCTCCTATCAATTGATCTTACAGCTATTGCTTTCATCCGTTTAGTGATTCCTTTCTTGCTCGGTGGTTTTGCAGCTTACACCTTGCCATAAGCCATGGACGTGTTAAAGAGTGTGGTCGTCCCTCACTATGGTAGCCTGGTCTCTAAAATAAATGAGTGTCAACAGCCAAATCTGGTTTGCATGTTGTGCATGTTGTATATGTGGTATTCTCAGAAATAAAGAGCGTTTATTAGCTACGTCTATCTGAATGTTATTACTAGCTTATTTTGCGCCACGTACTTTCTGTGAAAGGTGCCTTCTGTGGAGCATTTTGGTCCCCTCTGCAACTGCAGAAACAAACCTAGACAATGACCATCATCCCCATCGACCAGAGGGGGACGGAACATGGTCCCTCACCCCAAAGCAGGGGAATGAAGGTCACTTCATCACCAATCTGTTTCCTTCTAACAAGCTAACTTCACACATATAATGTAGCAATTAACTCTCCATCGAGTCTTGAGGATCTCCACTTAACAAGACTTTCGTAATCAAATTGCACGCAATAAGCATCTATAAAAATAAGTCGAAAAATACCGAGTCAAACCATTCGGGCTAAAAACATTATCCATGGCACTTGATGTTACTACCAAACTGTCTATTACTATTAAAGCTTTCTAAGTTCTTACACTATAAAGCGTCCAAACTTCAATTTAGCCTAATCCACACTTGGCTAAGAGCACAAACATAGTGACAAACAGAAGAGAAAAGTAATACGAAGCAAAGAAAAAGCTGTTTTTGGTGTTTACAACCCATTGAGGCATATTCCTTTCGGTTGAAGCGCACCAAAGATAAACTGCTTGATATGAACATTCTTTAGTGAAGTCTACGCAATTCCCCTTCGCAGTGGGGTCCAACCATGATATCGGCTGCTTTACTATAGTGATCTTGACTTTACAAAATTCCTGTCAACCAAGAATATCAAATAATCAATAAATGGAGTTCCAGAAAACTTGAAGGTGAAGACAAGGACAAAAAATAAGACATCTTGAGCTCATATCCCATATCTCTATTGACTTTTCTCAATACGTAGGAGAATCATTTGAGTCAATTGGACACCCAAATGTTAAGATTGAAACCCAGACTGTCGTTCAATTGAACAGGGAAGCATAACAACTCTGGACCGGTGTAGGAATCTTATTTCCCCATCTTATTATACAATAATAAATACTAATACTAAACTAGTATATGACCTTCCCTTGTGCTTCTCTAATTGAAGATCAGAAACAGATCATAAAAGAATCTCTCTTTAACTCTACGTGTCTTTAATTCATGTAGACACCGGTACAGGAGAGACAAATATTTTAAGACCATTAAGATACGAGAAGTCTAGAAATGACTCGAAGGAAAAAAATGATAAATTTAGTACATTAACACAGGAGTAAAAAAGTGTAAGAAACAGATATCAAAACCTTAAGCAGATGGAGAATGCAGCTCCATCCCAGGACATGATACTTCAGTAATAATATGATCCTGTTCAGAAGAAAAAAAAAAACCATAAGCATGAAATTGACACAGAACCCAGTCCAGCATGATGTACTCTTCCTATTAAACAAAAAAATACCTTGCCACCAATTCCCTCTTGGACTTCCTCCATCCGAAACATCCTCCCCGCCATTATTTCCAAACTGAACACATTGACTCCAGCATTAGAACTTTATGGAAGTAAAGAAACAAATAAACGTAAGAATATTCATTTGGCAATTTCACAATCATTCTGGATCGAATACTCACTATAGTAGGAGTTCCTGTGTATGTCGAGGTGGTTGAGGATTCAAAATTGTCCCGGCCACCATAATGTACAGATGAGCTAAGCAGAGTATGTTCGACAAGTTCACCCGTACAACCTGAAACACCATCCTTGCTGGAAATGTTGCGGCCATCTCTTTCTGCAGCTTGAGTTATTCCATCTGAAAAAGAAAATTCCAAGCACTGTTTAACTTTCACAATAGTCAATTAGGTTCTATGATACTGCAAACAACAACTAAAACCTCCTTGGAATATCAATACTTTTATCCATGTAAGAAAAAGAGAACAATTATAAAGCCGGTTGACATAAAAGTACAAATCATTGGGCTCAACATGTTGCTACTTTTACGTTATAAAGAAAGGGATGCTTTTACATGAATTTATCTCAATGATGAATGGTCAAATAAGGTAAAATAATAAGGCAAAGGTAAAAAGGTATGAAAATTGGCCATATACCTACATGGAACTACAGTTGCGGCCATTAGTATTATACTCAGCCTAACTACAATGAGTTGCTACTTGATTCAGGGTAGTATAGGCACTCAAGACAGGTACTTCGTGAAGATCGACTTCATAATTTCTTAATGAATAACTGATGGCCCAAGAGTTATCTCAAAGAGGTTCATCCGGAAAAGCTAGAAGTACTTTCCTGGCCCAAAAGCAGAAATATCTTGATAAATATAGAAACCTGGAACTTTGGAAAGAAAACCTCTTCTACTTTTGAGAAGGCATTGGCGCTCGATACTTTTACTATCTATTTTAAGTATCAGCACTTGAAGATACTAGAATAAGCTTCTTCTTGTCCTTATCTAAACAAGTAATTTCTTAATAACGTGGCAGAAACATGATTGCCTGATTGCAGAAGGAAACATAGTGGACCAGCTCTTTCTGCAATAAAAAAATTACTGCTAGATTATCTGACCAAATTACAACAATTGAACAGTGAAGGAAGGATTAAAGTGTTTATTTCTTCTTGTTTTTTTTTTTTTTTTAAAAAAAAGGGTAGCTAAGGACTGGCGGTATATGCTCTTCGCAAGTTTCTCCTTTCTCTATGGGTCTCATTTTATGTCCGCAAGGTTCAGAAATGGGCTAAAGACATGCAACGAGAACAACAACGTTTCACAGCTTCGTTAACTCTCAACAAGGGTGAAATAAAAGCTTTCTGCAATTCAAAAGCATGAGCATATGTTTGGACTGAATTTACGCAAACACAAGGAGAAGTATTCATATTCATGAAGTTATATAGTATCAAGGATCACCGTGAAGACCTGCAGACTTTTGCTTGGCGTTCCATATCTTATATTCTGGTTGTTGCTTTTTCCACGAGAATGACGACTCAGAAATTGACACTTCTCGCCTCACCGCCTGCACTCGCAAACAAGAGCAATAGGTTGGAAGTGGCCCTACACTATCTGAGGAAAATCCTTCGAGAATAAAGGTTTTCATCTGTTAAAATCAGATTCGAAACAAAAATTGCCACAAAAATTGCCACAAAAATCCTCCAAAATCTCGATATCCCCGCCGTCGTCAACCAAGAAAAATCCGTCCTTCCATATAAATACGTGCCGCCCAAACTCCAAATAAGTAAATGATAAGAAAGGAATTAAGATAAGCGTATATCTATCTTGAGAAAGAAAAGTTGATAAACTCCAAATAAGTAAATGATAAAAAAAGGAATTAAGATAAGCGTAAATCTATCTTGAGAAAGAAAAGTTTGATAAACTCCAAATAAGTAAATGACAAGAAAGGAATTAAGATCAGCGTGTATCTATCTTGAGAAAGAAAAGTAGATAAAAATTCCACCGCAGAGCCGAGTCAGCCGACGGAAGAAAAGAGACATCAGATAAGGAAAGACGGCACCATAATGCGGGAAAAGGGAAATATGAAGATGAGTAAAAAGGACCAAGAAACACAGTATGAAAGAAAAAAACGACCAACTTTTGGAAGCAGAAACGATCAGAGACAGTAAAACATGATGAATACTACAGTTTACATGATATAAGAAAATTAAAGAACAAAGAGGATATTAATAACGAGAAAGACCCGGAAACGATTGAAGAAGATGAAGACGACGGAATTGATCAAGGAAGTAACAAGCATGGTGGATTAAATCGGGATAAAACAACAGTGTGTGCGTGTAGGGGAAAAGAAGAAGATGAAGAAAACTAACCTTGTTACTACCGGATGGGAAAACAGAGTCGAAAATTCCTCCAGAAGACGAAAACTGCGACGGTTCCCTCCTAAAAAGCTCGGGAAGTTCAGACACTATGGAAGGCACGGTGGAAGCAGAAGAGGTAGTAGAAGAAAAAGAAGAAGAAGAAGACGAGGAAGAGACTGGCATCCGAGCATCCATAGTTTCTCCAACCAACAAAACTAATACCCCCCCGATATAGATAGAGTCCCACTATTTCCTCTTTACCAACAAACCGTCCCAAACGCAAGAGCAAAGAGAACCCGATGAATAGAAGTCACAATCAATGGAAGCAGCAGCAGCTGAAGAAATTCATGTGAAAGTTTCAGAAAAGAGATGGGGCTTGGTCCGTTCTCTCTCCCATGTGCTCGCATTTATAGCCTTCTTCCTCTTGCAATCTCTTCTCTCTCCTCACCACCCCAACCCCAATATCTCAGATTCCGAATAACCGACTCCTGGCTTTCCCTCTTTCTTACTCCTCTCTCTCTCTCTCTCTCTCTCTCTCTTGTTACTGCAAATCTTTCTTTCAAACAGATAATTGCCACGTGGGGACATCAGGTCCGCCCAAGTGGAGCTCTGCCACGTACCAACCCCTTCCTGCCACGTGTGATAAACGGATAAAAACGGCCATGGGACGTTGATGCCACCAAAGGAAGGGAGAAAAAGAGGGAAGAGATCAAATGGTTGGATATACATTCAGATAAGGAATATGTAAGACTGGAGTCAACTGTAGTCCCGATGCGTTGAGCATATCCTCCTTTTTTTTCTAAGCTCTGCACAGTGCAAACTCCTGACTCGCGACTCCTGACCAAAAAGAAAGAAGAAGCTTATCTTGTTTTTGGTCAAAACTCGAAAGGCTCAACTCAACCCGCTTCTTGTATCCTATTATAATAGAAGCAAAACACATATATCCTATCTTTCATGTATATGCTCTCTCTCTCTCTCTCTCTCTCTCTCTCTCTCTCTCTCTCTCTCTTCGGCCGTTTCGCTTTTCCTTTTGTTTTTATCCGGCGACCGGTCGCCGGTGGGTGAGTCTTTTGGGTACTAAAATTGGACTGGATGGTTAGCCAAAGGGGATTGCAACGAAATGATGGGCTGCTGCCATGGATGGCGACAACACCTTGAGGGGGTCCACTTGTGACGCCTCTCCGGCGAGGATCGCCGCGTGCACATTGACGACTCTGTCTCTCTCGCTCCGCGACACGTAGTTTAGACATTTCTACAAACGGCTTGTTTCCACCACATTCTCGTCTCCTCTGCTCACCCTTCTCGCCTCCATTAATGAGCCGCATACACTGCACTTTACCATGTACATGCCAAAATCAGTTTTCCTTTTGTTTATTTGGATAACACCTCCACTGGGTAAAATTGGCTGTTCATACAATTTCGCTCGTAAATCCTTCCTCTTGTGAGTGCTGCCGGCGTAACTCATCTGAAGAACATTATTAGTAGTTGACTCCAGTGGGTAATAATTGAGTTTATCATCTTTCGATGATGGGGCCCTTCGTGCGTTGTGCTTCTTGGGTTAAAATGTTTGAGAGAAGAATTACGCTTCCGTGTCTTTCGTTTTCTTTCGAAAGAGGAAAAGTTAGTTAAGAGAGATTCGCTTGGGCATTTGCACAAACACTTGTCACTCAATTATTTCTCCGGGACGGACGACCTTCAGTTGCGGTTTCCGGGGAGGGTCTGCCGAGCCAACTCATGACTTGGAGTAAAGCACGATACTCTCTAATGTAACTCCAGTTAAAGACCTGTGGGTTGTTACGTACTTGCCTCGCAGTCAAACGACAACCGGAAAGAGATTCTTGTGCAGAAACCAGTTGAGCAGAAAGAGAAATTCGCCCAAATGGACCGAGAGAATATTGCGACTTAATACTGGGACAAACCTTTAGATTTCAATCCATTCACAACCCCCCCTCCATTGGACTCTTTTAAGTACTTCACAGTCTCGGAACATCTTCAAAAGAGGCTAACAAGTAGTATTGTGGAATTTAATTTAGACCGAAAGGAATGGGGAAAAGAAAAAGAACGCGGAACTGATGCGTACCTCCAAACAACCACCAATTCTTTGGCTCTTTAATCGCTGCTTAAAGGATTCATCCAGCGGAATAAACCAGGAGTTGCAGCAATACTTTTCATTATTTACCTCAAAATGAAATGCATTGACCCCCTTCGTCTTCCTTGCGGCCCATGCAAATTCCCATATCTGAAATGATTCTAAATCTCCAGAATCGCCTGCAAAATAATGGCAACACGAGATCTCCGCACCCAACAAAATGGAACGGATACACACGAATCAGGCATGCGTCAATTGCCCATTAAACAATGGCGGATACGCTACATGAAATCCACGCTTAGCTTTTACATGGATGGTGCTTCTGTCCGGATTGTTTAAATCTGTGCGCAGACACCAAACCAAGAATATCTACAAATTTACAGTTTTTGAAGGAAGCATGACCAGCTGAGAGCATAAAAAACTGGAGGATTATTTTATTCTGAACGCGAGCTTATTCCCATCTGTACAAGAATTTCAATTATGCCGCGCTCATGTCAATTTCGTTCATGGGGAACCAGTCGTACGTCTTACTGACGGATCAAAATGAGTGGGGTAAATAAAACCAGTTGGGAGTCATTTGAGCCGCTCGTGGGCGAATAAGGAACACCAAGGACACCGCTTTAGAACAACAATGACACATACATGTGCTCTTTGCTGGAGTTTAACAAGGACAGAGTAATTAATCTCAAATTTATCGAGTACAATACTATCGCATATTCGTTGACAAAAACTGTATTAATCGTAAAGGAATGCAACGATATTACGCTTTTTGTTTAATAAGGTAATCTGTTCTTTCGAAGCTTCTGGTTTAAAAGGCGTGCCAGGTTCATGAGCTTACTCTTCCATAAAATTCTCTTCGAAAGAAG
The DNA here is from genome assembly GCA_022405105.1 of Aristolochia contorta. Lineage (NCBI taxonomy): Eukaryota > Viridiplantae > Streptophyta > Magnoliopsida > Piperales > Aristolochiaceae > Aristolochia > Aristolochia contorta. The sequence continues at coordinate 36,918,419 of CM039665.1, read as the reverse complement.
AGAAAATGCTGCTTTGGAACAACCGTGAAATTAGAATTTCCCAAAGTGAAAAAGGAAAATTCTGCTAAGATACACTTAGTACATCTTAATTGGATAAGTCTTCAACACTGGTAACTTTTGCCTTGATTTTATAAATATCAAAATATTTGGAATCTTCTTAACACCTCTCCCAGTTAAAATTTAAGAAGGCCTACGTGTAATTGTAATTTAGTCTATACTATAAAAATATAATAAACAATGTTCAGAAAAATCGTAGCATAAGGGTAACAACAATAAGTACTATTGGGTTAGCTGTATAACCTAATCTAGACATATTTGAAAATTAATTAAATTTATAAATTGACTATTAACTATTAAGTTTCACTCTATTTCGATATTGTTAGTATCTTGATCTTATCGTGATAGAATATAAATTAAAAATGAAAATCAACATTAATCATGACATAAAATATGATTGAAAAGATTAAGACCAACAAACTAAATCTGATGCTTCTATGTTTAGCTAAATGGGCTCATCCAACTTTTTTAAAGAAAAGTTGATGAATTTCTTACCAAAATATTTGTTTCATTGTATTTATGGTAATGCAATTATCTCTTTTTAATTATCACAAAATAATCAAAATATCATCAATATAAATGCATGAAATTATAAAAAAACTCGTGTGCGACTTATTTCTAATTTATGTACTAAAATTGAAATTAAGCTAAAATTTTTTACTACTCTTATCTTGAAGCTTTTTGCCTTATAGGTTAAAGTGAAGTTATTTCTTGACTATCTTTACCATTTTCTTGTTTTGTCACAGAATTAAGATAATAACATTATTGTAAAGTGAGCCTAGTGACAATCTAGTCGACATATCAAAGGGAGAAAAGTCAATGCAACAACCATGATTAGGACTTGAGTTCAGCTTCTTTAATTTCCTTTATTAAATTCGTTGTGCCTAACGTCGTGTTAAAAAAAAAAAAAGTAATGTGTAGTGATAAACTAACATGTTCGAGTTAATGGTAACGGGTGACGTGTTCAATTATACGTGTAACGGTGTACTTGTAGATGAACATTGAGCTCTTCTTAATGAATATTTAGGATTCGGGGTAGTCTTGTTAATGAATATTTAGGATTCGGGGTAGTCTCTTTGGGGGCCAAAAGTTATTATCAGATAAAGACCTGCTCTTTGGATAGAAAACGTGTTTAGTTGAACTTCTCTTTTTTAACTAAACCCCACTTGCAAAAATCATAGATAAGTTTAATAAAGAGCTCCAAAATGAAGTTTTCAAATAGTGTAATCACAATATTGAACAACATAGACCAAAATGTTAAGCTTATAACACTCTACTACAAATTTTAGTGACATGAGGTTGCGCCATGTTGGTGAATAAGAAGTGACTTGTCCTCTAGAAAAAATATCGTATTGCTATTAGTTAGCAAAATCATAAACTTTGGATTTCTTATATTGTGTTCAATTTTGTTTCTTATAATTATGTTCCTAATTTTCTCATTGTATGGCATAATTAATGTAATGAACATAATTAGCGTTTTTGACTTGAGTTCAATCTCCTTGCCCTCATAAAAATATATGGTGGCCGACATCCTAACGTGTTCACTCCTTAATGTAACGGGTATCAGTGGATAGCATTCAATCAGTAATTAAATTTGGATTGATCACGTCAACAACATCTATCCAAACATTAATCTCATATCCCTTTACCAGATTTCAGTTCACACTAAGGTGGAGTCTTTGAGAACCCTGTTCACAAGGAATTGCAAGCTGAAATTGCTCGCTAAGAACTCTTACAAAAAAAGAAGAGAATATGCACACTAAAAAACGCACACAAGGGTGGCTGCCAACCCTAAGGGAAATTAAGAAACACCTAAAGAGAAAGTGGGTCCCGGTGGGGAGCATTGGGATGCCTGCCCTTCTCATTGGATTTGGTCATGCATGTAATTAATACTAAATTCATCTCCTTACGTCCCTTGGGCGCAAGAAGAGTCAAGACTCAATTACCCAATCCAAATCTCTGAGCTCTTCTTCTCGTATTCATATCTCTCTTTGGCCGAAAAGGGATAAGGTAGCCTTTAACAGATACCATATCTGCCACGATTGTAAGATCTATTTGGTTACGCTCTTTAATGGACAGGGCTTGCTTTTAATGAAATCATTCGAAGAGTGTCCTCCTCCATAAGGGTCTCTAAAGCACAAATTTTCCCCGTTTCCGCGGATAATAATAATAATTAGCTTTTTCCCTCTGATCTCTCAGTTCTGATCTCTTGTGTTACACGACTCGCCGAATCCGAAGAGTCCGTGCAGGAGGCGTAGCGTTTTGCGATGCTTCTCATGGGCTGAGATTCAGAGGAACGTGGCAGGGCTTGAGCCAGAATCTTCTGCTACTTGGGACTGGGGGGGTGTCCGCCTCCCCGCCATTAATGATCGAGTCTACACCTTTCCCAATTTTTGCAGAGAATGAAGGACTGGAAAGATAAATAGCTTTTCGCTTTTGAAGTTTAGAAAGAAGTCTTTAAAAGTTTAATAAAGCAAGAAACCTTTTTAAAAAAAGTGCATCCGAACGTGAGAAAGAACAGCCGGTTCCTTCATCTTGAATATTTAAGAGCTGTTCATGCCTCGCTCGGCAAAGTGAGCTGGCAAATCTGCCTCCTTTGTTGTTTAAGATAAGCCCAACGTCAGATGCATTGCACTGAGTCACTGACCCAGGTCAAGAATTTTGTTGTTGTACTGTCCTTGTTTCGTTAAACACGCAACTGCAAAGAATGGAGAGAGAGAGAGACTGGTGCAGAGATTCTCGCGCCTGATAAAAAAACCAGCAAGTAAAGAAAAGAGGGAAATATTGTACAGCCACTGCAGTGATCGGGAGGGAACTTGGGGATTGGGGTTATGGTGTTTCACAACCTCTGCTTCTGTGCAGTCTCCAAACCAGGACCAAAACATCGTTTCGCTGATTTGTCTCTGTCACTCGTCTTAGATGGTGCGACACATCTGGAGACGAGTCTGTGGAGGGGATTCGCACCACGCTACTAGCCAAAAAAGAAAAGCGGGGAACTTTGACAATCTCTCTCTATCCGTTCCAATTGACCCACTTGAACTCCTACCGTGAGATTTTCGGTGATGGGATCCCTTTCAAGTTCAAGTTGTCGTTCTGCTCGGATTTTGGATTTTCCAGTCCCGTGTGGAGGACACAAATGAACGAACTTTCGCGTCGCCTTCCCTCTGTTTGGAAAGTATGTTTAAATCAAAGGAATCACGCAGAGTTATTAAACCTCTTTCTGGGTTTGTTCTGTAGTTAACATCTCTCCAACCCTCCCTTATAATCTGGGGTGGAAATCGGAAACCACCATCGCCTTTCCTCCAGTTCGAAATTACGCGCGCGTGTGTATAAACAGGAAATTACTTAAACATCTGGGCCCCTTCCCGCTGTTTGAAAAACTATGTGTATATCGGAAGTCCCTCTGAACCTCACTCTGGGGCGAGATGTCGCATCAAAGAGAAGAAAAGTAATCGCAGGAGGAAGCATCTTCAGATCGTTTTCCATTGACGGCCTGGCCTCCTCATTGGAGATGAGAAAAAAAAAAAGAGTAAAGAAATTCTACCCAGAGATAGAAGCATCGATTCCGTGGAGGACGTCATGGAAGAGGGACCGCGTGGCTCGCCCTCTACGTTCCTTCTAGATGCTGCCCACCGCTTGGCTCAGATTCGAGGAGGAAGACGACTCCTAAATCATTAATCAATGATACCGTCTCGGAGAAAAAAAAAAAAAATTTAAACTCTCAACCCCCTTCTGGCGACATTTCCAAGCTGTCTAGAAAGCCATCCCCTTTAATATATAACTCTATCCAACCATGTGCACTCTGCCAGACATCATCAGATTCATCACTCAGAAACCGACCCAGTCCCACATGGCCATCTCAAAGAAGTGGATCCTCCTCTCTCTGATGCTCTTGTTTCTCTTCGCCGCTCCTTCGCTCAGTGTTGTCCAAGCCAGGCCCCTTCCATCCTCGCAGCAAGCAAGTAAGAACTTGAGGATGCTCTAGCTTCTTACTTTCTCTCTCCTAAATCCTCTGTTGTTTCCTCTTGTTCAATTCTCCTGTTCAGAAGGAGCTGATTGTAATAGCATGTCCAGTACTACTCCCTAGGAGGCTTGCGGCAAAGCTCTAATTTTCTCCTCTGATTTCTTTGCAGGGTACTTGAAAGTTCTATCCACTCTCGGAATCGTGTGTAGATGTTGTGATGGGTCGGAAGGTGAATGCACGAGCACCTGGGAGGGTTCCTGCTCCAATCTCGACTGTAGTCCATGGAGATCTCTTCGCTTGTGATCGTTTTAGCTTCCTGTAGATATCTCATAGATATGTTCCTGTTACAACTCATTTTGACACAGCAGATATATATACATATATACAGTTTCCCCTGTTCTAAGTGATTTCTTTGAACAGTTTGTTTCCAGAATCTAGATTATAAATATTCGAGAACGAGAGAGGAAGTGAGAGTTCTTGACCTAGTTATATCTGTTCGTTAATTGCTACCAATCTGCGTCGTTGAAATTTAGTGCACTCGGTTGGTTCGAAGCTCTGAGCTGGTGCTTCTATCGTCATGATGTATTACTGGTTTGCTCTTGTGCATCGATCGTTTGGAACCTGAGCCGGAGTTCGTTTCTGGGTAATTACTTGTTTGATAACGTTAATTTGTTTGCCAAACTTTGAAGTTTTGATCGATTTGTAAATTGTAGTACTAGTTTGACGAGTTCAGGGACAAGTGGTTGACTTGAAATAGTGACTGGCCACCGCCTTCTGTCTAAAATAATTGAAGATGAAGTGGGAATGGAAAATCTACTTCTAGAAGGGCATTTGGAAAGACTTTGGGGAGACTTCTTCACTTCTTATAAATCAAGGATACGTGGAAATTTCCTTAACAGAGAAAGAGGAGGATCATAAGCACGCTCGACCTGACCTTGATCTAGGAATGACTTTGTTAAAATTTCTTTAGGATTCAACTTGGCGTAATCTCGTGCAATTCTCGAATTTCTTTCTTTCCTCCTAACACAGTTCGCTGAATTCAAATATATGTGCGGAATTTATCTCACCGGTTTTTCATTAAAAACGATTACTTAATGAAACACATCAATTCTTGTAAATTATAAGTACCAACTTTTAATTAAGAAAATGAACAGCAACCCCCTTTCCATAAAATGTTGTTCGTTTCCAATAATATTGCTTAGGAATCAAATTATTGTAATTTGGGAGAGATTTTCAGATATATTTTCTTATGTATTATAGCAAAATGTAAGATGTAAAACATATCCTATCAAGAAATTAATGGAGATAATTTTTGTTATAAAAAATTTACACCCATTAATTAGGAGGTGGATGGTTAGGATGTGGATGGGTGGGAGGCGGAGGTGTGGGAGGACAGTTTTATGAAGGAAAATAATGAGGTGGGTTACTACTTAAAAACCATAAATACAATGAAAATCACAATTTAAAACCATCGCCTTTTACAGCAGAGTTTCTAAATCATCATTCTAAGGCTCTACTGTATATTATTGGGTTTAATTCATTATAATTTTATTATTAATCAAAATTTTATTTACGATATTGGGCTTTCGGTTTCAGGACAAGCCACCTCGTGGGTCAACCTGGAACCCACCCATCACCCGCTTCCTGATCCGACGGTTCTCAATACTTTCCCTGTTATGGGCCCCTTGAACGTGGGGTGCGGGAGGTGTGAATTGTGAATAGATAGTATGTTCCGACAGCCCTTTCCACTCCGCCGTTGAATGAACACCATTTGAGGTGGTTTTCGGTTCCCCTTCTCACTCACTTCCATCGTACTCGGTGGGTGCATCACCCAACCAATCCACATTAAAGAGCTACAACGACTATTGTCGGTATGTGATAAGGTACATCTCTAAGTACCTCATTACATTTTTGCCATACGTTTCTCGTTGTTTTCTTTCCTTTTTCTTCTTGTAGAAATTGTAACATTTCAATTTGTAAAGTTCACTTGGACTAATTCTCCAATTCTTGGGTGCTCACATAACTCTCCTCTTTTTATTATTCAATAGAATATGGCATATGTTCATGTACCAAGTATAGATTATAAAGCCATAAAGTTATTTAAAACAGGGACAACAAGTTTGTTACTTGAACGTGACGTGACGGTGCCTCACTTTTTATTCTTTAAAAAGTAATTATAATTACATGAAATTATTAAATTTATGTATTTAAACATACATTAGTATTTGTGTACATTTTGGGTACATCTCTCACTTAGAAGTGGGACCCCCAAGAAGAATATTTTAATACCCCAATGTATTAAAAATATACATAAACAGTATTGTAAGCATATCATTATTCTTAAAAAAAATGTCTTTTTAATTTTCTACCTGTTAAATGTTTAGTACAAAATCCATAATTTTGTTTTTTCCAATTTAAAAACGGAGGACCGTTTGGCTGTCTGGGATATCATTGGCCAAACGGGTGTTCCCAGTACCCCACCCCATCTAACGCCTGCAGCGTCGACACGTGTGCAAATCCAACCACTGAGAGCAGCAAATCTCGTGACTCTCGTCCGCTCATCCTCTGCTACTACGCAGTGAGGTGTGTCCTCCCTGCGCGTGTGCCTTTCTTTCTCACGGCGTCACTGGTTCTTCTTGGTCTCTTGCTCTGAAATCTCAGGGGCCCCTCTCTCTCTCTCTCTCTCTCTCTCTCTCTCTCTCTCTCTCTCTCTCTCTCTCTCTCTCTCTCTCTCTCTCTCTCTCTCTCTCTCTCTCTCTCTCTCTCTCTCTCTCTCTCTCTCTCTCTCTCTCTCTCTCTCCTCCCCTGGCCTTTTTGTTTTTCCCGTCCAATCGAACTTCATTTCTTATATGAGCAGTTGCGCTTAACAGATTTGGTTGAAACTCGCGTGCTCTTCCGTCTCGCCCCCTCCACTTTGCCAACATGCAGACGCTCCAGGTTCAGTCGCCCTCCCTTCGGGTCTCGCCCTCGGACCATCTTCTCCGGCGATCCCCGGTCTTCCCTGTACTCCGCCGCTCCAATGTCCCCCGCTCTCATCCCCGATCCCTTGTCCGGGCCTCAATCTCTGGGGCGTCCAAACGAGAAACGGATCCAAAGAAGAGGGTGGTCATAACTGGTATGGGTCTTGTTTCCGTCTTCGGGAATGACGTCGATACCTACTACGACCGGCTCCTCTCAGGTGAGAGCGGCATCAGCCCTATCGACCGATTTGATGCCTCCAAGTTTCCCACGAGATTCGGTGGTCAGATCCGGGGCTTCACTGCCGGTGGGTACATAGATGGAAAGAACGACCGACGGCTCGACGATTGCCTCAGATACTGCCTTGTCAGTGGCAAGAAGGCTCTCGAGAGTGCAGGCCTGGGAGGCACCGATATCTCCAAGGCGAGTTTCCTCGTACATGTTACTCAGAATTCGGGGTGTTGGCATTCCTTGATTTCTTCGTGGTGCATGTTACTAATTTGACAAAATGACACTGAATGATTTGTGGTATCGTATTGCTCGGTCGGAAGTTGATCTTGGTTCTTTCGTGTAAGGAAATACCCGTTTTGGATCTACATTTTTTATTGGTGCATGTAGCTGCTGTATATTTTGGATATGCAGCTATAGGAAATTTTTCTTTTTGCTTTTATTTTCTTTATTACCTGGGAAGCCAATCGATATTGTCCTGAATTTGAGTCGATACGCCAAGAGTATGTATATATTCTTGGATAGGTATAGTGTTCTGTTTTACATAATTAGTTGTTTAACTTCTGATCATTGTTGTGGTGAACTCAAGGAAATTTTGCTGTAAATATGACATTTTAATGATTTTTTAGTTCGAGTCACATTCTTGTTCTGTTGCTGTAGACCACGTGCTCCTCAGTATTTTAGTTCCATTTCTCTCTTGATGAAGTTAGAATTTGGAATTCACAAGGACTGCAAAATACCTTTGAAAAGCACTTTACTCTGCAAGACATTGATCAGTTGTACGTTCAAACCATCATCCTTTAAATTGGGTTGTTGTGTAAGATGTTACTCTAGATGCACATCTTTCAATTCTAAATAGTAACTTTGTTCAGCTTAAATGGTGGAAGGGTTGCTCTAAAACTTTCACTATAGTATGTAGATGTTGACCCCTGTTCAATGTTCCAAGATATTTAGTTCAGAATGGTCATGTGGAGGATATCTCTTCCACAAGTACGACCTTTCATTGGATTATATAATTGAGTCGAAACATTTCATGACTGTGTTGTCTATGTTTGCAGATTGACAAGGAGCGAGCTGGTGTGCTTGTTGGGACTGGCATGGGTGGCCTTACAGTGTTCTCTGATGGTGTCCAAGCTCTTATAGAGCGCGGATATAGGAAAATCACTCCATTTTTTATTCCTTATGCTATAACCAACATGGGTTCTGCTTTGCTTGCAATTGAACTTGGTTTCATGGGTCCCAACTATTCTATTTCTACTGCTTGTGCTACTTCAAATTATTGCTTCTATGCTGCTGCTAACCATATCCGGAGAGGTGAAGCTGATCTAATGCTTGCCGGTGGAACTGAAGCTGCAATAATTCCCATTGGTTTAGGTGGATTTGTTGCTTGTAGAGCCTTGTCACAAAGGAATGATGATCCACAGACAGCTTCAAGACCATGGGACAAGGATCGAGATGGTTTTGTTATGGGTGAAGGAGCTGGAGTTTTGGTACGTTTTGGAACCCTTCTCAGTTCGTAAGTTTAGAATTTGGCTCAGCATTTAGTTATTAAGTTAATACTTACTTCATTAATTAAGGATTTGGTGTTCTGCCTATCTTGTTTGTCCTTTCTGATAGCTGTAAGAATATGCATGACTGGTACATTTTCATCTCCTTTTGTTCTTGGGATTGATGTTTTAATTTTTTATTGATTTACACTTTGTAGGTGATGGAGAGTCTTGAACATGCAATGAAGCGTGGTGCACCCATAATTGCTGAGTATTTGGGGGGAGCTGTAAACTGTGACGCTTATCATATGACAGATCCTCGTGCAGATGGACTTGGGGTTTCATCATGCATCGAGAGAAGTCTGGAAGACGCTGGGGTGGCACCAGAAGAGGTATTCTTGTCATTGATATGTTGTTATTTTTTTTCTGAATGTTGACTATACCCAACCTGAACCCCACAATGGCTGATGAGATTTGACACTACAAAACTCCTCGTGGTCATTGAGCCAAAGGCCTCATGTACTGTCATGTTTCCTTGATCATGACTAATATGATACAAATACTATAGTTGCTCATTATTTGATTGTTTCCTATGAAGTGCCCGACTTGTCTGTCAGCTCAAATTTTTTCAGTCTTGGGTAAGGCTCTCTTAAGAAAGAATTATCTGAACCCATCTTTTGCTGTGTGTTATTTAGGTTAACTACATAAATGCACATGCAACTTCCACACTTGCTGGTGATCTGGCGGAGATAAATGCCATAAAGAAGGTTTTTAAGGACACTTCAGAGATCAAAATAAATGCGACTAAGGTGAGTTACAACATTTTGATTTTTTTACATATGGGTGTGCGCCTCATATTTGGCTTCTCTTTGCAGTCGATGATCGGGCATTGCCTTGGGGCTGCTGGTGGCCTAGAAGCCATTGCCACAGTGAAAGCAATTAATACCGGATGGCTGCATCCTACAATAAATCAATTTGTAAGCATTTCAATGTATGGCCTTGTATTTGGTAGAAAATAATATCAATGCCTTCTGCTTAATGCCTTGGCGGTTTTGCTCCATGAACCACAGAACCCAGAGCCTTCAGTTGATTTTGACACAGTGGCTAATCAAAAGAAGCAGCATGAAGTGAACGTTGGTATGTTAAGCTGCCTTAGCTATAACTTGTTGGTATGCTATTGATAAAACAATTTTGGAGCTCAAGAAAGGAGGAAGGCTAATGATTTTAGTACTCTGTGCAGCTATTTCCAATTCCTTTGGATTTGGAGGACACAACTCGGTGGTGGTCTTTTCTGCATTCAAGCCTTGATTTCAGATTGTTCTGCAATTTTGTTCTTGCTTTGTGCAAGCTTCCTGTTCCTTGTATCACTTCCGCAGTGTTTTGGTCCTCATCTTTGGTTTCCCTTTCGTTCTCCATCACACCCCATTAGAAATTTGCCAAACAGTTGCTAATGGGTGGTGATTTTTTTTTGGTGCAATGTAGTGCTAGTTAATGGAGTAACTCTAGTATAGCATCAGGAATCCTATCCATTTGAAGAGACACCTGGTTCTTCACTGAGGTTATTAGTCTGGTCATTGTTGTAGTGATTTTTTGACATTCTGTTAGCATAATTTATTCCTGCAATTTCTCAGCAGGCAAGAAGAAGGCTTTGGATAGGAGAGTTTATTGATTCCGGAGTACTTAGGACCTGGGTAGAGCCCTGGGGAGGATTGCCTTCATGCACTTGATCAATCTTCATGTCACATTGCACTCCATTCGTTTTGAAAATTGAAACACTGTTAATATATATTGAACGCGGGGGCACAAAACAATTTTGGAAGCAAATAGGAAGAAGCCAACTTGGAATAGTAAACTAAAATTTGGCTTCTCCAGTCTTCCTAAGAAAGCAGGGCACGTACGATGCCAACTTGAACCAACTAGTAAATCTAGTTTCTCATACAGAAATAAAGGAAAAATAGGTTTTAACTGATTCTTGGATTCATAAAATCCATTTATCTTCTGGGAATCACGAACGATTATTTGCTGTGGCGTGATCCGTAGCAACTTAAACAGAAACGGGCCGACCACAAATCAGAAAAAGCCCAAGCTCGGATTGGGCACAAACCCGAAATGAGCAATCAAAAGCAAAATGAAAAAGAGGAAGTCCGTGTTAAAGCCATTTAGAAATGGAAGGCCCCCACTCTTTAGGACAGAAACTGAAGATTAGTCACAATACACCCTCTTTTTGAACGATGATTTTGAAGGCCCAATACAGCCCGTTTTTTGCAGCTTTGGGAATCTGGTATTAGTCACAGCATTTTGGAAGGACTTATTTCCAGCCGCTTGTTTGTAGAGCTTGATCTATGTGACCGTACTTAATTGGGTGAAATACCCATCTACCAATACCGAGCTATCTTAATTGTAAGTTAATCTTTCACCACAGGAGGCGGATTTATTGTCTGCTAATATTCTTACTGGATTAATTCCAACAGTTGGCTTTTAGCAACTGGATTTGGCAAATGACCAACTGAACATCAAACGGGAGTGCCAAAACAGGGCATGCAGTCCCTCCGCAGCCCTTCCCCACTATTGGAATCGAACCACAGAATCATGTGGAACAGCAATCTCAATTATATTCAAGCGAGCAATTTTCTTATTAACCATAAGCGAATAATAAATTCGCTAGGACGGAATGAATACATTTTTTTGCTGCATAACGCAAAAAAGGCGGGTCTCCCTAGCTAATTAATTATAAGATCGCCAGGCATTTTAGGATCACGACGAAGTAGCATAAACAACGACAGGGCTCCTCACCACATGAAATCCATCCGTCCACACCAAAGAAGCAGACAAGACGCTCCGGTGCGTCTTCCCGAAAACCTTGACCACAAAAGATTGCTTCTCCCCCAGTGACTGGAAGGAAAGAGTGGCGGGTTCCACGGCCACCAAAACGCCCGAAGGAGAACGCGCCGTAGCTTTGTAAGTAGAGTTTGGTGTTCCCACGTTAGTGACCGTTCTTTTGAAGGTGGCCGAGTAACGCTTTCCGGGGGACACAGTACTGACTGCAAAGGAAGGGTAATTGAGATCCCAAACCGACCCATTAGTTTTAGGGCACACGCTCTTCTTGTCCCCTGTCAGAAGCCTTAGTTTCTTTCTATCGTAACCTTGACTGCACAACATGGCAACGTAATCCAATTCACCCGCATCGTAAACAAGACCGGGATTTCGAGCCTGAACAGGGTTTATGTGACCAGACCCGTACGCAAATTCGTGATCGGTGTTGGTAGTTTGCTTCATGGGGTAGGCTGCAGCAAAGAATTAGTAGATGATCAAACGAATATTTTCAGCGTATATGTATATAGGTAAATGGGTATGTTATATATCCAGTTACCTGTAGTCATGAGGGCGGACTTGATAGCTGCAGGGGACCAAGTCGGATGGAATGATTTAACGTAAGCGGCAGCTCCAGTTGCATGGGGGCAAGACATTGATGTTCCAGAGATTATGTTGTACATTTCAGATCTAGTGTCCCCATCAGATATTGAGATTGGGGCTACAGGAGACCATGCTGCCAAGATATTGACCCCAGGTGCACTTATATCAGGCTGCACGAACGACCGCATGCATCAAGTTTTATATTACAACTGAAAAATTAAGAGGAGGGACAAGAATTGAAGAAGCTACACATGCATGCATGACAATATGTATTGAAGAAGGTACTGCATGTACATAATTAATTATTTACCTTTATTATATCCCTTGTAATCGAATTTGGGCCTCTAGATGAGAAGGAAACCACAGCAGGAGCGGTGGAATCCGTCACTTGACTTGTTTTTGATATGTAAGCAGTTGGGTCTCTGGTTAATTAAAACAATTATACGATTAAGACAAATTAACGTTAATTAATTAGAATAGCCAAAAAAAGAAGTCCGCCATGATATAATATATATACAGATAGAATCGCGCACGGCTTCGACGTACGTACCTTGTGGTGTTGAGGTATTCGTAGATTTGGATACCCACTTGTTCGTTGAAGAAAGCTGCAGGGAGTGGGTATGAGAAAGCATAGTCTGTGGGGCGGTAATCTTGCATTATTGTGCCAACTGCGTCTGCAGCAAGCTGACCTTCTCCTGCAGTCAATTGATCACAGAACACTATCTTCCCTTTCACTAGTCTCTCGTCCAGGGTCCCAGAATCACAGTACCTAATTATTATTTTTTTAACAAGTAAGATTATTAACTTTAATACAGTATATACTCATGAGACATACAATTTGATCATATATGCATGTCCAAGTACTGTACTGAATTGATCTTGTAATCGAAAAATTAATTAATTTACCGAGATTGGGAGCCATCATAGCCTGCTGATTTGTTTGGGGCGCTTCCTCCATATATCAACGAGTATTGTGAAGCGTTAAGACTAAAAGTGTTGATTGAAGCTCCCTGGTAAGTCTTGCCATTACCCAGAAGAACATCGGTGACGAAGTGCCTGTCTATGGTGCTAGCAGCCACAGTGAGAGCCCAGGGAGCAGCGTTCGAGACGGTCTCAGGCTCGGGGCCGGAGTTACCAGCGGACATGGAAGTGAGTATCCCTTTCTTCATCGCATGGAATGATCCAATGGCGATTGTATCTTCGAAATACTCGGTGGGTCCACCACCCAAAGAGAGGGATATAATGTCCACACCATCAGCGATGGCATCGTCAAATGCAGCGAGGATGTCTTCACTGCTGCACCCGAATGACCAGCAGACCTTGTACGCGGCTAGTCGAGCTGATGGCACGCCCCCTCTTCCAGTCCCTTCGCCCAGACCTTCTAAGCTCACCGACTCTACTTGGACCCCTGCAACCGTTGAAGAGGTGTGACTACCATGTCCCTCTGAATCACGAGGAGAGTCTATCTCCCCTCTTAGATATTCTCCACTGTGGTAGTATCTCGCTCCAATCACTTTACTGCGCCATTCATTAATAGTTATGCATTCAATTATTAGTAGCTCGATCTCTTGATGTTCATGTGAATTAATAACAATGATACCATGCATGATATTGGAAATATATATGTAGTACTAGATAGCTAGCTAGTGTTCAAACTTAAAATTAGCTAGCTAGAGAAGGTTAATTAGATTAATTATTGATTAATATTTACTTGTTGCATGTCAAATTGGCGGGAGATTGGCAAATGCCCTTCCATTTACTTGGAGGAGCACTGTATCCTTTGTCGGAGAAGCTCTTGGATTCCGGCCAGATTCCGGTGTCGATCATTCCGACTATTACATCACTTTCCGTCACGCTCCTATCCACTGTCTTTCGAAAACCCATGAAATCCCAGGACCTTGTTGTGTGGAGCTGGTACGTTTTGCTTGGAAAGACGGATATTACCCCCTCCATTTCTGAACAATATATTATAAATGCAAGCCGTTTATATATTAACTGAGAGCAAAATTTGATCTTATTAATATTTAAAATTAAGAGGTTGGGATTTTTTACTACGTACCAGATATCTTTTTTGCTTCTTCTGCAGAGAGCTTGGCAGCGAAACCATTTAAACTTCTCTTGTAGCTGTAAACCAGTGACGACTCTGATGCACCACTATTAAGTAAACAGGGAGTCGTTAGTACTTTTAAACAGCAGTCTGTCAGTTGTTAATTATCACAGAAGTTATATACATACATCATGAAATCAAGCATTAATACCTGCCGAGAACTCGCTCAAGCATGTCATTGTGGAGGGATTCCGCAGAGATATCCCCCTTAGGAAGCTCACCCATATATACCACATAGACCTGAAATATGCGCACGTATATATCGACCCCGTTAGTGTTATCAGCCTGCAGATTTAAGGAATAACAGTACTTTTGTGGTCCTTGAAAACAATGCACAAACAATATAACCCAAAGAATTAACCAGGAGACTTGCCTTCTTGTCTGAAGTTGATGACCCTTCACAAGTAAAACTCGAGAGAGCCATAAAGAACGCAAGGAGGGGAAGAACCCATAGCGAAGGAGAGGTACGTATGGCCATGGAAGGAAGAGAAGAGAACTGATATCCTATGGGGCTTGTCGCCTTTGACTATGATCCCGGCAACATACCTGACAATTTATAGTGCTGCGACCATTCATCGGTCCTTCAGAGCTCTGTCTTTGCAATATTGGAAGATCCGATATTTAAGTAGCTGTATTTTCCCTTGGAAACAACAACCAGACGGTAACAGACAAATTGATTACTGGTTTGATGCAAACAAGATTACGTTGTTACATATGCCCTTTTCAGTAGCCTGCTTATTAACCGTATTTCAGTTTATAGGCAGCTGCTTTACTGACGAAAGGATCCAGGGGAGGGGTGCAGATCAATCTGCTGTTTAGTTTTCTAATATTCATAAAATATCATTAATTGTGGAAGACAACAGTACCGTTGGAGATGAAACACACTCGGTTTTCATCAACAGACCCATGCATGTTCGTTATTATGCGATTGAATCTTTATAACATAATGGCTTTTCCATTTTTTAATCTAACACTCCTTGATCTCAAAAGACTAAATTTCTGCTCAACCAGGAGGCTCCATTAATACACGAAATTAAATCCAATATCCCAAAGTTGAAATCATAATTAACCGGAAAATTATACAATATTAGAACTAAATGTATGGAATTTTACGACACAGATGAGAATACAAATGAACGTTTATTATATTTTAATTGAAAGCGACCTTTTTCTCAAAAATATATATTAATTTTTTAATTGAAACTCTTTTTTAAGAAAAATAAATTTTATCTGTTTAAGTAATTCATGTTAAAGACTAAGGGACGCCAAGTATGGATTATTCTTCTTTACTCAAATCTATTGGAATACACTTCCTTTTCAAGGAAGCCTTGCTCAAACATCAAAGGGTGTGCCTTTGTAATATTACTCTTTATCTGGTATATTTTGCCAAACTTGCTTTTCTGATGCAGTTTTGGTGCCGCAGATATATTTCAGACGGAACGTAGCAGACCGCATGCAATAGAACTTAGCCACATCTGTGCGATATTGCAAGCCTGCTGCTAAACAGCATATAAGAGATTTGAGACAGAAGCCGAAAGCAAAGCAAACACCGAAAAGTGGGTTCTTGCAAGGATGAAAACACCAGATTACAACTTTAAATATATCCAATCTGCTGTCGACCCTAGGCCACTTTAGTTTTCTGTTTACAATATAAAAGCTATACAACTTTGTTTGAGAAACATAAGCTGTGGCTTTTAATCAAAGAAACTATAGCTGGAACGGCTTCAAAGGGCGTTGTAGATAAGTCACAAGGTACAACCAAGCTAAAAGTCTTGTTGTGAGCCACTCAAATAATTCCTGGACTTGATATCCCTGGAAAGACGAAATCAAAGAGAAAGGAATAATCAATAGTTAAAGATTAATAAACCATACTAATAGACTTACATATAGCATTACTACCGTCAAGGGGCCTATGGGCCGGAGAGGTCCTCATGTGTGGAGATAATTAGCTGCCATCAGCAATTCCAGTGTCAACTCAGGCTCAATATGGAACTCAGACTCTTTTCCACTGCAATAAGCAACTCGCCTTATGAGACGCATATTCAAAATTTCCTCTTCTTAAAAAGTAAAAAAGAAGACCAAGCTCCATGCAAGAGCAGTTTAGGGGAAGAGTAATGCAATGTGCGCCCTCGAGGGTGCGCATTTCGTCCACCCCTCTGATGTGGGTGCATTGCTGGCACCTCGATTTCAGACTGGAAATCAATCGCAAAATGCCAGCAAAGCACCCACAGAGGGGTGGACGAAAGAATATTGGCATTTGGAATTTCAATGAAACCTTATCTTAGCTTGTCGAGATAAAAGAAACTAATTAGCTGAAAAATCTAACATGATCTCTGCAGGAAATTCTAATGCCATCAAGAAATAAATTTAATGAAGGTCCATCAGTGAGATCTTCACACAGAATCTACAGTTGAATACTCTTAGCAGACAATGTCTGCCATATCATGATACATATAGCAACGGGAGTTCCTGTTTGCAGCACTTGTAAGTTTTTCATTACTAGCCCAGTGATGATAAACTAAAATCACCACTAAAACAGACAGACCCCCCAAAAAAAAAAAAAAAAATCTTCCAGCTCACATGTAGCAGGCACAGATTACATTAGGAAAAGTAACAAGACATGGTAAACAAGAAAATGGTGAATATGGCCTCTTCAGGATGAAAAGAAAATGAGGAGGCAGGGCCCACCTCACTCCTCTGTACAAGCATCAATAAGGAGAAACTAGAAGAGAGCACCAACATCTGTGTAAAAAAGAGACCAGAGAGAGGAGACCATCCCCTTCCATCCTACACACCCTTCTCGTCCTCTTTCCAGCAAGGAGTCAAACAGGCTTCTGCCAAATTCCCAAATCACTGCCCTTATACATTACAGCTAATGTAACCCCAAGTTTAGTTAAGGAACAGAGGTATGAGGCCAGCCTTTCAAACAAATGGAATTTCAGCATGATCAATAAGAAGAAAATACGAAAATTTTGAGAAGACCTTTTATCAAAACAGACTGCAAGCAAGAGCCCATTTCTGAAACAAAAGGATATTTCCAACACATGACTTCAGTTAACAGGGTCATCACCTTCTTTCTATTTTCCTGCTCTTAGTTCATGAGCCCATTAACCATAACGAAAGAAATCTTCAAAATTTTAAATAAATACATGAGTGAGAAGACGTATTTGGTTAAGAGGATTAAAAAGTTTCTGGATTTAATAACCTAATTTTAAACTTCTCTTATCTCAGAAACAAATTTTAAAAGAAAATTTGCTATTTTTCACTCTAAACTGTAATTCTTAGAGCAAGGTATAGATTACAAAATCCTAAAATTCCGATTAGAATGCAATGTTACTAGGTTTTCTACTTATTAATAGCATGAAGGGAGGCAAACTTGGACGATAGCATGTTTTTTTTACTAAATCCACTTGATCTTCTTACCCCGTACCCCACACTCCTCTCCTCCTCTCCCCCAAACAAACCAGACACAGAGGGCAGACGGTGACAAGAAATGGTGATAAGGGTCAAGGATGGGTAGAACTTCCTCTTCCATCATGGCAAGAACAGGGTGACAGGGTGGGTTTTCTAAGCAGGGTCTGGCTTTCCTATCATTTTCCATTACAAATCACGGTAACCACAGTTAAAAGACATCTGCTCTGTTTGCTAAGTTCTTCTTTTGATCATACAATAATGCAAGGCTTCTAATACACTCAAATCAAAGGAACCAAAAGATGCAGTTGACCAGTAGCTTAATGACTAGCTAATTGGCATGTTAAAAGTTACAGATATTTCTTCTTATCATGGTTTAACTTTGTGTTGATTATGTTAACAAAAATTGCACCCATTTCATACCAAAACAAGGAAAATCGGTGCATTGAATTAGACCACAGCAATATCCTAATAAATGTTATCAGAATCAGCCGGTCATCTACCTGGAAAGGTGGTTGACTCCATTTTAACCTTTTCGACTGCAGCAAGGGAGGGGGAGGGAGACCTCTGACACCCTCGTTCTTCTGTCTACAGGGGAGATGTTTCTTTGCTTCCTGCTGCCATAAATATGTTCTGCATGCTGGCAAGGATGAGTCCCCCTTCCCCCTCTCCTTTTCACTGAGAGAAAATGCTTGACTAACCTCCCCTCTCCCTCTTTTTCTTCTTTACAATTGCCCAGAAAAAGAGGGGATAAAATAGAGAAAAGACTGACATCAGAGCTAAAGATGTAGAATCAAAGTAATTTCCCCGTTGCTAGTGATCTTAAAATATTGGTAACCCATTGACATATTATATCCACTGTTGGTCCATCAAAAAGTTTGTTCAGATGCACACAAACGTCTGTTCAAGATTTAATGTATTCTTGAAATAACCTCAAGCCAATAACAGCATAAGAGGTCATGGCATTTATAACCCGCCAAGTAGTCATTTTCTAAGTTCAATGGTAAGCACAATACTCAACCAGTAGAACATTTGACAGGACAAAAACGGACAAGTCACCCAGCATTTCAGGGATAGAAAGACAAGGAAATACATGTTGAGAGACATCAGTGTAACTGTTCAAATACTCTCGCAGTTGCTACGTGAAACATAGCAAGTCAGCATATGCAACGTAAGACACTGAATAATTGTATAAACGTAATTTTTTTTTTTTTTGAAAAAGAAGAGCGTAAAAATCAACTTTAGGTTTTCATGTTCTCGAATATTTGGTAACTGACAGAGGTACCTCCCAGACGAACAGCAATAACTCAATCTGTTCTTTTCGTAGTAAGATTGTTCTATGAGATTCTAGTTCGCAATTGGATATTGAGTAACTACCATCCATTGCTAAGGTTGTCCGGACTAATTCGTTACATCTCGATATAAGCAGGAAACAGACGAGATCACTATCACAACAGATAACAGAGAAACAATCAAACACCAATTGAGTTCGCCAACCTCGCAAATTGAAGAGACCAGTAGAAATACTGACAGATCTTCTCAAGAATCGTGGTACTAATCTCCGGAAATCTCACCTCTCCATGCTGCGTTTCCGCAAAACTCCCTGATCGACCAAAAACAGAAGCTCGTCATCAAGAAAATGCTTCAAACCCTAACCCCACTTCGCTTAAAAACGTCATCATTAAAGTTTACTGGAAACAATAGAAACATTCTAGACAGGTGCAAAGAGGATACCCGGTGAAGTCAACATATTTCGAATTGTCTGCGAAACCATTGCAGCTTTCTTATCGATAATAAATTCAAATCCCTCCGCGCTAATCAGCTTCACTGTTTCTTCTTTCTTCATGACGCTCAACAATTTACAGGTCAAGAGACAGCCTAGAGCAACTCTTCAACGTATGGATTCTGCCGGGTTATAAGATTTCAGTGTGGACAGTACGCAGCGGTTAGCCGTTTCGGAAAGAAATGAGAATTGATCAATTATTTTTATATATTTTATTTTAGAAAAAAAAGAGAGATTTTAATTTGGTAAAAATTACAATATGTTTAATGAACTTAATGTCGACCTAGTATATATCCCTAAAATTATGTCCATAAGTTTACGAAGAACTTCAGAAATTACAAACTTATATTGAATTGGACTCTAAAAAAAAAAGAAATAGTAAATCACATATAAATATTTATATATAGTATATGGTAATCAAGAGTTAAGAGACAATCAACTTGTTAAGGGTTTTTTCCACGAGGTAGAGATCTATCGAGATTAAGAGACGACAATGATTAAACTTGTACATGCACAACTAATCGAGTTACAAATATTGAAATACAATATATATATATATATATATATATATATATATATCTTATGTAACAAATTTGTAACTAAGTTCTCATATTTATTAAGTGAAAAAAATATTAAATATATTCTGCCTTTGCCTTATTTCAGTATGAACTAAAATAGACATTATTTATCGGAAAATATTTGAAATGGATAAGATAATTTATTCTTTCCTCTGTGTATGAGGAGGTGGGTGTGGTTTAATAAGTTGGTCTCCTTAATCTTTTGACTACACTTTTCTAAATGTATCCTCTGGCACCTTTTGGTGCCTTCAAAGTAAAGCGAACATCAGCATTTATCTCCGCTCAATTGGCGTTCGTGCGATGAAAAGGTTTCATATTTTAAACTCATTAGTCACTACTGCAATACAGCACGAAGAATTGCGACTTTCCATTATCAAAATATCATTGAACGGACGGACCCATAATTAGCTGTTCATAATCTTTTTATTAAAATATTTATACTACAAAAACAGATAATACACCTACTTAATTGAAGAAAGCTTTCCAGTCATTCAACCCCACTGACTAATCCCAATATATTTTGTATCCCATGAGTTGATTCGCCGCCACTCACAGCAAACTCGCCAACCGCTTCCAGCCATCAACTTTTCCCCGTCCAATACGGTGAGACGATTTCCATCTCCTACTTACTCCAAGAAGAAGCTTATGTAAGGGCTATTCGTTTCTCAGCCGCTTCTCAGGATAGTCTTTACAGGCTGAAGTTCGGCGCGGTTTTTTTTTTTGTTTTTGTTTTTGTGTGTGTTTTTTCAGCTGTCTTTATCGCTGTCCACGTCGCCGTTCCATTGTCTTATGTGGGCCTCGGGCTACACTGCGCCAGGGTGAGACTTAGGTATTTATCGGGTATGTCTTATGACTTACGAGTGCGCGTACAATTCGCATTTGTACACGCTCGGCGGCGATTGGGCGTCATCGAATCGACGAAGGCGATCTATATATCATTTGGAAGGGCAAAAAGGACGTCTCTTTGAGTCGGTCCATCAGCCAATAAATGATAAGAATTTAAATACGTAAAGGAATAAAAAGTGAAACTTGTATTTGTTGAAAAATATTTGCTATCGATTTAACCCCACGTAATTCGGGGTCTTCTTTTTAAATCTGCCGAGGCCGTTTCAAAACCCTTTTCGTCGGTTTTCTGTTTCTTCTTAATGGTTATGGAGAATCGCGACGCCTAGAGCGATTTCTCTTCCGTGACTTCAATGTGAGTCTCCAAATGATCGGAACCTGATCCTCGTTGATTAGTCCTTGCCCGAATTTGCTCACAGAAATTTTCCATCAATTTGGATACTTGCTTCTTTTTTTTTTTTTTTTTTTGCAAGGTAAGTCATTCTTCTCCCTTCTGTTGGGTTTCTTTCTCTAGATCGGCTTTCAGAATGAGATTTGGTCCAAATCCGAGATGGTGTTGGCCTTTGTTTTTTTGAATTGCCCTTCTGTTGTCTGATTCCTTCGTGGATCTGTCAGATCGGTGAGCGAGCCCGAAATTAGCAAGAAATGGCTCATAAAGTGGATCACGAGTACGATTATCTCTTTAAAATCGTCTTGATTGGCGATTCCGGTGTTGGCAAGTCCAACATACTCTCGAGGTTCACGCGTAACGAGTTCTGTCTGGAGTCAAAGTCGACGATTGGTGTTGAATTTGCGACGAGGACACTTCAGGTGCCTTTCGATCGTTCATTATTTATTTTCATGTTCTTATCATCTTGATGTTGTTTACTTTCTAGGAGATTTTTTATTTTTTATTATATTTTTTTCTCTCCTATGTTCTACTCTTAAACTAAGTATTTGCGTAAGACTTTTCCTGTGGATGATTATTTGCAATTACTTTTGACCTTATTGCATCGATCTATTTCTTTTGACTTTTGTGAAAATCTCTGATGATTGTAGACTATATAAATTTGGTAGGCGAGAATATTTTTACTATATGAATTTTATTTTGTATTTTAAAGTAAATGCTATATTAGATGACTAATATATCGATTGATTTGCGACTTAAACGTTTCTCAATTATATTATCCTTTGCTCTCGAAATCTATTATTATCTTTTGCTTCTATGATATTGTCTTTTGAGTTGTTTGACTTATATTTTTCTTATCCTGCTAGTAAGAGTTGTCAGTGACCTGATTACCTGATTAATTTGTTTTTCTCTTGTTTTTATGGCAATTGGTAACAAAATATGTTCTGTCATCAAGGTTACATTTGAGTATACTTATATTATCGTGAGTATTTATTCCTTCTACATGATCATAGATACTTGTTGAGAAAGAATTTATGTATCTTATATGAAGGGATATAGTAATTCTGATGCATATGGTGCATTTTGAAAAAAAGAACAGAAAAGTTAAATTCTTTATCAGTTAAGATGTAAATATTTCTCTTGTAGTAGCTACTTTTCTTAACATGTTCGTGTTGTATCTAGCTTGCACAGTACATGTTGTTCCCACTATTCATGAAATTAAATTAGGGGGAGTAAGTCTTGAAAGAAGCCGAAGGATGTGGACTGACTAGTCTTCTCAAGTTTTACCTCCACTACTTTCTGTCTCAATAAATGGAAGTTACTGCTGCAATGCATCCTACTAAGTACATCTGGTACATGCAAATTAAGAATATCTTTCAACTACTAAATTGTGCTCTAGTTACTCCGCTGGAATCTTTATGTGAAGTGATGGAACGTTATGACGGATATATGTATTTGATAGTATCTAGCAATCATATGTGGTATTGGTAACTTAAAATATTGTTACTTGTTCCCTGTTTATACATCTATCTACTTCTTGATAATTGAGAAGATATCGTTCAAAGTAGAATAATGAAAAAGCAGGTTTATGGATTTGCTTAATTCATTCCTCCAGTGTTTTCATATCAATAAATCTTGTTTCTGCTTCGTGTGTTTTCATTTCACTTAACCTTGTCTCTCCTTATGTGTGCTTATGATTCATTTTTCCTTGTGTTTTTAATCTAAGTGACCTTGTCTCTGCTTATTTGTGCTATATCAATCTGTATGTTGAACGATTATGCAATGAAGAATAGGGTACTTGTCTTGCTGAAGGAGATTTCAATACCTTGATCGGATCTTTGTATTTTTCTGCTGCTTTATTAGTGGAAATAGTATTAGACTAAAAGATATATTTGCAATATCTTAGCATTTTTTTTCTAGAACTGTAATTGAAGTTTGTTGCTCCAAGTTTCTTAAGTCTGGACAATGTCAACTTGTGGGAGTTAGAAGTTCTAATAAATATTGAACTTTTTAGTGGTTGAGTGGAATGTAAAGGAATATTGCTGGAATGACAAAAAGGATATAGCTGGAATGACATGCTTTATTTGCTAAAAAGATATAGCTGGAATGACTTGCTTCAGTTGCTTTTTCCTCTTCATTGAGTAGCTGCGCCTGTGATGTTTGTCCTTTTCTTAGAGAGGCTAATTTTTGCTGTTCCACCCCTGTGTCATTTTTTAAACATTTTTTAATTCCAATTTTTTTCATTCCAGTCTACTTGATCTGTTCGCTGAGCAAGAATAGGTTCTGGTGTCAAGTATGTAGGCTGTTTGGTGTTTTGGAACTACTTGGAACAATTTAACATGCTCCTCTGCTTAGCATCTTACGAATTTTTTGGTAGCTTATGTTGCTCACCTATTTTATGTGTTTAATGGTCACTTGTTTCATAACAGGTTGATGGTAAGACTGTCAAGGCACAGATATGGGATACTGCTGGTCAAGAGAGGTACAGAGCCATTACAAGTGCTTACTACAGAGGTGCAGTTGGGGCACTTCTTGTCTATGACATTACAAAAAGGCAAACATTTGACAATGTGCAGAGGTGGCTTGGTGAGTTGCGTGATCATGCAGACTCCAACATTGTCATTATGATGGCTGGCAACAAATCAGATCTCAATCATTTGAGAGCTGTACCTGAGGAAGATGCTCAAGCATTAGCTGAGAAGCAAGGGCTCTCATTTCTTGAAACCTCAGCTTTGGAAGCTCTGAACATAGAGAAAGCCTTTCAGACCATTCTGACTGAAATATATCATATTGTAAGTAAGAAGGCTTTGGCTGCACAGGAGGCTGCTAACACGCCAGGGCCGGGAATAGGGACAACAATAAGTGTTGGTGATACGTCAGGAAATTTGACAAAGAGGGCCTGTTGTTCTACTTGATGACTCGGCCTTCGTACTAGCCTGTAATGAGAAACAAGAAGCAAATTTTGTGCAACTCAATCTTCAGTAAGATTTGTAGAATATTTTCTACTAGCTCATCAAGTCGTGTGGTTGAGAGGCAGTGGCTCAGATTATGATCAGGGAAAATTTTTGGAAGTGAAGATTACACTTTTATTTTAGGTTGTGTCTCGGTCTGACTGGCATTTGGCAATAGTGTCTCTAATAGGGATTCGATGTAGCTTTGCTTCTGTAGTCTTATTTCCATCCTTATTTTTGGCTTTTGCTTTTGTTTTTGTGTTGAGATGCTCCTAACTTGTAATAAAATTCATGTTACTTTCTTTTTGGTTATAAACAAAGATATATCAAAAGCTTCTGAAGAGTCTGAACCTAACTGAAGATATCTTGTCTTCAACCGTTTCATATTTTATTTTAATGCTAAAGCAGGAGTCTAGCTCATTTTCTTTGCAGCTTTGTAAGTGATCTGACTATATTTATTTTTTACAGTGCACCGCCACCTGAGTTTAATGTAGCAAGGGTTCTGCATTCACGCTGCAATGTCTGATGTCGCGGGAATTAGTTTTGTTATCTTCATCTCTTCATCTCTAGAATTAGGACTAGATTAAAATCGGGCGCTGATCACTATCGGATTCTTAATATACGCACGTTATTGTGCAGCTTAGGATCACTCATCCTGTTTCTCTACGTTCTTCATCTTTGCCCCTTTTGTTACTAATTGACAGCCATTTGATTCATCTAATCTACTTCTCTATTTGTTTATTATTTCTATATCCTCTTTTATGTTCCCTTTAATTCGAAAGGTCCGATGTTTTTTGAAGGTTCGCCCCTTTTTCTCTGCTTAATTGCTTACCCTTTACAGGAGAGAGAGAGTAGAGAGACAGAGCAGAGAGAGAGAGAGATGGAAGATTCAAATACAATAGTGCCGGCGAGTAGGACTAAACATATTAACAGAAGTATTTTCTTTTTGAAAGTTATTAACAGAAGTATTTTGAGTTTGACATTAGCTAAAATGCCTAACAGTGGATAATTATGTTTGTGATAAATTTTAAAATTTGTTTGTGGATAGAATAAAGACTATAAATACTGCCATCATAGT
The DNA here is from genome assembly GCA_022405105.1 of Aristolochia contorta. Lineage (NCBI taxonomy): Eukaryota > Viridiplantae > Streptophyta > Magnoliopsida > Piperales > Aristolochiaceae > Aristolochia > Aristolochia contorta. The sequence continues at coordinate 36,893,172 of CM039665.1, read as the reverse complement.
TAAAATTACTTATAGTATGTATAAGAATTAAACCTCTTGAGACCATGGAGCAGGTAGCCGACAGATTTTCCAACTTCATTCTCTCAAGGGTGTGCCAGTTTTTTCCATATTGCAAGTCGGAATTCTTATCAGGCAAACGTACTGAAGTCATCCAAATGCGGACCACTTTGACTGTGAGAGTAACTTGGAAGAGGGCATTGGCAAGTAGGAAGAATGATGGATGAGAATATAGAAAATGAGAAAATATCCATCCTAATACAGCTTTTGCAATTTCTAAGGATGAATCTCTCTTTGCCTGTTGGTTTCTTGCAGATACTTTCATCTTACAAAACGTAACTAGTATATTCTTATACTCACCTACGCTTGAAGAAGTTTGAATGAATTCCCAGTCTCATGCGTTATAAACGTTGAAGACAAATTGTTGTTTGGTCCTGTGCAGTTAAAGTTCCATGCTGCCTTTTCTTGCTTGAACTGAAGGCACTGACAGAAGCAAGTTCCGTGCTGCCTTTTCTTGCTTGAACTAAAGGCACTGGCAGAAGCAATAACTAGTCGTCTCTGAAACTAAGAGCTTATGAATCCTGCTCAATTTGAATAGTTACATGACTAATTTTGTACTTGTGTTCACAATAGTTCTTCATCTTGAGGAGAATTTCCTTTGAACTGTACCCTGGCACAGCTGTGGCATGACAGGTCAACAATAATTTACCCATTGATAGGGAGGATACATGCAAGTCATGAATCCCAGAAACACCATCCATATTTCTTAGGGCAGCTTCCAGCATGGCTGTATCAACTCCAGCTGGAGAGGCTTCCATCAGTATCTCTACGACACTTCTAAGCATTCTTTTGGTAGTCCACAAAACAAGGAAAGAAAAGACCAGAGTACAGATCAGATCGACTATTAGCCATTCAGGCTTAGCCCATATGATGGCCCCGCCAATCATCAAACCAGCAGATTGAATCAAGTCTCCTAATATGTGCAAATACGCCCCCTGAATGTTCATATTCTTATGGGCTGCTAGTTTAACCTCATATTGCTGTGCACCTAGTGAGCTTGAGATAAGATTTTCCTTCTCATCAGTCACAGACTCCACATTTCCCTTCACTTCATGTTCAGGTTTAGGTTCACGTTCATGTTCATGTTCATGTTCATGTTCATGTACATGTTCGTGTTCATGTTCATGTACATGGTCATGTTCATGTCCATGTTCGTGTTCATGTTCATGTACATGGTCATGGCCAAGCCAAACTGCCATGATAGAGTTGATCACAAATCCAAATGTAGCAGTACAAAACATCAACCTTCCATCAATTTTTCCCTCACTGTGCAGAAACCTTTCCGTTGCTTCAAATATTAGGAATACACAAACTAACCAAATGGTCAGCATAGATACAAGCCCCCCCAAAATTTCAGCCCTGAAATACCCAAAAGAGAGACTGCGAGTAGGGTGCCAACCTGAAGCCCATATGGAGAAAAGAGAGACCGCATAAGTGGCAACGTCAACAAGCATGTGGGCAGCATCAGTAAGAACTGCTAGACTGTTGGCCTTCACTCCCCCAACAATCTCCACAGCCATGAAAAATAAAGACAAACAGATGAGTCCCCACAGTTTTTTTGATGATTTAGCATTCTCTTTAGATACCAAGGCATTGTTGACCTGTTTTGAAAACCAACAAGCTGGTTCGTCTGTAGAAAACAAGCACGGTTTGTCCAACTTGGAAGCATTCATGGGTTGTGGCTCTCCCGAGAATTCAATCTCCAACTGACCTTCTCTGCTCTGACATGGAACCTTCAGGTTTTCCATTCGTTCCTAGATAAGTCAATGGAGAAGTTTAGAACGGAAAACGTCACAGCAAAAAATGAGGATAAATGGTTAACGAAGTCAAAAGGAAGTCAACGAAGCCAAGAAAATCAATACGCAAAAGTCTCTTCTAAAATTATCCATCAGACATCCTGCTTCGTGACACCCTCAAAATCTCTTCTTTTAAAAACCTCAATGAAACACACCTAGAACCCTTTGTTCTATGAATTCACTAGTTACTATCGGTTGTCAGGATTCTGATGATGGAAAATGCTCGCCAAATGGTAAGATTCACACCGAATAAGAAATCTACTGGAAAATAAAACCATATCCCACTTCCTAGGTCGCCATTTCCCCATATTTCGAAACCCCTTCCCACAAAGCGCATCTCAGTATGCAAATACGGCTCAAAATAAAAAAGTAGAGAGCATTCCCGGACAGAGTTGAATCAGAAACAACGAAACGCAGCAATATTTCAAATGTGAAACCAGAGTATATTTTTCTTTTGACAAATTATAAGGGAAGTCGGAGGCTCAGAGTTACCGAGAAGAAAGAGGGTGCCGCACAACTTGGACAGATCCCGTGGGTTGACGATACGTCGACAAAGGATACGAATCTTTTGAATACCTCATCGTGGAGCTTTGATTGGAAATTGAAAAAGCAACGTCGACGACGGCAAGTCGGCAATTATATATAGAAAAGTGCGAAGATTCCATTAATTTCTGTAATTGAAGCAGCACAAGTCTAGCCCTGTCTCGTTCGGGCAGGCCCGCTGTCAACAGGAGAGAAACCGGGAATTTCTACCCTGTGCATGTCAGTAGGCTTTCATACGTTTCTTGCATGGGTTTCAACTTTGCTTTAAAGGATCCCCACTTACAAAATTGCTGTTGAGCTCCGTTTTATGAAAATAAAATAATTTAAGTACTGCTATATTTTACTGTTGATTTTTTAAATCCTGATGTGGCTGTTTTCATGGTAGCCTAGTTGGCAGTTTAGATAAGGTTTAGGGTTTAGGCTTACCTATATAATAGAAAGATAGTTCCTATTTTATCTCTTACTTAGGCCATGTCACACTATAAACTGTCACAGTCAAATTACACTAGATGACGTATTACCACTTCTTATGAAAACACACAAACCATGAAACTTATCAATTAGCTCTCACTGGGATAAGTCGGTAATTTACATAAAGAGAATGCCTATATATGTGTGTCCTAGATGTATCACATAAAGTCACAAGCCCTAGAGATATGTTCATCCACTGTGGTCTAAGGGGAGGCTGTTGGCCCTCGAATAGGAAATCTAAAACTATAGCTGATCAAAGTAAAGTAATCAAACCTGACCAAATACATGAAAGGGATATATATATAAATAAATATTGGAGGAAGAGATTGGCTGGTGCATGCACACTAGATCACAAGGACCGGTGCGACCCGTGTCTAAACTCATGGGCCCGTGGTCGGTGTGCCCTCACAATCATGATATCAGTACTGTCACCCCTCATTTTGGATACCCATTCGTGTGGGTGATGTTTATCCCGAGCAAGTCGGCGTGTTCTCTCTCGGACTTTTTCCTTCTGATCTGGTGGGATATATATATGATTCCCCTATTGATTCATCCTGTGAAGGGAACGTGAATCATTTAGACTATCCGATCCCTTTGGTACGACTAAATGCAGGAATTTTGTACATGTTCAAGCATGCATTCATGTCATGTATATAATTGAGTGCTACAATATTCATATATATATGAATATTGAGTATTGACTGCTACAATATTCGTCTATACGCTTGACCATCTGATCACCTCATGAGCTCATTTCTCTTGTTCTGAAGCTGACCATCCACTAAAATGACATTTAACGAAATCCAAACCACTTAGAGGATGACCCGTACATCCACCAGTAACTTATGCATCACCATCTTGGTTTCCGGTCAACCTGTAATCTGTTGACATACTGAAGAAAACTAAAGAAAAAGAGAATGAAAAAGAATTATATATATATATATATATATATATAAGTGGCGGGTCGACATACAGTACAGATTTTACACCCACATTCCCATCTTGTAAAGATTTCAATGCTCAAGCTTGTACTGAGGTAGCCCACAAGGTGGGTAGGTCACTACATCTCATTTCGCACTTAAATTGATCGGTAAGTGCATTATGAGTAGTGATTTTGATGCAATTTATCAATATTCGTGTTAGAGCAAAGGAATATGACCCAAGTTATCCAGTACTGTGAGTACATGCCGATAGAGATGATCTTTAACAGTGTTGAACAGTTGGTGAGTTTCTTTTTGACTGAATGCCGACCAACGTGCAGGTAAAAAGTAAGCACTATCTGCACTACGGCTCGTTTGTGGTGCTGTTTTCTTTCCAATGGGGAAGAGTAGTACGAATGACTCCTTACCATCTACATCTTATCTTCAACGGTTTGGCGTGTTAATGTTTCAGAACCAACTTGCACCTTTAGTCAAAACTGAGCACAAACGACGAACACAGGTTAATGCGGCAATATTGGAGCATCAATATTCCGAGAAACTATAGCCAATGAATTAAGCAGAAAGAGAAAAAAGTCGACTGGTACTCGTAGTCGGTAGGTAGCTAGCAAGCCTTTTCTTTCTCTGATTCCAGCACCGTCACCTTGTTTTCACCCTTTTCTGATGGACCAAAAGCATGCAGCCAGAGAAAGAATCAACCCCAACTCTGGCGCAGTTGGACGGTGCTCTCTCTCTCGCCTCGTCTATTCATGATCAAGTTCGTTCCAAGTTAACCACTACAAGAGGAGGACACGGCGCCGGAACTTAAAAAGGCGGTGATCAGGAATGGATTTCTACAACTATATATATATTTGTGCATTTATATCTAGCTTCCTTGATTTTGATAGATGATCCTTGACATTTTACATCAATAAGGTTCCTTTTATGAGATGCCTATCACTTGATACCTTTCCGACTTTTTAAAGCTGTTTTGATGGTTGTATTGTTGTCCTTGATACTGATGTCTCCCAAACAGGTAGCCCAACCCAACTTAGACTCAATTTACAGTGTGGTACAATCCTTTATTATTAGGATCCTCAAAATCAGAGCCGGGTGGACCGAGTTAAAAGGTCGGGTTGATATCCCGACTCGGCCGGAGCTGGAGAGTTTATTCGCCCCACTTGACCAGAAAACTTATAAAAATCCGAGTTCATGAGATTGATCAGGAACTGATCGAGTGGATATATAACGAAAATCAGAGCGGGCCGGGGTCAACCAGCTGCTCAGGACTTCGCTTGAGTAGGAGGGGACATGTTCCTCTGTAAAAGGGTTGAATTATCTACCAATATTAATTATTCAACAAAAAACTTGAAAACTCGAGTCAGTACTTTAGCCGTGTCTGATTGCTATGCAAAACACAATTTACTATTAATACTTCATATAAGAAGATGAATTACTAGCTGTATCATGGTGTGTCTTATATTGAACTTAAATTCAAGGCAGCCGAATCCGATTCCGGGTTTCCGTGCCAAAACTGTTCTGCTCTTACCGTCCTTTTCACCAGAGAAATATATTCCATCATTCATGTGATAATTACGCGAAGAAGAATTTCCAGTTGTGGAAATCTCGAAGTTTCTGTCACTTATATATTCTGATCCTGTGAACTTGAACAAAATCATCCTTTCTTCTTCCACAATCGATCTCTGGGTAAAAATTAAAGCAAAGCTCCATATAGATTACCCACTGAGCATCTCGCTGCTCTAAAAAATGAACAGCCAAGTCATGATAGCGCATTTCCTCCCATATTTAAGCTGTAACAATGACGACCCTTAATCACTTCGGAAGAAATGTAAACAACCCACCCGAGTCATCATGAATAGAGGGTTTGTCATCTGATCATAAATGGAACCCCAATACAATAAAAGCATCTTTCACTCTTTATCTATTATCTTCAGTCTGAGCTGCCAGACGTTGTTCAAGATGAAAAGCGACCGAAGATTTCAGCCTTTGGTTTCCCACGCTGTTGGTAGAAAACCAAGCGCATCTGTTAAAACTTTCCATGATAACACAAGCACAATCTCTTCCTCTCATTGCTCGATGAAGTCAAATCATGGGTAGTGGTTGAAAACGGCCAAGAAACAGTTACTAATATGTTTGGTAAATTATGAATGGTAAGGCCACTTTGGTGACTAGTTACTTAGCTGTAGATTGTTTTGGAATAGAGTGGCTCGACCACCATGGTTTGTCGTCATCACTTCTGACACCACTTTCACCACTGCATGAGACAAAACCTCTTACATTCACTTCACTCCATAGGTATCTTAGGCATGAAATTTCATTGAACTACTCTCCCTGTCCTTCTACATGTTTGTATACGATATAAATAGCATGAAAAAATATATATAACATAAAAAAATTTAATCTTTCATTATTCATTCAATTAGACAAAAAGGCCGAGTTAGTAACTTCTGTGATCTCTTTGCAAGCATAGGAAAATGCATGACCTCAAGTGCTTCATCTTATTAATTACAATTTCTTATATATATATATATGTCCTTATATGTTTTCTCATTATTAATTTATAGGGAATAAATGTGTTGAAAACCCATAACTTGCAATACAGCAATTGATAAAATGCATCTCTAGTACGTGGTTAGCTAGCTCTCTTCCTTTCTGCTGGCCGGTTTCTTTTCTCCTAATTAAACACATGAAACATGAGCGATCAGCTATCCTTTCATTCCACGTTTGTTAATTCAATTCTCCTATATCCAATTAGGCCATAGTGTAATTAGTGGGTAATTTTAAAGTTGTCTGCAAAGGCCAGCAGCCACATAGATATAATACTCTTGCTACTAGATCTAGTATAATGTTGTCTTCCATTTCCAAGCCATTAGCAGTACTTGAAATTTATTTTAGAGAGGTTTGAGCAACTTTCAAGCTGCACTAAGCAGTACTGGAGATCATGGAGTTGAATAAAATAAAGTAAAAAAATAAAATAATGCCTCTATATGTAGGTCATATTCTTCACGTTTTCTTGTGAAAGTAACTGTACATCATGTCGAGGACATGATTACTTACCAGATGAGGTTCAGATAAGCCTCTTAATATTTTGGTCTCCTGGGGTTTTTAGAAATTAATTAATTCAGATTGTCCCTCCCTCCTTCCCACTCCATGTAGGAACTGTATTTATAAAAAAACTGACGAGCGAAAAATTCATCACTAGCTAACGAAAACTTTTGGAGTTTGGACATATTATTTGAAGAAATAAAAGTCAGTCTAATTTAACCTATTTGAATTGTTAACAAGGATAGAAGACTTATTTTCCTATTGCTACAATAGAAAATCATGGAAAAGGTATAGTCCTCGCGCGACTACTAACACCTTACTTTCACCTTGTTTTATTATTTATAAAACCATTATTCTTTCCTTGTTAATTGTGCAAGTAAATATATATATACTGAAAAAAAAATTATTTGTGCCACTACAAATCAGAGGAAACTGTTCAAAGAAACATTTGTTAGAACTTATATAATTCCAATATTGAAAAAAGTATTTGAAGAAAACAAACTTAATATTTCATATTTTGTTATACGTACTATGATGGAATTATATATATATATATATATGCCGAAAAATATAACTAAACATTCAATAGTAAAATTTTGTACAGTATATTAGATAAAATATTTCTTTGCTAAATTATTTTGCTAATTCACGATTATCATCAACTTTATGGTTTGCAGTATTACTATTTAAAAATTAACAGTAACTCTGTTTCTTCCTGTAATTTATTTGCATAAGGTCCACACACACATATTACGTACACACAAACAGTTGATCTCCAGCTCGCCTAAACTTAATTCCGGGTGTATTTTCTTTTTAGCTTTTACCTTTCATTAGAATTTAATTTTAAACAATTTTTTTTCCATATTAAAAGGTACCTAAAAGTATTATCCTCCACTTCCTTTTCTCGATTGACTCAGAAAATATTCTAAAGAGTATATATATGAACAAATTAATAACAAAAAAACAAATTAATAGCTCAAGCTTATGCATAACTGTAACGCAATTTTATCTTCAACTCCTGGTCCCAATTAAGGACCCAAGAGAAAAACGAGGCATCCGGTTGCTGTACTTAATTTATTTACTATCAAATTAAAGTGCTTTAATTTCATGTAAAACTTGAGCTGAGATAGAAAAGCAAGAAAGAAAGCAAAACTATTAGTAATTGTAAAAATTATTATCTCCGTATATAAAGGAAAAGGTAGATCTTGATCGTCTGGGGATCAGATCGAGTTTCATAAGATATGGTCTCTCATTCTAAAGCGACAATTAGGACGACCATCAATTCATGATATATATATATATATAGGACCTACACAAAGAAATTAATCGACACTTTGAGTTTTCAATTTTAATTCAATACATACTGAAATCATTTCCATCTTTTCCATGCTCCAACAACTAGGTAATGTATCTTTGACTTTATACTGAAATCTTTTCCACCTCCAATCGCCTCTCACTAATTGGCCACTTACTCAATATTATAGCACTATGAGGGCAGCCTGTATGGACTCGAGTTTTCTTTGGATTCCAATCATAGTTTCTAGATTAAGTTTCTAGACTCGGTTGAAGAACTCACTCATGAGTTAACGTTGCAAGCCAATTCAACCAGACTCAAATTAAAATGACATGCATGGAAGCCAATTCTTATACCTCTTTCAATGATCCCTTGCCATCATGATCCGTTGGGTTGTTTCAATGGAGGTAACGACGTTGCATTAATTTCTTTATAATGGGAATTAATACTATTATTTTTGGAATACATCACATTGAATTTGGAGGTTGAGAAAATTAGTGCAGAATCCTATTGAGATAACTGACGTTTCAGAGTCATTCGTCTTATATGTATCTACCCGGTTTACAGAAAATAGAAAAAAATTAAAAGTGATCATGATCATGACTTTCAGAAAAGCACATTAATTAGATAGTAGGAAGTTCATGCACAAAAGTTAAAAAGGCACTTATTTAAACCAAAGTGATCTACTTAAAGAAAACGTTTCATATGATCTGCACACATGTGCGTATGCAATTTTTTGTTTAAGTTTTTGGTTTGCCTATTCATGAAAATGAATTTATTTATTTAGGCACGTACCGAAATAAAGTAGAAAGTGATGTGTATATATATGATGTGATATAATGCCATCTCCTGTTCAACCTTACATTTGAAAGTAAGTGGAGTCGGTAAGTGTCAATATTGCCATTTAAGGGCACTTGACAGTTCGGGAATAATCTAGCTAGTTAAAACTCTATCACATTCGAAAAGCGCATTTTAACCATTTATTTTCTCTTTCCTGGGAAATCCATTTTCTTGCCCTCGTAGCTAAAAGTAGTCCTCATTGTTGTGCTGAAAATAACAAAAACCAAGATAAGCTAAAGACAAACAAATCATGGGCGGAAGAGCTCTAGCACCAATTTTCACATGCTACTCTTTTTCCGATATTCGTTATTCTCGTTCCTGAAACTCCATGGGTGGTGGTATGGACAGTCAACCTTGGTTTACACTGTACAGATAGGCCAGATGCGATTCCCATCTTCACCCAAAAAAGACTTTTCAGCTTTTAGTACTGGTCATGCAAGTGAATAATTTTCCCCGTTGCAATCATAAACCTCACCAACTATTCCTTTTTTCCATCTCTTACATGTTAGAGAAATTGCAAAAACGTATATAAAGGAGCAAACCTCACCCTCACAAAACACCACCACCCCCGGTCTACTTGGTGAGAAGATTTCGCTTTTCAAACAAATTAACAAAGCCCTCCTAGCTAGTCCTTCTCTCTTGTTTCTTCAACTATGGAGATCGAACTTGACGAGAAAAAGAAATCAGGCACATCGAAAGCTGACAGGCAGACATACGTTTATGATTCTTCAGTTGATTATAAAGGAAGAATCCCTCTTAGAGCCTCTACTGGAGTTTGGAAAGCTGCTCTCTTCATCATAGGTATGGAAGAGAGAATATCTAGTTTTTCCTGATTTATGGGCTTTTCTTCTATATTATATATATATATATATATATATATATATATATATATATATATGAAATTGATTTACGGAATATTGCTGCTTTGAATCGGCCATATCCCGAAACTTACTATCCTGTAATGAAGATTGCATGGTTAGTCGTTAGAGTACTGTTGCATTTCTAAAGTTCTCTACCTTACGGTAGAGGAGAAAGAAAAAGGATTTAGACGATTAAATACGAGTACTGAATTATGAAAATGGGGCTTGTCTGAGTTTGATTTGGAAATTAAAGTTCCACTTGGGTAAAATATGTGCGATTCAATTGATAGTACTGCGACTCTCACAATAGCGGATTTCTCATAAAGGTTTTGTGAGCTTTTCCATGGATCTTTTGCAGAATCTCTGATATGTCATCTGTATGCCTAAGTGATCATCTTCTTCTCCTTCTAGTCTCGACAAAATTACTGCGACTAATATTTGTGCAATTGCGTTAATTATGATGGGCGTCTGATCTTCTGCAATTTGTGCAGCAATCGAATTCAGTGAAAGGCTCAGTTACTTCGGGATCGCCACCAACCTGATCAGCTACCTGACCAAGGTCCTCCACCAAGACTTGAAAACGGCCGCGAAGAACGTCAACTACTGGTTGGGAGTGACGAGTATGATGCCCTTGCTCGGCGGATTCCTCGCCGATTCTTATTTTGGAAGATTCAAAACAGTTCTCGTCTCCTCCATCGTCTATCTTCTGGTACATATATATAACCAATCTTATCTCTTACAATATACATACCTCCCTCCATATACTTTCTGAATAAATGTTGAAGTTGCCCACTGCCACCATTACGTCCCATAACATAACGTGGCAACTAGTACAACTGCAAGCCTTAAATATTTGGCAATAAAAGGAACGGCCTTATTTGTAGTTCATGTTCTGGTGAATGAGGAGACACCTCCACTACATCCAAATTAAGATATCGGCAGCATTCATATATATATCCAATTTCAGGGAGCTGACAACCGCCTATATACTTTTGACCCAACTAATTATGGGCATATATACCACGTACTGACACATGCAGTTACTCGCAGCAAGAGCTTAATTAGCTAATTATCTCCTTATAGTACTAATTAGAATATCTGTTCTTTATGTTGTTCTGGAAATTAACAGGGATTAGGCCTCTTAACCATGTCTCAGTTCGTCCCAAGCTTGAAGTCTTGTGAGGAAGATCAATGCCCCAGTCCCCGAAAGGTTCATGAGATAGTGTTCTTTGCCGCTATCTACTTGGTCTCTGTCGGAACCGGAGGGCACAAGCCTTCCCTGGAGAGCTTTGGGGCAGATCAATTTGACGACTCCCACCCTGAAGAGCGGAGGAAGAGGATGTCATACTTCAATTGGTGGAGTTTTGGGCTTTGTAGTGGTCTCGTGCTCGGCGTCACTGTAGTTGTTTATGTCCAGGACTTTGTGAGTTGGGGAGCAGGAGATATAATTCTGGTTGTAGTAATGGCCATCAGCACTGTCGTCTTTCTTATTGGGAGGCCATTTTACAGATACAGAGCTGCCAAGGGGAGCCCATTGACCCCCATGATACAAGTTCTGGTTGCAGCCTTTGTCAAGAGAAAGCTCCCCTATCCCTCCAACCCCGCGCAACTCTATGAAGAACACGGTGCAGAAAGAGGCAGGCAAAGCATTATGGGGCATACCACTAAGCTCAGGTAATTAATAAATTCATTAATTAGCTGATAAGAAACAAATTTGAGGTAAAAAAAAAAAGGAGACAGAAAATTTCGAACCACAGGAAATTTGCGCCGGCCGAACGATGCAATCCAGTAGTAGATTTGTACTACGTACAAGCTTGGAAGTTCCTGAGCCAGTCATCTTGGTAGACAAGGACGGACCTGGGGACCGACCAATATCTAACTGGCACATAAAATCAGTCAAACCTTTTCTAAGTGTAACAGTCAGTCAAACTAGGCCGGTTGATTCTGAGGACTACTTTATGGATTTGGTGGTCAGCATAATCCAACGTGTGCAACATACTGCTTATATAAAGACAAATCCAACTTAAATGTTACTAGTGCATCACATCCAAAAGTACTGTGAGAGCTGGTCCCATATTACGTGACGTCCTTGCTCACCTTTTCCTAGTGATGGGACTGGTCCAAAACGATGCGGGACTACCAAATGTGCAGTCCTTGTATAGTGGGACATTGCTACTAGTTGCTACAATATACCCAACTCTTCATTTTTTGGTGCTGATCACTTCAAATCACAATTACAGGTTTCTTGACAAAGCGGCCATAGTGGAAACCGGAAAAGATTTCCAGATCATGAGCGAAAAGGAGATCATCAACCCATGGAGGCTGGCCACTGTAACCAAAGTGGAAGAGATGAAGCTCGTGGTGAACTTGATCCCCATATGGCTGGCCTGTTTGGTGTTCGGCATATGTGTCGATCAAACCGCGACCTTCTTCATCAAACAATCGAGCGTCATGGACCGAAAACTGACCACCCACTTCACCATCCCTCCCGCTTCAGTCTACGCCCTCTCTGCCCTTGGCTTGATTATAACCGTGACCATATACGACAGGGTCCTAGTCCCCTGCCTGAGAAGAGCCACCGGCAACGAGAGAGGCATTAGCATCCTCCAACGCATTGGGATAGGCATGGCTATCGTCGTTCTGGGTCTAATTTGTGCTGCTCTGGTGGAAAAAAAGAGGCTGAACAATTCGGGGCAAGCTGCATTGAGCGTCTTTTGGCTGGCACCTCAGTTCTTGATCTTTGGCGTCGGAGATGGATTTGCTTTGGTGGGTCTCCAGGAATACTTCTATGATCAGGTTCCAGACACAATGAGGAGCCTTGGGATAGCCTTCTACCTGAGTGTCCTGGGAGCCTCCAACTTACTGAGCGGTCTCTTGATCACGGCGGTGGACCATGTCACTTCTGAGATGAGTGGTACTGGGTCTAGCTGGTTCGGGGAGGATTTGAACACTAGCAGGTTGGACAATTTCTACTGGCTCTTGGCTGCCATGGGTGCGGTCAATCTCTGCGTTTACATGTTCTTGGCTAGTAGGTACTCTTACAAAAATGTGGAGAAGAGGGTGGCAGATGCTGATTCATACGAGTCGTGTGATGGTGTATAAGGAGCCATTCCATGATCATGCAGACAGTTAATTAGTATCCATGATATTGATCAGCATTACTTTTGCTTTGAGTTCAACGTACAACATTACTTTTGCTGTAGGAACTCCCTTGATGTATTTTATGTTGCTTCTAGTTAATTATTATAATGAACTTTAGTTCTTATAAATTATTCACATATACAGCCATACCCAATTAGTGAATTTAAACTTTGACAAACAATTACAAGCTTTAGGATAGCATATTTCTACCCTAATATTATACATAATTAAATAACATATCACCAAAAGAATTCACTAGTAGTACTGGTCCACTAGCTGGACTAATATTTCATACAGATTAGTTATTCCGATTGAGTAGTCCGTCTAAATCAGACTCTCAGTTTGTATCCACATTTCAGGTCTTTATGTCCCAGCTTTTTATAGACAAGTTATGAACTTTTGCCTAAAAGTTGTTTAGAAAAGAGATGAAGATATCACTCCTAAGAAAAGATGATCAGTATTACACGCGTTTTATTACAAAAATTTATATTACATGGTTAAAAGGTGTCAGCTGTCTTGCAAAAAAATTTACAATGCATGGCTTCTACAATGATGGACAATCCGATCATGAGCCCATTATATATGTATGATCCCGCGTTCAGATTTGCAGGAAGATGCATGTCCAACATTGAGGCTGCTCCTCTGCAATCAAATAGAGATCGAGAACTGAATTTCCTCTTTCCATAAAGAGATACCGACAGAATCGCCAATATTCCTAGGTCTCCGCATGATTTGATAAAAAGATCCCCAAATTTGGAACTTAGTGTAACTTTCGGGTTTACCCAAAGAGTAGCGATATAAATACTGTAGGTTTTTACTTTCAAGACTTTATATTCTAACGTGGCATCTACGCGTAGTAAGAGATAAATTTGGAGATAAAATCTGTAAAATTTTAGTTTTTTAATAGAATATTATTAACTTATTCTATTCTATAGGTAAACCCTAAACCCTAAATTTTCTCCTACCTAGACCACCAACTATGCAGCCAATAAAATTAAAAAATATTAATATCATTTTTCTCACCCAAATATACCAGACCCGTTGTATTAGATCGATAGGCGTACTTAATAAAAACCCATTAACAGCCCAAAAACCACGGTGGTTATTTTTTGTTGGAATTCGGAAATGGCACCCGTGCTTTAAGAACCCATTAACATTGACTCAAGTCAGGAACGAAAGGAGACCTCCAAATAAGATAGTCCGTGGGATTTGGTTTCAGGAAATTACATGTGATGTCAGAGATTTGTGACCCTGGAAGGATTTGCCGGAGGTCACATGGGCCATAAAAATTTGGAGAAAAGGGCTGGGATGCTGAAGTGATTTATGAGGTGAACACCCCGATACAGATGGTTTAGGGCTCGATGCACGTACTCTCGCTATTTATTTGTAAGGACTAGTGTTCCGTAATTAGTTTGAAAAATTGGTCGGTCATCCCATTTCTTCAACGAAACAAACAGCGGAGCATTCTCTGTTTCAGTCCGAGATAGATAAGAGACCGGCGGTCTTCATCTTACAGAAAATTAAACCCGGATCTGCCACGCACAGAGGCTTCTGCACACCGAGTGACATAACCAGTAGCATAAGGCGGCCATGACGCTTTTAACAGTGCCTCGGTTGACTTACCCTGTTCCATCTTTCTCCACTCTTTTGGATCCTATTATAAGCTTGTGCCGCCCAGTGTTGCATAAGCATTTGTGCACAGCATCTCGTTGAAAAACGATAGTGTTAACCAAGTTATCTGTGATGGGTGTAAACAAATTAAGTTATCTGATGTGCTATTCTGTTGCCAGCCTAGTTGGTACAGTTCCTACTTTCTCGACTATAAAAAAGGACCCATGTCTAAAAATCTGACGGTTATCACCGCTCTTTTTTAAATCAATGATAAGGATAGTTCACTCGGGCAGAGTAACTTTGTACTAGGAATTACTTTATTTGAAGTACCTTTTTGCCAGCCTTCCTTAAAAGTTGACGCCTCCGTACGGCGGGATGAACCCAGAAGGAGACGAGGGAAAGAAATGAAAAGATCCCCAGGTGACTCACTAACGTCGTAACTACAAGTAACTTTTCTTGCTCTTCTATGATTAGGTTATTCTTTCCTTCAATTTGAGTCGGCCCCAGTTCGTCTTTTGTTTTGGACTGGTCCATTAATTCGTCTTCAGCAACATATAATTCAAGTCGGCCATTGTTGACGAAGATTTTAGATGCCGACCTCATATATCATCACGTCCAACTCCATCGGTTGTTAAAAGAGTCCAAACGAAAGAGGACGATGACGATGCTCATCAGTTAATTTGTTGAATAAGTCCTTTCAGCTTCTTTTGTTCCTTATGGCGGATATTGATTAATAAATAAGACGCACAGCCCACAACAATTAATGTTGCTTTAATAAATAAGACGCCCAGTCCTAGGGGTTGTAGCACGTATTTGAATTGGGTTAGTATGTTAAATATATCCCTGCATCAAAATAAGATATTTTTGAGTTGAGTTTTTTATAGAAGAAATCCTTTTTTTTTTTTCTCTTTTTCCTAGTCCCAACTACTAAGTGGTATAAAATGGAAGTGTTTGAATACACATTTTGATATAGGTTTTCTGAGATGGGCTTTTAAAAGTCCTTAGAGGAAAAGTTTCTTTTAGAAACTCTTCTTCATGACCACTGATTTTCTCATCTTTGAAAAACAGTAAGGGCCTGATCTTTTAAACTCGACTTTTGGGCATATCAAAAGCACACTTAGGTGTTTGGCACCAGTCATTGTTTTTTTTTTTTTTAAAGTTCGCGCTCTGCAACTTTATCCTGTTCCACGAAATTGAGGTTCAATTGTCTTGCATCCCTCTCAATCATCGAGCTTAACGCACGCATGAGATATGATATCCACACTTTCCTTATCTTCTGCTGTGGAGTTTAGACCACTCCATTAAGCTGGCTACAGCGATTCAAGTAAGCCAAGGTCGAAGAAGATTAATGGAGTTGACTACAAGCCAAACCACGTATCTTGTAGCTTTTGCTGTGCGGTACCAACCACCAACCCACTCTCAGTTTGTTCAAGATCAAGTGCTTACAGCCAGTTGCCTTTTTCTTAAACTAAACCCAGTTCAGCTACTCTAATTAATCCGGCCGACGACTAAGACTCAACACCCCACGCACGATAGCGTACGTTGCTCCTTTTTGTTTGAGTAATGCTATGAGTACCGAGGCTGTACTCACTTTTGAGTACAGCCTCCTCACTGTAGCAGCACGATATTTTAACACGTACGTTGTGAGGGAGGCTGTACTCAAAGTGAGTACAGCTTTTTTAGTTTTCTTTGTTTTCAACATTGAAAAACTAATCGGTAACATTACTTAATAAATCTCCAATTGATCAATACCACCGGTGTATTCAAGCCAATCAGTTGACTTCACCCGCAGTACAGACAAAGTCAATAAGGGGTAATTACACATTAATCTTTGTATACATTCTCTCTCTTTTTTGAGCGAGCAATGATCTTTGAATACATTATTACGTGGTTTTGTTTCTTCTTTCTTGTCAGGGCGGACGTGGATAGTATTTGACTCGGTATCCGTTATTTCATTAAAGAAAACAGCGAAGCGTCTGACATGGTAACCTCTACCTCTATATATATAAACCCGACGCCGGCGAGCCAGCCATGACTCAGTTCTGTGAGCAATGGAGGTCGAACTTGAGCGGAAACAGAGTGGTGGTTCGACGAAAACTGCCGATGGGGAATGGGTGTACGACTCTTCTGTGGATTATAAAGGGAGGATCCCTCTTAGATCTTCCACTGGAGTATGGAAAGCATCCTTTTTCACTCTAGGTAAGTAACCATCGATTCAAGTTCTCATTATATGAATAGTACTCTGTTCGCCATTCAGTGCTCTGTTCTTACTGGAGTCGATCTTTTTCCTGTTATATGTAAGTTAAATAAGTTGTTTTTATTTTTTGTTCCTGTTTAGCGCTTGAATTCAGCGAGAGGCTGAGTTACTTCGGGATCATCACCAACCTCATCATCTACCTAACCCAAGTCCTCAATCAAGACTTGAAAACCGCAGCGAAGAATGTGAACTACTGGTTCGGCGTCGCCTTAACGATTCCGTTGATTGGAGGATTTCTTGCGGATGCCTACTGGGGCCGGTTCAAAACAGTCGTCCTCTCTTCCCTTCTCTATCTTCTGGTCAGTTTTCGTTCCCTACTTCCATTCCATTTCCAGCACTAAATAAAACAATTCTACAGACGCCCAATTTAGGGGGTAAACAGGGTTAAGACTTGCAGACAGAAGGCAATTATAAACCACCTATCTCCATTTTTGACTCCGCTAGTTCTCTTCTTCTTAATTTCTTCTCGTCTTCATCTCCTCTAATAATCGGGCTCGTCCTTCGAAGAGCCGTTAGGAGTATGCGGTGGCATGCCGACACTAAAATCAATGAAGAGAGAAGGCTATAAAACATCGGGTTGATACAGTCATCCAAGAAACTTCTGCAGTTTTTTTTTTTTTTCGCCAATTCAAATCATGAAATGTGCTACGGACATAAATATTATCGATTTTAAATTTATTTTTAATTAAATTAGGAGGAAATAACAAGGAATATAGATATGACTCATGATGTGTATTGATGATCATAATATTTGTGAAACAGGGGTTCGTTCTGTTAACGTTGTCCCAGTACGTTCCCAGCCTGAAACCATGCGAGTCAGGTGATGTTTGTAGCAAGCCAAGGAAGTCCCACGAGATCATCTTCTTCGTCGCAATGTACATAATCTCTATCGCCACGGGTGCCCACAAACCTTCACTAGAGTGCTTCGGAGCCGACCAGTTCGACGAAAACCACGTCGAAGAGAGGAAGAAGAAGATGTCCTTCTTCAACTGGTGGAACTCTGCTCTCGGCTTGGGCCTCCTGCTTGCCGTCACCTTCCTCGTTTACATCCAGGTCCACGTGAGTTGGGCAGTTGCTGATGTTATCGTCTTGTCGATCATGGCCACAAGTTTCGGAATTTTTCTTGGTGGGATCCGAGTTTACAGATACAGCGTTCCCAAAGGGAGTCCATTGACCCCACTCGCACAAGTCCTTGTTGCGGCTTTTGTGAAAAGGAATCTTCCTCTTCCTGAGAATCCCGACAAACTCTACGAGGTGCCTGAACCACCGCGAGGCGATTCGACGAGGAGGACTCTTTGCCACACTAACAATCTAAGGTACCCTAACAACCCTATTTGGGCACTTTTAATTTAAGCATGCATAGCATTACTGGTGTAAAATTAACTAATATTTGGCTGATCCCGTTACAGGTTCTTGGACAAAGCAGCAATAATTATGGAGGACCAAGATGTGGAGACCCAATTATCAGTTAATGATGATCAAAAGAAGCTGAACCCATGGCGACTTGCAACCGTAACCCAGGTGGAGGAGACCAAACTCGTCCTCAACGTCATTCCCATATGGTTAGGCACGATGGTATTCGGCATCGTAAACGCCCAAGGAACCTCCTTCTTCATCAAACAAGGGAGCATCATGGACCGGAAGCTGTCCCACAGCTTCACCATGCCTGCTGCATCCATGTACGCTTTCACAGCCGTCGCCTTGATAGTCACGATTGCGCTCTACGATAAGGTAGTAATCCCGAGATTGAGAAGGCTCAAGAACAACGAACGAGGACTGAGTATCCTCAAGAGAGTGGGCATCGGCCTCGGAGTTTCCATACTGGTGATGGTCTCTGCGGCTTTGGTGGAACGGAAGAGACTCGACTCCCTCGACCCGAATCTACCGAGGGGCGGTCCTCCCATAAGTGTCTTTTGGTTGAGTCCCCAGTTCATCTTCCTCGGCATAGGCGATGCTTTTACTTTGGTGGGATTGCAGGAGTACTTCTATGATCAGGTGCCCGACTCCATGAGGAGCCTGGGGATGGCACTGTATCTTAGCGTCGTTGGGGTCTCCAGCTTCCTTACGAACCTCTTGATTACGGTGATTGATCGAGTGACCGACAAGTTCAGTAACGGCAGCTGGTTTTCGAGGGATTTGAACGAGAGCAGACTCGATAACTTCTACTGGTTTTTGGTTGTTCTAAGTGGGATCAATCTCTGTGTGTATGTGGTCTTGGCTAAGAGGCATTCTTACAAGAATGTCCAAAAGAGCTGATACATCAGAATAAATTAGTGACTATGTATGTACGTACAAGTGAATCGATCCCACGACGTACAGGTTGGTTTATATATGCACAAATTGTTACATATATGAGAGGAGGGGCTTGATCCCTCTCCTCTCCTTTACTATCTCTATGACAGTTTAGAAGGGACGTCTTCCATTGATCGTAAAGATACATTAATCGATAAAGAATAGGCGACCAACTAAAAGGATTAGATAAGCAGATTGTATGACTACATTTGCATCGATATTTTCCCCGGTAATCTAAATATTCAAAGTCAAGGATTCACGTCACTAGGTAGCACTTGAATCAGTGCCTTAGATATATACTTTTTTCCCTTCTCGCGCGCCAACAAGCAAGGGATCTAACCCGATATTTACAATATATAACAGTCCGGACACCCAGTCCAGCTATCACTGACAATCAGTGACAACAATGGAGACACAACATGAGCGGAAAAGAAGTGATTCCTCCACATGCAGTTATAAAATGAGCAATATAGAAAAACCAATATTACAGACACACCGTTTGCATTAAGCCCATTGATTAAGATCCATGATCACAATTTCGACTGGTGGGTATAAGGCTCAATTTCCGTTCAACTAAATCCAAGAAACAGAGAGGAAGTAAAAGATGTCATTTGCTTGGGCCTCTGCTTGCGGATACTTGAGTTGCCCACTCTAAAGAATATATCAGTAGGCAGCTTTCAACCCATAATCTATAACTCCAAATTAATAAAAGTTAATATTAATTTCATTTTTAAAAATATATTTTAAAATTTTAAAATAATTATTTATAGCACCAACTATAGAATTGGAATGCCCATAAACTAAATATAATAAATTACCTCTAGGTTCATCAAATTTTCTAGAGTTATGACGCTGGGAATGAGTTTTCCTTGGAAGTACTAGACATCTTAATAATGTAGAAAATATGAAGGTTCCCAAATAGATAAGTGCATCTAATAAAATTATGTATTCAATCAATTCCACTTCAAAAGAAAATCATATATCTCACAAGGGTTTGGGCTAACTCCTATGATCAAAGAAAATGAACCATTAGGAGGTGATGATAGATCTCATGGACTCAAGGTCCATACATTATTCGTCAAATCATTAGTCACCCATCCTTTGTGTGAAGCAAGTTAATTTGCACGTGTAAATTAGTAAAACAATTTCTAAGCTTGGTATTGCTACTAACTTACCCCCAATTAGGGAGACCACGGAGGACTGCAACTTTCGCAGAAAAAGGGAGCTTTAATTATTGATCGGAGGCGACAAATCAATACTTTGGTGGACGAACTACCAACCTCGTCTCTGTTAACACTTATTTTATGCATCGCGGCGCCATGCCCCACCTCTGCATTCCCACCTTCCCAAGCGCTTCCCATTTTGCATCTCAAACTGGTAACTACTTATCCCAACAACTCATCGTGCGGCGGACACTCCGAGACGCGCTCGAGTTTGTTGAATGTTGTGGTTGTCATGAACCGAATTTTAGCTGATTAAATGTGTACGACTATTATTTCCATCAGTACTATCCCTGCAGCGAACAAATCGATTTGTCTTTTGCATGTGATTAATATATAAGTGCAGAAAAATTAAATATAGAGAAGAGGGAATACTATATAAGTTGGCACTAACAACATCTTTTCATCACAAAGCCTCTTCTCCGGACGGAGGCTAGCTAGGAACCCGTAATCTTGTTTTACAGTATACATGGAGAATGCACTTGAAGTTGATCATGTTAAGACGAAGCAGGGAGATGACGCAAGTAAAGTACTCGACGGCCCGGAGAAATGGGTTTACGATTCTTCCGTGGATCATAAAGGGAGAGTTCCTCTTAGAGCCTCTACTGGAGCGTGGAAAGCAGCTCTCTTCGTTATAGGTAAGTAAATAACTATACTGATCATAAATATTCAATCCTACACACACACAGACACATATATATAGTACCAGCTAGTGAGTAATTAATACTTAATTAAACTGCTGCTTCTTAATTTTTCGGGGTACGTACTATATATTGATGGATGTAAGAATATTGCAGCAATTGAATTCAGTGAGAGGTTGAGTTACTTTGGGATCGCCACGAATCTCATAATCTACCTCACCCAAGTTATCGGCCAGGACCTTGGAACTGCAGCAAAGAATGTGAATTTCTGGTCGGGAGTGACGACGATAATGCCATTGATCGGGGGATTTTTAGCGGACTCTTACTTGGGTAGATTCAGAGCTGTTGTCCTCTCCACCGTTGTCTACCTCATGGTAATTTATTAACATACACTGATCATATACCGTCGCCTAGTTACAACTTATTGATTCCTATAAATTACTAACAGGGGTTGGGTCTGATGACGGCTTCGCGATTCGCCCCAAGCTTGAAGCCATGCGCATCGAACATGTGCGAGAAAGCAACAAGCATTCATCAGGTGGTCTTCTTCATGGCCTTGTACTTGGTGTCCGTAGGGACTGGAGGGCATAAGCCCTCGTTAGAGAGCTTCGGAGCGGACCAGTTCGACGAGGAGCACCCGAAAGAGGGTTGAAGAAGATGTCCTTCTTCAACTGGTGGAATTTGGGAGTTTGCTGTGGGCTTCTCCTCGGGGTCACACTGGTCGTGTATGTGGAAGACTTTGTGAGCTGGGGAGTCGCGTATATCATCCTCGCCTCTGTTATGGCCGTCTGCCTCGTTATATTTTTGCTAGGGATCCCACTTTATCGGTACCAACTTCCCCAAGGGAGCCCACTCACTCCAATGGCTCAGGTCTTATTCGCAGCTTTCTCAAAAAGAAACCTGCCTCTCCCTCCCAGTCCTGCACTTCTCCACAACCCCACAGCTGAAAAGGAATCAGTAGGACACGAGATTAGAACTCGAGGCGACTCTGCCACTCCAGGAGCTTGAAGTTCCTAGACAGAGCAGCTATCATCGAACACGTCGACGAAGAAACCCCCGGCCAATTAGCAACCACCGAGAAACATTCAGGGCGGCCGCGGAGAGGACTTGTGACGGTGACCCAAGTGGAAGAAACGAAGCTGGTCCTCAACATGATCCCCATATGGTTAGCCTCCTTGATGTTTGGCATCAATAACGCGCAAGGCACGACCTTCTTCGTCAAACAAGGGAGCATCATGAACAGGAAGCTGACGCACAGCTTCACCCTTCCCGCCGCCTCCATGTACGCCATCACGGCCGTGGTCATGATCGTCATCGTCGTCCTCTACGACAAGTTCGTCGAGCCTTTCTTCAGGAGATCACGATCTACTAGTACTACTAGTGCTGCTGCAGAAGAAGAAGATGAGAGGAGGGGAATCAGCATTTTACAGAGGATCGGCATCGGCATGGGGTTCTCTACCCTGGTCATGCTCTCGGCGGCCATTGTGGAGCGGAAAAGGCTGGATTGGGTCGCGGACGGCTCCACGGTGAGCGTCTTTTGGCTGGCTCCGCAGTTTGCTCTTCTGGGTGTGGCGGACGCTTTCACTTTGGTGGGTCTTCAAGAGTATTTCTACGACCAAGCGCCCGACAGCATGCGAAGCCTGGGGATTGCGCTGTATCACAGCGTCTTGGGAGTGTCCAGCTTCCTCAGCAGTCTTCTCTTGACTGTCGTCGGCCGCGTCACGTCCAAGGGTGGCAATGGAGGGTGGATCAGTCGGAACCTCAACGTCAGCCGGCTGGATAACTTCTACTGGCTTCTCGTGGTCATGAGTGTCGTGAACTTTTGCGTTTATGTGCCCGTCGCGACAAGGTACAAGTACAAGAAAGTGGAGAGGAGCACTGAAAATGGTGATTAATTATTACTAGTTCAAGTTAGCTATAAATTAATTCGGTTAATTCCTTTCTTTTCCTCTTTGTAAGACGCAACTAGTACTAAATATTTCTCTCTTTCCTATTTGTAACGTACACACTACACACTTTGTGGAGTGAGCATACTGAATAGTGGTGGTGGCCTGGTTGCATGAATTTAGAACCGTGCAATACTGGATGTGAACCTGAAACGAAAAGATATTTTAAACAAGGGAATTGTTTAAAGCGGTGATAATTTTATTGCCAAATTTTACCGTAAGGGTTTATCGCATGGGTTCTCGTTGTTGTTGGCAGATATGAAATAAAGTAGGAACTATCTATATTCTTTAGGTAAGGTTATATACATCTAGGCTGCCAACATTACAACCACATAAAAACTTATAAAAACTCACAGTATTAAAATTCTTTTTCAATTATTGATCCGAACGTCACTAAGATCTTTTCTTATGGAATTTGACGTAACGGAAAGATGAATAATTAAGTGAGATGAGATCACATCATCGATCGCTCTCCAAGTGGCCCACATACCTCCGAACGGAAACAAAATCTATCACGTGCGCCCACCGTAAAATATTCCGCTCTCTACCTCCCTCCTCCGTCCTTTGTCGTCTTTGATTCGAACGGCCAACCATCCCCATGAATGCCGTCTCCGTAACGGGCCCTTACGGTCACGCACATGGGTGGAGGGGCCAGAAGGAGACCGACCATGAAATAAATGATTCGCGTGTTGCTTTGCGAGCTCGCGTTTAGGGATTTCCGTGGTGGATCTAATCAAAATTGCCGTCCACAGTCCACACTGAGCTCCGAAAAAAAGTGCTGCTTTTTCGCTAGAAATCTCTTTGGGGAATATCGTCGAACAGTCGTCCGTCGGTCTTCTTTTCTGCATGCTGTTGCGGATAAGATATCCACTCCTTCCTTGTTTCTACAGTTCTACTTGCACCGCGGCAGTATACACGTGGCGAAGAGTCTTGACTCCGGCCCATGTCCGTAGTTGGGTCCGCAGACTCTCTTCACTCTTACCGCTGAGACTACTGCATAATTGGCAATCTAAGTACAGAAAATTTAAGGTTTAAAGTTTACCCATTGAAGAAGTAGATAATATTTTATTAAAAAAAATTATAAATTTTATTTCCCAGTTTACGTGAACGCCGACGTGTAGTGTTAGAACTAAAAAGCAGCAATAGTTATATCACGGCTCCTAAGAGAAAGATAGAGCAATAGAAAAAACGATGACGTGGCTGTTTAATTAGCAGTCTAGATAAAGATGAAAATTCTAAGGTTTAGGGGTTACTACAGAATAGAAAATTAATATTTTATTAAAAAAATAAAAATTTGCAAATAGATTTGATCTCCAATTTTATCTTACCTGACTGCAACGTGGACGCCACGTTCGATTGTACTTATATATCACTGCTCTAAAAAAATGTGTCCTTTCAATTTTAACGTCTTTCTTTTCAGTTGCCTGCTCTTCTCCCCTTTCGCTGCCCCGGCGTCGGCGACTCGGCTAGGCGACTCTCCGTGTTGGTATATTGCTTCATCCAATGGCTGCGCTGGAAGAAATTCTTCTCCTGGCCGCTGCCGCCGTGCTGATGTGTCTCGTATCCCCGACGGTCGGGGACCTCCCGGGGACGTGGGAGCTTCTCCTCGAAGACGCCGGGATCTCTTCGATGCACACCGCCGTCACCCGCGTCGGCACCGTCGTCCTCCTCGACCGAACCAACATCGGTCCCTCCCGGCTACGTCTCCCCCACTGCAACTCCTCCGATGATCCCAGCTCCACCCACAAGAGCAGCACTGCTGATGATCTCAACCCCCGATGCTGGGCCCACTCCGCCCTCTTCGACCCGGACACCAAACAGCTCCGGCCGCTGACGATCCTCTCCGACACCTGGTGCTCCTCCGGCCAAATCCTCCCCGACGGCACCCTGCTCCACACCGGCGGCGACCTCGACGGCGGGCAGAAGGTCCGGAAACTGGCCCCCTGCGGCGTCGGCGGCCTCTGCGACTGGGAAGAGCTCGATTCGCCGCGGCTGCTGAGCCCGCGGTGGTACGCCACCAACCAGGTCCTGCCGGATGGGTCGGTGATCATCGTCGGCGGTCGGGCAGCCCACAGCGTCGAGTATTACCCGCGTCGCCACCGCCGTCCGATCGCCTTCCCTTTCCTCTCGGAGGCGGAGGACACCCAGATGGACAACCTTTACCCTTACCTCCACCTCCTCCCAAACGGCCACCTCTTCGTCTTCGCCAACACCAGATCCGTCCTGTACGACCCCGAGAAGAACCAGGTCGTCCGACAGTACCCGATCCTCGAAGGCGGGCCCCGCAACTACCCCTCGGGCGGGTCCTCCGCAATGCTCGCCCTCGACTCCGCGGACGACTTCTCCAGGGCCGAGGTCGTCGTCTGCGGCGGGGCCCAGTACGGGGTGTTCATCTCCCGCGCCACCGACATCCCGGCCCACGTTAGCTGCGGCCGCATGGTCGCCACGGACCCCGACCCGGCCTGGGCCACGGAGGACATGCCCTTCGGCCGCGTCATGGGCGACATGGTCATGCTCCCCACCGCCGACCTCCTCATCGTCAACGGCGCCCAGTCGGGTTCCCAAGGGTTCGAGATGGCTTCCAACCCGGTTCTGTTCCCCTTGCTCTATCGACCGAACGAACCCGCCGGTTTGCGGTTCATGACTCTGAACCCGGGTCGGGTCCCGCGGATGTACCACTCCACCGCGAACCTCTTGCCGGACGGCCGGGTTCTTCTCGCCGGGAGCAACCCGCATTACTTCTACAAATTCGACGGCACAGAGTACCCGACGGAGCTCCGCCTGGAGGCGTTCTCGCCGGAGTACCTGTCGCCGGACAGGGCGAACCTGCGCCCCGTCGCGGTGAAGGTCCCGGAGATGGTTCGGTACGGGGAGGTGTTCGAGGTCCAGGCGACGGTGCCGTTGCCGGTGGTGGGGATTTTGGCGGTCAATCTCGCCAGCGCCCCGTTTGCGACCCACTCCTTTTCGCAGGGCCAGAGACTGGTGAAACTCGCCGTGTCGCCGGCGACGCCCGTAAGCGAAGGCACGTACAGGATTACCTGTACGGCCCCGCCCACCGGCGCCGTCGCACCGCCGGGGTACTACATGCTTTTCGTCGTCAATCAAGGCGTGCCAAGTGTCGCCAAGTGGGTCCGCGTCGTCCTGTAAATAATAAATTCGTAATATTTGTGATTATTCAAAGCGATTTACATAGATATGGAAATAATTTCAGGGATCAGAACGGAGGCGATGGAAGAATATTTTTTCTTTCTTCTTCTTTTTGTCTCTCTGTAGTTTGTTTCGGATAGTTTTCAATACTGGGCCCACGTAAATGGCTTTTTCGAAAGTTCTTCCGCAAGTGGGGTCCCCTTTGGATGTAATGATGTATCCACTCATTTGGAATTTTCTCAAGTTCGGTTCATTGCCCAAGCCGACCCTCCTAAAGTGAAAATGGGCGGTCCGAAGGCGGAGCTGAATTAGTGGTAGGGTGGTCATCAACACGAAAATCTAATGGAGTCCAAGTAGACACTGAAGCGAATATAAGAAAAAGTTCAAATAAAGAAGTAATATAAAAACATAGATTCTTCAAGGTTGGTTAAATGGATCAAATATTGGATAAAAAGAGGATCAAATATATTAATTACATATAAAGTTCGGGTGCTCAAAGCTGATCAAATTCTCACCCGTAACATATTTGTGAAATATTAATTAAAGTCATTTGTCGTTGGACGTATCTCCCTAAATGAAAAGTGTAAACACTAAATTGATAGGACACGGGTTGAGGGCTCCCCCACTATAGACAACCAGACGCGGAGGAAATAGAGAATCAAACAAAATGGAAGAGAAGATAAAGCTTATCTCCTCCCACTATCAACTATGACGACAAAAGGCCCCTCTCCTATACACCTCATTTCCCTTCTTTAATTCATAGAGATAATGAGTTCAGTCCCCCAGCCATTCCTAGTCTCCTTGTACTCTAATATTTCATGTTATTTCCAACCTTGTTCTCAGTCTAGGTTCTTCTTCGATGAAGATTTTGTCTTTTCAAAAGAAAGAAAGAATACAGGGCCAACCGCATGGTTTTCTAGCAAGCTTATTAACTGTCACTGCATTCACGCAAAGAGAAGTATTAGTTTGATCTAAACCTGTCTGTCCACCTTGAGACAAAACATACAGCAGCCAAGTTCAGCATTCTAGTTTCACGACTAGAAACTGACCTTATAGTTTATTGTATATCATCTTAGATAAATTTTGCAAAGGAGTCACTTATAGATGTTGATGCACTAAACCACCTACTTCAACTAAGAGCCATCTCATCAAAGGTGGCAGATATAATTAGTATGCTGTCTCGGCAACCTGAACGCTAAACCAGCAAAGTCAGCGAGCACAAATGCGAAAAAAAATTCTTCAAAACAGATTCTAGTGGACTTGACTGAACTAAGTCCAAACCCCTCTTAACTGACAATAAGTCACCCTACAAATCAGACAGTGCATGTAATAGCTAGTTAAGCTGGCTGCAGCAATTGTAACCTACGTTGTAATCTGTATTGTAATGAAAAGTTTAAGAAAGCTTTCACCATCAAGTGGCCCTTATTCGGAAGGTCATATACCTAATTTACTAAACAAACCAGCAACTCATCTAATTAAGACATTAAAATCTATCATATAAAAAGCCTTCTTGAAGCTAGAATCAACAATAATAACTTGGTTTTTCTAAAATTGAGAAGGGTCTCCGTGGGTCAAAGAACTTTTAAAGTGTAGTGCAAGTATTCATAATTGAAACGAATATAAATTTATAACATTAACACAAAACGGATAGTTGATCACCAATTATAACGTGGCAAAACATGATTTATGTTAGCTGGGAAGAAGGACAGAAGGGCCCACCTGAGGGCCATACAACTGCTAAACCTCCCATTCTCCGTGTGTATATGCCAGGAGAGTAAAAGGAGGCCACGAGGAATCAGGTCTTGCTGTAAAAGTTTAGATGAATTAAGGATCTTTAAGATCCTACAGGGTAATGCCACGTGGTGGCTGGGAATTAGGATGCAAATAATAAGAGTAGGGGAAGGAACAGGAGACGAGAGGGGAGAATTTTGTAATGAACAGCAATATCTGGAGGAGCACTGATGCTCTGGGAGTTGACTCTCCATACAGAGAAGAAGACTACTCTTTGACTCTGTCTGACCAATTACACAATTAATCTAGCAGAGCCTCTTTTGAGACTCAATAATTTAACACAAGATCTTGATGTGGCTTGAGACTGTGAATGCATGTGACAGTACAAACACCTTTCTCAACCATTCCAGGACTAGCTCCACTTACATTTTAAATTCAAAACTATTTAAACACAGTGACACATGCAGATAGTATCATTAATGTTGGATTGACTAATTAGCTTGAGCTGATAAACTAGAAGCAGTATCATTAATGTTGGATTGACTAATTAGCTTGAACTGATAAACTAGAAGCATCATCTCTCTATAGCTCAAAATATATATTAAAAAAAACCTACAAAGAAAAAACATCCCATCAAGGACACATCTCTAAAGAGCAAACCAACTGTTTCGGACGAATAAACGAACCAAATCATGTACATATCACTGATTCCTACTTTCAGCAGTAAAAGGTACTCCTTGCTGGAGTTATTGGGAAGGCAATTCACAGTACTCTTTTGTGGTCATGCTTCCAAAAATGCCTCTTTTAACTAATTTATTTTTGAGAGACGATAGGAAAGTGATCCACTTCAGCTTGTACAAACCCTTGTTGATACAGGAATGGGTCCCTCCATTTAGTGGTTACGTAACGCCTAATTTTGATGGCTCCTTCCTTGGTAATTTCAGGCCCTTTATCATTCTCTGTGCCAGGTTATCTTAGTATTCTCTGGGCCAGATTACCTCCGGATTTTCTGCCAATGAGGCAGAATCCAAAGCTCTTCTTGACGTGATCCATTTATGCAAGCCCCTCTCTGATCTTCCCCTTGCAGTAGTAAAGGCTGACTCCACCCTAGTCATTGGATGGCCAACAGTCCTTCCCTCTCTCCCTCTCCTGGGAGGCTCCAGACCATTTTTTGTGACCATTTTTTGTGAGATTGTTGGCATCTTAGCAGGTCACTGCATTGCTTGCTCGAATATCCTTACACCTTCGCAGTGTTTCGAAAATAGGTTTAGTTTCCAGGCCTTTGTTGTCCCTGCTAAGCTGTTTGCTCTTGTATATTTGCTGTAGCTCAGTGCTTTGTACCCTATGTTGTGGTTTAATTTCTCCTTATGAAGTTTGAAAGTTATCAGTGTTCTCAAAAAAAGTTGTAAGAATGAGGAGGGAAAAATTCAAGCCTTGGTTTCTGAATTCCCCTACAAACAGACATGTTCCTGTAACCTTGTTCTTTTAAACACTCGGCTCCATAACCTTGAACTCTCAATTTGCCAAACCTAGTTCTCTGTTTACCAAATTAAATTGGGTTCTATAATCTTCATTCCTAAACCATCAAAACTTGCCATTTTTTCATGCGTTCGCTTAATCACACTACGTTCTGTAATTTGAAAACCCTCGAATTTCCCACCTATTCCTATGTTTACCTAATCATCTTAGATTCTTGGTTCTATAACTTGAACTCTCAATTCGCCAAACTATTTTTCTGTTCACCTAATGTGCGACAAGGTTTAATAATAACCTTACCATTAATAACACTAAAACTGATGTAGACACAGAGAAGAAAATCAAAAGTGATATGGCTTTACCTTAAACTCATCAAATTACACAATGCAGAGACCCCAACCCTGCTCCTGAGCTCTCGAGCTTCTTATGAATCAAGAGCTGATGCGATTCTAAAGAAAATAAAAAATAAAAAAGAAAAAATGGTTGCAGTACCTGAAACTTGGAATCGTGTCTAAAAATGGGCAACTACCAGTAACTTGAATGTGGCGAGGCGTAAAGCTTGAGTAAAGTCCTTGCTCTAATTTCCAGAACTTCAACGAAGGATGAACTGCTAACGGCAATGGAGGCATTTAGAAGGTGCAGCAGCCAGACCCAAACCGAGACATTTTTCGCGGATAGTGCAAAGGCAATTGCTCCCGTTGCACCTCATATCTGGGTCTAGGTGTACGAGTATTTCGCGCACTTGTGCAGTGTGGTCGAAGCAGAGAGGGTTCTAGTCTTTGGAAAGAAGGTCTAAAGGCACCTCGTCAAGGTACGTATATCATTATTGAAGCAAAAGGCGGTAATGGCAGTGCTACTCTTCACACTTGACTTCTTGCTTGAGAATTGACACTGAGTTAGAAGACAAACGTCAAGTTGATTGACGAGATGAAAATGATACAGACACAAACTGTGGAGCTCCTCACAGATGGCCCCCCCGCCTTTCCTTTACCAGAAAAGCTTTACCTCTCACGGAAGCTTTTCTGTGATAGAACAGAAGACCTCGTTTTTTTTTTTTCAAGGAGAAGTTGACGATTAGAAAGAACTCTCAACATCAAAATGGGTCAGATTCCCAATCAAACGTTGCTTTCAATAAGGACACTAATTTGACGGGCAAACAAACGGCGATCGATCGAGCGGGGAAAAGGAAAAGAGAATTGAAGAGATCGCTTTTCGGTTTTAAGAGTTTGTTTTCTTCTCGTGAATGAAGGAAGAAATCAAGAGGTAAAGTCTGAGTTGTGGAACTCGTTGTTCTTAATTATCTGAGATTGTTCTTGCTCGATAGTCGTCCCTAACGCATCTTAATTGAAACAGGAAAAACAAAACAAAATATTATTGCAATCATTGGATGTTCGAATTTGGAGTTTTATCCAAATTGGACTCATGGGGAATACTTTTTGTTTTGGTCGCTATTCCGATTCTGGAGTTACAAACTTAGAGTGGATTTCTCAGAATTTGAAGCAAATACGAAAGAAAGAAGACTTCAATTAAAAGTTAGAAAAGTTAGTCCCACATGAAATTGACAACCTCGTATTTTTAATTACAATCATTGAGTTAACGTCTCTCGATAATGGCCAAGCAGACAAGAGCGTTCGAGGAAGACATGTCCATGTGTGTGAGTCCATTCCAAAGAGATGTCCGTTGCTAAAGCCTCCGTCTCCCACCGTGACATAAAACGGGGCTCAACATATTTACATGCACCATCCAACAAATGATGGTCACACTTTAATTTAAAGAATTTAACGCGCAAAATATCCATAGAGTATATTTCGTTATACGGTTCCTTTGTATTTCCTTCTTGGGCAAAATATCCAAAGAGTAAAATTTGATATGTTCGTCTAAATTAAGTGACACGTCACATCTCGTGGTACATATTACGCTACAAATGCCAAAATTTAATCTTTGCCTTCTTCGACCAAAGATTAGTTAAAAAATATTATTTTTTGAATTAAAATTATTGAAATATGTTAAAAAGTTTTGAAGTTTTAAATCTCCATGTAAATAATTTTTTTTTGAATTAGTTCCATCATCTAAAATCTGGAGTTGATTATTCATCTTATAATTGCTGAAACTTTGAAGTTGTTTGTAATGGCAAAAATAATTGCGGTGCTATTAGGAAGCAAACAATCTCATGTTCTTTTTTCTTAATATTTTAGCACCAGTTTTTCAGGTTTGGCAACATATAAAAAAGTGCAGTATTTATTTTTACGTACTGTACATCCTAATGCTCTCGAGTTTTACCTTTCGCGATATAAATGTTGTGACATATATTTTAGCATCAATTTTTTATTTGAAAACAATTTTCACTTCTCTAAATATATATAAAAAAAATTTGATTACATTATTTAACCCGTTTGTACGCTGCGAGTGTGGACATTAATATATCATTGACTTTGCGGGATCCTCATCAATCAATTATTCCGATAAGAAATAAAAAAAAAAAGAGGATAATATTATGAAGGGAAGGGAGAGGGACAAAGAGATGTGGTCTTGGGAAAGTAATTACTGAAGAGAGAAGGGAGGGGGGTGAAATTAAGGGAACATTTATCCCTTTCATTAAAAGGGGGGAGAGATTTTAGAGCAGACATTTTGTCGTGGAAGGGAGTCCCCGTCAGTCGTCACTCCGCCTTCCATTTATTTCAAAACAGCAGGTCGGCCCGTTATAATTGCGAAAACCTCTCTCTAGACTTCTCCACGGTGTGAAGACGCGGAATGTAGATACGTGTTATGAGACGCGCGTATTTATACGGAAGGTGTAGTAGGGGTGACGTGGGAAGGAGAGGGTAGTAGTTGTTACTAGTACGTACGGGGTGAGTGTTCGACACGTCCGGGGGTTGGAGACTTGGAAGGAGGGAGGGGGGGCAGACTGAAGACCCGTTGCTCTCGGCTCGAGGAAAATTCACAACTCCGGAGAAGATTTCGTTTCCTGTTTCGGGAAACACCCCCAAGAAAAAAGAAAACAATTTTTTGTTTTTGGCTTTCTTCTCCCTCTTCTTTAATAATACCCGGGGTGGGTTTCCTCTTAAGCCTGGTGCAAAAGGAAGGGGGCATTGCGCTTTGCGCGGGTGTTCTTCTACAAGCTAGGAAAGATGAACAGTGGGAAGAAGAAGCTGGGGAGAGGTACTATTGTTTGTTGTTTATCAGAGAGAGAGAAAAGTTTCCTTAAACCCTCCGTTTGCGTAAATCGACGGCAGTCACGGGCGGTCAGGTCTGTTTCTCAGGGGTGACCACCCCCGTCAAGCAAAAGATCTCTGGCGGTCCGACGCCACCCCCTTCTCTCTCTCTCTCTTTCCCCCTTCCCCCTGTGCACTGCCCGTACTCGCAGACGTCATTTTGACCCTTCTCTTCTCTTCCTTTTTTAAAAAATAAAAATAAAAAAACGCTATTTACTTCTCTCTCTTGTTGTGGTG
The DNA here is from genome assembly GCA_022405105.1 of Aristolochia contorta. Taxonomy (NCBI): domain Eukaryota; kingdom Viridiplantae; phylum Streptophyta; class Magnoliopsida; order Piperales; family Aristolochiaceae; genus Aristolochia; species Aristolochia contorta. The sequence goes on along the minus strand of CM039665.1, from coordinate 36,860,417 downwards.
GGACGAAGAGGAGGTCCATGCTCCGCAACCGACAGATTCGACCAAACTGCCCTTCCTCTTCCATCGGGTGAACACGATCCACGGAGAATGTTTTGGTAATTTTGTGTTTGCGGTAGGGTGGAGAGAGAGAGAGAGAGAGAGAGAGAAACGAACAAATAAATAAATACGAGGTAGGTTTGTAATTGAATGGTAAATAAAATGAAAAAAAGAAAAATGATGGGGGAGGATCGAGGAGAGCGTACGTTAAAGCCTTAAAGGTGGGGTGTTGGGTGGGGCTCTCCACGTGCGTCAGCAGCACCTGTTCCAGCCTAGGCTTCTCTAAAATCTGAACCTAACAAAACCTATCTTCTTTCCTCATCTCTCTCTCTCTCTCTCTATCTATGATCTATCCTCCCCCTCTTCTTTTTTTTTTTTTTTTTCCTTCCCCTTTCTTCGCTTTCTTCTTCCTCGCGCGCTTTCTTCTTCCTCGCTTTCTTCCCAGTACCCCCTCTCCCTCTTTTTCAGTTTTCACACTCCTCTCTCTGCCCTTCTCACAAAATCCACTGTCAGACGTTCTTACTGACCACCCTAGCTAGCTCCCTCCCCACTGGCGTCTTCCTGTCCTCCTCCTCCTCCTCCTCCACCGGCACTGTCGGTCATCCCGGTTAGGTGCTCCTCCCCCATTCGCGTGCCATCTGTCGGTCGCCATCAACCCATCCCTAGCGAATTCCTCTCACCACTCTCTTAAAACTGATCTTAAAACTCCCAGCCTCACCTCCCCTTTTCGTTCCTGTAGATCAACTCGGAAGAGGGAAGCGGAGATTAGTGAGCAGAGAGAGAACTGATCTCACACCCGTCATCATTAAATCCGGCCCCCCTCCCCCCCGTTTTTTTTTTCTTTCTTTCTTTTTTATGCCTTTTTATCTGTCCTTGATGCTTTGCGTCGTCGTCTCGGTCTGAACTCGGGAGCAGCACTACTGTTCGTGTTCCCGTTGCTAAGTCACACTGTTTACTTTGCACCTTCCGTCCTCAATTAACCCTTATCTCTCTCTCGATCGGGTACGTCGTCACTCTCTCATCTTCTCCATCGCTCAGATGTCCGAGGGCTTCGACCTTGGAGCCTTCCATGTCCCGCAGCAGAGTCGACGGGATAAGCTGCGGAGCTTGGAAGGGTTACACTCCGCCGTTTACGACCCCATCGGAGATTCCTTCAATATCCACCCCGCACTCTCCCTTCACCCTTCTCATCATCATCATCATATCAAGGACGAAGGTCTCAACCTCATGGGTTTCGGACAGACTACCATTAATGTCGACCGAAACGACCCCTTCTTCTCCTCTTCTTCCTCTACCTGCTCTTCCTCTTCCTCCTCCACCTCCTCTTCCTCCCACCTTTTGTTCGATCTTCCCCCTTCTCTCTCCATCAACCCCGGAACTACTACTCATGTTAACCCGTTTCTCTACGCTGCCGCCCCTGATCAACATCATCATCATCATCAGCAGCAGCAGCAGCATCAACAGCACGGCCCCTCCGCCGGTTTCAGAGACTTCAACATTCAGCCGCCCATGTTCAAGCCTTCCCACTCTTTCCCTGTAGGACCACACAGCTCAGTGCTCACCACCCAAGGCTTATCGCTCTCCCTCTCCAGCTCCCACACGTTCAATAACGGCGCCGGGGATGGTTCCCTCTTAGTCGACAAAGGTGGTTATGTGGTCATCGGCGGCGGCGGGGGCGGCGGGTTGTTTCCCGAACCGCCGGACCGCTGGGCCCTTTCACCGGTTACGCCGAGGTGTTGAAAGGGTCGAGGTTCTTGAAGCCGGCGCAGCAGCTGCTACAGGACTACTGCAACGTGGGCCAGGGAGCTTACCTTGAGAAGATTTCCGCCATGGATCATCACGTGGAGATGGAGAGGATGAGCGATAGCGAAATAATCGACGACCCCGTTGGGGTTGGCTCCAGTGCCGACTCCGGGGAGTTTCGGAGGAAGAAGACGAGGCTTATAACGATGTTGGATGAGGTATATTATATCGGTATCTTCTACTTCCATCTCTCTCTCACTCTCTCAGCCTCTCTATACTTTCCGCATCCCTGTTGGTAATTGGTCGCTGTTTTCTTTCTTTTGTCACTGAACAGATCGAGCCTTCTTTACCATTGAATAGTAATAAAAAAGCTCCCCTTTTAAGCTATATATATCTTCTCGTTTATGCAGTTTTTTCACAGCTAGCTGAACGAAGAGAATCCTTTTTCTGCATGATGTTTTGTCGGCAGTTTTCAAATTTCAATTAAAGTTTTCATAATTTCTACTGTTTCAGCCGATCATTTTCGGTAGCTCGTTAACGCTCCTTCTCTTGCACTCGCACCTTCATCTTTCTCTTTCTCCGCTTCTCTCATCTCTCTCTCTCTCTCTCTCTCTCTCTCTCTCTCTCTCTCTCTCTCTCTGCGTCTGAATTAGGTTTGAAATTACGTACAGTTACTTGCCTTATGCTGCTCAAGTAACTATTTTATGTCCCTTAAACACAACCAGCTTTCGTTGTTCTCAAATCACCTTCTCCGTTGTTACATATATAATCTTTATTCTCGTGTTTACTTCTCTCGAGGTTAGAATGTATATGACCTTATATAGGAACTTGTTTGATTTCGTAACTAAATATATGCTCAAGACACTGTCGGTTCAATTGGTAATGCCGCGGCCGCCACGTCTTATAAATTTTTGTTGTTCAGTTTTATGTGTTTTTATTTTTCTGTAAGAATGTCTAGTCTGAAACCAATGGACATGATGTGCCAGCTTCATTTGTACAAAAAGGCATCCAAGGCTGTATCTGCCAAGCACATGTCGACCAGTCTTGTCAATATTAATTAGGGCCGGATTTCCATTATTCCAAGTTTTCTACTTACAGGCGTGGAGGACCCAATTGTGAATCTTCATGTAGCTAGGATGGTCATCAAAATACCTAATAGGATGACCATTTGGTTTATACTTGCATCAAAATACCTTCTTTTTTTTTTTTTTTGCTTTTTCTACTAGTATTGGTTATGTTCTCATGGTCTTTCTCTTGTGACCATTACCACTTCTCCGTTGTGGAACTTTCTGTTCTATAAATTAGCAGTTGATTTTATGCAGGCTAGCATGCACGATCTAATATAAGGCCCCTTTCCTGAATCCAATATGTTTACTTAATGTAGTGAACAAAGGATTTTTCTCCATCCTTTCTTGAATTCGATGTCTATTTCCTTCTTTATAAAGTGATCATGTTATAGTGGTTGCAAAGAGTTCTGTGAGCAGTAATGAAAGGGGAAATGCATTTAATAGGTTATATTATAGTTGGGTTGATGTTAAAACTTAGTACTGTTTATGTCTGATTTTTTTATGTACGTGTGTTGCAATGACACGGTAGAATTACTGTAATTATTGCAATATATTATTATGTAATGGTTTAATTGATTGCGTTAAAGATTAAACTCACTTGTTGAACCATGATGGAACCCATACCAGCAATCAAGTTACTAGAATTGTGACATGCTACTTACCATAGGTAATGATCAGTTGCCCGCATACTTCTTATGTATGCCATAACACCTATTTATACATGCCCAGGATAATTTTCAAAAAAAAAAAATACATACCCTGGGATATTATTAACTGCTTTTATTTAACTGATGTCATATATTTTAGCATTTTAGAATTCTTGTATACCCCATAACATCAAGTCATGAATGTGTACCCACCGAAGTGATTTAGGATTTATATGGTCAATTTATGGGTGTCTCACATCGTTTCCTAAAAACGAGTTTCAATGTTTTTCTTATCCTACTCCGAAAAAGTAGTTCCTGAATCCTACTCCTGAAAAATGTTATGTGTGGCTTTTATGGCATCAGAGGGTTGCATTGGGGTACTGTTCTTAAACCTCTGGAAGTGCCTAAGTCATAAATAAAGGGCTATGTAGGGTAAAACTGGTAATGAAACCACTATTACTGGATGAGGAGAAACACTGTAGAGTTGTCATTTCTGGTCGTGGAGCTCCCTTTAATATTTTTTTTAGGATCCCAATAAGTTGTTTGAGGGTGGGTGTGTCCAGATGTGAATTAAGTTCTATTCAGAGCTCCACTGATTTGCTTGGAAAACACACACTAGCTAACCTAAATGGATCAGCAGGTCATACTTGCTCTTGACTTTGTATTTATTTATTTTCCTTGCTCTTGACTTCTTTTTTATTTTGCTTTAACTTTGTGTTTATTTTGCATGTTATCCGGCTTTCCCTGATTCGTTATTGTCCTTGTTTTCCTGTTTTCCTGTGATGGACACTCTCTATATATCTCTCATTCTGGACGTTTCCTTGTTTAGGTTTATAGGAGGTACAAGCAATACTATCAACAAATGCAAGCAGTTGTTGCATCATTTGAATCTGTACATGGCCTCAGTATGGCAGCCCCATTCACCTCATTGGCTCTGAAAACTTTGTCGAAGCACTTCCGATGCTTAAAAGATGCGATAAATGATCAGCTTCGCAAATCTATTGGTGAAGAAAGTTTTGTTAAGGACGATGTTCCAAAGTTCAGAATTATTGATCACAGCCTTCATCATCAAAGAGCAGCTCATAGCTCAGGCATTCTTGATCAACCACATATTTGGCGTCCTCAGAGAGGGCTTCCAGAACGAGCAGTAGCTGTTCTCCGAGCTTGGTTGTTTGAACACTTTTTGCATCCGTAAGTAGATCTAGCTTTTCTTCTTTACAAGATAAATCTTTCACCCACGAATTTAAGCAGTTACACAAAAGTTGAAAATCTTGTCATCTATCATTCATTTTGGCTTGATAAGCGTATTTTGTGCCTGACCTTAAAATTTTGCACAATGCATTGAAATAGGCCTGTAGTTGATGTTGTTTGTTTTGTAGACACTTCTCCACATAAGACATGTCGCTGATGTTCTATTTAATTGAATTATTATTATTTTGTCTACGGTATCCACCTTTTTGGATCTCTGGCTTTTGTAACCATCAAATAATTAGTAAAATGGTGCATAGTAAACAAACTTTCTAAGTTGTTTTTTTGCGTTGAAAAGAGAAGTTTCTCACTCTTGATTTATCTACTGTTTACTATTTTGCTCCTGCAGGTATCCGACTGATACAGACAAGCAGATGTTAGCCAAGCAGACGGGTCTCTCTCGAAACCAGGTAATTAACATTCTTCCGTCTTTCTGGTGATTTATCTGATAATCTAGACAGATATTTAATGCACTGGTTCTGGTGTTTCAACCCGATTATCTCATAATTCCAACTTATGTTGACTAGGACATAGTATTAATCAATTGACTCACACTACCCAATAAATAATTAGGGCGCAAAAGCTGCTTTTAATTAAAAAAGAGTATCCGTTTATCAACATGCTCCAGCAAAATTAAAACCAAACCCGTTGATGCTTATTATATATATACATATACCTGATCAATGATGTATGTGTAGGTCTCAAACTGGTTCATCAATGCTAGAGTGAGGCTCTGGAAACCCATGGTGGAAGAAATCCATTCGCTAGAAATGAGCCAAGGTCAGAAAGTTTCAGAAGGGGAGGGCCTGCAGAATGCGAACAAACAAAGCAGCGCTGCTCATGTAGATCCGATTCCCACTTCAAGTGAACCTTTCCAGAACAGCTCTATCAAGGGAAACCCGGGTGATATTTCTGGGAAAAGGTGCGGGAATGAGCTTGCCGAGATTCCAAATGGTAGTGGTCACTCGATGAACTTCAGTTACGACAGCATGGCGAACCACCATCTTCATCCAGTTGGGGTCGGTGTGAGCGTGGCAGGTGGAAACGCTGGTGTTTCCCTTACTTTAGGGCTCCATCAAAACAATGTGGCCTGCTTGTCGGAGCCTCTGCCTCTTGCGGTACCTCACTTTGGCGCTCTTGAAGAGAGCAATAATGCGTATGGCTTTGGTGGTTTTGATAACCAGAGCAGACAGCTGAGGAGGGATCTTGGAGGGCATTTCCTACACGATTTCGTGGGTTAACAAAAATTATATATGTCGATGATAATTAGGTACCCCACCGTCCACTTCCTTTCCCACCACACGCACTTAACCTAGAAGAGACGATGCTTAAGAACTACTACTACTCACTGCTGCCGATCGTCAAGGTTTGATTTGGACATGAAGCAGAATTCATGATAGAAGAAAGAGTTACTCTTCGTGGTCTGAAAGGTACGTTACGCGAGGCCTTCCTATTCTCTCTCTAAAATAATGTATAGTTCGAAAGACGTGATACTATTATTCCATGCACAGTGAAACACGCTGTGCTTCATATATCTATACGTATATTTAGACGTTGCAGCAACGTCTGTGGGTACTCGGAGGAGGAAACTTATTCGATGAGCGAAATAAGATCGGTTCGATCGGATAATAAGTGTTAGCGAGGGGTGGGTTGGCGTGAAAGCCATTAGTGGGTTTCAGGCAGTATCCCAATAATGTTGTAGTATTTGCATGAGTGGAGTCGAGGGCAGTGCTTTTTGGTCCTCGTAAAGGGATTGGTAATGATTGTCTATCTTTATGTCCGAATCTCATCATGTTGAGCTGCCTTGGTGTGTCGCAGGGAAAAGAGGGGGAGAAAAGCTCTGGCCAAGGTTCGTCTTGAATGCGGTGAAGGAATCAGGACGGGAGAGAAGAGGGGGTGGGAAAGTAAAGCGCTGTATTATATATATTTACTCGGCGCAAATGCATGATGGTACAGATCAAAAAAAGGGTCTCCATTATTCATCTCTGCTGCTATCAGTTCAAAATTCGAAACTCGTGATGTTGAGTATAATAACGCGGAAGCCAATGTAAAGGGGGGATATGGGGATGAGAGAGAGAGAGAAAGGAAGAAGTGGGAAGATTCTCTCAGGTGTCAAATAAAAAGGGGAAGCTGTGCCTGTGTTGTACTGTTTTTGAGTCTCGTGACAGTGAAATTAATGAGCTCTTTCTGGCAAATTGGTCTTGGTAGCCTTTTGGGAGTGGAAGACCCAAGTCTGTCCGGTTTTTGGACTATCCGTGTGTACTGATTTTCACTGTTTCGAGCTTTTCCAATGGTGGGACTCCCGGTTTCAGGTCCCTGAAAGTGGTGCCACCGCCTGACTTAAACCTGGTATCTTCACTGTTTACGATTTTTTGTTCTTCTTTTCGGGTAATTATTGGAGCCTTATTCACCAATAATTCATTCACCTGCTGTATCGATTCCGCCAAATGCGTACGTGTGCATGAATGGTTACTTAATTATGAGCTAACTAATGATAGGTGTTACTGAAAACGTAGAGTGTTGTCATACGAATTCCACTGTTGGATGTTGATGGGTTATAGAAATACTTAGAAACTACGTGGCCTCATATTAATTAGACAAGGGAGTACTGGATTATTAACACTTAAGGACGATTTGTAAAATGGGTGGGTTAAAATGAGTTAAATTTGCAATATTGGATTGTAAACTATGTTTTTTATTTGTTCTAATATACAGAACATGATGCCAGAATAACGACATCAAATAACACGGTAGTCTGCTGCAGGTTAAGTGTTCAAAAAGAGAGGTGAATGGAACTGTGAGCTTCGCTAGGAAAGCTTAACCAAACAAAGAAGAGAGTTCATGGACTCGGTGAGGAAATGCAGTGTACGCTTGAAACGCTCAAATGCGAAATATAGCGACTCGCTAAAAGTGCAATTGACTCGCCCTAGTCGACTCGGTGTTCAGTGTGCGTCAGACGGCGTACGTGTGTACAATCTTTCGGATGACGGAACGCTCTTGACGGTTCGACTACATGGATTTTATCGCGAAAGAGACCCTTGCCACAGCAACAGCGTGACACGTCAGCAATTCGAAATATTACACGGCCGATCGTCGTCGATCGTCATCGGTCAACTTTACCCCTCAAGAGAGTCCGGTCACACGGCTCCTGAGACAGGGTTATTTTCGTCCATTAAGTCATTTCACGACTTTACCTCACGTAAATCACGTTGAATATTCTTAGTCTGGACCGCCCATTTCCCAAGCTTATATCCCTGCCGTCCGTTTGTTTTCTTAGATCACCACTTGCCCAGTTGTTCTGGGCCTGTGGGCCATGCCCGCTCGGCGTACTTGTTAGGCTAGAATATTCGCGAGAGGGATATACTTTCTCTACTCTCTCTGGGGCTATGTCGGTTCGAGTCTTACTAAAACGCTCTAGGGTTATTACTATTTTTACGATGCCTACCCATTTACGATTTTACGATTTGGATGAGTGAGGCAGCCAACCAGAGCAAAACCCAGGGAGGAGGAGGAAAATTGGGTTTTTTTTTAGTGACAGAGAAGAGAGGTATTCTCCTGTTTCACATCTTAATTTTCCCTCCACGTGAATATCGCCGAAAGGTTAAAAGAACCTCGGTGCCTAATCTTCTTTTAGGGTTTTTCTTGGGGTTTCAAGCTCCCCTATTCGACCGACCGGGAAGGGGGGCTCCCGGCCTTTCATCAGTTGTAGAATAGAGAGATGCGAAGCAAGATTGGGCTTTCGTAGGGTTTTTAAACTAGCGTTACACGTTTGGTAGAATGCAGACGGAGGCTCGAGTTGGAGTTGTCGTTGAGGGCGGTGGACAGAGGCCTCTTAGTTCTGGCCATGGTGGGGGAGGTGTCCGGAAATATCATTCTCAGAAACAGCAGTCGTGGCAGCAACAATCGCAGATTGGCACGGTTTCTCAGCTTCTTGCGGGTGGCATCGCTGGCGCCGTCAGTAAGACCTGCACCGCTCCCCTCGCTCGCCTCACTATCCTCTTCCAGGTACATGAAAATTTGATTTTTTTTTTACTTTTTTGGTAGAGCTACATTCGGAAATTTCAATTTTTTCCTAGTGGAAAAGTGTTGTTGTGGGTTTAAGATTTATATGGTCTGGTATTAGAGGTTTAGTTATTCGGATATATGAACTGTTCCGTTCACGATTTCCGAATATTTGATATTTTTTTGTCTCCTGGGGTTTTATGGAGCTGGGTTCTGGTCATGTGTTAGTAGGATTACCTCTACACTCGAACGAATTAAAACTTCACTTGTCTCATCCAATAAACTCGATATTGCATTAAATTTGAAGGTATTTCTGGTCTTTACCATATTACAACTAAGTTTAATTTAGTAAACGGGTTGACATCTTCACATAGTTGTTGTATAACTAGTCATAATTAAGCTCCTTGTCGGACTTATCTTATCTTTTTCTTCGACAAGTTGCACCGAAAAGTTAAAAAGACGAACTTTGCTCTGAAAATTTCGTTTTTACGAATAGACATCTGCAGTAATTCTGCTAATAGACATCTACAGTAATTCTGCTAATAGACATCTACAGTAATTCTGCTAATAGACATCTACGGTAATCCTGCAAGTAGCATATTGATGCCGTACTACTTTTAGAACCCTTGGCTGCTTTATTTTTGTCGCTGTTCCTCTTTTCTTCATAGCTCAGTATATGCATGGTGATTGGAAAAGTTGGCTTATACAGCATTATAATTCACATAGTAGGATTGAAGCTTTTTCCTTTTCTTTGGGCCAGCTTCCTGCTTGGATGGCGTTTTCAGTTTAAATATTTTTATTGTGACCCATCACTGAGTAGGCAATGTGAAGTCCTTGTTTTGACTGCAGTCCTTTTTATGAAAAGAAAATGTGCATTTCTTATCTTAAGTCTGAGTAATCTGAGATCTCGTTTAATTTTATTCTTAAAGGTCCAAGGGATGCATTCTGATGTTACAAAATTGCGAAATGCAAGTATAATTCGAGAGGCTTCACGTGTCGTTCGTGAAGAAGGATTTCGAGCATTCTGGAGGGGGAACTTGGTCACAATTGCACATCGGCTTCCTTATTCTTCTATCAGCTTCTATGCTTATGAGCGCTATAAGAATGTCAGTGAGAACAAAATTCAAATATTTTTACTTTTGTTTGTTTGGTCAAGTGTGATTGGAAAGAAAAAGCATTTGTTTTCTAAGCTGATTTGTTGTTTCTCAATTTCTTCCCCTTGCTTGTGTGTTTCTTATTTATATAATACGTTAACAGTTTTGTTTTTATCTGCTGCAGTTTTTTCAGTCAATTCCTGGGTTAGAGGGTCACAATGGAAGTGTAAGTTCAGACCTTTGTGTAAGATTATTGGGTGGGGGGTTGTCTGGTATCACTGCAGCAACAATGACTTATCCGCTGGATCTCGTGAGGACACGCCTTGCAGCACAGGTGATGCTAGAACATGTCAATTTTTTTTTTAATTTCAGAATGTCTATGATTTTGAGAGTCTGTCATCTTTCTTCCATAAAAAACAGGAAATTGGCTCTTTTATTTATGCACTTGTGGAACTGGATGATTGGAACCGTGAGTCTCATTCAATTTCAGTAACAAAATGAAAGTGGAAGAACACCTTGGATGGTTTTTGATGGATCACTCTGCTTTTAGTGGTCGCATAGTTTTTTTATCTGGACTATAATTGTTTGCTGTGAATAGATTGGCTTTGTGGACCATGAAGTCATGCTGTTGATATTAAGACAATCACCTAGCTTGTTATATTATTCCAGAAATTTGAAAACAATATTACATGGGTATCTATTAGTTTGAGTTGTCTATCTTGGAGCACCTTTCTTTTAAGTCGATCTATGTCTGGAAATGATAATTGACCCATTTATAGTAGCAGAGGCTGTGTGGTAAAGACTATGATAAAGTTAGGTTTCATGTATAGAAGTGGAGGTTGAACTGTTAAAAGAGAAAAATAAATTGATGTCTGACATGTCTGTTTTCTTAGGTAGGTTATACATGCTAGATGATCGTTTCAAGTGTTTGCTAAGGCTGAGTTATGGACTAGATCATTGTTTCATATGCAGTGAATATTTTTGACTATCTAGAGGTAGTGGTGGAGGTTGTACCCTATTATTTACAACCTCTAGCCAATTTCTTCTATGTATTGAGCTTGGTGTGGGAGGTAGTGCCCAAATGTGTGGCCCCTCCAAGGTTAATGTTGAGTGTAAAAAAGTTTGTGTTGTTCCCCGATGGTTATTTGGATTGCTTGGTGAGGGAGGTAGGGCAATTTGGGAATATGATGCTGCAGTTTGTCACTAGGCATTTACCTAAACCGTCTTTGACTCTATACCGACTCCACTTTCATTTTCATTTCATTTGATTGTTTGTTTTTTCCGCTGTTGCTGTTCTGTGTCGTCATCAATGTCTTTCAGATGATGTGGTTATTGTTGGAAATTTCTGTAGTCTGTGTTGTATGTAACGTAGTAACTTATCCATGTTGGATTTGGTCGGCTTGAATAAACTGGCAACTACTGTTGGCTTTTTGGTGCCTCTCAACAACTTGCTGATGTTTTTAAAAAAATGTTTTTCAGGCTCTCTGTAAAATCTAGTTGATTGTAAGTTAATTGAGGTCTTATTTCCAGTTGTCTTATGTAAAAGTAGCCAATGATTGCTTGTTGTTTATCCAGTGCAAGTATTTGTGGGTTTGTTTTCATAGGGTAATCTATGATCTTTTTCTTTGTTTTTTTATGGAAAGTCGTTTGATTTTAGCCAGTGTTGTAACATTTGTTTAGTCTGGATATGCAATGCAGACGAATGTCGTCTATTACAGAGGTATTTCTCATACTCTGTACACTATTTGTAGAGATGAAGGTATCAAGGGTTTGTATAAGGGCCTGGGAGCTACGTTACTGGTATGTTCTCTTCTCTCGTGGCGGTTATTCTCTCTTTAGTAATTTGACTTTTGCCCTAGTTATCTGCCAGATCTTTAACATGATTGTTTCAATGTATAGGGTGTTGGACCTAGCATAGCTATCAGCTTTTCTGTTTATGAGACACTGAGATCGTCATGGCAGTCACGAAGGTAGAGTTTTCATGCACAAGGAAAGCTTTTTCAATTTTCGAATCACTTGATGCTAATACTTGATCTCGCTTTTGTTAACACCAGGCCTCATGATTCCTGTGTCTTGGTCAGCTTGGCCTGTGGGAGTTTGTCTGGCATTGCATCATCAACAGGTAAGTATTCTAAAGCTGATTGGGTGGGACAAGAAGGGTAAACAAGAAGGGTAATCTTGACCGTGCTGATTGGAATTTCCCAAATTTAGACCTTTCTAAAATTGTCTCATACAAGTGTATTATGATGTTGAAAAATCTAAGAGACAAATATAAAATATACGGCTTTAGTCAGCGTGTAGTTTCACCTTCAAGTTGGAATATCAAGTGAAATCACAGGATTATCACTTTTTGAAACAAAAAAAAGAAAGAAAGAAAAGAAAGAAACATTGATCTGATGATGTTTTGCGTTTAAATTTCGCAGCAACTTTTCCTCTGGACCTTGTGAGGCGGAGAATGCAGTTGGAAGGGGCAGGTGGTCGTGCTCGTGTCTACAAATCAGGTCTCTTGGGAACATTCCGGCACATAATCCGTTCCGAAGGTTTCAGGGGATTGTACAGAGGTATCTTGCCCGAATACTATAAGGTTGTTCCAAGTGTTGGTATCGTATTTATGACATACGAGTCGATAAAGATGCTGCTGTCGTCTTCCCCGGCAAGTGGCTGAATGTGTTTTCTTTTGGGTGCTCGGCACAAGTTTATACTAGCTACTACTAAAGGTGGTGCCTCTGCATGAGTTTTTTTTTTTTTTTTAGAGGTAGGAAAAGATGGGTTTTTGTTCTTCCCCGAGGCGTTATGCACCAATCTCCACGGCGGTAAGTTTTGTGATTGCTGCCTGTGGAGACAGGAATTCTAGTGTATAGATAGATAACATTGTTGAACCCCAGAATGATCTGGCCCAGGGCTTATTAGCAGTGTTACAATCACTATTCATTAATGACAAAATTTTTAGCCTTAGACACCGATTATCTTTTTCTGATTTTCGTGTCGTCAAGAGCTTTCCCGAGTTGTCCTTGTCCTCTTCTTACGAATACAAGGAATGATCTGTGAATGTGAGTTTGGGTTCTTACGTGCAGTAGTTGAATGGCGATGTTAAGCGTTTCTGTTGTTCTCTATTCTCTATTTTTATGTCCTACAATCCATTGGCACCAAGTATAATTTCAGCATCCATATGCGTGTTTCATCCAAATGCACATACGTAACAGCCAATATGTGGATCAAGAAACGTCGTTGCGACTAAATGCATTCCATTGGTCTTTGGAGTAAAACGTCGGAAAAGACTTCCCTAAGGTCCGGACATCCGAAATCTGTGATTAATTAATCAATCCATGTTCTTTAACTCTAATTGGTTTATCTGTCGGTAAATGAAGGTGTATGATTAATTATCATTAGGGGTTTAAGACTCCTATTGTAAAGTAAATAGAATTAAACGTATGAAGGTTTATGACTAATGAAACCCGGCCTGGCAAATAAAAATTCATTTTTTCCGATGAGCCGGCTTGACCATGAAAACCGAGGGTCGTCACTGGTCAGGGCCGAGCGTGAAGAGTTTATTTAAAGCATGGGCACGACCGGCCATAAGCAGCGAAAAAGCATATGGGAAGGGAGCATTGATGAGAGGGAGCGAGAGAGCGAGAGGGAGACGAAGAGGAGGGAAAGTGGCGGGGAGAGAAAGAGAAGGGAGCAAACTTTTCTGTTTACCGTGGCGGCAGAGAATCGGGGGTTTATGATGAAGAGGCGAGGCCGAACTTCCCGGTGAGAACTTTCTCCGTTTTTCCCGATTGTCTTTCTATCTCTTGCGCGTCCGTATAATTTATTGACGGGCTGATGATTATTGATTCTTGTGCGTCTGTAGATTTTATCATGCCTTCTCCGAGAAGGCTTTCGCATTTATTTGATGAATCTGCTGTTTTGTTTTTCTTGATTTCATATTCTGAGCCTCGGGTATGCCTGTGTTCCTGTTCGTTTTAGTTTTTCTCCCATCTGCAACAAGAGACGCGTGTCATTGTATGCCATTTCCTGCTCTTCTCTTGATCCGTTTTCAGTTTTCCATTCTTCTCTGTTGTTTCTTGCCGAATACCGTTGTTTCTTTCTGAATACCATCGTTTCTTTCTGAATACCATCGTTTCTTTCTGAATACCGTCGTTTCTTGATCCACTCTGAAATAATGCCTGCTGCAATTGCAAAACTGAGCTGCCTTCACAACACATCCTGATTCTCAAACACCTCTGGATGCGTGTAAGCTTTCTCATGATGCCCGTGAACCAGTCCATTTTTTTAGGCCCTACCAGTACCCCATCAAGTAGTGAATTCCAAGTGTTTCATCTTTTGTTTGCATAAATGATTCGGCGCAGGACTGCATCGGGATAGCGATTGAAGCTTTCTAGTACTTGTGTATACCTGATTAATTTATAAGTGTCTTCTCATCATGCTTTCTCCTTCCTTGCTGATATATATTTTTTTCCAGTATTAAATTTCCATATCAATGATCGCGTGGACTAAACACCCAGCAGATTTTTGCACTGACACCTCAAGCCCAACAATCTGTTTCTCTATCCGAACTGTGTTCTCAAGATCTCACCCACCGTGCAACCGCTTTGTTTATCGACACTGTATCTACGACCCTCTGTGGAATAATATCGATCTCATGGATTTGTACATTTCCACCCACTTACAAGAATCGGAAAGCCTTCAAGAAGACTTACAGCAGTAGAACACCCAATCACCAGAAGTCCATCCCTGACCCAAAAGTCTTCCAATGCACAACACCGCTGTCTCCTCCCAAATAACCTCCTCAGAACACCAAAATAACGATTTCTTTGGTGAATGGAAATGTACATATTACATAAGTGACAGCAGAGAATGTGTAATAGTGATTATTCCACAAAGTGTCGTAGATGCAGGGTCATAAACATAACGGTTGTAGAGGTGGATGCCATCGAATCGCTTAGCTGCTCTGGATTTCATCGTTGCACTGGACAGGCTCGGGGCATCTCATCCAAGAGAGCGAAGGAGACTGCAGAAATAAATTCAGTGCGCTCCATCAGACTGTCACAAATAACATTTTTATTTGGTCGTGCCACAAGGATTCAACATCTTTTGGGAAAGCTGCAGAATAATCGAATCTTGGGATTGTAAAGAACGTGAATCCTCTGAGATTTCGTAAGGCAACTCTCACAGTGCCCAAATCTTTTGCAAGAAATTCCCTAAGGTTTCTCCTGCCAGTGATCTCTTGGAGAAATCGTCGCCTTGATTTTATACGAAAGAATTAGTAAAGCAAAATTAAGAATGTTCCTCGAGTTTTCCTTATTTAATTGAATTTGCTGCTCAAATATTTATATTCCCTTTTGTCGTCGATGATCTAGTATTTATGCACTCTTATCTATCAAGTCTTCATGAGATCAATAGAGAGGTGTAAGAAGAAGAAAAAAAAGGAGAATAAAAAAGACACGCCTGGATTGTTCTGTGCATGTCTCTTTTAGTTGAAATACGCGACACGCCAATGAATAACTCCTTTGTCATCTGCATGCTCAATCATGATCACTACTTCTGTACTGAGAATTTCATTTCGTGCGATCACCATTTTAATCTGTGGACTTAGTATTTACTATTTAGAACAAAGCCATACAAAATGGGAAGCTAAGCTTCAGCTGTGACGGAACAAGCAAGCTCTTAATTGGTTGGGAAGTTTTTGTTTAATTGGTTTATTTTTTCACAATATGTCTTCAAATTATTTTTAGTTTTAGGATTAGTTTTAAAGGCCACCCAGGAACAAATATCTTACTTTTTTTTTGGAAATTTAGTATGTTTTAGTATGGAAAAATGATATCAGTACTTGATTTTACTTGAAGTTTTTACATCATGATGTTGTATAGTTTGGCAGTTTAAGTAGGAGAAAATCTAGGGTTTAGGGTTCACCCATAAAATAGATAGATAATATTTTATTAAAAAACTAAAATCTTACACATTTTATCTCCGAATTTATCTCTTACCTAGACTGCAATGTGGATCCCACATCAAGATGTAAAGTCTTGAAGTAAAAATCCACATACTTATATATCACCTCTTTTTGTTGGTTGTTCCTTTGGGTGTCTTGATAAAGTTATATGGATTCAGGGGAGGGACAAAAGGAATAAGAATAATAATGTAGACATAAATTTGACGTTCATTTAGAGAGTTTTATTTCTTATTTCTAATTATATAAACGTAAAATACTAAAACAACCTAGCTTTTCTTAATATGTTCCCATTTCTATAAAATTTTATGAAAACTTTTCAAAAGTTATGAAAAAAACACTCGATAATTTCTCCTAGAAAATTTACTCTGTCATTGCTCTAGGTAGCATTCCAGTACCAGTTGGCAAAATTTAAAGGGCAAAAATAAAGACGCAAAGAAGCATATTAAGAACAAAGAAACCTCTGGATGACAGAGACGGACCCCTCAGTGAGCACGCGGAAAAAAAAAAAATTAAGTAGGGACTCAGATCAAGGGATGGAACTTTAGATAATAACATTATGTTTATTTATTTATGTAAAATTAAGTTTTATATTTTTTATATTTTTTATATTTTTTATATTTTATATTTTTATATATTTTATATATTTTTTTATATTTTTATATTTTTATATTTTTATTTTTATTTTTTATTTTTTTTTTTATTTTTATTTTTTATTTTTATTTTTATTTTTTATTTTTTTATATTTTTATTTTTATTTTTTTTTATATTTTATATTTTTATATTTTTTATATTTTATATTTTTTATATTTTATATTTTTATATTTTATATTTTATATTTTTTATATTTTTTATTTTTTATATTTTTTTTTATTTTTTATTTTTTATTTTGTCTGTGTGTGTGGGGTAGAAGCTCAATGAAGTAATGCCTCAACAGCAGCCATTACTGTTCTGATACCCAAAGATTCTTACTTTCCAGAAATCTAGAATCCATCAGCTCTGCAGTCAGCAGGAGCCAGCTCGAAGCCCGACCAACCACGGACATTCTCGGTTGCCTGCCTTGGAAAGTTGGAATATGACGCTGCAGCATTTCAACGGTTGTGGTCTGTGAGTTCTTCATCTTCGATTCCTTATATTTCAGCCCAAAGAATCACTTGGATCACTGCACTGCAAAAGCATAAAGCCAGATTCGATCGCCATGCATGTTTAATATAAATAAATGAACCAGAAAAGAGAAAATGCTTGAGTTTGTAAGTGGGTTTACTGTTTACAGAGATACTCAAACCAACGTCACAATGCACCCACCTCCGTGAGAATTATATGCAGTTTAAAAAGTAAGATAGCGATATACCATGGGGAAGGATCAAATTCTTGTGCTACTCAGGACCCACTAAGTAATTTAGTGGCAAGGTGCCAATGCTTGTCGGGTAATGTTTGTTACATTGATGCTTCTGTTGAAAGAAATCTTACCAGAATCCTTTCCCTGATTTTGTCAAAGAAAAAATAAATACCAAATGAATGATACAGTCCCACTCTTTATTGTTAATTAGCTGCACATTTGTTTATTGTATCATAGTCAGGCTATTCCTTTGGTTGGAATCAACTTATAATAATGTTTGATTTGATACTTATCAGTAATGCATTAGGATAATATCACAATGTTGGCCATTTAAGCGCACTTGGTAAAAGTGGCTTTGATTTGTGAGAGCACTTTCATGGAGCAAGATCATAATACTTACTGGAAACGCCTTACATGATCAAATGTTGATCCACCATTCATGGTTCCCCACCAAAAACTTGGCTATAAAGAGATCAACCACTCTCAGCCTCCCTTGTACACCCATTAAAACCACCCTCTGAAACTTAATCTTCCTAGAACCTTATTTAGATGATTCAATGGAGTTCTTTGTTTTCTCTGGTCACAATGTTGGCCTTATTATCTTCACCGATCACTGTTGGGGGGTGGCGACCACTGTTTGATGAGGAGAGACCAGATGGTAAACTCACATTTTCAGCCAAGATTGAGCATTATGAGTCTCATCAACAAAGAACACTTCAGCAAGTTCCCTCTGGTTCTAACGATTCCAGCAGTGACAACACAATGCTGCAGCCAGATTATCATGGAGGAAGCACAACGGAAAGCCATCACGGGGCAGATCTACAAACATGGGACAGGCAACACCCAAGGTCACCGTCTAGAAACTTATAGTGGTATTAGAATTAAAAATAGAGATGTCAGAAAGTTGTTCAGTTCAAGGTTTCTGAGTTTCTGTCTGGTATGTTTATGTTTGATCAGCTTGTATAAGAAATAGAACTGCATGTTAATTACAAAGGCTTTTCCAAGACTTGTTTGTTCGTACTCAAGAGAATCCTGCAATGAATGGCCACCCTTCACCACTAAATCCAAAAACTCAGGGGTTGGTAGATGTACTTATTCAGTTTAGAACGAAGTTATTACATTTAGGTGAATCATAATTGGTACAGCTGCCTGTGAAAAGAACCTAGAAAAATGAATGGGGAGTTGATCTCTGAGCTCCCAACATCAGCTTGCCTCAACTGTCAATTCCAATCAGCCAGGCAGCATAGACAGTATTCAAGCCACAATACTGCTACAACTTCAGATGTCACACGGGAAAGCTTCCAGTAAGGCGAATATGGTCCAGAGTCCTACGCAGCCCATACTTAGTAACAGCTGCATGGGCTGATCTAAATCCTCCTCCATAGGCAGGAGAAGAGTCATGGGCAATCTGATGCATGAAGAACTCTCCTAACTTTTTTTCCATGTCAGATTTTCCTCCTGCTTTTTATACGACGATGATGGATAAGGTGAAGATGACGATGAAGATGATGATGAAGCAGCAGCGGAAGTGGATAGGGTGCTTCTTGATCCAGGCATGACCTCAGACTCAAGCCACATATGAGATAATACCTGACAAATACCTTCCTCAACTTCAGGGTTAAGATTGCGATAACCTGAATAAGAAACAGATATTAGTTACAGTACAATTGCTTGAAAGGCAAGACGATGACTCTAGTCAGTACTTGCAACTACTTGGGTAAGCAAAGAAAATTTGCAAAAATGACCTTTGAAAGATACACCAGAAAGGGTGGTAAGTAATGAACAATCCAAAATCATTTTTCAGTTTTTACATCAAATACCTCAATCAGGCACCTACCTTTGAGGCGTAAATAACCATGCATCAGCTCATGAGCAAGGATGGAACCAGTCAACAACCTGCATGCAAACAAAAGATGGTGAAGATTGTGTTATGAAAAGATGTCGCCTTTTTAATAATCGTCTCAATCAGTTCTGGCTTCCAATTTCATCTTCTATAACTGACTGATTAGTTAAGGTTTAATCAATAATAATTATGTATGCAACTAATAATTTCATTTCCTTTGTCAGAGCAACCACTAAATGTGGTTTATGAAATAGTCATTCAGAAACAAATGTTTAAAATAAATCACCAGTCAATTTGTAAGAATGTACAACTTTTGATATATTTGCTCCAGGAAGCAGTTGTTTTTAAACTATATAATATGAATATCACTTCTTGGAAGGACACTTTTCTCTCCATTTGGCATCTTAAAAACAAAGTTCCTTTTTTAAATAAAACCAATGAAAATGACAAGAGCTAAGTATCAATGTTTTATGAACTCCTTACCTCGGTAGGCCATACAAAATCAGAATGGCTGTAACTTCACATTTTCGAGTCAATTTCTGTGGATGAGTTCTCATATCCAGTATCCGGTTTCCTCCGATTCTTGGTCTTCTATGTATCTAGATATTCAGAAAGGAAACAAAGACAACAACAAACTACTTAATTGTCTTCAAGCCCCACCACAGCTTATTTTAGATGGAGAAAAACTTGGACAAGAAAACAACGTCATACACTGCTAACTGTCTGTTCTTCTGAAAGACACAAGCCTCTTGTCTCTGGCATGTGATGATGACCCTGAAAAACAGAGTAAGAAATCCAGATGTAAATCAAAGCACTGACTATATTAAGCACAAATGGTGAAAATGCATTTAGAGCCTCTTACATCTTTTTCACCCTCCAGTGCTTCATTGAGGGCCTGTCGCTCAACCAGAAGCATTGGAATCTGTTGATCGATTTTCATGTTCATCCCTTCGTAAAAGTCTCTAATGGAATGGTATAGAGGTTGGCAGTCACCAGTGTCCATGATAGCAGAGTCCAAACATTCCAGGCATAGACTTCTTCCATCTCCTAATGATATATATCTTGTTTTCCTTGACTTTTAACATCAAGAGAATCACAAAAGTGAAAATGGATTTGAAAATGAAAAAATTAAAAAAAAAAAAATAAAACTTGACCCTAGAAACCAAGTACACACCTCCATCCGTTCACAGCTACAACAACGGGGTGTACAATCACGTTCGTGGGAGGGACAGTACTTTTGTCCCCAAAAAGGATGAGCTCGGTACTCAATAAGACCAGCTCTGTTCGTTGAGATCTGGGAAGGATGATGTAGACAACATTATAAAAGAAGTCAATAATCAAACTCACTTGAAACGTGCTGCCATTTTTGAAAAACTTGACATAAAAGTTATTTTACAAAATTCCAATGAGTCAAATTTTATGTCACAAGCACATATCAGTTGGCATAGTAGACAGTTCAAAGACTATAAAATAGACTACAACGTCACTGTTGTCCTTGCTTGTGTTGTCAGTATGCTTCCCTGTAAATATTTACCAGAGGGACAAGCGTGAAGCAAGGGTTTTTTTATATAATTTATATAGATTAATTAGGGATAAGAATTAAGGGATATGTCTATGAGTTTAGCCTTAGTATAGTGTAAGTTGGAGGAGGTCAGGTCGAAGATTCTTTGACCAGTCTCATAAGTCTTAGTAGAGTTTTAAGTTGGGAAAGTCTTAGCTCGGAGATCCTTTGAGCAGTCTCATAATGACTAAGAGTGCTTGGACTCCACAGTTTTTCCTGGACTCTTCTACTTGTAATGTCATTAGAGCAAATAAAACTTCTAAAAAAAGCATACTCATATTCAACCATAATAAGATACAAACACTGGAAGTAACCAGAGGAATGAGCTCTTACAAATTGATGGCAGACATCACATTTAGGATGATGCAATTCTTTGTAGCAGGATTTGTGGTAGATATCTGCTCCTGACAATGAAAACTTCATCCAGAGCAGGTACAAATTAGAGGCTTCTGATGAAAGCAAGAACATCATTCTACATTCATAACAAATTAGGCATGGTGTAGAATGCTTAAAATTAGTCAAAAATAACAGTAGAAGCCTACAATACATTTGATTATTTACCTCGGATTCAGATATTGGACACCCACAAGAATGGCATCGAAAACATTGTGGATGCCAAAAGGCTCCCATGCAGCTTAAGTAGTGGCCATAACCTATTTCCCGATTGCAACCTCCACATACTCTGCATCATAAATATCGAGTGAATTATCAGAGCAAATGATTGAGTTGATGTAAACAACAATGTTAAGAAAAGCTAACATTCAGTAGCAAACCTATATCCTCGTGGAAAAAATTGTCCAGGGATATATGGACGAGGAGCAGGACTGTTCAAACTTTCTTGTAGAGCTTTTGCAAGCTCTTCATCGCCGTCTTGTTGCCTCTTGGATCCTATTCCTAGATAGCCACATATTAACCCATAAAAACATTCTTGATAAGTTTCACAATGACACGGTACGTGGAAGAAAAAATCATGCAAATGTTCTTTGACAATCGCAATTTTCAATTCGATAATATATCATCTTACCATTTGGCTTTCTCACATCTTCAGCCAGAGAGAGTGCAATAGCATGATCAAGCTCATTATTTCCTGCTTTGGTCCGGTCATCCTCATATGTGTAAAGATCATGAAACAACGGAAACAGAAAAACTAAATAGATTGCTACTAGTACTGTGAAGGTGAAGGTATGGATCATACATGTCAAATCACAGCTGACAAAATGTCAAAAATTTGGAATCCCCATATTAGGAGAAAATTCTTTTGGAAGAGTACAATAAGATATGAATTATTTTTGTTCAATGGATGATTTCACAGATCTTTTGACATTGTAACTAAGCAGCATCCCTGAGCTAAATTAATCTTATTTTCTTAAATTTAAGCAGAAATTAATCCATAATCAAGAGTGGGAAACTTTTTGAAGAAATTGTTCCACTTTTGTAATGAGTTGAAAAACATCGTGCATAGAAAGTGCCCGTGTACGTAAAAATGTTGGAATATCTTCCCACAGAGCTGTTATGGTTATTTAGCAGCAATGCTTTTTCATTCGTAAACACAATTTCTCTTTTGCTTGCAAGATTCAGGTTGGGTAGATCAATAAAAATAAACTTAAAATATAACACTATGAACGGTATGAGTGGACTGAAATGCTCACCAGGGGTCGGCTTGGTGCATGCCAAGCCATGCTCTCTCCCCCAATCACCTGTGGATATCGTCCATTGGAAGCGCCACGACTTGACCCCCCTTTGAAGATCTTACTAAGCCACTTCATAAATCTAGATTTTTTATCTGCATATGATGGAAGGAAGTGTCCTAATGTACAAACAAGAAAAGACAATCAACACAATTGACTAAGAAAGACGTGGGCACCATTGGAATCTGAGGAGCTTATTGAGAACTTCGTTTTTTATTTTTTTCAAGGTGGAGGAGGTAGGGTTGAACAAGATTAAATGATTTCACCATGAAAAAATGTTCAATTGAATTCAACGCAGTAATCGGGAGCATTTGGCAGTTCTACTAAATCTAGGCGTTGAGTAGACAAATTATATCTCTGTTTTTGTGGTGGGAACGGCCAAATTAAAAAGGGTCACTCGACAAGCATCAACATGAAGACGATAAAAAATCTGGGGAAAAAAAAAAAGATATCGTAGATCCAAAGAAGAAAAAACTAAAAGTTTCGTGCTTGGGACCTTACAATTAGTTGGTTAGTAACTCGAAGTGATCAATAGACCGTTATTGGTCAAAAAAAAAAAAAAATACTTGTTTAAACAATATATCGAACAAGAGGTAGTCGTCATTTGGTGGATATCTTCGAAAGACTGAGAGAAGAGGCCTACCGACCGGCAACCGGGTATATGTTTAACCTATTCAGGGATGCCCACATCCAAGACAAGAGAGAAGCGAGCAAATTTACAAATAAAGAAAAACCAATTCCACTCACGTTTAATAAAAGGAAGCAACTAAATCCTCGAGACTTGCAGCTTTCATCGCATAAAAACAAAAACACAAGTGAAGGTGAAGAAATTCTTTTGATAACGCTTTGAAAGAAGTGAAAATTCGCGAGAGCGAACAAGGACACAAACGCGCGTACACTCCTCTGCGCCGCAAGTTCACGGGGAAGAATAAAAAAAAAACAGCGAAGAAATAAGTTCTTACCGTAAGCACATTGATGGGAGAGGTGGTTCACGTCAGAGGAAGCCATGGACGAGGAGGTGGCGTACCGATTCTGCGAGAAAGATCTGCTTTCGATGGAGCGAAAAGAAGGGCCAAAGGGAAAAGAGAGACGAAAAGAGTGGAACGGAAGAAGGCATTGAAACAGGGGGCTGCTGCGAGCATCATAAAAAGCTATGGAAAAGAAGCAGAGAATATGTGAGGAGAGAGGGAAAAGAAAGAGAGAGATTCCTATCTTCAAAGCGGTGGCAGGAGAGAGAAAGACAGAGAGAGAGAGAGAGAGAGAGAGACGGGAGGAGAAGAAGATAGATGCAATTCGTAAAATCAAAACGCGGGAGCGCCGTCTAACGAGAGTGCGAATTACGAAACCGCCCACTCCTCTCCTATTGGTACGTTCACTGGTCCCCACTTGCCCCGTTCTCATTATGGGCCCACGTGGGCTTTCCGATCGTAAAGTCGAAACCTGTCGTATCATATGATCCCGCTGCGACGAAATCGGAATTCCGTTCAGAAAGTCAATCACCGAAATTCGAAACTCAGAGAGCTCGACGAAACCATCTCCACCGTCCACGTGGAGGATGAGAGCACGGGAAGACATTTTTTTCATTTAAAAAAAAAAAAAAAAGAACTGCTAAACTGGACGTCCTTACGTTGTCCTTCATTTTCACGCTGATAATCAAATTACCTGTCTTATTCTCGGTCCAGTGAGGCAGCAGAGTCCAGCGACCCCTTTAAAGGCTATGCCTCGGATCTGATACTGAGGCAGCACATGCCAATCCAGAGACAACTCAGCTCCACGTGTCTACGCCATTAAAATTAAAAAGTGATCCATCTCTTTTGGCCTCTTTCAAGCCGCCTCAAATTAAAGGTTCCCTGATCCATCCTCAGCAGCGTCAAACCCACGATTCCCTCAATCGGTTCGACTCGCCCAGTTTGTTATATTGACTCACTACTGGGTCAGAGTTTGTTAATGGCCCGAGCCCATTCATTTAAAGATACCAAAAGTGTTGGGTGGACTTAAAGAGTTCGAGTTTATTAATAGGGTTGCGAGTTTACTAATGGGCCAGTATCCATTACAAAAGAATAATGACTTGTGCAGGTGCGCGAGTCGGACACCGTTTACTAATGGGCCAGTATCCATTTTTTTATTTTTTTTTTGAGAGGGTCAAAACTGGTGCTCTCAACTAAAAAAAGGTGGATCTTGTTGGGCACCCAATAAAATTAATAGGTCATTAATAGATGAGTAATGCTAGATGCACCTATCTAATCTACATGTTAATCTATGCTTTTAAAAAATAAAAAATTTTTTATAAAATTTTATTTTCTTGAGGATAAATCATAGTCATCAATGACTTAGATTAACATGTACAATGTCGCAGCTAGCATTATTCTTAATAGATACTTAATAAAAAAATAAACTCACAATTTAATAACTTATAAACCCTCATTTAGCATAATCATGTTGCAATGGACTTATAAACCCTCAATTACTTGTTACAGCAGAATCATTTGTCAGCAGAATGAAGGAGTGAGGCGCTTTTCATTAGTTCTCCAAGGAATAGAATATGTTATAAGAAAAAGGTGATTTGGATATCGTGGAACCACGTCTGTTCTCATGATCCTCACACTCATAAAAGCAAGAATAAGAATAGAAAAAGCAATCTATATATTCCATGGTGAAAAGGAAAGATCGAATTACAATGGACGTTGCTCCTTTTGAACATATAACGACACTTAAATATAAAATTCTTGCACAATATATTTAGCTTATAGTAATTCCAGATATATTGAAAATAAGGTTTGTGCAATCAATATTTAACCAATATTTAGAGGAAAAAGTTGTATCGAGTACTATACTTTTATAGAAATTCCAAACTGATCTAGAAAGTGTGTTTTATACATTAATATATGGAAATAACACCATCACATAACATTATAATATTATGATTTTAAGAGTGGGACAAATGAAAAGGCATTAGTATTTTTATGTATATGCGCACAAACACGAACACATGCATATACATATATTGAGAGATTCATATATGCAATTTTATGTGACTAAAATAATTGGAGGGATAAATTCATTTCCCTCTTTAACTTTCTTTAATTAAGAATTTTTTTCCATTTGATATTTAGCTAGTGCAGTCTCTAGCCAATTTACTTGCTCTCGGCAGATATATAAAGTATTATGTATATCTAATATATATATATATATATATATATATATATATATACTATCTTGTTATATATATCATAAAATTTTGTCTACAAATAATTAATAAATGATGAGCTGATAATTGAAATAAATTACACCCACTGTATGTTAACAATCGACCGAGTTCAATGAAAGACAACTATATAATTAAAAGTGGTGACTTGTGTACTACCAAATTTTATTGTGAGGATTTACAACGATGGCATCTTTGTTGCAGTAAGAAATAAAGTAAGAACTATCAATTAGAAACTAAACCCTTTATTTGATTATAACTAGACTAAACCTCAAATACTAAAACTAACAGTAAAATATGGCAAAACTGAAATCATTTTTCTATAATGCAACATCTAATTAGGACTTAGGACTCACCCCAACAATACTACAATTGGGAAGTAATATTGCTCGGTTGGTCACCACACAAAAAAAGAATGAAGAGTTGGTCAATAAAAAAGAACATATATTTTTATATGTCACACGATTTCATATATAAGGTAACTGGGAAAAGATATACAGAGAGAGAAACTTCATCGTGATGAAAACTAATCTAAGTCTAATATTTATAATGACAATCAAAGATTCAAAACTAAAGTCTTAATCTTTATCTAATTTTCCCATTAGAAACATGATGAAGAGGAAATGATTAAGTTAATTTTAAAACTTATTTATATGGAAAATATTTTCAAAAAATATAAATTTTATTCAAGTCAAAAGAATATTATATCATTGTTTTTTCTTTCTTGGGCAGCACATAATTGTCAGTAGAAACTAGAAAGTGAGAAAAATTCCATCAGAGAATGACAGGTGGCCATAAAAGTAGCAATGATATATGTTTGGAATACTGGACCTTATCTTGCTGACATACTATTGCCACCTTTATACACCACACCAACCTCTTAAGAATTGACCTTCATACTTTCAGTTCATTATAAATAGATCTCTACCCTCTTCTCATTTATGAGCAACTAAAGCTTTGTGAATTGAAGAAGGGTTCAAATTTTGGTCAGGAATGAGTAATCTGCATCCTGAGGTTTGAATTACCAAAACTGATCGCAATCCCAGGATGCAGGTTACCTCTTCCTTTCCAACAAAGAAAATTATTGGAGATTATATGAGAAAGTTTTTTAAGGCAGACATTCAATCTCCATAAGATATGCAGCTAGAAACTACAATATATGTGGAGAAATTTAAATAAAATATATACTAGCTAGACAAAGAAGGAATATATGATAAGGTTTGAATTAAGATATCCTATAAAAGAAAGGATTACATCCAAAACATTCTTTTGGTTCTTAATTTTGTTCCTCATTAATTAATAATATATGATTTTTGCCCTAATTAAGTTTGTCTCTACTATTATCTATTTTTATGGTTCCGGTTGCAGGATGTGATGCGAAGAAAAAGTCATCATATATATGCGTGTTCTATTACTTCCAAAAATATTTAAAACCACTTGAATTCTTTTGATGCACAGTTGTACTCCCTCTCTTTCTTTTCTTATTAAAACACCGATCAGAAATATTAGAGCTGTTCAAATTAGGATTCACCATCTACGTATATTAATTTACCTTAAATATTAGAGCTGACCATTTTATTCAATCATCCTTTCTAGCTGCTGATCAGCTGCCCATTCTGACTGATTCTAAATATAAGGGATAATTTACGGTATCAAACAAATTACCATGCACGGCAGCTATTTATATACGATCAAATGACCCAGGTCGCATCACGAACTGGCATTCGAAAACTTGCACTTTAATGTTTAATATCACAATAATATTGCTAGAAAAATCTATTTTTGTTTCTCCTGGTACTAAATATGGTATTGACATAGTCTCCCAGATGAAATTATAAACTGATTTAATTATCTCTTCGTTTATATATAAAATTGTTTGAATAGTTAATCATTACATGGGAGAAAAATTAATTAATTAATTAATTTCATGGATGAAGACGCAGCAGCTAGCTCTTGCCAAGGTCTCTCTCCCCTGTTAGCACCCTTACAGCTTCTTCTTTGCTTTCGTTGATGCGATCCATTCCATCCTTGAACACCAAAAACTCCATCATCTCAACGCGGAAGAAGATGAAACTCCCACAGAGGTGTGTGATGCAGGAGCCGAAGTCTACGCCAACCACGCATTGCCATGTTTGCCCGTAAGCTTCGTCAAGCTTCTGCTAACATATATTATATTAGCACATCTAGCTGCTACTACGATATATAAACCAGTTTCATATATGGTTTCCGTGAAGAGATTAACTATATGGGTACTATATTTTATTTGTCAAGCGACGTGTTTTGCGAAGAGAAATTAAAACGAATACGTTACCTGTTTAATGTGCCTGGCGATGGATTTACAGTCCGAGACTTCATGGAGATCGAGAGCCTGGTAAGCCAGCTCCATTGCATGTGCCTGCATTTTCTCTGGCATATCTGCTTCGCGTACTATACCCCTCCCTTCCAACATCTCCGTCAGCTCTGAAACCTAAATTTCTGGGACTTTTATACATATACTAGGTAAGATTCAAGCGAGTGATCTCATTAAAAATTTCTCCACTATTTATAAACCAAACGAAGTAGCAGATAAAGATCGATCTTTTCGGTCAAGACAACAGAAATGAGTGGTCGGAAATGGGGGTTGGGAGGTTGTGGCTTCGAGGAATTCCACAGAAACGAAAGGATCGTAGCATTTGAGGTGACAATGGAGATAAAAAAAATCTAGTTTGTTTTGTGCCTAAATGCTGAATGAAAATGGTCCACGTACAAACATTGTCTATGAATGAAACCGCAGAAAAATTAAGGGCATACTTTTCATCAAAAAATAACATTTGTTCTGATCTTCTAAAAAAATCAGAACAAACGAAGGGAAGCAGTCAAAAAAAAAAAAAAAGAAGTACTACTGGAAGGGACTCGGCCACATTGTTTAGATCTTGTCAATCAATTTCTGGAGCGCATAAATGAGACGCAGATACTCACTAGAAGGCTTAGCAATTGAAGTTCCCCCTCTTCCTGTTGTTACTAATTCATGTATGGCAGATCTATTAATTCCTTCCTGCTCTGCTTTCTTCTAAAAACTCACTTAGAAGAAGGCGCGGTGCGAGTCAGTCCACAGCAGCGACCTCTAAGTGTCCCCCTTTTCGGCGCCTCTGATCCCCATCTCCAACAAATTAACAAAAAGGAGCCGTATATATAAGAAGAAACGCATCGTCGTTCTTGCCTACGTTTTCTCTCACCAAGCTTCCACTACTTTAATTTAATTAAAACTCCGAAGAAGAAGCCTCGATCGGTCCTCGTTTCGCTTCTGCTTCCATGGTTGGCGTCTTCGACCAGGTTACAGAAAGTGCGTCCTCCCTCGCCGCCGTCTCATCCACCTGTGTTTTTTTAACTCAAACGTTTGAACTTTCAAGTGATAGGACGAGGTGCCGGCCCAGACACTTAACCCAGCTTCTTTCCTATAATTGCAATTTTATCCTTTTGACCTTTACCGGCAACAAAGAAATAATAATAATAATAATAGTTTAGACAAGTTCTGGTTAAATTAAATAACAGAAAGGAATTTTCACGTCGCACAGGTGTTTAGAGTAGGGAGATAAATGGTATAAATTTAGGGCTAAACTGAGTACGTTATTTCGTGTACTGTTCTAATTATTACTGATGTTATATATTGCTTTCTTCCCATTATTTTCTGGGTCATTCTGTTTTAATTTAATATTATTTATTTAATAATGGGCAACAGTATGGTAAATAAAAATAAAAATAACATAAATCATACAAAAGTTTAAAAATAACGAAGTCCTATAACCAAACATGACTAAATAGTCAAATATACTAAATGATAAAACGATTAATTGGTAAAATTAAAATTACCTGATCACCATTTATTTGAGTAACTAATTTCTACCTTATCTATCTTGTTTAATATTCAATGGACATAGAATACGTAAACGAGTTAAAATTTTTAATAATTTTTAGTGGTCAAATTTTATAATTATCTGATCTTATAATTAAAATGTATAAATCATGGTCAAGTGTTGTTACATTTGACTTTTACCAAACGATAGGGATGATCAAATCAATATTTAGTGGAACCTCCATTATACCTTGCATATGGGTAAATAACTTACCTAATTTCCCTTTATTTATTTACTTATTTAAAATTCCCAAGTCCAACCTAATCACCTCTTGAGCATCCTCATTTAGTTTTTTGCTCAATGCTAATGTCAACATGGTTTGACAGTAGAACTGGAAAGGTGGCGTTTTCGAAATTATCGTTTCTTACTCGTCTAGTCTCGTACCGGAAGAAGCGAGATTAATTTAACAAACTATATTGGCAGCTCCGCCACATCGGAGTTGCAGTCCCGTCTTACCTCCGTCTAGAGGACGAATTCTTGAACGAAAGAAAGCGATTACAGATTGAAAGGGGAAGAAAAAGCAGGGGAAGAGCAGGATTCAAACCGATGAAAGTCGAGAAATAGAGAGCAGAAAAAGTAAGAAAGACAAGGGTTTTTTTTTTTGCGGTAGTCTTTTTCCATTTTCAGTCGGATTAGGGTTTTGTTCGTTGTTGCCGTGGTGAAATAGGAGAAGTCGATTTCAGGGAAGGAGATCGATATCGAGATCGATGGCCTTGCAGGGGCAGGGAATGGACCCTGCCGTTTTGGATGACATCATAAATCGTCTTTTGGAGGTTCGATCGGCTAGGCCGGGGAAGCAAGTCCAACTCTCCGAGTCCGAAATACGGCAGCTTTGCGTCGTATCCAGGGAGATCTTTCTCCAGCAGCCCAATCTGCTAGAACTGGAAGCTCCGATCAAGATCTGCGGTACGTCTGCATTGCACGTAGCTAATTGTCACTCATTATGAGTTTACTTTCTTTTGTTTGGGGGAATCTGATTATTTTCTTGAAGTCGTTGTCTTTGGAGATGAATTTTTTGTCGTCCCCTTGTAGAAGACTCAGAAACACGGAATCGCTGCGAGAAGAAATTTATGTTATTATCTGAAGATGAAACGTTGTTTTCACCCTAGGTTTTCCTGAGTCGTAACTTACCCTAGTGATCACTTAATAAGCTGACAATTGTTTCTGCTCTTAGTTTTATCGGATAACAGAACCCTCAGAGGATTGAAATGATGATTCTTCATATTATTCGTGGTCCTATAAGGACCTCAAGTTGATGACATATTTGTCTGCTTCCATCTTGTGCTTTCCGAGTGTTGTGAAAAATAGGGTACTGATATCTTGTCCGAGGAAAAAGAAATAAAAAATGACTATGAACTAGAAGGGTTCTCTCTAGTTCTCCACAAGTCAGCTCATGGTCTTCTCTTCGGGCACTTGTGCTGGTTTCTCTGACATTTTCACCAATTGGGGAAGCATTAGCTTCTATGACTTTTCTTGTGATTACGCATTAATGACTCTTATCTTCCGATCACAGAGGAACACAATGAGTTAAATTTAAAATTCATGATTTTGATTTTCTAAACATTGGATGTGATTGTGCTGAAGCAAATTTGTTAGAGCGAGATAGTCTAAATTTTTAATTTTTTATGTTCAAGTAGCTTGAACTTCGGGAACAACTTCAAGCAAATATTTAGGGTGTACATTCAAAATGATAAGTGGAACGATTCAAAATTATCTGCTAAATGGTAAAATATTGTCAGAATAAAATTTCCTTTTTAATGATTGATAAAGTTGTTGATAAATAATTTGTACTCCTAAATATTCACAGGTATGATCTGCTTTTCTTTAATGTGAATTTTATCATTCCTGCTATTGTCTCCTTTAATGTAGAAAATTGCCTTCACATTCTTATTGTTTCCTGCCTCACTTCTACATTTTGAAGTAAAAAGTTTTCAATAACATCTCTCAAACTTTGTTAGTATCCTTTATATAAGAAATGTAAATACTCTCCGTTGTTTTCATGTCAAAACTTATGAATAAGGAAATTTCTCTCGAATAAGAAAATATATGTGCAAGTAAACCTTTCTAAAGTTTGAAAGGAAGGCATTTGCAATGATGTGCGTATTTTTGTTGCAACTGGCCATTCCTTCAAACTGATAAGAGTGTTCAGTTGGAACTTATCTTTTACCCACTAGAACTGAAAACTAATGACTTACGAAGGTCTTCATAAGCACCTGACAAATGTTGATAGTTCGTGGATCTATTTATACTTTGTTTGATATTTCCTTTAAATGCAGGAGACAACATGGTGAATATGTTTAAAATAAAGCCTCTTGCTGGAGTTCCTTTTCCTCTTTCTTCTTCTTCTTCTTCTTTTTTTAATTCATTTTCTTCTTTGGCTCAATGAGCCCATCTGTGTAGTCTTGAGTTAAGTGTTACTAGGGTGTGGATTACAAGTTGTGTGTGTGTGTGTGTTTTGTGTGTAATTAACAATCAATGCAACCTTTTTTAATTTACTTTTTAAATTATAGATGTTCTGCAAATTTGAGATATACTTGTTTTTTATGTGAACTCTCAACTTCATATCTGGTTTTCTTTGTTGTAAGGTAACATTTTCTAATTTATTTTCTCTCATGTGATTTTTAGGTGACATACATGGGCAGTATGGTGATCTTTTGAGACTTTTTGAGTACGGTGGTCTGCCTCCCCAAGCCAACTATTTATTTCTAGGGGATTATGTTGATCGAGGAAAGCAGAGTTTGGAAACAATATGCCTTCTCCTTGCATATAAGATCAAATACCCAGAGAACTTTTTTCTCCTGAGAGGGAATCATGAGTGTGCTTCTATAAATAGAATATATGGTTTCTATGATGAATGTAAACGCCGGTTCAATGTTAGACTATGGAAAGTCTTCACAGACTGTTTTAATTGCCTCCCTGTGGCTGCTCTGATAGACGACAAAATATTATGCATGCATGGTGGTCTTTCTCCTGATCTCACGAATTTGGATCAAATTAAAAACATTACTCGCCCAACCGATGTCCCAGAGACTGGCTTGCTTTGTGACTTACTTTGGTCAGATCCTGGTCGAGATGTTCAGGGATGGGGAATGAATGATCGGGGAGTATCTTACACTTTTGGTGCTGATAAGGTTGCAGAGTTTTTGACGAAGCAGGATCTTGATCTCGTCTGCCGTGCCCATCAGGTTACTTTAAACCCTCCAGTTTTTTATTTTTAGAACTGACATTGGCATATGAAAATGAGCTATTTGTTTTTCTTTGAGCAAATTTTCTTGATGTGTACTTATATGAGTTTTTTATTCTTTATTTTTTTTTTTTTTTGGAGGCAAGCACTGCTTTATTGATGAATGTGGAAATTTTAGTTACAATGAAGAATGTTGATAAAGATTTTTTTTTTTCGACAAAATCGAGGGCAGTATGCTGTGTTATGTTATGTAGCTAGACAGTCTACATTAATTAATTAAAGAACTGTGTCTCATAATTTCTTAATGAGTAGGTTTTTTATGAAAAATTTCTGTTAGTGCAGGTTGTGGAGGATGGTTATGAGTTTTTTGCTGACAGGCAGTTGGTTACAATATTTTCGGCCCCCAACTATTGTGGTGAATTTGATAATGCGGGTGCTATGATGAGTGTTGATGAAAACTTGATGTGCTCTTTCCAAATCCTTAAGCCCGCTGAAAAGAAAACCAAAGTACCTTATGTCAACAAAAATATGAAGTCAAAGCCAGGCTATTGCGGTTCATGGCATGGTTAGTTTCCTATCATTATTATGTGCAATAGTAGCTTCCTTTCATTATTGGGCACAATAGGTCTTGGTTGCCGACTCACAATTCATTGACCGATATGCTTCAACTGTTAATTTTTGGGTAGCGATTCATTTAATCATCATGCCAAAGAGACTGTCCTGTTTAGATTTAGTGTCTCACTGTTACATCTGGTAATTTCTAGTGGCTGATTCATTTCTGGCATTTTTCCTGGGATTCCTAGTGGGTGTTCTTGGTGTATGTTGGCTCATTGTTTACAGAAGATTTTTTCATAAGTCATCATCAATTTTTATCTAATGCAGCTAGTGTATTTTCAAGCTGTTCAATACTGAATGAGTATTATGTGCTTGAGCCAGTATGTCCTGATACGGTGGCCATCTTCTGTTCAAGACACCTTTTCTGTGTTTGGGAATCTATGTGTATGGCCGACATTGCTGCTTACTTTGTCTTACTGATAAGGCTGTTGACGCTCTGGATTTTCAATATTATGCGGCTCTGGATTTTCAATCCCCATGTTGACATTTTTTGTGTTGTTATTTCTAATCTTTTGATTCATGGATGTTTAGTTTGTAGTGCTAGTCTGTTGTCATTTAGGCAGAATATAGATGGGAGACCTTTGTCTCAAAGTGGAAAATTTTTACTTCTTACTAACACCCCGCTCCTAAACAAAGAACATGTGGCAGGCATTGTAGAAAAAGAATTGGCATCGGGAATTGGCATCGGGCCTTCTGTGTTGGGATGACAAATTGAAATGGTTTCACACCGAGATGATTATCTGCTCCCCTCTTATGAGGAGAGTGACCTGCCCTAGTTCTTTCTTTCATCCACTGATTGTTATAATGAGAGTGATTCTGTTCCATATAAATTTATGAAGTCGACAACACTTGCTCTTAAGGTACAGGAGGCCGGTGGGTAGGTTGTTAACCCCACAACCTGTCCCTAATTGTCCGTGACATTTATTTGCAAACTAAAAGTTAACAGTTCGTTGTCAAAATTTTCCTTCGTTCTTGTTTATTTCCTTCCCAATCATTTTCTGCAGACTGGGTCCGGATACTTCGGTAGCCTTTCAATGATACTTGCATATTTTCTTGGTCCCCTTCTGCTCGTTTTTCAAAATTTCTTGGTTGAACGTCTGTTTTTTATGCATTGTGAAAATTATGCACCTGTATACCCTCTTTTGCAGTGAGCAGTGCCCGTGTGCAAAGACGTTCATTGGCAGACAGCAGACCGGGGAGCTTCTCCCAGAGAAAATGTCGTGGCGGCTGAACTAGCTGTCGTCGTCTCCTCGTCCGTGGAGCGATTGAGTCATTCTGTTGAAGTATATCGTATAAATATTTAATTGAGTTCCCAACTGGGAAATGGGTGTATTTCTTCTGGAGGCTACATTGATTTTTGGATTACGGAATTTCTCTTTGTTCCCAATTTGTATGATTTGAACGAACGGTAATCATGTATATACATTATTAGTCTTCTGTGCGCGCAAGTTACAGGCTCAAAGTGATTATGGCGTATCCTGTTGACCAACTCTTCTTTACTTAGGAGTTGTGTCTGATGGAATGGCTCTCCTTTTGTCAGTTTTCGTTGAACACTTTTAAAACGTCACTAGGAAAGCGCAAGTGTACTAAAACGTCGAATCGTTTAGTTTTAGTGTATATTCCTATTCAAAACTCGATCGTCTGAACGGTCTTCCTTGTATTCGAGGCTTTTAATGAACAAATTGACATGTGAAAATTTCAACTAGTTGGAAACTTGGAAGATATTTCAGTTCGAAGATCTCTGTATAAGGCTAAGGCGCTGTAGTGTGTAGCTCGTACACAATTTAGCTGTAGAGACTGTCCACAGAAACTCATTTGTAGCTCTACTCAAATGTTCCGTAGCCACTTGATGAGTAAAACTCATATGAAAATAAAAAAATTTGGAACAAATTATCTGGATTTGAACCCGACGTGAATCGAACACGCAACCTTCTGATCTGGAGTCAGACGCGCTACCATTGCGCCACGGATCCCGTGATATTAATCAATTGTATCCATTTTAGAAGATCTATTTTATAAACCGAAAGCCTTTAATCTGCGTCGAACGTTCTTCAAACATTGGTGACAATGTGGACTATCCGCACGCCATATTCTCCCCATCCTCGTTTGCCTCCAAAACCCCCTGCGAGCATTATCTCAAACATCTCGTCCGCAGTGTATTCCTTGGGCCTTGCTCCCTTCTCTGCTACACGACCGTGCATTCCTCTGACCTGCTGTTTCAAGCCTCACAATCAAAACCACCTCATTCAGACCCTCTCTAAACGGAAAGACCTCAAGAGAGCCCTTCAGCTCCTCTCCCAAGAACCCAACCCCACTCAGCGAACTTACGAATACCTACTCTTAGCTTGTACTGAAACCCAGTCGCTTGTCCTGGCTAAGTTTGTTCACCAACACCTTGCCAAAAATGGCTTCGATCAAGACTCTTTTCTTGCCACCAAACTCATTAATATGTACTCGAATTTCAACTCCGTCGACGAAGCCCGTCGCGTGTTCGAAGAAACGAGTGATAAATCTATTTTTGTGTGGAACGCGATTCTTCG
Organism: Aristolochia contorta; assembly: GCA_022405105.1. NCBI lineage: Eukaryota > Viridiplantae > Streptophyta > Magnoliopsida > Piperales > Aristolochiaceae > Aristolochia > Aristolochia contorta. Next base: position 36,824,759 of record CM039665.1, on the reverse strand, counting down.
AGCTTTGGCCTTAGCTGGCAGAGGGTACGAGGGCCTCCACTTGTACCAACAGATGAAGCAAAGTAAGGTTTGTGCAGACCGCTTCACTTATACGTTTGTCCTTAAAGCTTGTTGTGTTTCTAACACTCCAGAAACTTCACTACTCCAAGTTGGTAAAGAGATTCATGGGCACATTTTGCGAGGAGGGTTTGCCTCGAGCATTCATATTGCCACTACTCTGATTGATATGTATGCAGAATGTGGTGCTGTTCTGTATGCTCGTCGGGTTTTTTATGGCATGTCTGAGCGAAATGTGGTTTCTTGGAGTGCAATGATTGCTTGTTATGCAAACAACTGCTTCCCTTTTGAAGCGCTGGAATTATTCCACGATATGATTACATCAGCCAAACGCATTGTTCCCAATGCAGTTACCATTGTTAGTGTCCTACAAGCTTGTAGTGTGATTGCAGCTCTTGGACAGGGGAAAGTAAGTCATGCTTATGCTATCAGAAGGGGACTTACTTCAACATTATCAGTACCAAATTCACTAGTGTCTATGTATTCAAAATGCGGGAACTTGGAGCTGGGTAGGCGTTTGTTTGACCAGATGAGCAGGAGAGACATTGTATCCTGGAATTCAATGATTGCAGCTTACGGGATTCATGGATGTGGTAAGAAAGCTCTCAACGTTTTTGGTCAAATGGTGGAGAAAGGGGTTTCTCCTAATCGCATAACATTTGTGAGTGCACTATGTGCGTGTAGCCATGTGGGGCTAATAGAAGAAGGAAAGAGATTGTTCCACGATATGGTCCACACATACAACATGTATCCTTCTCCAGAACATTATGCTTGTATGGTTGATCTCTTAGGTCGTGCTGGTCGGTTGGATGAAGCAGCAGAGGTGGTTGAGATGATGAGAATTGAGCCTGGACCTACAGTATGGGGTGCACTTCTTGGTGCATGTAGGATACATGGCAGTGTAGATCTTGCAGAAAGAGCAACCAAGCGTCTTTTTGAGCTTGAACCTACTAATGCTGGCAATTATTTACTTCTGGCAGATATTTATGCGAGAGCTGAGAGGTGGGAAGATGTGACTAGAGTAAAAAACCTTTTGGAAGCCCGTGGACTGTACAAAATTCCAGGCTGCAGTTTTATTGAACTGAAAGGGAAGGTTTATACTTTCATTTCTGATGATGAGTTTAATCCACATGCTGAACAGCTTCATGCCTTGCTTGTGGAGTTATCGAATGAAATGAAGGAACGAGGTTATGTTCCAGACACCAGTGTTGTTCTGTATGACCTCAATAGAGATGAGAAGGAACAAATTTTGCGGGGCCATAGTGAGAAGTTGGCACTTTCTTTTGGACTAATTAATACGAACCATCAAGAAGTCATTCGGATAACCCAGAACCTTAGGTTATGTAAAGATTGTCATTCTTTCTCAAAGTTCATTTCAAAGTACATGCACAGAGAGATCCTTGTTAGAGATGTGAATCGTTTTCATCATTTCAAAGATGGTTTGTGTTCATGTGGAGAGTACTGGTAGCACTTGAATTTGTTTCCTCCAAACTTCACTGATAAAGAAGCTTCCTGTGCAAAGATAAAAGTATATAGAATATACAGTTGTAGCTTACGGTATCCTAAGCACTAGCTTTTATTTTGAGCTCTGGAAATGGCTGCCTGATGTATACACAATTTTGTTTGTATTTATTAATGTATATTCTTGTCAAACATTGTAATTCATCATCAATCAGATCATTCAATTGTACTCCAATGAAACTTTCTACTGGAGACAGACGATGCTCCTTGCTGATATTCATGTGGATTTAACTTTCTAGGGGACACGGAGATGCTACTCTGCTAACATTAATTCATGTGGTTTTATGTAAGAGCCAAATTCATCTGCAATTCTTTTCTTGTCCGAAGAATTGGCTTATAGATATATTGCTCCCTGGATATTTGTAAGTTTAGAATTGTGGAAGTTGGTAGGGAATCTTGGGCAATCGAAAGGAGCATGTGCTTAACTGGATCTACGGTGATTACTGTCTCAGTTTTCACATTTGTAAGAGCCTTTGAACAACAATATCATGGCGAGTCCGTCCCTTCTCCTCAACACAAGCTAAACCAACCTGCACCAGGTCTGCAACCTGCTTACAGTTGAATTGCCCTTTCAATCTATCAATCAAGTCACACTCAGGATTCTTCTCCACTCTGTCCTCTATTTTACCAGTGCTACAATTCACTCTTCGCAAGTTCTGGTGAACCGACAGGGCAGCTGTAGAACATCAACATTTCCATGGATTTGAAGATTAAAGTTTCAATGCACACTCTGGCACCATGTACCCTTTTATTCTTCTAAGCTCCTCTATGCTACAGCTTTGCCCACACAAAATATGCAATCTTGGGTTCAAAAGTCAGCATCGAGAAGGATATTTTCAGGTTTCACAGAATACAATGAATAACCCATTCAAGAGACTCATGGCAAAGATAAGCAAAGCCTTTCGTCGTCCTAACTGCTGTCTTGAATCTCTTGAATCTCATGAATCTGTACTTGCTCCGCTGCTATCACCAGAGATCCATTGCTTGGCTAACAACCCATTGTCTACATGCTCGTATGTCATCATCATCCTCATTCTGCTTAAGCGTTATAGCCCCACATTCTGGCTAAATTCACGTGTCCGTAACTCTTCTTCCGCTTGGATTGCATCAGCCAATCCTTTGAATGCAGCTATCCTTGTATCTGCCGAAACACCCTTTAGACGATTCCGGAGCCGCCCTTTCCTAGCCTAGTAGCTCAAACTTCTCTGTGGCCTTCTTAAAGTGATTGGCAAGTTGAATTGGGTTAAAACGGATTTACACTGTTCAAATGTCCTTTAAATCACATTAATATAGAACAAACAACATGATGAGGGATGTGATATTGGTTGTTGTTGGAGACCAAAAACTCTGATACGTAACCTATAAAACAGTTTCTTGTGCCCCCCTTGTATAATCCTCTGTTAGTAGGAAAAATAACTAAAACTTAGATACCTGATATATTATAATTTTCTAAAAAAACTAAACCTAATTATTCATGAAGCTACACTTTTGAGCTGCCAAGGTCCACTTTTGTCAGTTTACAAGGGTTGTTAATAGCTGCCTCCTAATTCAACCAGTAGCAGCATGTAGAACATAGTAAACCGATAAATATTAAGCTGCAGAATCCCGCTTTCACATCTTTGTCAGTTATCCACTCTAATATAACATGCAGCCATCTACATTTCAATCTATGAACTGTATCTTCCTCGTGCAACAAATTTGTCATTTTCAATTTAGAGAATCGTTTGTGACATTTTACGCATACTAAAACAACTCAAAATTCACTTTAAATATATAATAAAAATAAAATAAATAAAAAATACACATCAAACCGCAAATCCGCATTGAAAATGAAGAATGTAAATGGTGTAGACATCAAACAAAATTGGGGGAGAGGAGCATCCAAGAAACTAAAATGTGAGGATAGAGCATCCCAGAAACTAGTAGGCTTCCAAATGATTCAGGTTGCAGACAAGAACCTCAACTTGTATATATACTTTTCTGGTCTAAATACCTGTAAATGAATATGACTGAGCTAGTAAGCAACATGATTAAATAATTCTTCAGAGAACAAACATTTTAAAAACTGAAAAAGAAAAGGAGGATAGTGATGCAAAACAGAGATGGTGACACCAGGAAACTCCAGTCCAAATGTCAATAAACTATGTACTGCCCCAGATCGGTTGCAGACCTACTTAACACTTCATAGGCTACACACAATCCAACTGGGGTAATAACCGTAACAACACAATATAATTGAAAGAAAAAAGAAAATGCAGTTTAACCACAGCAACTGGATGTGGCACAACTATGTTTAGATGAAACAGAGTCAAGGGTGCCTTGATTTAACAACACCACATTGCAATCAGATGCTCAAACGAACCATAAAATATACAAATACCCTAGCTACTTAAGCCATTAATTTGGACTATCTTCAGCTTAAAATCAGATTTGGAGAGCTGAACGTACTGATTACAAGGGCCATAAAGGACAGTAGTTCCTCAAACAACACGCATCCTATACAGGTAAATAACAGAAGAAAATGCATTGCTTAACCTGTCTCAGTAGAGAAAAACAAAATAAAAAAAATAAAAAAATCTTATGTGAAAACAAAACAAAAGGAATACAAAGGATTTGATTTCTCAGAAACAAATCCATGTTTTTGCCTTACAAACCAAAGGAAACAGCTTTCTGCATAATTCTATTCATTTTTTTTTCCTTTTTTCTACTTGTGCTTCCAGACAGGGACTAAATAGCTCTTGAAGATCTAGCATGCCATGTGGTCATGCCATAAAACCCTTACTAGGTGAATGCGGTACAAGGACAAACCTTTCAGTTTCAAGCTCCAGAATAAGAAATTTCGATTTTCGTATTGCTAATATTACGATGGTCTTCTAATAAATGTGTTAAACTGACTACCATCATGATACATGTTACTGAAATTTTCCTGTATATAGCAAAAACAAACAGAAAGGCAAGAAAACAAAAGTATCAAGAAATCGATGAGGGTTGTTCGCATCATACTTCTTTAAATGAACAGTAATGAACTTCAAAAGCGATAAAGAAACAAATATAAAGGAAAAAGAAAAAAAAATCTAAATGAACTACAGAAAACAAATCCAGAAGTCAATTTTGCCACAAGAAAATCTCCATTAATTACCACAACAAAAAAAATGGCCTGCATATACGGATAATGGAATTCCACACCCAAATTCAGACTTCAATCATTAATTAGTTCTCTAGCTAGACTTTATCCAAATGTCCTTTAATTCACACACAAGAACTTAGTTTCAGTTTATTGATGGAGAGGGGAAAATGTTTGGATCTATATAGTCTGATTATCATACTGGTTCATGCATATATCAGCACATGGCTCTGATGATACAAAAAGGAAAAAAATTCCATCAAATAGGTGTAAAACCAAGCTTTTCTCTTACTTTTTAAGTCAATAATTTTATACTCATGCAAATGATTGTTCACGCAAAAGTGGTACCAGTAATTAACTACTATAAAGAGTATGAAAAAAGTTATAGATATTGATAAAATGGAAAACACGCTGAATAACGCTGACAAAAAGGCTGATTAGGACTAAAGCTCAATATTTTACCTCACTTATAGAACTAATTTCTTGGTTAGAGTTCTAGAATTATCTATCCTGAATGAAATGGACATGATTCAGCATCATGTCAGTGCTGTGTTGTAGTAGCTGCTGCTACTGATTATGTAGTAGCTGCTGTGTTGTAGTAGCTGCTGCTACTGATTATGATAGAATGAAATATATCTTCTTTCAATCCTCTTCAGAGCCTGTCTCAAATTCTGATCCACTCTCCACCTCACACACATCGTCTGTTTCAACCTCTTCTTCAGACTCTTGTTCGACCCCATCTCTAGTCAAATCCTTTATATCTGGCAACTCAATATCTCCCTTTCCTCTGTACATAATCCCTGTCCTCATCACATAATAATACTTCTCTCTAATCCTTGCTAGTGGATGAGGATCCACCAACTTTCCCCTTTGATATCCTTCCTTAAGCACCACCGTTGTGGTTTGCACTTCAAAGACAGGTAAAAGATACCTGGATACCTTGTAAAGACTCTAGTGAACTTGTGAGGCAGATTGAACTCATCCCTCAAACATCTCAAGTAGTTCCTCTTAGTCTTCTTATGAATAGTTAAGCTCAAGAGTTCATGCAACACTCCTACCACGTGTTTCTCCATCAAATCACTATCTGGGTCAATTTGTGATGAATCTTCATATGGTGAAATGTACGGTAGTTTCTGAAATTCGTCCATCCATGCTCTAACCTTCTTCTGGAGACCATAACCCCGTGGGAAATTCATTGGAAAGGCTAATGAGGTACCTCTTTTAAAATCTCTATATGAATGAGAAGGATTTGATTGCTCAGAATTTCTTTGCAAAGTAGAAACTGCTAACTCTTCATGCTCACCAACCAATCCCAAGTAGGGCAATCTGTCTGGTCGTTTAATCACTTGGAAATGGTTCGGGTACTTTGGAACTAACGTCTTTACGTAATCATCCGGAAGACCCAAATCCCACTTTAAGGGAGTTATGGACTGAAGAGGTATTTGTTTAGAGTTGGACATCATGAGAAAACGAGAAAGGCGCTCAACAATGTCAGATTCATGAACCTGGTGAATGGCTTGTTCCTGACTGTCAAGGAAACGAGCAGTATCAGTGAGACGGAAGCAGGGGAGATTAGCGTACTTTGGGTCAGAAAATTCTTGGAAGAGCGTTGGATAGCGTCGGAGAAATCGAAGAACAGGAATAGTAAGTCCCAGGAGTTTTTGCTGGGGGGAGAGGATGCGGGCAGAAAGATAGCCATGGGAGCTGCGCTTGATGCCATCTTTAAGGAGGCAAGCTGCTTTGAGATCAGTCTCTGTATCGATAATATGGTCCAGAGATCGATTTTTCACCCATTTAAGGCGCACCCTTACAAGATGACGACAATGGAAGTGTTGGTTGTGATTCAAGTAAGAACGAATAGAAGCAAGATGGAAAAGGTTTACTAATTGACGCATATCATCAAATATCAAATGCGCGCTATCGAAGACTGCAAAAATAAACAGAATTTGAGAAAGTGAGAGTCATATCCAGAGTAAGAAAACTAAAAGAATGATCTACAACTGAAAAGAACCAAGTATTGATTTGATCATGCTCTCAATTACTCGAAAAGTTGGGACTTTGGTGAACCTGCAAATTACAAAAGAAACCCTACAGTCGCTCCAGTTTGCGGACTGAGTAATCGGGAGGCAACTGACACTATTCCGCGGGACAATCACATTTGAAATTTTAATCCAAAGCGTTTGGGCCTAGACGAACTCACTACAGCGAGGAAGAAGACAGTGCACACTCATACATAAGATTTATTTTTAATATTAAAATTGAAAGAAAAGCATAGTAAACTGTAAACGTGTAAGAAAAGAATAATAATTAAAATAGATACATAGTGTTCAAAGTTTGGCCTCAATAAAAATGTTCACAAAAAATTAAATAAATAAAATTTGATTATAAAATCTGTCTTGAAGGTAAATTTTTAAGTAAATATTGGTCTCATGTAAATCTTTATTTAATTTTCATAAATTTATGAAAATTTTCTTTTAGTAAATGATAATTGATAACATCAAAACATCATTTTCATATAAATTTTACGTAAAACAAGTAAATTTAATCGGGGGAGATATAAAAAAAACTAAAGAGGGGGTAATTCATTTATTCCTAATTTTTGCATGGGACAAGTCGTAAGAGTATGCTTGAACCCACCGTATACTGAACCCAACCCATGCACCCAAGAGCTAAACCAACCTACGCAAGGTTCTTCCAGATCATAAGTTGCACAAACTAAACTCATGCAGCTTACAAATTAAACACTGAAACTATTACATGCATAAAATTATTGAGACCTAATTAAACTAGAATGCTGCAAAAACAGGGGATACATAATGTATAACTTGGCTTTGTTACGTAGGAGAGGGTAAAGCTGAAGACGAGTTGTAACCACGAATCTGAACACAGACGCTAATAGTTATCTTTGGCAAGGATCCTAAATCTGAGGAAATTAGATTCTTAAACTAGTACCTTATTTAGGACCAATTCCTCCACGTTGCAGTTTTTACTTCCAAGATAAACTGGGCATCTATAAATTTCCAAAGATAAACTCTAGTAAAATTTTATCTAACCATTCTAGATTTTCTCTAAATTTTCCACCAACTATGCAGCCACATCACTGTATAAAACCTAAAAGTAAAATAAAAAAATATTGATATTATTTTTTTTTAAAACCTTAACTATAAGCTCAGACGGTGATGGTCCTGATGGAGACTAGTTCCTTCGAGATTTTCACAGGATGGACACGTGGGAATCATGTGGAATCTCTTCCACCCAGATCACATATATACCTTGAGGGAGACAGGTTGAACTTTTTCTTGCGAATTAGTAGAATGTTACCTCTCGGTGGTTTTAGTAAAAGAGTTAAATGTATATGCGTTCAGAAACAAATTAAACAATGTGAAGAATTATGATGAGAAAAAACATAGAAATGAGATCATCCAATAATGAAGAATATCTTATCCACCAAAGCAGACAGCACAGGCAATTGACTTTCCGCTCCAAAATCCTAGCTTGAGTGATATGAGATAGGTGAACATGGCGCTCAACTGGGTGATTCCCTATTTATATGGGAAACTTGGTGGGGTGGTGATATCCACACTACATTGATACGAATTTGTTGAACATGAACATGAACCTCAACTGGGTGCATTCATCATAACACGGTTACAAAGCTGTCTTGCTTCATTTTGATTAGATTGTTTTCAATGTTGCACAGTACCGGTTTATACCTGCAAGATAAAAAATAAAAATAATTCAATAAAGCTCGTGAAGAAGCGGAGAAATATAAGTGTAAGGAGAAGATACAGGTTTTATAAATTACAAGCGGATGACACTGTTGTATGCTTGGATATAATGTTTAAGTTGCGCTGACAACTGCAAGACTTCTGCTGAGAGTGCCTCCGATCTGGTTTGCTCATTCATGAGCTGCTCCTGAACAAAACCCCCAAGAAGTAAACATCAAACCTAGACATAAACATGTGGAAAAGCAACTCCTCAAACCATAACCAATACAACCCAAAGACTACGATGGAGGTTACTTCAAAAGCATGCATGACACATTTGTTGAACCCAATCAAAGTTTAACCATTCCCTCTGAATGCAGGGAGCTAAACACGAACAATCAAGCAAAAAAACAAAGCCAGACTCTTCAGTTTAAGTTCTCCGATTAGACACAATCTAACAGCAAAATGAAGCAGTCCATAGTCTTGGTCGGAGATTTAACACTGGATCTCTGTATTTGTGAATTCACCAGTACATCACAAGAACTTTGAAGAAATTTCTCTAAGGAACACGTGCATGATATTTTAATTCAGTTGATAAAGATTTCTATTTGATGACAAGTACTTAACAACCCAATATTCAAGCAATACTGCTCAAAAAAAAAAAAAAAAAAAAAATACTGTATCTCAGCATATGTACTGTCAGTAAACAGCTTTTAATCAGGCTACAGAAGCTCCACCAAAACATATTAGAAAAAGAAAAAATTCCAATTGTTGGCACATTGGACTCAAAAATTTTAAAAATCTCAACTCTGCTATTGATTTGAAAACATAATTCCCTTGACTTTGCTTTACTCATTTGACTGCTAGTGATCCGAGTTTTCTGAATGGAGCATCCATTAATTAATATTCCATATATCGGGTCTCTAAACAGATTATGAAATAATTCAAATTTTTTCCTATATAACATACCTCCAATAGGCAAAGCACTAATGCAAGGATCTGTCTCGGATGCTTTCTATATCCTACTCACATTTTCTATTTCTCAGTCAAGCAAGGCATAAAGAAGTTGAGATGGCAAACAACCTATTATGTTATAGACTAACCTTGAGTGACAAAGTTTCAGACGACTCCCCACTCTGCTTTTCAACTTCCTTGCTCACGTCAATCTTCATGGTACTAAGTTGGGATACATTCACTTGCTCCATTCGTAATCTATGTAGCATGACTCGGAGTTCTTCATTCTGCTTTAGGCAGTCTTTCACCTGTACATGTCAATTAAGTGACTCAATGAATATTGAAACTAGGAAGGTAATAACCAATAAAATAAATGATGTCAAAAGAAGTAAATTTCAAAAGGGAGCCTCCCAGAAACAGAAAAGAGGGCATTTCTTTTCTTTATGCAGCTCGTATACATGAAGAAGCAAACAGCTCTTGAACATGATTGTACCACATGTTTCACAGAGAATATAAGCTTCACAGTACCAAGCTGAAATTTTTTTCTTGAAAATGCTAACTGCACACAAACACACAACACCTCAAGCATCAAGTAAACAAAGACATCAGAGGGAAATCTCCCACTGGCATACAACTTATGGGATGCTGCCAAGTCACAGCACTCTTAACCAGAGATGACTACCCAATATCACATTACCTACAAACTGATAAATAACCAAAGACAAGAAGACTTAGCCATGTAATATGGCCCAGGATGATAGGGGGACATGGAAGCCAGACATCGGCTTTCCCAAAACCTGATAGAGGCGATGCACAATATGTAAGCACTTGATGCTTCCAAAGTGCATTAAATACGTGACATCTCCTAATCCGAGACACGTCAAACATTCTGCATGATATAATGCTATTGTGCCACTATTGCAACAAGATGAAGACAACTTTGGCACTTGGAAGAATTCATGTGCAACATACTCATCAAATGTTGAAACATGAATTCCTAAAAGCTATGCTGCAACTTCTCTAGAGCTTCAGAACCAAGTGTTTTCCAGCAGATACCATGTATTGTGAAAACATATGGACAAGAATAAATTAATTCACATTCCCCACCCCAGCTACAAAACAGCTTCAGCTATAGTACTACTCTTTCACAGCTCAAGAATCTGAATTAACATAACTGCCAAATGGACTCTTATAACATTCTTAAGCTACATCAATTCTCATCATCAATTGAACCCAATCACAGGCAGACCAGAATCAATGAACTACAATTAATTTACCTGGTTTTCCCACTGAACTACTACTCCCATGGCATCTTGGTAGGAAGCTGAAAGATTTGAATTTTCTTCAAATAGTCTCTATCTCTGAAGATTGCGAATCAATCTGGCTTGCAGACAAACTTGATAAATCAAACGACCACTAGAACTTCGAAATCCTAAGTGGATCTGAAAGAAATCAAATCACATATGTTAGTTGTTCGCACCTCCAACAGAAGCTTTTGACGACTGCTCTCCAGCCTCTCAACCATAACAGCCATGTCATGCAATTGCTTCTCAAGTTTCTCTTTCTCTTCCTGCAAACAAGAAAACAATTGTCAAGTGAAAAAAGGATTGGTATCACAGAAGATAAGACCATCTGGTACATTTGCACCAATGTCCATTAGGGTGCATCGGCACACAGGTGTGTGACCTAGCAATTACATGTGTACGTAATGGGCAGAAGGAGTGGGGTTGCTCATGTGAGTGAATATATGGGTGTGTATGGGAGCTTCTATGTCACATGTGTGTGTATAAAAGTGTGTGTGTGTGTGTGTGGGTGTGGGTGTGTGTGTGTGTGTGTGTGTGTGTGTGTGTGTGTGTGTGTGTGGGTGTGTGTGGGTGTGTGTGGGTGTGTGTCTCGCATGTGTAAGTGTATGTGTGTCTGTATGTCTGTATGTGTGAGTGTGTGTGTGTGTCTATGAGTGCATGTATCTGTGTGTGTATGAGTGTGTGTCTGTGTGTGTGTGTGTGCATCAGTCTCTCTGTGTGTGTGAGTGCATGTGTGTCTGCATGTGTGTGTGAGAGTGCATGTCTCTCTATGAGCGGATGGTGTGAGTGTGAGGGGGTCTATGAGTGCAAATCTACGTCTGGGTCTACATGCGTGTGATGTCTAGTGCATGTACATGTGCTAGTGTCTGTGAGTGCATATAAGTGTGTATGTGTTCGTTTGTGTGGCTCAGTGTGTTCATAAGAGAAAAAGAAGGGACATGTTGTTGCACAGTTATAAATATAATCCACAACTATCAATCTCCTCAAAAAAAAAAAAAAAAAATATATATATATAATCCACAACTTTATGCACTGTATAATGTCACGAGTATGAGCTAAAAACTCCTAAGGTATAAGTCTTGAACTCAGACACTTCACTCCATTATTCCACCATTGTTAATGTTCAACAGAGCAACAGTAAAAGGATCATAGATCCATCTCTTAAACCCATTGCAAATTAAAAGGATCATAGATCCATCTCTTAAACCCATTGCAAATTAAAAGGATCATAGATCCATCTCTTAAACCCATTGCAAATCAAGTTGCAGATCGCATAACTTATTCTACATGGTATTAAAATGAAAACTTTGATCTATAAGTTTATTTACCAGCAAAAATGACTTGCGTGTGGCTTCCTCTGCAGCTTCTTCTGAAAGCAAAATTCATCTCTTAATTTAAGAAAAACGGCTTGTCATATATTTCATACATAACATTAGCAAGAAACCAAGTGTAGAAACAAGAAACAAACTCTATGAATAGATTTAACAAAATGGGAACAACAAAATAACTTGGGGAAAACATGATGGATAAGAAACAAACTCTTGAATTTTCATTTTCTTTTTTTTTTTGAGGAACAAACTCTTGAAATAGATTTATGGAAGTACCAATAATATAGCCAGAGGAAAAAAGTTAAATAATAAAAGCAGACACGTGTGTACATGTTCACCAAAAGGAAAGACCAAAACATGAGAAACTAAAACCTGATGCAACAAAAACAAAAAAAAAAAAGGGGAAGATCCAAAACTGAAAAAACAAGTTCACAGGAATATTCCTGATGAAAATGTCCTGTTAGGCTATTGCACTGGGCCCAGGCCACAGCTTCACACATAGCAATCAGGAAAACCTAATATTCTACGCTGTAGAATATTTGCTAATAAAGCCAAGATGATGGCTTCCAGAAAAATACTCTCCAAATGAAATCCTTCTCAATGATTTCACTCTAATTCCACAATGAAAGAGCATTTTAAGATAGTACCTGAAGCTTTTGTTGACAAAAGCAATCTGTTTTCCAGATCTTTCTTCTCAGTCTCAAGAGTTGATATCCTAATTTGCTCTTCTGCTAATCTTTGCTGCTCCTGCTGCCTCAAAAGTGACTCCCGCTATGGTACCAGCCACGTTGTATCACAAAAACTTCTCTTATGGCCCAAAAATGTCTGACGACAATGTTATAAAGCACAAAAAGAAACTGATATCATACCTGTAGCATAGATTTCAAATCAGCAATTTCCTTTTCCATGGTTTCAATCTGCTCGTGTGGCCTAACAAAAGGGTGGACCCCCAGAAGTGGATTAGCCATCAATTGTTCCTGTAGTGAGTTCATTTCTACTCTCAAGGCTGCTGCGTCTTCTTCAGCCTAATTAAGCAAGGTCCACCATAAGGAAACAATACTTTCACCAAAGGTATTTCCAGAAATCCAAAGTCAAAGAATACTGAGTCTGTACTCTATATTGTTCGTCCTCCGCCTCTTTCAAACGTTTTTTCACTGATCGAAGTTGTGCTGAAAGATCCTCCTATACTAAAAGTAAGAGTTGATGAATTTATTAAAAAGGTGTAAGTCTAGACATCAGCCACTCTAACCTGTAGAGAGAATGCAAGTGCAAGAAAGGTAAAAATGGGAATGTACCCGTGCTACAACTGCTGCGTCTTTCTCTATCTGAACATCCTGGAGAGCTTTCTTCAGCAACGGCAAACTGTTTTTTTCCTAATATACCATGTAAAAGGGAATAATGATAATAATAGTTAACTGGAAGTGAAAGATTAACATAAAAAATTACAGAAAATGAGCAGCAAGTCAAGGTAGTCACAGCCCCACATTTACCAGATCATTTACACGCTTCCTCAATGAATCAGTCTCAAAATCATTTTCTTCAATCTGAAGAGAAAATATAATTAATATATTTCAGGACAAAAGTTATTGTTCACAGTTTGCATAAGGAATGCATATGCAAATAAATCCAGTTTCAGCAGTCAATTAGTAACACCTTAAATGTCAGCTTCTTATTCTCATCTTGCAATTCTGCATTCTTTTTCTCAAGCTCTGTAACTTGCGATAGCAAGCCTGGCAAATCTTTCTGGAAAGAAAATAAGATAAAAACATAGTCATTTCCTTTAATTCCTACAGATAAACAGTAGATAATTGAGAAAGAGACAAGGCTCAAAAAACTCTCATCACATTTTCTTCATATTTTGAAAAATCAAGAACTTAGACTTCAAAGTGATTACCTTGATACCTAGAAAAAAGGTAGATATTTGAGAAAGACAAGGCTAAGAAACTTCTTATCCCATTTATTTTCGTTTTTTTACCCGTCTCCTGAAAAAGCATTCTAGAGAAACCAATAGAGCAAAATGTTTATAAGGGCCTTTCTCCAGTAGCTCACTCGAGCTTTAAAAAGTATTGGCACTTTGTGGCCACATGCTCCTCTCATATTCAGTCCCATTCTCATTGGCTGGGAACCCCTTTCTGGATTCCCTCAAAAGAAATTTTGATGGCAGCTCATTCAGTTTCCTGTAGAGTGAAGTGACTAAAGATCAGAATGGTTCCATTTATTTACTTCCCTAATGGCTCTGCAGTCACCAGTAGACCCCTTTCACCCTCCTCCAGTGCTCCAAGGCATTTTGGTTTTTTCTTTTTTTGAGAAATAAGGCATAGTGGTTATAGACTTTATGACTTTCGATGCACTCGTTAAGTCATGTAAACATACATTTTCTACTGTGGATCAGATGTGTAAGTGTTTACAAGACCTTCCTTGCTGGAAGGAGATTCTTTCTTACAGTATCTTACTCTAGTATTTGCAAAGGCATTATTAGCAAAATAAGCTTCCCCCGTTACAAAAATAAGGTCCATTTCATGATGCAGCCTAGTGGAAATTCAGTCAGCTTTAACAATTGGAACATTACAAATTCAGGTATATCCTATTTTTCAGACAAACAAGAATCCAAAAAAGTAATTTAGACAAAAAAAAAAAAAAGAAAATGTCACAATCTGTAACCTCCAGTTCAAGTGGAGTAGCTATTACCCCAAAACCAAGTCATGTTATGGCGAAACTTGATCCATGGAGTTTGTAGCAATGCAACATGTTTCAACAAACCAGACTGAGAGGTCAAATATGTTGAACTAATTCATCCCGACACTAGAAAAATAATAAATTGAGGAGTCCTACTTGCCGCCACCAAAGGCTTATGCCAAGAAACTAGAGAATTTGTAAGATCATATGCCATGGACCACAATGGCAAAGATGAGCTCCCAATGGAATCAATGGTTGATGATGATGATGAAACCTATTTAGGCATATACTGTCATAGAGAAAAGTCATCCCCCATTGCCATTCAATTTTAATGCAAAAAGTTTGATGAACGTGTTTCCCCACCATTTAATTTTGTTCAAGCAGCCAGAAGTCACAACACAGGAAATTTTTCATTTCAATAGGAGCAGATACTAGTAAATGAGCAAAAAATGGTTTTAGCCCAAAAAAAAAAAATAAATTGCTTTCCTGAGGATAAGAACTTCCAACCGGAAGAGATTTATGTGAAACACTCTTTTTTGCAAAAGAGTCAGCAATGCCCTAATAAATCATGGAGGTCTGAACTGATCAAATTGCAAGGTGGCGGATATTATCTTGGATTTCAAAGTTGACTTGGTCAAACTGCCATGGATGCTGCAAGATCCCTTGAACCCAGAAATTACAACCATAAAATATTCATCAACAACAAGCAACATGGAGAAAGAGGTGACAAAGAATTTAAAACCTTTGTAGATGAGACACTGCTCAATTATAAATTTTAATTCTTAAAACAGAACATCTTACCTAGTAAAACACGAAGGCAAGTCCTTACACTAAAAAGCCTACAGAAGCCATTGCAGAAGACATGAAAGACAACACTTCCTTAAGTACTGTTCCTATATAAGGAGGAGGTTAACACTTCATCACGACCATTTTAAAGGGGACAGGATGCAAAAAAGTCACAATCCACTCGTATATGACAGAGACAGGCATCTATGTCCTTCATCTTTCATCCCATATATCAGACAATTCCATCGAGTCTAGACGGCACAAGAAATTTTTGGAGGTCAGGATATCGATCACACAGCCACAAGACTACCTAATTTACTAGGAGGATGCTCCTCAACTTGATTATTCATTTAGCTGATGGAAACTATCTAGTTTGCTATTCATAAACAAGGATAATCATCTTCCTTTAGTAATATTTAGTCAGTTTCAAATGAGAAAGAACCAATTCACCATATTGAGCATACCAACCAGGCTGTTATCCACGTTGTGCTCACACCATAACAGTGACCACAGCACAACTTTCTTTGTACTTTCACCTTTCTATGGGGAGTGGGGGCAGTGACAATTCAGTTAAGCACATATCACGTCAATCAGGACTAGATTGCACCCCAAATTGAATCTTCACATTGTCCTTATTGCGAGGAGCCATTCCACAATGGTTTAATTATTCGAATGTAACATGAAGGAAAGTACGACCTAAGTACTTAAGAGACAATTCTGTTTCATTTATACAGTTTTCAGTATTAAACATTGACTGTTCCACACTTTTCCCGTTCTTTCTGTACACCTGATCGTTCAGCTTTAATTATATACCTCTCCATTACAATTGCACCGGTAGCTATCCACTTGCGCTTCAAAAGTCACCGGAAGCAACACACATGAAATTCGCCTCACTGTATCAATATAACAACCAATCCCAAACTACTGCAACTTTCTCAATAGTTCAAAATTCACATTAAGCAGGATGAAAGCACCAGCAAAACCAACCATGTAAAACCACATCTAGAAAAGTTGGAAACGTCAAATAACTGAAGAAGCAAATTAACAACAATACAAAGAAAAGTACCTCGGATAGTCGATTAGCACCAACTGATTTTGGCAGTCCTACAACAAGTCACGCGTTCACTAAACAATAAGTAATCATGCCCTTCGTAGATGGAAATAAATAAATTAATTCCTTCAATAACATTGAAGTTGATGGGGACAAACCATGCGGATTCGATGAAGTCAGATCCGATCCTGAGGGAACCTTGCTTATTTTCTCCGACTGCTCTCTTCTGACGGATTTCTTCCAACTAAAAATGATATAATATATATAGGCGAGAAAATTAGTTAAACAAAACTTAAATATAACGACGAATTATAGCGGGAACAAACCCTACGATCTACACAAGGATAACCGAAAGACGAAGACTTGTATTATCCGTACCGTTCTTCGACCCAGGGATGCATGATGCGCCTCCATGACCGGTGAAGGTGACGCCTCCGTCGCAGGAGCGTTCGTAGGCGGGAGATACGAGGGACTCCCGTCAAAAAGCGCCGCAGATATATATACAAGAGACACTTTTGGCCAAAACACGACTACAGTGAGACAATGATACAATCATACATGGTACCCCCGAATGTTCCCGCGCTCTGCTTATTTTCCAATTTCTTGAAGGGAAAATATCTAAAAAAAATTCTTCAATTTTTTTATATCTAATAAAGCTATCTGACTGATTTTCGTTTAAAAAACAACCCCACTAAAAACCAAAAACGTTATCTTTTTGGCCCAAAAGAGACTATTTGATTAAAAAAAGTTATTATGTTAATTTATTCTTTTTATTAACATATCTCTACCTCATACTAAGTTTTGAAAAACACATCGTCAGGAAAATATTAAAACTAATTGTGTTTTATAATTATTTTTTAAGTATTTTAAAATGGAAGGATGTTTAATAGAATAAAATTTTAATGAAAATTTAAATTTCAATAAATTCCGAGTTAAATAAAAAGAGTTGTAGTTTTGAGGGGGTTGACTGAAAAGAAAAATGGTCAATCGAAAAAATGGACTCCATCGATTTTTAAATGCAAAAATTCCTTTACCCTTTACTAAATGCATGACTTTTCCCTTTACCAAATGCATGACTTTACCCTTTACCAAATGCATGACTTTACCCTTTACCAAATGCATGACTTTACCCTTTACCAAATGCATGACTTTACCCTTTACCAAATGCATGATCTTTCTGGGAGTCATGATTTTTTTAGTAAGAATTAGAACATTAAATTTTCTGTAACTTCGTTTCGAAAAAAGTTAAATTTTTAAATTTGTGAGAGACATTTAAATTACAGCGAGATGCCAGTGAGATTTGCATAGTAGCCATCCACATCAATCTACTCATCAACTAATCGGCGATTTGGATTTCACTGAGAATGAGCTCTTCTTCAGACAGCTTCCACGGCTACGTCACGCGTAAAAGTATTACCTCCGACGTTGCGAAGGGCAGCGATGCCAGATTCCAGTCATCGTAGAGGTTTTGTTTGGTAATACCCCGGAGAAGCAAAAAAGTTGACGAGGGTTGTGTCGGACTCCCTCGTTAGAGATCCTCGGCAGCCGTTTCTCAGCTCGTTAACTGGCTTACAGGTACTTCCTCGTCTCGGTGGACGAAGAGTAGATTCCAGTCATGCGTTCTCTGTTGTATTTGATGATTAATCCGCTTTATATGTTATACTATGTCGATAGAATGCCAAATCACAAGAATGCCGCTCTTCCTAATTACATCAAAGAATGGACTACTTCACAGTGAGAGGAGGGTTGGATTCCTATACTACCCATTGAGATAAAATTACAATAGTTCTTGAACCTGTTTATTCAACACTTTAAATATCGGAAGGAAACTTGATTTCACAGGTGATACATTTATCAGTGAGAGTTGCATTTCTTTCTTAGAACTCTATACTTGGAAACTTGGCTTTGAACACAGAATCAAATTTTGTATTCTGAAACACAACTGGCAAGAACATTGATGACCAGTCTTTTATAAAATCAGTTCAGAAGATTCTATCTACATTTGATTGTTTCTCACTTTAAAACCTAGTGGGTTTAGAAGTCTCTTTTCTTGTTCTTACTTGACTTGTTTTATGTGTATTAATTTGCTATTCTTCCCTTGCAGTAATAAAAATTTTGGGTAAGCACGGACGCGTACTTTGAGTGTTGGTGAACCTAATGGATCTGTGTACAACCTTTTTGGCTGCTTGTGGAGGTGACACTGTAAAAGTATTTGACATTTCAAAGCAGCCCAATGATCCATGCACCTTAAGTTACTCTCCTTCACCTGGATCCCAAGTGAACTCTGTGAAATGGAACCATACTAGTAAGTATGGCGTCTTTAATTTTTTTCATTTCTTCTTTATTTTATAAAAGTTTCAGATTTACTGATATCAGTGTTCATCGTTTCTTCAATTCATCCACATGGTCTGCACACTTGCCAGTGCCATATTGTTACCACTATTTGTATATACTGCTTTCAGAGTTACTATGTCAAAGGTAGATGTAAATGATCTATTATTAGTCTGCCAGCTGGATGGTCTTCTCTGGTACTTTTCCGTGTCTAGTTCCCAGTCTCCCTACCCTGTTCTAATGCAGTTGCCTGCAGGAATGATATCTGCAATCTTGGGCAATCTTTTGTTGTGGCTTTTTGGTTCACTTTAAAACTCATTGCTATTAAATGATGTCTGTTCACATGACTTCACTTTCATTTGATTGTTCTAATTTGGTATTTACCTTTTCCAACATTTCAGTTAAATTTTGGATACTAACTGGTATTTGATTTTCCTAATATGTCTCATTTTATGTTACCATGTACTTCTTTCGTAATGTTAATATATTTTCGCTAGAGATACTCTGCAAATAAAAGCAAACGTCTCAAGGGTTGCCCACTGGAGGCTGGCTGTGATAGAAAATGGTTATGGAAAAAATTTCATAATGCATACCTCTTACTCTAAATTGACACAAATGGTAATGAATTGATGTCTTTGCCTATGGGTGCCAAGATATACCAAGATTGCTTCACAGCTGATTTGTTTCTTAAATTTTTACATAAAATTATATGCTTTGTTTGGAAAGCAGATTTTTATTCATTCAGTGGTAAACAATTGTTGCAGGACTAGGAGGACCTCTTACAACTAGGGATTGGAGGGATATTTACTTTTTTTTTATTTGAAGAGGATATTTGATTTTTTAAATAAAATGAACCTTTTTTCAATAAAAGGAAAGAAAATTATAACAAGTAGTTTCAGCATTTGTAAAATATTTAATAGGTTAGGAAACACTCACATGTTTTTGGAGTTTATGGAGTTAGATGTTAAAAAAAATAATTCTGAGACGACTGAATTTTCTGTTAAAGTGGTTCTTGAATCCACAAATTTTAGGTTAAACGTATAAGTTAGATTCAAGATATTAGTTAATATTGTTTTCTGGAAGAAGTAAGGGAGGAGGTTTTTGGTAGATTTTCTTTTCTTTTTTCTGAACTGATTTGATCTTTATTCATTAACTTCAATCAGCATGATACATATAAGCATAAAATGCAGTGCAAAGTACAATACAAAATTCATCAACTTTTAAGGCGAATATATTACCATATAAAAACTGTGTTTGTCTACTAACTGAAAGGTTTAATTAATATATAATAAAAGTCTTTACTATTCTCAAAAAAAAAAAACTGTAAAGTTTATATCTTATATGCATCTTGTGAAATATAACTAATCAATTATCAACTCTACTCTAAAATTTACTCTTAAATTTCCTGGAGTAGAAGATTTATGATGGTCTTTATAGCTGGACTTCTATCAGTGTATATGATTCATCAAGTGGTCTGATCTTATTTTTGTGCTAGTTTTCTAGAATTTTGAAATGTGTTGCCTAGGTTTTTCTTCAGCAGGGGCTTGCTGTCTTACATCTGCATTTTGTGTAGATTTAGTTGTTGCCAGTGCTGGGGATGACAAAAAAATTTCACTCTGGCGCAATAGTGGACAGATTATAGGAACACTGCCACTTTTGGAAAGTGAAACTGGAGATAACATAGATGTGAGTTTTGTAAGCAAGTACTTTTAAATTGAGAAATGTTATAGTCAGCTAGTATATATAGCACAGGATGTGCTTTGCTCTTACCTTAATTGGTAGCCATTTATTTTCCTTTAACCTCCATTGATGGCTACATCAAACTTAAAGAAAGGTTGAAGTACAGCATTAGAAAACCTTTACATGTGTTTCTAGTTTTTTTTTTTTCTCCTTGCACAAACAAAACTTGTAATTGTAGTACAGGATTAGAAAACCTTCTACTCTGTTTCTAGTTCATTTTATCCTTGCACAAACAAAACTGCAATTAGCGTGTGTTTCTCTTCTGTATGATCTTATCTTCCTCATATCCAGGTCCATTGTCCTTGCAGGAATCCATATTGGCCATTAGCTTTAGCAACAAAGGTTCTAGGTACCTGTGTTCTGGTGGGAGTGGCCAGGTTGTAAGAATATGGGATTTGCAAAGGAAGCGCTGCATCAAATGGTTGCGGGGGCACACTGAAACCATCACTGGTGTAATGTACAATTGCAAAGATGAGCATTTGGCATCCATCAGTCTAAAGGGAGATCTTATTCTTCACAACCTTGCATCTGGGGCTAGGGCTACTGAACTCAAGGACCCAGATGCGCAGGTCATTGATTGGTCCTTAATGTCAATTACCTTGTTATATCTGTTTTGTATTTTCTCGTGCAGACTTAGATTTGCTGTTATGTTTCTAAATTCACTTTGTTTAATATAGTGACAATCCATTTATTTTCAAATGCTGTAAGAACAGGTGTTGAGAGTTCTTGACTATTCTCGGATTAGCCGGCATGTTTTAGTGACAGCTGGTGATGATGGTTCTGTAAATCTATGGGACACAACTGGCAGAAATCCCAAGGTTTGTAAATCAATTTGTTCTTGGTTTAAGAAGACATGCACTTTCTTCGCCTTCTACTCAGAGTGAGCATATATCTTTAGAAAGAGTGGAAAAATAAATTAAATTAGTTAATCTCCATATAATTTGCTACTACAATTACTCATTTTTTTACCCCATTTTTTTAAATAAAATAGTACTATTTGTGCAGATGGATCAATTAAAATTAATTGGTTTGACATATGTTGGGTTTTTCATTTGGTTTTATATTATGAACAATGTCTATTAAACTGCCAAGTTGACATAACATGTGGCATTAATATGCCATTCCTTTTTGAAAGTTACAATTAACTTCACTGAGTATTTGCATCTAATGCTTTGAACTGGTCATTGAGAACAGAATATTATTCCTCGAACATCGCCTCTCATAATTACTCATTTTGCGATTCATCTCTTAATCTTTGTCAATTCTGTTAGAGAATCATTTCACATAGGCTAGTGATTTGAATGATCATGGGCTAATTAGTTCGGAAAGAGGCTTCTTAGCGTAGATAGTAACATAACCAGTTACCAACATAGAGCTGATTGATAAGGCTGGAGTATAGAAAATTTCTAGATATCATTTATAGAGCTGATTGATAATGCTGAAGAGTAGAAAATACAGCTAATAGATAAGGCTTGAGTATAGTAACTCAACGACTATCTTTTCAACTACAGGAAATTTCTTGTGTCAATTTCTTAAAGAAGAACCTGAATTTTCAGGTGTTGTTTTGTAAATAACACTAGCTAGCAAATGAGAAAAACTAAGAACTTTTTCTGAGCAAAAGAAAAAGGAAATAATGACTTCCTAGCAATCAAAAAATATATAACATTTTCTAAGGTTTTTAAAGTTGAAGCATATCTCCTTTCTTATAGACTTTGAAACTACCTAGTCCTTACCAGAGTAAGTTACTATCTCTTGGTATAATTTTCCTAAGATTACAATTGAATTTTGGTGTCCTAATTTGAAAGACACTTGTTGAGAAGAATTCTAGTAATAACTAAACAGAAACTCCCTTTATGGCTCTCCCAACTGGGTTTTAATGACTAATTGAATTTAAATGCTCTTATTTTGACCGAGACTTTCCATATGCTTAAAATACTAAAAGATAAAACCTTTTCAAGGTCTGCAAATTTTGCTGCCGATAGTCTACCAAAGCTGGGAGTTCACAAAAACTCTCTTGTTATAGGGACCACCTTG
This sequence comes from Aristolochia contorta, assembly GCA_022405105.1. Taxonomy (NCBI): domain Eukaryota; kingdom Viridiplantae; phylum Streptophyta; class Magnoliopsida; order Piperales; family Aristolochiaceae; genus Aristolochia; species Aristolochia contorta. Next base: position 36,802,146 of record CM039665.1, on the reverse strand, counting down.
GAACTTTAGTATTGTATCACAACTGTATTTTACCATGTACTCTAGTATGGTATTGAATGATCTGTTACCCCTTTTTCAAGCAATCAATAAAAAAATGCTCACTAGATTCAATAAATAAATAAATAAATAAAAAAGAAAAGATAAAACTTTTAAAATCTTTCTTCCGTGAGTGAGGTGCGTACTTCTCTGGCTCCCCTTTTTCAAAAGAACTCAACTGGGGAGTTCTTGGTGGCTGCTTCGTGCTTGTTTTGATATGGTGATCAGTGTATACTGGTGAATGCCTAATTGTGCCATGACTGTTACCCACTTGCTCACTTGCCCACTCACTACCTTTGTGTATCTTCAAGCTCCTGGTTCTTCTTCCACAAGTTTGTGATGTACTACAGCTAGTTGTTGTGAGATTGGCCTTGCGAGATTGGCCTTGTGAGATTGGCCTTGAATTCAACTTCACCAAATTCCTGTTTCATGCATTGTCTCTCCCCTTTTATGAAAGAAATTTATTGTAATAATTAAAATAAGAAAGCGTCAAAATGTACCATGGCACCAGGTTTTCAGAAGTAGTAAACTATGAGTATTATGGTGTACTTGCTTTAGCCATTTTTGTGCCCTTTCTGCAGATTTCTTGGGTAAAGCAACATTCGGCTCCAACAACAGGTGTTTGCTTCTCTCCATCGAATGACAAGGTTGAATCCTCATTTGATTGTTCCTCATTCCTTATGACAACATAGATAACCTTCAGTGACAGAGTATGTTCCCTGTGGCAGGTTATTGTAAGTGTGGGTCTAGATAAGAAACTTGTTATATTTGACTCAGTTACTAGAAGACCAGCGTCATCTGTTTCTTACGAAGCTCCATTCTCTTCAGTCGCTATTAGAGATGATGGTTGGACATTGGCTGCGGGCACAAATACTGGGCGTATAGTCTTTTATGATGTTCGTGGAAAGCCACAACCTACCACTGTTCTCCGTGCTTTTAGTAGTACAGAGGTAGCTGGTGTTTGTAATTCCATGGAAAAGCTTTATCTTTTCAATACCTTTACCTGTGGGATGAAAGATTCTGTTACAAAATCTGATCTTATTATTGCTGGTGCGAAGTTGTATAAAGAGAACTTCAATTATCATGTTAAATTATGCTAAGCAACCCTGCTTTTTAATCAGGCTGTCACCAACTTATGCTGGCAAAGATCAAAGCCTTTAATCATCAATCAGAGTAATTGCACTGCAGAAACTGCACTTTTAGGGGTCTCTGGGGAAGACTCGGTTCTTATGCCTGATCAACTTCCGTCAACAACACCAGCTAGCATGTCATCAGCATCAAATGGTACAGTTTCTAGTGGTTCCAGTCGTTTAGTTTCTTTGCCTGATACATCAGTATTGACACCAACAAGCAGTGGGGTTATATCAAGCACATCACAGTTATCTATAGAGGACACTCCACAACGAAATCATCTATGGACTGGTGAAGCTTTAAACAGGTTACAGGCCACACGTACTGGCTTTAACTTCAATGATGATATGGATGTTTTCTCCCCTCTTGTGGAAGTTCAGCCGATTGCACCCTCTCTCAGTTATTGGTGGGATGATAAAGAAGTCAAAAAGATAACGGTGCTGTGGATAAGAAGTCAAATCTGGTACCTTCGTCTTCTCGAAGATTTGCTTTCAGTGAAGATGGAAATACAGATCATCCTATATCTGATTGGAAATCCTATTCAATCACCACACAGGTTCAGCCTTTTTTTGTCCTTTTTTTAATACGAGAGGAATAGAGAAAGAGGTGGAGGGTGGAGAATCTTCCTCACTCGAGACTTTCTGTTTGAAGGGATTAGACTGCATCTTTGTGGATGATGCTCCACTTCTCTGGCACTCCCATTTCTCTTGAAGCAAAGTAGGGAGGGAGGGGAGACCTCCCTCTGAAAACAAAATAAGATAGTTTTACTTCTCTTATGCAGGAGTGAGAATAACGAATTTGAAAATCAGGGAAGTGAGAGAAGTTTGTCTGGTGGCTGGAAAGATAGCAACATCTCTATTTAAAAGCATTTTAAAATTTTTTAAGACGGATATAAAGGGTCCTAGTAGGGCCATATTTCATGTCCATGCTTGCTAACATTAGTTAAGTTCTCTTGCAGGAGGATTCTCAATCTACTTCCTCATCATTGAGTTCCACACCATTTACATCTCTGAAGAGTAACCAATCTTATTCACCAACACCACCTGAAGCATGGGGTGCCAATTTGCTGTCAGACAAGTTTGGTCAGTTCCACCAACCACAGTCTAAGCCATCTCGCCTCATGCCTATGAGCTCTCTGTCTTCATTTGGGTTCACATCTGGTTCTCAATTTGCTGGCTTGCAAGAGTCATCTTTATCCACATCCCATACAACCATGAGTTCATTATTGAATACAAGCTTAAGTTCCAATTGCCTTCAGAGAAGAGAAATATCCAACCGTGAGATTACATCTGGACCTTCTGAGTCATCTTCTGCATTTAGCTCAATTTCTACATCATTAGGCGGCAAAAGCAGCACAGGATCAGTTAATCTTGATCTCGCAGGATCACAGCACTTGTCACTTCCGAGAAGATTTTCTACATATACTGAGCGAATAAGCACTGCTTCTTCCTTCAGTGAAACGGGCCTTGGAACAGCATCACCAAAACTGAAAAAGACGGGAGCAGAAACTAGGGAAGATCCTATGAATAGTACTGTATCAATGTTTGAGACTTCCACAGCAATTGGAACTGGGGCGACTCAAATAGTTAATGTATGGACAGTGTAATTTACCTTCAAATCCTAGTTTATTTGAAGATCTGATACATTTCATGTTTGAATCTAGTTAGGCAACTCAATGACGTTTTAAGTGGTACAAGTTGACGTACTGTCACCCACTTTTCCTGTAACGCTGGAAACTCGACTTTTTTCAGGGTTCTTCCTTTCAACCACAAAGAGGTTTAGCTCAGATAGATTTGCACCAGGGGGCATCTTTCACATTTCAGCTGGTACAGCAAACTGTAGAACAGAGTCTGACATCTGTCCAGAAGTCGATCCATGAGGACATGAGGAATCTTCATATTGAGCTACTCAGACAATTCCATATACAAGAGGTTAATCCATTATTGAGTTATTCATTTTTCTGTTTCCCTGTGCTCCAGCATTTAGTTTTATTTATCTTATCCACTCATATTGCAGACAGAAGTATTTGGCAAGATGAACACTGTTCTTGAAAAGATAGCTGAGCTAAAGAATGAAGTACAATCTCTGCGAAAAGAAAACAACAGTTGCACCAACTGCTTTAATATGGCAAAAGTCAGCTGCTTTAAAATGTTTTCACTGTGCAAATTTGTTTCAATTCAGATACCTTGGTTGTAAGGTGAGTGGTATGTTCGATGAATGTAGCACAACCAAAATTCTTTGTTACCTGTGAAGTTCATGCATTTAACCCCCTGGGATGGCATTTGTTTTCCTGATTCTCTAATTGTGCCTTGGTGACTCTTTGGCAAAACCGATTAGGGATGTACCAACTCCTGTTACTCACTTTTCGAAGCATAGATAATGGAAACCGAATTTTCTATGAGGAAATTTTAGTGCGGCTGGTGCAAAAAATCTTCCATCTAGCAAGAACGAGCGAGTGGAAGTTCATTCCACGTGATTTACTTTCTCGTAAATGTACTTATCTCTATCAGTGTGTTTAAGGGTGGCAAATTTCTTGACATCTATTGTTTTATCCACTCACAAACTGCTATGAAACAGAAAATGTTTACCTATTATAGATCTGCTTGTTATTTATACACATACCATGATTTTAGTGGAATGGATGTTAATTTACTAGGCGTATTGTATTCGTAGCTTACAAATTTGTTTTAGTCCTATGTTTTCAGTTTTGAAATGTCTAATAAAGCAACATGATTAAAACTGCTTCATTCCCAAGCAGCTATGTTGCCGAGTTCAATATTTCAGGGCATTGACAACCCTCCGCCTATTGAAGACTCACTACTAAAACACAGAAACTAAAGAAATAGCTTACAATCAGAATGCACAATTTCATTCATCAGCAAAGCTTTTACAGTTATACAATGAGAACGTACACATCTTAGTAAAGAATCGCTGTACAAATCAATGAATATACAATATGAAGACATACAGGGGTCATTCAAGGACTTAGGCTTGGTTGATCTTCATTCCGAAGGAATGCAACTCTCTGAGACATTGAGTAGGATTGCCTGTTGTTGAGAACGTCAATATATGATCGAAGCCTAAATCTATCGGAATTTGTTAGTGAGAAGGGAGGATTAAGAATGAGGGAAGGTGCTTCCACCAGTAGAAAGAACAGTAAGCGAACAGCTTTAGAATACAAAGTTGTAGCGCTCTCCATGTCACCCATCAATTCATCAACCTGCCGGAATTAGACAAAAAGGTTTTCAAAACAAAAAGTATAAAATATATGTCAACTTACTGTCCGACAATTAACTTCACACCTTGGGCATACTGTAGATATCTGTACCCTTGTCACTTATACCTATTAAATCAAATTGAAGCAAGGAAAAAAGACCACAATATCCTTGAACAGGCTAGGAATGGTGACTCTTTATGTACTGATAAACCTATATGGATCCACTCAAATTTGTGAGACCAACCTAACAGGCATGTACCGAAATAGTAAAAACTATTCTAAAACATACCAACTTCCAAATAAGTTTCAGTGTGTGTATATCCCCCCATTTATTGAAAGAAACATATGCCTACAATTCAATCAATTCTACGAAGACATCCATCTTTCATATTTAAGAAAAAAAACTTGATACAGAATCTAATAGTAGGGATATATGGGTATTCGTGGTGATTTTAGATGGGTATGAAATATACTAATAATTAATAGTCAAGTATTTATGGCACATTTTTCAGATACTGTATAGCTAATCTAACCCTATTCAGTAATTCTGGAAAATAAGGGAAACGACAACACAGCTAGCAACAAATACTCACTGCTCCATGTCTACCCAATGCTAATGCTGATTGGAATATAGTTTCCATCGCATCTGGCATCTCCATGTTTCCTGATGCAAAAAAGAATTGTTTAGTCAGAACTAGAGAAATCTAAAGTATTTGTTCGCACACAAATATCATACTAAAGTCAGTACATTATGCAACTGTTGTATCACTTATTTGTCTAGGAGAGGCATACCATCAGATGGACCAAAATCTCTTGCAAGGTCTTCTGCACGGCTAACTTCAAAAAGAAATTCTCTTTCAATCTGACTGCCAACAGCAGCAGGCCCATGAGGATCCATGCTGGCATGAGATCCCTGGCAATCAATATTATGCTTCCTGTTGGAGACAGACCTGCTTCCTCTGTTCACCAACTCTTGAGTTGGACTTCCTTCAATAGCTGAAGCAGCTTGTGCATGGCATATATGTAGTGCTTGCTTCCAAATTGCCAGAATAACCAACTGAATGGAGAAAGCTTCCAGTCGCTTACCTGATTCAATCTTCAGATAATCAAAACATGAACCAATCAAATTAGCGTATATCAGTTTCTCATCTGTAATAATATGAAAAACCAGCAACTGAAGAGAAACATCTAATTGGTTCAGCTCTTAAGATAACAATCCAATTACCTTTTCATTGACCAACTCACTAATGGCATGTGCACACTGCTGTAATGACCTAATCCTGGTCATGCAGTGACTTGGTGGCTGCTCCAAAGCATCTCCCATATCTGTCGATCCTTGCGAAGCTCCTGAAGGTGCAGAACTGTTACTTCCAAGACTTCCAAATCCAGAAGGATTACGTGCTATAGCTCCAGTTATTGGCATTGGAGCAGTTAAACCCATGCGATTGTTTACAGATGTTAACGGTGAATTTTCCAATTTCGAGGGTGAGTAATATGGCTGTTTTGCGATCGATGATGAAGATGAGACTTCTATGGGTGGACCCGGCACGAGAACATAATCTTGATCAATGAACTCTAAAGAATCTACAACTGCAAAATCCCATCAAATAAAAATGAAACCAAATTTATAATAGTCACTAAGAACTGAGGCAGCAAAAACCTGGTAACTAAACAGGAAAAACTTGAACCTTTGGAAGACCCCTTCACCAGTCTTTTGTCCACAGCAGCTGAAGGATGCTTAGAAAATCCATCCCCATGGGAATCAAGTCTAGACAAAGTTTTGTCCGCTTTGTGCAGTATGTTTTTTTTAAAAGTATTGTCATTTTTACTGGAAGTACTGTGATTCTTTCTTTCGACATCTGTATTCTGAGAAAATCTGAAAGTAGGAGCTGTTGAGGTTGTTTTCTGAGGAAAGGATAGGCTACTATCATTAGAATCGTCATCCAGAAGGAAAGGCAAAAAGTCATCCTGAGAATTCTCCTCTGCCTGCCTTGCTGAACTAGTCTTGTCTAATGAAGAATTTTTCCTTGTTTCGGATCCATCTTTCTTAACCCTGTACATCAAAAGGATTTCATTAGCCTACTGCAGAGAATTGGATGTCAGCAATTCAATACAGATGAATAGACTTTACCTCAATGATTCATCAACCAGAGTTTGAGAAAGAAATGGATGGTTGAAGAATTCTTCAAATGTCAGCCTTTCCACTACAGAGATAAAAGCATACAATAAGTACGGAACAAATCAGATAAAGATAATCTGCCATGATTTGCAAACCAGAAAACATATGAAGAGAACTATCATACACCTTCAAAAAGCATGCATTAAAGAGAGGTTTCACCTGGATTACGACGCAACAGCTTCTGACATAAATCAATGCAATCTGAACTCAAGTCATTTTTATCCAAAGGGAAGTGCAGCTCTGTTGATTTCATAATGTTTTGTAGCAACTGGAATGAAACAAAATAAAGATAGTATTGGCATATAGTACACGAAGTAGCACTGTTGCCTAAAAAATGATGCATATTTCACACAAAAAAAGACTTGAAAGGATGATCAGTGACAAATACCGACCTGAATTTGATTATTTCCAGTAAAAGGTGTCTTCCCAGTTACTAGCTGGAATAGAATAGCACCTACACTCCAGAGATCTGCCTGCATATCAACTGACGACTGTAAATAGAACTGGGAAAAAAGAGAATATATCAGCAAAGAATAACAAATTAAAGATCACCTTAGCATCATACTTCTGAAGTTGCATTATCTCAGGAGCCATGTACAGGGGTGAACCACAAAGGGTTTCAGCTAGGCCTCGAGGTTGTAGGGACCTGATGTACAAACCTCTAGTGTTTAAGTAATGATGTCAAGCACTTCTTACTAAAAATTTGCAAAGAATTTTTGAAAGAAGACACTTGTGTGATTGAAATCAAAAGATACCTATAAGGCTTAACAAGAATTTATTTGTTAATGACCAAGTGACCATCAACAAAGTCTTTTCCCACAATGTCAAGGTCAGGTAAATTAGCCTTTGCTGATTCAGCATATGTCAGAGTAAACTGCAGTCCAGTCATACCTTGCTGAAAACTTTTCTATAATCCAGGGTAACGTTATAAGGGTAGGGAAATTGTAGATAAAATTACATAAAAGCTAAAACCATGGATGGCACCATTGGAATACTTTCATTTCATTTGATTGTTTAGGGACCGTGTGGAGAAGACAAAATCCTTCAAGATGGTGAAAAAAGCAGCCATCAATGGGTAGAGACCAAGAGTGTTGGGCATGAAAAGCAGTAGTATGAGACAATGACACTGACGTAAGTAAGAACATTAACATGAATGAAGAAAACATGTGGAAAAGAAAACAAAAACTACGCATGGATATTATATAAATGGCAACAAAATAGAGAAGAATAATGAAGAGATCATTTGAGATGGTTTGGAGGTTTAACAAAAATACTGAATTGCACTTCTCATAGTGAGAGAAATCAATCAGTTAAGGGACTAGCAAGAAATAAACGAAAATCCAAAATGAAAGCGAAAACTAGTAAACTGTCAAGCAAATGAAAGCGGAGGAAACTCATTGGACTCCCAAAATAATAGAATCGATACATCAACAAATGTCAGACTCAGTAGACCAGCCCTTTTTGGTATTATAATAGGTACATACTGATGAATAAAATAAAAAAGAGCACCTGGTATCCAGCAGGGCCATGAAGTTCTAAACTCAACAGTTCTTCAGTAGACACAGTCAAATCACCAAAGCTTAATCAAAGTCTTCTATATTGTATCTACTTTTTGTTGTGTTACAGGCCCGTGCCAAAAAGACTTAGTAGGAAACCTCTTTCCCAAGTAATAAACCCAAAATCATATACTACCCAGTGCTCAAGGCAGATTACTCTCTAGCATTCCCTCTCACATATATGCCCTTTTGGGCTCTTACGTGTGAAGAGTTTGGATAGAGGCCCCCACAAGAGCGGCTGCTGTGATGCTATGTGATGTTAGTGGTTTTCTCTAATGAAACCCCAATCTATTTAAAATGGAATATCTAAGAAGCAATCAGCAGGTAACCAACGACATAAAAGCAGTCTACTAAGTACCTCAGAGACTACATGTGCAACAACTTATCCTAAAAATTTTCTATGAGTAATTTTCGAACAAAAAAAAATCTATGAGTGGCTAGCTGGAATTATTGATGGTGATGGAAGTATTCAAGTCAGTAAACAACGACATACTTCTCTTTAAAATACTTTAGGACTTGAAGGTCTACTGCTACTAACATATGCTTGGTGGAAGTATTAAAATGCAACCAGGAGTTAAAGCTTATTTTTATTGACTACATGATAACCTTGGTATGATTAAACTAATAAATTAGATCTGAGAGGTATCCTTGACCAATTAGCCAAGTTGGGAAGCCTCTTTCTCAACAACTAGACCCAAAATCTTCCTATTCAGTTTTTGTAGAAAATTGTAACCATTCAGTTTCCAATGTAGTACTATTCTCTAAGACTTTTCTAACAAAAGCCATACAAAGAAAAGAGTTCTAGGAGAAGATAAAGCTAACCTTATCTCTTCCAATCAGTTGGTTCTCATTTTTGTCTTATCATTTTTCCATTTGTTCCTTGACTATTAGTTGTAGCCTCATTAAATTGTTTTTCCTAGGATATTCCCTTCAATGGGGTCCATTTTTCATCGCCACCAAATAAAAGAAAAATATTTATAAAGAAAGGAATTGTAGATGAACATACTGACTTCCATTTCAGGGTCTAGGTTCACGCAAAAAAATGCAAATTAGTTGCCACTTCATGTGATAACCTCAAAATTGCATACATAATAGTTCCGAAAAAAAAAATTGCACACAAGATACTTCAATTGATATTATACTTCAGGTATTGAAATTATATATCTTGTTTAAATAGTTATCCAACTCTTAAAAACATTATATCAAATTTCATCTTTTTTGGATCGAATTTTTAATCAATTCTCTAACGAAAAATAGATAACTGCAAATTTCATCTTAAAAACATTATATCCTGGAAGAGACTGAGGATCAGCGTAAATCTTTAGATATTTTCATGGTTCCATGACAATCATATGGGTTCACCTATTCCTTTGCATATAAGGATAGTAAATGATCCAGTGTCCTAGTTTATCCACGTCTTTTGCAACCTTAAATAACTGTACATTTTGTTCATGTTATAAAATTATAAATCAAAACTGATTGCAACCAAAAGACTCCATGAAATAACTCACCTTGCAAAGCCAAAGTCAGCTATTTTCAACACAGAGTGAATATCATTTGTAAGGAGGAGGAGGTTCTGTCAATAAACAAACAAATCAAAATCAAAATTCATACACTTTGTGCATAAACTTTATAATAACAGATGCCCATGAAAATTCCAATCAAGTACACAGCCTAGAAGGAAACTTCAGCGTTGAATTACTAGAAGGACAAGGCTATGAAACTATGACATTATCACATGGCACAGAAAAAAACAGAGGATACAAGTTATGTGAAAGGCGACCCCTCATCATTGAAGGAGACTCCGACTTATCAATTAGATGGGCAAAAGGGGATTCCCTGCCACCATGGCATCTAAAGAGCTTCTTTGATGAACTTCAAGACACTATTCAAGGATGGCAGATTCAGTGGTCTAAAGTGTTGAGGTCAGCATATTCCATTGCTGATCAGCTAGCCAAACAAGGGACAACTAGAACACATATGGTAACAAGGACAGCACTTCCACTCCTTTTATTGCAAAAGTTCTTTTTGTAATAGGAAAAAAGATGTTGTAGCACATGTACTATATGTACTATATGTACTCATGTAATCATTTCTGAAAATCAATAAAGTAATCAATATTCTTTTTTTTTTTTGAAGAAACTGGCTAAAGTAATCAACATTCTCAAAAAAAGAAAAAACAGAGGATGCATTAGCAAGCATATATAAAACGTAAGAAAATATATTATATAAAAAGAGACATGCATCTGAAATTAACTGTCAATGTCAGCATAATTGGTTAGTTAACTAACTAAAATTCAATATAAAAAATATTTAAAACATACACAACAAAGATTTATTGTACATAAACTTCACGGAAACAAGGAACCTTTTATACTAACTAAATGAACATTACAATCTCCAGTCAAATACACAACAGAACACAAAACTATGAAATAGAATTCCTAGAAGAAAGACAACACTATGAAACTATAAGATTCTCACAAGACAGAAAAATAAGTGTTAAGGACGGTGTGCATTGGTAAGAAATAACATAACAGTAAAACATACTGAAAGACCCAAATTCACCGTTTTGCAAGCCAAAAAAATATAATTATAGTACGATATCACTGCAAGCAGAAAGCTGGATTAGCTGGCCAAACTTAAAGTGCACATCTACAGTTTTGCACTGACAGTGCCAGTCATGTAGTGACAGCATTAGAAGTCTGTGGTTACATACATATACACTAGATCTTCCTATTCAACTCGACCTTTATTTAAACTCAAAACAAAAGCTTGATAGACTTGCAAACTAGACTACAATGATAAAGACAACCAACATATAGAGCTCCCAGACAAAACACTCCCTATCATGATGCTCTAAACTAAGAAAGTTTGTTAAGAAATAAAATATAAAGGAGGACTAGGGAAACAATAAAACAAGTATGGTCAATCTACCAAAAAAATTACTTTGATGACAAAAACTGCTTATACAACATGCAATTAAGAAAATTATTGATTTGTCATGATTTGCATCATCCATGCAAGCTCCAGAATTGAATTATTCACACAACAACTTAGGCAAATTTAGAATTTATACCTGTGGCTTTAGATCCCGGTGTATAAGACTGTTTTCACGGAGAACTTGTAGGCCAGTTGCTGTGGAAGGACCAATTACCGTTAAATGCGAATATTCAGTCAAATAGACTCACAACACCATGAAAAAAAACAATCTTTTTTTGCCAACTGAGCAAATGGTACCTAGTTGTTGCATGAAGTACTTAGCAGTTGCCTCAGGAACACTACCGCGACGTTGAATATAAACAGAAAGATCACCACCTCTGCAGTATTCCAGTACAAGGTGTATCCTCCCAGTGGTCTACAATACAGGCATTACAAGCAGTCAATCATCATTTCATTAGAATATAACATTTTTTGACTGAACATTAGAATATAACTTGACCACCCACAAAGATCCTAGCAGAATTAATACAAAAGAGATTGAAACTAACAAAATAGGATATAGTAGCCTGGAGATATCCTCTTCTTTCTTTGAAAAACGAGTCATATAGCCAAGACAAAGTCACATGGACCCGAGTCAGTGGAGATACCTACTCAACCTTTTCTTGTTCTCATATTTCAAGAGCTAACCCTCAGATCCCCTCACTACCCACCTTGGCTTAGAAAATCCTCAGAAAGTTAAGTTCTTCCTCCAATGCTCCTAGGACTGACTCTTGAAAAGAGGTATCACAAGAGCTGGCCCTCTATATAAATTCTGCAGTGTTCTAGTGAGTCCATTTCAGAAAGAAAAAAAATTACCACTCCTTCCTTCACTGAGCCTTTGTGAGAAAAAATCGTTCTTCCTTCTCTGATGCTTCCTAAAACAGCTTTTCACTCCCCGTGTCTAAGATGGGAACTATCCACTTAATGTACTCCTATGTTGCAAGTGTCTGGGAAATTTAATTAGAGCATAACAAGCAAATGTTTTCTGCTTTGTTGAGCTTCTCAAGGGCAATATCATCTACTCCATCCTCCAATGGTCAGGCTTTGCCTTTCAATCTAGGCTGACCTCCCAGCTAAGGTCATTTGTAAAAATAAAAGGTGAAAGGAAATCTCCTCAATGTTCCCACCTCCAATCACCCATACTGAATGAGACTCCACCTAGCCCCCATGGGTGGCAAATAAGTCGAATTGGAGTTGGGTTTTGAAAACCCAATCCCATAACCAGAAACAAACCCATGATTCGATTGAGAATTTAACCCTCTCCATTCCCCATAATCCTATCACTCACCTCTATCCTCACCTTTAAATCCCTCTTTCAACCCAGTTCCCACCCTGTAAACCATCTCTCACCCAATCACTTGACCAGTCTCAACCACATGAACCTGTCTCTCAACCTCATTCCATGCCCATGAATCAAACTCTCACCCCCATCCTTCTCCATCCCACAGAACCCACGAATACCCACCCCACCCCACCCCACTCTAAAAATTAAATTTTACATAATATCTAATTAGATAAGTGAAATAAATCAACATGTTTGGATGGATTTAGAGTTACTATCTCCCTGTCTTTTGTCCATGTCCGTGTCCTCGTCCCCAACTTGTGATGGGATTTTATAGTAAACCAGTTCTCTGACATGCATGCGCAAAGGCAGGTTTTGATACCCATCCCTGCCACAAATGGGATGGGGCATGATGGGTTCCTGCTTCACCTGTCCCACTGCCATCAACCCAGATTCTTAAAGCTGGACTTTGCAGCTTGCTCCTTTGGCAATCCAACCCCCTCAGGCTATGGTGGTATATTCTATGATCATTCTAGCAACACTCCTAATTCTGTCCTGTGCATGTTGCTGACTCATCAATCATGCACTCCTTAACGGACTCACTCTTTATGATGCCTATTTCCAGATGCCAGATATAATGAAAGGTCATGGTGATTTACTTGACTAAACGCAACAACCCAAATATGGCATTTTGACCAAGAATTTTGTCAAATTTGCTGTTTGGCAGACAATCTGCAAATTGACGTCCTTTTTAGTGCCAATTCATTAGCCAACCATTTTTTTTGTCTAGGTCACACTAAAGTGGGACAAGTTTGAATGTCCAATTGAGGTGCATTATTTTTGAATAAAATTTCCAACATTTTCAAAAAATTATGAGACAAAAAGACATAAAATGCAACTTCTTGAAGTCATGTTAGAAATGGATACTCACATTTCAAGAAAGATTTAAGATAATATTGAGTAGTTGTCAATCTTAGAAGATTGACAATTGACAATGGATGCCATGGTAATTGCACATAACTCTTGAGGATTAGAACAGTATATCGGGCCTTGAGATTCTCCTATATAAGCACCAGATGTTGAAAGTTGAAAAGGTTTGATCTATATTAGCAAGAGAAAAAGTCCCCTTCAATTCATTTTTACAATGCAAAAAACATAATAAAATGCTGTTCAACATTTCAACATAAAAAAATCTCATATGGTTTAAGTTGTCGGCATATGCCTCTCAGAAAAATATTGCATTCCAGAAAAATAAAATATCCATGATAGCTCCACAAAAAAAGGAGTTAAAAATTGGATGCAAAATACTTCAACCAACTTGAGACAGAAGAATCCAAACACAGTTCTAGACCATGAAATTGTCCTAAACTGGCAAAGTGAACAGAGTTATAATACTTATTTAAGCTTTTTCAAGGGCAGTAGTAGATTGTGGATGGTGATCAATTGCATCACTAATAGAGAATTAGCAGAAGCCAACAGACGTGAAATCTATCACAAATAAACTAGACCAAACTGGAATAAAACAATCAGCCACTGAATATGCACCCTTACGCACAGTCAAATGAAATTATAGAATCAATATCTTTTTGGAAAGTTAATTATAGAATCAATATAGAGGTAATTAATTTCATAAGCCTTCAACAGCAACAAATAGCGGGGCCTACCTAAAAATAGTAGACCTCTCGCAAACACCTAACACGAATTCCCAGAGTTCCAAATGGTCAAATTTGCAAACTGGATCATGGATCAAATCGACGAAAAATTGTTTCGGCAAAGGAAAACAGAAAATGCCGCACAAAACTTCAACAGGTGCGCACATGATAACATACTAACTAGGCTTCTATTATCAAAGAAACAAAACAGATCAACCACAACTTAATTCTTCAGTAACAAAAACCAAAACACGCAAGCTGACAAAAGCAAGCACATCCAGCAGCTACCTACCTCGATGATGTCGTGCAACCGAATAATATTTGGATGGTTAATCTTCTTCAAAATGACGATCTCCGAAACCAGACTATCCTGAAGCTTCTTATTCAACCTCTCCATAATGATCTCCTTTATCGCGACCTCCGTCCCATGGACTCGGTGCCGCCCGTGCCAAACGGTCGAGAAAGATCCCGATCCGATCTGACGCCCGACGATATAGTCACCGATAACCCTAGCTCTGCTCGTCGTCTGAGACATTGAAACCCTAGAATCCATGACGAGGGACGTCGCCTAAAAAATGGCGGGAAAACCAACTCGATGCGCAGATTGGACGACAAGTTATCGTCAATAAGCCACTGAAGAAACCAAACAAAGGAGCTAAAAGTGCCCGTTACTGTGGCCGATTACATAAGAAAGGCGGCACGCCATCGCAGTGGTGGCAGGAGACAACCGTGGTCTGTATCTGTCTGGATTTGCACCGAGCAGGAGAGAGGAAGAAAGAGAAAGGGAAGAAAAAACCACGTGTGAAGGGACTTCCGCAATTTAATCGAGGGGAGTTTTGTGGCTCCCACTGACGTCCAGAATCATTTCCCGTTCATTTGTGTTAGTTCCCGCAGAGGAGGGACGGAAGGTTTTCTCTCGAAAGCAACTCCCACGCGCGACCTCGCCTCTGTTTCCTAATTCTCTGCTTACGAGTCGGTCCGAATGTCGGATAACAAACTACGCAAAGTGTAATTTAACGTATGTATTTTACATTAAAATATTTTAAAGTGTTGCAAAATATTTTACGTTAAAATATTACAAGAATTGTTCATCAATATTGTATAATGTTTATTTTACAGTAGGAAAATGCTAGTTGTACTTATTCACAGTATTTATCTCATGTACATTATATTTTTAAGAGTTTTAGTTGACATATACGATGAGATAAGTACTACACATACGATGCAACTAACATTACCCTTTACAGTATTACAAAACATTATGTATAAAAAATACTCCAAAGTGTTCTTGTTTTGAAAAATGTAAAAAATAGATGCAACTTATTTTATATTTTTAAGAATAATAATATGTATACAATACTCAAGGAAAATATTTTAATACCCCACTTCTGCAGTGTACCCAAAATGTACCAAACAATTATGTATGCTTAACATTACTCTTTGTGTACTTCTCCAAGTTAGGTAACAAATTTTAACAGCGGTGCTGGAATCAGGGAGAATATCTAGAAACAATGTATTGGGGTCCAAACAATACGAACATCACAAAGAATTTAAAATAAGTGCAATGAAATGCGTGGAACATAATGCGTGTACAACGGACTTATATATTGATCTATTCTTAATCCCATTGTCTTTTTGTTGCACCACTAAAATCTGCAGATATTGCAGATCTAATTCCAAAGTTATAAGTTTTTGGTTGCATTTCGTAAGTCAAGAGGAAAAAATTTCCGTGACAATTTTCTTCAACATTTTCCGGTTGGCACAATCATACCCTTAATTTCAGAGCCTTCCCTTTAGTTCCCAAGCATTATATACAAGTCTAAAGACATTTTAACAATTAACTAGCAGTCTTTCCATATTTGTGAAGAATCACATTTTGCGGCCCCTTTACATCCAAAATCATCACATCAAAGTCTCTAAGTAACAGTCAATGTGCACAAGGCAAACTGCTTCAATTCTGACTTGATGAATCGTGTGCATCAAACCTCACAACGAAGAGATGAAATGTATTACGCAAAAAATTGCCCTGCGAAGCACCGGTAACCCGCTAAAACATTACAAAACTTGATTTCAATCATGGATAGATTTACAACGTTCAGATTGACTTACTTTTCAAAGCATGCGACACATTGAAGAAGACAGCCATAAATTTACCCACATAAAGGCCTTCACAAGCTACAGTATGATCAAAGTAATCATGTAAACTACTCAGAAATTTACTTGACACAACGAGTAAAGTGAGGCAATCTCGCAGAAGCTTGGAAGGTGCAGTGTTGGCTATGGGATACCAGCAAAAGAGGATCCAAAGCCCCAAATTCGCCAAGGTCTCACTTCTTCAACAATCTTATCAAGTCGCCCACTAGGTGTAAAGACCCAGTGACCAAAACCTGACAGACCAGATGATAACTGACTTAAAAGTCCTCAAAACCATTCAAAAGAAAATGAAACACAGATTAATGAGGAAGTCAAATATGTTCACTAGAAAATTTATTTTTTCTAAATTACGAAGACCCAAACTGCAGCTGCATTGGCAGGGGCCAGATAAACCTAACCTGATTAGGCGAGGATATAATCCAAATATCACTGACAGATTTATTTCAACCCTTACACCCATGGAACTACAACCACTTACAGTCTTTACTTTGCCATGTAAACTCACATCCATCCAACGTCCCACATGTTGACCATTAAGACTACCTTCCAGTGATCTTCTGGGATAAGTTTGCTTACTAATTAATGACTTTCAAGCAAGATCATGCAGTGAACTGAATGTCAAGAGTTTACTCATTTTTCTTAGATGTTATTCAATTTAATTTGGAAGCGACTTTTGAAAGAAAGAATTGAAAAGCAAGCATTTTACCTGGAAGCGAATGGACCGGTTCTCTTGGCAATTGTCTCTAAGCCACTTCAGAGCCACAGGCAGGGAAGCAAACACTGCACTTGTCTTGGAGTCCTCAATGTTGCTAGAATACTCTGAATCTTTACCAACAGCATCTATAGAACCAATAACTGTTTCAAAGGGACAAAAGAAACCATGAAGATCTCACTCAAACAGCAAAGTCATAAGCAAAGAAAAACTATAAATGCCACTCATAACTGATAAAATCATGTACGACAGCATATAATATTAACCTAAGAGACCATGAACCGGATGTAAGCAGTTTTGAAAAAGAAAAGAAAGAAAAAACAAAGACACTTGAAACATTGAAAATACAGGTAGCCTGGAGGGACCTAGTAACTATTGATTTGAACAGTAACACGACAAGGGTCACACGTTCCCTAAGAAAGCACAAGAAGGTGGCACACCAGCTAAAAAAGAAAATTCCCAAGTAATGCATAAAAAGTTAAATGATGGGTGTCCAAGGGCATAAATATTATAATGATCATCAGAAACAAGGGACCTAATAACCTTTGTTATCAGAAAGAAGATTTTCCCACACTCTTTGTAGTGTGCGTTGCCATGATAAATCAACCTGAGGTTCACTTGTGGATAATGCATGGGACCCAACCTTGTTGAACACAGACTGGTTTGGAACAAAATGGCCTTCTGGAAATAAATTCCTGAATTTCAATATGAGAAAAAAGGGATAAAATTAGTAGCTTACAGGTCATTTATCCCACACGTCCAAGCTGAACAAAAATATTAAAAAAATCATGAATTATGATAACACAAGGAAGCATTTTAAAGTTTCACCATGACTAGCACAAGCATCTAGTAGCCTTGGAAGAAGCAACTGGGGATCCCTAACTGACATGCAATTGAATAACAGTATCTGCAGTTCTTTTCAAATGTTTGCATCAGTCCATCTATGTCTAGGTAAGGCTTAAATAACCCAGTCACTAACCAGTTTAATAATGAAACATATTTTTTCTTACCTTTTGGGAGTTTTTCACATGACATACATCTTTAAGCAAGTCAATTGAGAGATTTTTTCCCTCATCTTGTTTGGTATTCTGAACAGTATGATGTTGCTCCTTCGAGGAAAGTTTTTGGATGTCTTCTTGGACAGCATGACAAAACCATCTTGCACACTCTTCCATACTTTCAGGACTATGAGCTCCGTCCAAGAAGAAAACGAGACCTCCAAAGTTACTACTTCCCTCACTTTGTGTATTTATGTGTGGGTCAATGATCACCTGTGCTCGGCCTTGTAAATTGGCTGTTGCAAGCCCTTCAATGAACTCATCAGGTAGAGAGCTCTATTTTTGTCGAAAATCAACCATTAATTTGAAAAATAAATACCAAAATACAGTGGGAAGAGAAGCAAAGATATCTCAGGATAGACATACAGCTTGGTCCAGGTACATGTCTTTGATGTGTCCTGTTTTCTGAAGCCAAGTACGGCATAGGGCAATTGCAAGTCCTGCATTTAAAAGTTGGTGCTCCCCATGAAGTCCAAGTTCTCGACCATTAAGCAAGCCAATGTCCAAAGATGGAGCTACTTGTAAAGGCACCTACAAAAATGTATTGAGTACACAGATTACTTCGAGGATTCCAAAATGCTTTTCCACGACATAGTGTGAATCAGATCAAACATGCACATGAATAAAACATCTTGTACAATGTACTTGTCATTCATTGTCCTACTTACACCTAATTGAGAAGCCTTTTTCTCGATTACTTCCATGGCTTCTTCTGGTTGAGGAACAGTAAATGCAGGCACCCCTTCCTGCAAGAAAAAGAAGAGAATAACGTGGATGAGAATTTTTCCGTTTGGATGATTACTTAAGTACAAGAACAGATGCACTATGGAGGTACAAATTCAAAGCAAGAATTCTAAAATCCTTCATGTTGCATGTAAGTACCTCCTGGGTTCAGAGATCTGACTACAGATGCCCCCCAGAACAAGATTTGCGGAGATAGTTCAATTAAAGTGTCTGAAATTCACTCAAAGCCGGTGGCAAAGATATTGAGTCTAGTAACACCCATCACTCTATCGACTAAGATGCCACTGATTTTCATCCTATGGGCCGTTGCACTTATCAAACAAAAAAAAAAGACTCATTGTCCAAGAAGATTATCATATTTAAACGAAGTTCTATCAAACAATACCTTTAATATTCCAGCTTTCTCTCCAGCAATTTCACCAAGGGTGTTTCCTGTTTCCAACAAATCGGCACAGTTTATAAACAAAAAGAGAATGACACAAGAAGCAAGAGACATTTGCATGGTTCTCACAAGATATGCAGCACCGTGAATTTTTCTGATAAAAATATGTATTTGCATGAGCCAAAAACCATCAGAAAGTTAAAAAGCTCAATACCTCTACAATTTACAAGAAGGGATTACGAGGGATAATCTTTAGGAAGAAAAGAAAAGAAAGGGAAACAATATATTTTTATTCCTGACCTAGAATTTCCATATGGTCATATCCCAAAGAAGATATTCCACAGACAACTGGTCTCTGCACCTGAAATATAATGAAATAAAAAAATCAAGCCATTTACTCCTAGCAAGCATGACTCACCAATTAAAGCTTTCAATAATAAGCAAAACCATGTTCAACAAATCAGAGGATCCTAGCTATCCTGTCAGTACACCCACAGCTTAAACTACATGCACAGGTTTGCATTTAATGCAAAACTAAACATATAGAACTATTCTAATCCGACCTTGCAATCAATCAGCACAGAATAGGACCATGGCACTCAATTTAATATATCCTAGCCTGCCTTGCATGAAAATCCCAGAAAACAAGTAAGACCATAATATTCCCCTCGTCATCCCCCAAATGAACTATGATAATGAGCACGAAACAATATTTACCACATTAGTTGCATCAAATTTTCCTCCTAAGCCCACCTCCAAAATGGCAACATCCACCTGCTCCAGAGGTAGAATATTGGCTACAATTAGGTTATAATATTTCCATCCATCTCATCTAAAAAGAAAGGGGTTACAAGTAGCAACTTGTTAAAAGAGACAAAAGGAGGAGGACATATGTACCTGCTCTGCTGCAAATACCTTGAAGCCGAATAATGTAAGAAATCTAAAGTAGTTTGGCATGGGCACTTGATCATTAGTTTTCTCCTACAAAACAAAGACACCATTCATAATATAGTACAGGTCAAATTCTTAGGCAGGCCAAAACATAGCTAAAGAGATAAAGAAGGGAAAGAAAAAGATACAATCTAGTATATACACTTTTTTCATATCACCCAGCAAAACAACATGGGTGTACTCAACTCCATAATTTTTGAACGCTTGCCTCAGTTTCTAAACATTGTGTGTAATGTAAGTTCAGTCCCCTGCTTTTTACTGATATAGCTATCACTACTCTATGTTCTTGTGAATTTCGTCAATTACAGAATAGTTTTTTTTAATTAATACAAGCATGTATACCTTCAGTCTATCCCAGCACCACCAGAAGTATGCAAGGAACTTCTCTTCTGATATTTCCACTCTACAGCAGAACCAAAAAAAGAAATTTTACATGCTCCTTCAATCAGACAAACAACTACCATAATTGTAAAAGACACGATAGAGCTTGGTATTATTTAGATTCTTCATTCTAACTAATGCGCTGTGCACAAAGCTGAGTGTTACTTGATACAATTCTCAGTAGCTTGTACTGCGAGACATGACTAACATCACAAAAAAGGGATGAAAAGAGCATTTGCAGCAAACCACATTTGCAACAAACCACGATTGCAACCATAAAACCCACCCATCTAATCGAAATCTTTCTCGGACATCAATCAGGTGGGGAGAAGTGAAAAGTCCGGTACGGAAACCACAATGGCGCAGAATAGATTCTGCAAATGTGCAAGTGGACCCCTGCATGAATACATTAGACTTGTTAGATTATTCGAGCCTTCTGACTTCTTTGAGCATGAAACCAACATCCAATCATCGGAAACAAGAAGACGTAATTACCTTTCCTTTAGTGCCCGCAACATGGATAATCTTCATCTCAGAAACAGGTCCTTCCAAATCCAGAATCTAACCACCCGCACACCAAACACACGTCAAATGGTGTTTTAAAAAAAAAGAAAAAGAAGAAGAAGAAGAAGAAGAAGAAGAAGAAGAAGAAGAGGAATAAGAGAAGGCCCTTTGAGTGGCAACATAGAGACAAGCATAAGATACAAGAGGTGGAAAACAAGTACGAAACTAAAGCACGGCATCTTCACTCGACTTGTCATTAGAAATTTACCTTCAAGTAATCAAACAACAAATCAAAACGGTCGCCTTTATTGGACCCATCTGCACGAGTACGCCTTATAATCAGAGAGGACAGTGCATCCAGTGCTTCTCATAAGCCGACTGCGAAAGATGTTGACCCGGCGATCCCTCGCCTACAACAGCCCAGCACAATCACCAAAAATAAACTGAGTAACTCAAAACGCCACCAAAACAGACATTAATCGAGTAAAAATGACGCATCCTACCTCCGGCCATGTTGAACTGAAAACTCGAAAAAGAAGAGAAGCAGAGGAGTGTTATATGGAGAGCAAAAAGTGAAAAGAGCCTTCGGACTCGGATGCCTGCGGACGTACTACGTTGTACGCCCAGTCTGTGTCCTGATAACGGCCGAACAACAAATGCTCAAGACCAAAAAACAGGCTCAGACTAGGAACTATTGAAGTCGGATCTGGTTCCCAAAACTGAAGTACACTTGTCTGAGCTTTGCTGTGCACTCCAAGGAACAAACTACGTCACGGTACGGGCTTCTAACCTATCGTATCGGATAGCTGCCCGCTCACGTGGCCGCTTTTCCTGCACTCGGCGTCTCCGCTAACTTTTGGTACTAGGTTTGGGGGGAGGGGCGGTAAATCGCCGATACGTATCGGCTGATACATATTTGATTTCGGAGTAGTATCGACCAAGTATGTGTCAAAATTTGTACTGTATTCATATATGTATGCGCAAAGTTCCATTGTCCCAAAAATTCAATTAATTTATAATATTAATATAATTTGCTCAAGTGAAGTGTCCTATATTTATTTTAAATACTTCGCTTAATTTTAGTTGCGGATAAAATATATAAAGAGTAGAACTGTAGAACAAATTTTTTGAAATAAAATAAACTTTTCTATCTTTTGAGAAACATAAAATAAAGTTTTTCTGCCGAGCATAATGACATAACAGGTAACAGGCTACAGCAATCAAAGATTCAAAATCTTAATATTTATCACTACATTTTCCACCGAGCATATCTGATCGTATGCCTTCTGGTCCAGAGCTGGTATAATAGAGTATAAAAGGCACCGTACTCGTATTCCTCGTCCCAGCGGAAATGTACGCTCGCCTGAGCTCCCAACTCCTGCATCTGCCGGTACCGCTCGCCGGAGACTTCCTCCAGCGCTTGCTTCACATTCCTGCCGTCGTCTGTATGTAGAAACACGGCGATATCCGTCCACCGCAGCACGTCCGAAAACAGCAAGTCCACAATCGGACGGTCAGCAATCACCACGGGCACGCACCCGGAACCCAACGCTTCTCCGACGGAAAATTCTCCGGAACCGTAGAAGAACAAGCAATATCTACTGCTCGACAGTCCCTTCGCGTACTTACGAGAATCTAACGGCTTAGTTTCGATGCGAAAGTCGGGATCTTTCCGCAATTCGACCAAGACGCGAGATGCGAACTCGTCGACTTCTTCAGTACTGTGGAAGAAAGCGAGGAAGTGCCGGTTTCCGGTGAGTAGAGGAGATTGGGGGAGGGGGAGAGGGAGGGGAGGTTAGGTCTTTGTGAGGGATGAATTTGCCCACTGTTGCAGGAAAACAGGAGATTAGGACTGAGTTCTTCCTCATCTCGACGAGGTTCCGGTCAGATTCGACGCCGATTCCGCCGCAGGAGAGGTAGAAATGGTCGGCTCCGAGGGTCTGGTTCCAGTAAGGGAAGTCCTGTCGGAGATTGCGGATAAAACGAGCGATTGACCTCGGGTTCTGGGAGGAGAGGCAGATAGAAGAGGTGAGCGAGGGCGGGGTCCGAAGTCAAGAAAGGGGACCTCAGGAGGTACTTGTGGAAGAGACTTTCCACTTGGGTTGAGAATGCTTGATCTTTTTTAGCGTCGTAGGCGAAAATTTTGAAGCTTCCGAGCATTTGACGATAATTCGAGGGGAATACTGCGGGTGAGAGATACGGGGAGGGAGCATCAGATATCTGTTCCGATGGAGGAATCGTCGACAGAAAGAGAAAGACGGAGACAAGGAGAAAAAAGGTGGAGATCGCCATTGAGAAAACGAGCATCGATGAAGAACGAGAACTCAAGTACCTGCATCAACTTGCTCGAGAGTTTAGGGTCAGCGACTTGTTTGTGAATAGCGGCACCGGCACGGTGCAAAAAGAAGAAGCTCATTCTCGAAAATTTCGCGGGTTACCAAAAAAAAGAAGAGAGAATTCGCGGGTCGCTGGAGTCTTTGCCGGGCACCAGATGCGTGCTTGATTTGCAAATAACAAGCAGGTCCCACGAGGACGATAAACTTTTAATTCAAAAAGATTAATGATATAATTCTATTATTATAGAAAACAATAAAAAAATAACTAGGTTTATCATTAAGGTGTAAGGACGCAAATTCATTACTTTATTTTACTTATAATTTGATAAAAAAAATGATACCACTGTGTATTTTAGGGATAAGTGGGAAGAAAAAAATCTCGAGTTTTAATAGAACGTGTTTTCCAAAATCTAACCTATAGTTTTTTATATGGCTAGTATATGGGCCAAATGGGACACAGTAATTGAACATGGATGGTACATAGTGGAGATATATGGTGGGGTTGGAGTCTTGAACATGGGAAATAAAATTTTATTGAGGGAAAATAATGACCAACGCATCCCCTATATATCTCTCATAAAAGATCATTAGTCCGGGTTGAGGCTAAGGCTAATGCACACCTAATCTGGCTTCTGCAATTCAGGAGCATATCTTTCTTCTCGTATAATATGAATGCTCTCTATATATCTCTCATTAATGATCATTAGTCCCGAGTTGATGCTAAGGCTAATGCACACTTAATCTGGCTTCTGCAATTCAAGAGCATATATTTCATCTTGTATAATATGAATGCTCTCGTTTAGCTAGACTTAATCTGGCTTCTGCAATTCAAGGGCATATATTTCATCTTGTATAATGTTAATGCTCTCGTTCAGTTAGACAGATTGGGTGTGCATTAGCCTTAGTCTCGTAAAACCATAGAATAATTTATAGATTCTTAAAGGGTGTGACAAATAACTCTTGATAATGGGGACTTACGACCTACGAGACTGGGATGAGTTGGGAGTTTGGTTGGGATAGGGTCTGATTTTAAAATCCAATTAGGTTTTGAAGAGAATTTGGTTTTGGGTTTTAAAATTGGGGATGGACCAGTTTTTTTCTGCCCGACCCATTCGTCCGCCAGTTTAGTGAATAGCCATATGTAATTTAATTCTGAACTCCATGTTCTGAACTATTAAAATTAGGTTACCTTATTAATTTTTACTCTCCCTAGGGTTCATCGTATCAGTTTAAAATTTAAATTTTTTTTTAAAACTGAATAAATAGTTGAAGATACCCAAGATTATTATCAATACTTTTGGATTTTAATCTATTGAACTAAAGAATCTGATAATATAATTTATAAGACATATTGATTATAATAAGAAAAAATACAATTATATAGCATAATAAGTAAGGGAGGATGGACTGAGTGCAAACATATTTAGCAGCATCCCACTTTCTTTCCTATATGCATAGTGATATCTAAGTTTAAGTTTAACATACATGTTAATTTAAGCTCTTAAAAATATAAAAAAAAGTTTTTATTTTTAAAATTTTTATATTCTAACAAATAAACCTTAGGCACCAATAGTTTAAGTTAACATGTACATGGGATAAGTAATTTGCATAGGCGCAGCTAGCATTTTTCTAAAAAAAATTTAAATAAGCATTTCGTTGGAAATACATGCAACAAAAGGATTCAAGCAGAAATAACAAATTACCCGCTTAAGCTTGGTTTGGTGTAATTTTGAAGAATGGGAATAAAAAAATCCTAATCGATGCTTTATGCTTCAATGCTTTAGTCTCTGATTCCCTACCCACCATTGACAAGAAAAGGCTTTCTTATCTAGGCACGCAAGGTGCAGCGATTGGGACGTCTATGGTTGAAAATTCGATTCTATTTGTATCTTTGGAAGTGATACTTTTTGAGGGGAGCACCGAGCAATGAGCACGGAGACGTTTGCTACTGGCCAAGAGAAAGTGTGCAAGAGATAATTCTTGTGGCGTGTGGCACGCGCATGGACAAGTCTTTTTCTGTTATCGACGAGGGCGTTTGCTTTCAGACGACTGTTCGATCGCCATGAGATAAGTTATCGCAGGCCATTCTGAGTAAAGTTTTTTAATTAGTTTCAGAGTAAACTAATGTCGAACGGTTGAAGTCTGAACTATTAGGTCAGAGTAAATTACTGCATTGAACATGTTCTAATCTCCAACTCGGTTCAGTATCTTTTTGGACGCGCATATAAATTGGAGCTGAGCTGAGCTCAGTCGAGTTTCCTTGAGAGATTTTAGCTGCAGAACGTAATATCAGTTTACCGTGGAAGTGGATTGCTGACTCGGGAGTCGGGACTCTACCACAGGGCACAGACGCGGTGACATCGAACGAAAAAAAAGAAAGAAAACATAGGAAGTGATGGAGTCAGAGGAAGTCACTTGGGAAAAGCAATCGTTTAATATTTCCGGTTGAAAACGCCCGCGTCTTCTAGTTCAGCTTGACGTGATTGGTCTTTCGCTTTTGGAGATCGGAAGCATTTCTTGTCATCTATTTTAGACTTTTAGTTCGTATAATCTGTTAAATCTTTCAATTTCTTCACCCGGATCTTCGTTAATTTGACTCTCTGGTTAGATTTTTCTGTATTTTGGAGAAATGGGTACTCAACCAAGCGGTTGGATTCTTGATTACAATACATTCGACGAAGTGCAAGCTTCTGATTTCATTTGGGCTCCGCAGATTATCAACGATCAAGCAGTTGCAAGGTATTTGCTTGCTTTCGTTTTAAGCCTCTGAATTATAGTTGTTTTGTTTCTTTTCTCGTCGATTTACTGCCAAAGCCGAAACTTTGGTGGTTGTTGTGAGCCGACAGAAACTCGTCCGGAACTTTGGGCGGATCTTCCTCTTCACTTTTCGTCATACCGATTATTTTCGACCTTTTGTATCTGCGTGCTGTTTACTGTTAACAATGATTTTTGAACTTGTAAGACGATTTGTCAGGTGCTAGTTGTTTTATCTGAGCTTTTTGTGTGCTCTTCACTGCCAGCGATTCACAGTTTCCATTTCTTGTTTATAATGGTGACTTTATGGCAATTGTATTTGTTCGGTTGGTGTTTCATTTTTCCATATCGATCGTTGGCAAATACCTTATGGATTCTCTGAACTTATGTTTTTATGTTTTGGTGCCCAAATAGTTGAATGGGTTCATCAACATAATGAGTTGCGCGTCTAATTTAGTTGAACTCTTTCCCTAACGGATGAGCAACTGAATTTTTTAGTTAACTCTATATAATTTTTGTGGAATGAAAGCCTTTTTCTATGAAGCATGGCCT
Source organism: Aristolochia contorta (assembly GCA_022405105.1). Classification (NCBI taxonomy): domain Eukaryota; kingdom Viridiplantae; phylum Streptophyta; class Magnoliopsida; order Piperales; family Aristolochiaceae; genus Aristolochia; species Aristolochia contorta. The sequence continues at coordinate 36,775,583 of CM039665.1, read as the reverse complement.
CAACTGTTTGATCAAAAAGTTCTATTTTTAGCCTTGGGGCTCTTCATGACTTCTGCCTGTCCTTATTTATGTATTTAAATAAAACAATAGTATGCAATCGCGTGGAAGATCATAAATGCTTGATTAGGAACTTAGATGGAATTGCTTAGTACTGGAAGAAGGGAATCAATTAAGTAAATGATTCTGGTGGTTTCAGAAGCAAACTCTAATGTCCCTTCAAGTTACTAAACCACAGTCCACTCTTGTGAATGTCTCCAAATCTGAGTAGAATATCAAATTTTAATGTTATCGATTTCGTAACTATTAAGCTCTTGATTTGATAAGAGCTTCTATGACTTTAAAAATTTCAACTTCATCCACAAGGTTTTTATTATTTTCGAATGTCCGAGATTAATATTTAAAGCTGATGTTTGCCAACAGAAGTATTCTCTTCATTTTCCTTATTGTTTCTAGGATTAGTGAAATCTGTTAGTCGTTTCACTAACTTTGTCTGGACTGGATGCTCTGATTTCGATATCCAGTGATGGCGTAGGGCTTGACATCTTAGTCGCGGAAAGCAAGTATTCTGATAAGGCATCGACCAGGAAAAGGCAAGGGTTTACTTTTTGATGATGCTCCTTCTACTCTATCATTTGATGCCTAAAACACTTTCCTATCCTTTAACTGCAAAAGAGGTGGTACTTTGTCGCATGACATATTCTCTTGTGACTTACATCCCATTCTTACATATGTAGACATGTATTATCTCTTTTCTTCTTGTTGTTGGTTAGACAACAAGTATTATTTTAATGCTTTTAAAATCTACACCAACTCAGTTTTAGAGATGCTTTACAAGCAAAAAGCTTTGTAATTGTATAAGGATTTTTATTGGTGGCAAAAGAAAAGAACATGATCTTCATCAATCAGGCCAAGTACTGTGACAACAGTTCATACATCTTGTTAGACACTCATATGGACTGTGTGACTGACTCAGCGTAAGGTGTATGAAAATTGAGAGAATAAAAATTTTAGGAATTTGAGTATCACAAAGGAGATATGAAACAAACATTTTAGACCTTGTTTAAAGAATTGAGTTTAGAAGGGACAGCAAGAAGTTTTTTTGGAGTTTGGTAAACCAAACACGGAGATAGAATTTTGGTGCCAATCCCCTGATGTTGTTTGATAGATTACATTTTTCTGCAGGTTTTAATGGTGAAGTAAAGGGTTAAATTATATTTTCAACAATTTTTGAAATCAAAGTATACGAAAAGATCCAGCGCCCTGGTTCAGGCACCAACCCATACATTTTTTAAACTGAAGGCTTGACTGGACTTTATTTGGATCTACAGCTTTCAAGACCCATATTTGCCCAAGAAATTTGAACTGCCTTTTCTGCTTTGCACTTCCTTTTCTTCTGATTAGCTGTATCTCCTATTAGTTTTTTACTGTAGATTCACCATTTACCATCTCTTATCTTACAGAGCTCACTTGGAGTCATGTGCAGTACTTGGCACAAAAGCATGTCGTGAAAAAATGCGAAGAGATAAGCTTAATGATAGGTTCGATGTCTTTTAGTGCATGCCTTCATATTGGGCTTGTTAATTCCTTCATTCCTCATTCGTAGTGGACTATGTTTTACTGTCAGGTTCATGGAGTTATGTTCTGTTTTAGACCCAGGGAGGCCGCCAAAGACTGACAAAGTCATTATTTTAAGTGATGCCACTCGCCTTTTAAATCAGCTTCGTGTTGAAGCGCAGAAGCTTAAAGAAACAAATGAGGCACTTCAAGATACAATTAAGAACCTGAAGGTAATTCTTATGTTGCTCCTTTGCTTTGAGCTTTCTCCTGGTTGGCTTTAGCTAGGGAAATATCATCACTTTGCTCATAGATATCAGGCAAGCCAGAAGGACATGTAGCCTACAGTGAATGATCTACCCAATTTAGGAAACAACTCTTATTTACATCTTGCTGACATGACTACTTGTACAATTCTGGTGGGTTCAAATGGTCTTCCTCAAATGACCTGTGAGCCGGAAAAATCCATTTTACTTTACTGATCACCATAGAACCTTCGTTAGCTTCCTATCTGCTATACAATTGACCACATATGTTGTCTCCAGAGAAGGGCAGATTTAGAGTGTCAATGGCATATTAGCTGTGTTCTGTTCTTGTTCTTTACTGATTGTAAATCTGCATGGAGGACAGCAGCCATGTTTTCTAGAATTGGTAAATTGTTTTAGGAATTTGTTTACATAAATTGTTGAATTTGGGGAAAAATATTGATTTGTTTCGATAAATGAGACCAATTCAGGAACTGATTTTAGGAATATTTTATAGCTGCATTGATTGAACATATTTTCATACCTACTTCCCTGACATATTTACGGAAATCATGTTGTGAATGTTATCAAGGTGTGGCATGAAGCATACCTGACCATATATGATCTTGTTTTTCCAATTCCAGTCTGAGAAAATGGAGCTGCGAGATGAAAAAGTGAGGCTGAAGGCAGAAAAGGAGAAGATGGAGCTGTTACTGAAAGGAATGAGTGTTCCATCGCAGTTCATGCCTCACCCAGCTGCTGCATTCCATCATGCAGCTGCAGCGGCTGCTTTTGCCACAAACAACAAGGCAGTCACTTATGCAAACTACCCTCCAATTGCAATGTGGCAGTGGATGCCTCCAGCGTCTTTAGACACTTCTCAAGACCATGTACTCAGGCCTCCTGTTGCTTAATACTAAGTCAAATTGCCCTGCATAAAATTGATTAGCTGTTGCTTGTACTGTGTAACTTACTGTTTTAACTGTACATTTGGATGCAATTCCTTACGATGGGTTGTTTAATGATTTTAACTGTAAACTGGAAGTCATTTGTAGGACGAAACTGATGTTGTCACTGGAAATCAATTGTAGGACAGAACTGATATTGTCATAATGAATATGAGTTTTCTCAGTTCACTTCTCCTGAGTCGAATATTACATAAACTGATAGCCCGAGCACTCTATTTTCTGATCTACTGGAAATTTGAATGGGTTAAATTCATTTTCTATTCTTTCCTTTATTCATCCGTTATTGATTGAACATGTTTAAATTAGTTATATTATATTTTTTTTTGTATCTATAAAGCAACTACGTCTGGGTGGTGTAGTTGGTTATCACGCTAGTCTCACACACTAGAGGTCCCCGGTTCGAGCCCGGGCTCAGACAATAAATATTTTGCGCGAAGAAAGTTTTTTATTTATTTGGTATATTAAACAATCTATTTCCTCACGTATTAGCCATCCGTCGTCTGGGTGGTGTAGTTGGTTATCACGCTAGTCTCACACACTAGAGGTCCCCGGTTCGAACCCGGGCTCAGACATATTTTTCCTGCTTGTCCCTAATTTTTGCTTTACTTTTTCTCGTCACGAACACAAAAAGCGAAACACGCAAGCCATCACCATCTCCGAATCCTTCCCAATTCCCAAAGTGCATTCATCTCTGTGTAGACGGACCATCTCGTCTTCAGAGCTCTGCCAACTTTAAAGACGCAGCAGTCAACCTCCAGCGAGATCAGAGAAAATTGAAACGGAATTCTCTGTTCTGCGCTTTGATATTCCTTTTCAAGTTGTCTTTCTAGTTAGGTGTCGTTCGGTCTCTCACAGTCTCTAGATTAGGGTTTTGCAAAATTTTTAGGATGGATTGGGGAAATGTAACAGTGGAGGATTTAATGGACGGTCTTCGGGAAGTTGATTGGTCTTCACCTCCGCGGCCTCTTACCGAGTTCTTCTCCAAGTTTACCTTCCCAAGATCGTATTCCAAATGGAACAGCCGCCTCAAGTGCAATTTCTTCTAGTAAGATCCTTTCTTTCTCGCGTTTTCGTTAGGGTAATCGTACACTTTCTGTAAATAAGATCTTCCGTACTTGATCCTGAATTTGACGTGATGTTCGTGCTCCTTGAATTGTGTAACGATGTATTAAATTACATATTCGTTTTAGAGGATTTTATACCAAAATGACTCTGGTAAGTGGTGCTTTCTTTTCGTGCTAACTCTGTCAGAAGTAGGACTCCTATTTGTTAGCTGGAGGGTTTCTGTATGTGTGCTCATTTAATTGTCTTTTTGTGATTTTTTTTTCTAGGAAAATTTGTTGTGTTTTTCTATCATGAACTATGAAGTGGTTTTATTATTGCATCTGATCATAATAAAACTTTTTTCATCTTTATATGTGATCGCTTATATTATGTGCTTTGTGTTTGGATTGATAATCGCATCTGTAACTGGTTAGTTGTATGTGAAATGTGGTATGGTCTAGTTGCGTGGTTTTTCAGTTGTATCAGCTATCTAGATGTAGGATACCCTTCCCCCAACCTCTCTGCTCTTAACTGCTTATGAGATAAAAATTTGGTTAATTTTGCTATTTATCTTTTTTCCATCAGTTAAACTAATATGAAGAGGTGGTTACTGCCTTCCTATTCCACTTTTTGTTTGTCCTTGTTTAGCTCATAGGTCTTTGCTATATTCATAGGCTTTGATTATTGTTCATGTTCACTTTTTTTATTTGGAAATTTTGTTAGTGTTACTCCTTTTCTTTTCTATTTTTCATTCTTAATATTTTAGCGGTTCTTTTAATATGCTGAAATCTGGTCTGCAGCTATCGCACAAACTACTTCATCATGATCGTTTTCATACTAGGTAAGTTATCTCCTGCTTTTTTCCCCTTCTTCGCCTGTTAAGAGCACTAGTTAGCTAACAATTTTTTTAAATTTCATGGATTGATTGTCTATTGTTTTGTGTGATTTTCAGGGATGGGATTTCTTAGGAAACCACTTGCTATTATAGCTGCTCTATTGACAGCGTTAAGTATTGCTTTTCTTAATGACAGGTAATCTTTATTACCCATTTTACAAGGTCTAATAGGTTATGCTCGAAATAATTTTTATGTCAGAATTAGGATAAATTTCTGAACCAAACGGTCATACTCAATTTAAAAAACTACACTGGCTGAAAATTTTGACATCTTTATTGGGCATTTCTTTTGCATCCGTTGATACCTCATAACAGCATTTATAGAGTCCCTTGGATGCATTGGGAAAAAAAACGTAAATGTAGAGTCCATCAGATCATGTATGTAAATTTTTATTGCAAACATTTTATAATACCTCTTCCAAGCATATGAAAATAAATATCTCATCCTAATGTACCACTACTTGCCCTTGAAATTTCAAAACTAAACCCTTAAAGCTGAAGGTTATGGATACTTTTATTGTGGTATTCCCACATCAATTAGCTTGCAGGTTAACATGCTCTTTATTAGGGTTGCACCTGGGTATTTCATTATTGCAAAATTGTAGTTGGACCCACGTTCCTAGAACGGCAAACTCAGCTCTTGATTCCTTAGCTAGAGAAGGTGTTTCACTCCCTCTCATGGAAGTGAGAGATCCACCATAGGATCATGCTGTTACTGTAATTGTAACTTTGCAATTTTGCAAATAATGAATTACATTCAATCTCTTCAACTCTGATTCTGATCCGGATGATCTAAAGAGGTTTTGGAACGGATTCACTAGAATTTCTTTTCTGATCCAAACCTTTAGCTGTGTTGATGGGGGTAACATGAATGATAAATCAGGCATGATAGGTAGCGAAATCAAGCTCATATAATGCTTCGCTCAGTTGTGCTACTTTTGAAATACAAAAATTAAAACTGTTATTTCTATTTCCTCCCCCCTCAGTGTTTTCTATGTGAGAAAAATATAGGAGGCAACCCTCACGGTCTGGGGGACATAACTGAAACCCATTAAAAGCACTGTCTACCTCCCTCCCCTCATGAGCGCATGAGATGTAATTTTACAGCTCTGTTACTGAAACATTTTGTTCTTTGCTTTGTACTGAGTTCTAATTAATCTGCTATATTTTTCTGTAAGAAGACCAGTCTTTTGCTATCCTATTCTGTTCCTGAAGGCTTGATGTGCAGCTTTGCAGTTACTTTTAATGAGAAGGTTACAAGGACTGTTAGACAGTTCTCTCCCCACTTGGCTGCAAAAATGCGACCTCCTATAACGTGAGAGTAACAGGCTCTACTTTATTGTTTGAATAATTTGATCATATTATGTTGAATACATGTTAGATTAATGCCCAATTTTGTCCAATTTGTAGGCCTGTTATTCGTGGGCGTTCCTCTGCAAAAAGACCGATTCATATATGTGGGAAGCCTCGTTGGTTGTTTGTTGCTGTATTTACATTAGGTATTATACTGACCTGTATCCGTTACTCTGCACTGTCCTTTTAAAGAGTTTGGATCCACTAATTAAGCATTAAATGTTTCTCTTCAGCCAGTTGTTTCCTGTGGTTCACATCATGTCGGATCCTTACAGTCCTCTGGGCAATTGTGATTGGTCTACTTAGTAAATATCATTACCTCTTCAGTTACAATTTGTTATCTTCTTTATTTGCTTGATCTACTAAATAAAGTATGTCTTTTCTTACAGTTACGGTTCTCCATGCAAGCTTTAGAACACCAAATCTGAAAGCTCGTTTGAACACATTCCGGGAGGATTTTCGTGCAGTCTGGCGCAATTATAGTGAGCTATGAATGTAGCGACGTTCTCCGATGGGATTATGGGATTTGTAGTGCAGGTAAAATTATATTCGTTTATTTCATCTCGCTTTCACATTTTTGGTTCTCTCTCTCTCTCTCTCTCTCTCTCTCTTCTGTCTCTCTTCTTTGAGAAGCTGTCCCCTCGGTCATAATTCACATGGAACATACTGATTAAAAAAACGAAAGTGGCACTCAAGAAACCTGTAGTACTCATCAATATTGTAGTGCCTGTAACCTTGTTGTTTAAGATTTGACATCCCTATGTATCTTGAATGGGCGAGAACTGATTCAGCATGAAAAGGGGTAAGGTTTGCTCTTAGAACCATGATGCAAGTAACCTGTTTTTGGATGTATATTGCTGCTTTGGGAACTTTCTTGTTCTTGGGATGAGAAAATTGCTTTTCAAAGGTCAGTAGTTGCTAACGTCAATAGAACTTCAGATAGCATTTTAAGTAACAGCTAGAACTTCATCTGTGTTGGATTGTCCTGAATAAATATTGAAAACTTTGGAGGGTCAACTTCATGGAAGGTTGAGCCTCAATGGTCACACGAGTGAATTGATGGTGCCTACATCATGCTGATATTTGTAAGTTGAAGACTTTGTGACTTTGCTGTCATATTTTATTAATGGGATCCACTACTAGGAATTGGAATAATTTGGGAGACTTTAACAATATGGTATCACTAGTTTTACTATTAATAAAAGTTTCACCATTTCCAAAAAAAATTGAAAATTTTCGGTATTTTTTTGAATGTTGTACTCAGTCACATTCACCTTATATCCTGGTGAATTATGAAGGCTTGAACGCTCAGGTTAAATTTCCAAGCTTAAGCTTTGATTTGGTTTGGCATGTGAGTTGGACAACATTTGGTGTTTAATACTGAGACAGAAACAGAGAAAAAAAGAACATTTTGTCTCAGAGAATTGTTTGACATTGTAGTCCAATTATTAACTCCTTGTTGGACCCTTTTTTGTGGAAAATTGATTTGTGGAAGTTTGGTTAAAGGCATTCGCGTAGGTTGTAGGTTACATCTTTAGCTACTTGAGTGTGGGTGTGGTCATCTTTAAAATACGAATTTTTTTTTTTTGCCTCGTTCTTAGGCTCATATTAGGCGTCTAGTTAGTTTGCAGAAATTCTAGATTTGATGATATATAGTAGGTTAAGTCCAGCTCAGCATTCATGCCCTAGGTTGGTCCCCACAGGATCAGAGTAGTCTGTTATGCTTTTGTGTTGCTGTTTTTGGCAGCTCATTCTATGACATTTTTCAGTCCAGATCAGTTAGTGTTTTTCACTTTGGTTATGGCTTTCACTGGCACTAGGGTGCTGCCCTTTCACCTTAATGGCAGTTCTCACTTTAACACCAGGTAACCCATTTCATAGATTATGCTTGTAGGATTTGCTACACAGATGCCATGTTAACTTAGATACCTATGATCGTACCTAGCTGATGTGCAAAATGCTAGAACACTAAACGTGAACAGTTAAGCCCATTAAGTTCTTCTTCTTCAGCCAAACACAGTTCATTCATTTTGGGCATAGATAATTTATCTAGAATTCTGGTTGAAATCCAAACTAAATAATCCGTGCATCGTTGTGAGTACATGTAGAAGTAGAATTACTTGCAGACAATTATTGGTATATCAAGAATGCAAATCTTATGAGCGTCCCTCGCTCTCCTTAAAGAAGAATATAAATCTCGAGCTTTTCCTCAAAGAAGAATGAAAATCTTGCTTTGGAGTGCTCAACCTAAATGATAGATTTCTTGCTTCTTGGCAAGGACCATGTTGTGAGGCTTGATCATGGTCAATGAGGTGCTGGGGCGCCGTGGTTGTTGAATAAACTTGATTTATCGTGGAATGCTTCTAGAAAAGCCTATGTTCAGAAATTGGCATTCTTGGAAGCTGTTGTATTTCTCGTAGTGACTGGAAGAAGCTTTAAACGGCCTGGAATATGGTCTGGGTTTTGGTATTGCTGATGTTTCAACAAATTGGATCTCATTGAGCTTTTCTGGTTGCATTCTCAGTGCAGCATGCATCTTTAGCGGACTCTTCTGCTGGCAATTTCTTCTATTGTCCAAGTTTTGACCATCAGTCTCATGCTCACCTAAACAAATGCAGGTCTTGTTGTATCACGATGCACTGGTGACGTCACGACTACTGGTTGTAGTGGCTGCAGCCTCCTTAATTTGTGCTGCAAATCTGTACAGAACCCTGTAAATTGATGGTTTTTTTAATGGTCATGTAGAACTCTTTCTTTATTCCATTCTCAATGCACTTTGTTGCACCGTGTAGGAGGCACCCTTTTCCTCGGACAATTACTTTACATTAATTTATAAGGAAAAACGAGTTGATACCTCATGCTATCGCATTCCCAATGTGGATATTAGCTGACTTATTTGTGATAGAATAATGCTATGAGTACCGAGGCTGTACTCACTTTTGAGTACAGCCTCCCTCACTGTAGCAATGTGTATTAAAATATTTCCTTTGTGGGTCCCACTGCTACAGTGAGGGAGGCTGTACTCAAAAGTGAGTACAGCCTCGGTACTCATAGCATTACTCTTTGTGATATCAAGAGTGATTAGTCGGTGAGAATGAAATTTTGTGCTATAAATTGCGGATTTTATATGTCGTTGGAAACAGCTCTTTACATGCACAAGTTAGCATCTTTGCATGCAATAAAATAATTGCTCTTATTGATTCATTTCCTCAAGAAACGCATCTGGCGGTATCGTAAACTCTAACGACAGGTGAAGCCAGGACGCTCGTCTTCTAGCGACTCAAGTCCTAGTTTGGAAGATCACAAAGAGCCATGAGAGTTTCCTATCTCTTTAGGGCATTGGTATTTACCTGTTTCGCTTAGAGCTGAAGCTAGTTAAATGTGTCCCCTGAGACCTTACATAAACCAATGCTCAGAAACCAAATACTCAAAACCATAAAAAGCAAATACTCTAAACCAAAAATAGCAGATCGCATTCAAATATTCTAAACCAAGAAAACACAGCCATCGTGCTTTCCCTGACATGTGAAATAGGTACTGAAGTTACGACATACAGTTACGGCATTAGCAAATAACTGTAACATTGTTTCAAGCCGGTGCGGGCTTGTGGAAAAAGAACGAGATCAACTAAAGCAATGGAATCTCAAACTATGTAAATTGTACACACTTCAATGGCAGGTCCAACTTACACAGCCGTGGAATAGTCATAATGCTGAACCTATAGGCATATCCCCACAGGACCGCATTGCCAAAACTCTCACTCTCACTGAATCCTTCAGAAAATTCAAAAATTGTCAGAACTTCCATTTCCAGTTTTCTTCCAAACTTCAAGTGCCAAAACTTCGATCTCCAGCATCCCCTAGCCCAGGAACTATAAATCTGAAATATCATAAGTAATGAATATCAGTTAAAGATGTAAATATGTTTTCAAAATTAAATATTAGTCAAACAGCAGTACATCGTCTCAGAAGTTATGACTGCCTACTTTCTCATGATTTCTTCAGTTTAGAAAAGGAAAAAAACTATAAATGCTTAAAAAAAAGTCTAATATAAACTTTGAAATTATATTTAAAGACTTGCCAATATAATAAAATATGAAAACTTTTATGTTATTTCCACATACTAGACGAGCACATGCAAAACGTAAATGAACATTGTTGTCTTAAAGAAGCACTATAGCTTTTCACAGGATAATGGTTGGCTAACAAAACAAAACCATTATCTGAATCAGCTTGCTTCGCTGGTTATATATGCAATCCAAACAGATTTGGTATCTCAAAGTTGAGAGATAGAATACCCTTTTTCATTTACAGTGGGATCAATGATTCCAGTGTACACCTGAAGCCTGCAAAAAGAACCAGCATTTAGAAAGGACTGATAAATCTGTTGTACCTACAAAGTTTATTAGCTTGGTTCGTACAACAACATTTACCCTGGGAATTTTTCGCTAAGCTTCTGGAGAGCTGGAGGGGCAGCAACAGCAGATATCTGCAAAGCAATGATGTAGAAATTTGAATGACAACAGATAAATAATTAAAACTAATTTGTGCATTGGCACCAGTTCCATAGTCAAGTTAGTACACAGAACAACACAGACTTGAGTTCTTTAGCATATCATGCAAAATGTGAGTCAAAGAAGAACCCAAAAAGAACGGGAAAAAGAAAATCGCTGAAAAGAAAAAATTAAACAAAACCAAAATGCTTACCACTTTTATTTGCTTGTTTTCGACTCCACGATCCTTAACCATTTGTATTGCCGCGACTATTGTGCCACCTAACACAATATTAATAACACCTCAAATGAAGACCTCAAATCAAATTAAAGTATCTGCAAGCAGTCACATTGTTGGATAAAAAATTAAATCTGACAATGTGATTCTAACAAATTTTAAAGACTATTCTACAACAACCTAATATGCAATTAAATATTTAGTATCTTGTACATCAAATTCTACATAATAACATCATCATCAGATGTCCTACTTCAACTCACTGATACAAATGTCAGGAAGAAGCAATTCAAATATTAACTTGTGGAAGTAGAAATTACATACCTGTTGCCAGCATTGGATCAACAACAAAAACACGAGATCCTTCAGGAAGCTTGCCAGGCAGCCTGTAAACATCAAATATATATTCCAACAATAAATGTGGCCCCAAATAGTCATGACATTTGCAAAAATAATTATAATGGTAAAGTAACAAAGTTCATATCAACTGGTGAGAGAACAAACCACTGCACAATAATGTGAGAGACATTTTCCTCAGATTCCATTTGAAAGAGTAGCTTAAACAGTAATTTTTACATGACTCAAAGATTTGCAGGGGATCACATGATGGCAGGGGCAGAGAAAAAACCCCTCTCTTTCTTATTTTTCATGGCGAAATAGAAGGGGTAGTGGGAAGGGATCAAACCAACCTCCTTCCACCACAATCCGTCCTCATCTGTTATGATAAGAGTCCAACAGGACAACTGGAAGGATGAGCATACCTCCTGATTCAGAGTAGAAAGGTGAACCCTTGTTCATGAGGTTTCATCTCTTGTAAGAAAGGGTAAGGGATGAAGCAGTCCCCTATTCCCTCTTCCTATACTCCAAAGAAAAAATGGAGAAGTTTCGGCTTCCCAAACAGAACTCTTGAAGCTCAATATGATTCGCAAGGATGTAAGTCATCCCCTCGATATTACTACTCACAAGAAATCCTTGATCACTACCACCACTACCAAAAAGCATATGGAGAAAGAAAATCTTACTTGTTCAAGTATACTGTAGGTTGAAGTGTTTCTTCGTCTCTGCTTATTCCTTCAATCATAGAAAAGTTAATAAGCCACGGAACACATAAACCAAAAGATAAAGAGATTGGACATAAACCATATCGGTAGTATGATAAAATTATTTTAAAAAATATCAGAATCCATTTTATAGTATTGAGGAAAGCTACACAAGTGAATCCTGCAAAATTACCAAGATGATAAGTTTTTGTTGCAGGCAAGATTGAAGATGCATGCTCTACTAGTGCTAGTCCCGCTCTCAATATGGGAACCACCTGCAAAGAAAGAAAATGGCAGAATGACAACCAATATAAGAGATTCAAGTTATCAACAGAAAACTTAGACTTTTCTTTAACAACTCAAAAGAGTACTGGACAGCTTGCACATTGTTAAAATAGCTTGCCTCCAAAAAATGCATGATATAAGGTAGTTTGACTTCTACAAATAACAACCCATACTGTGAAAGTTTCTTAATCCACATTTAAAAATCGATACTAACCGTCACAGGTTCCCTGGGATCAATAAACTCAACTGAGGCAACACCCATTGGTGACTGAATCTCTCCAGTTATGGTAGGCTGCAGCGAAGTACAAAAGAAACTGTAAGCGAAATGCCCATTAAAATTATTAGCCCCTCAACTTTTCTCCATGCATACACACATACAATATTTTCAAGTTCCATCTTTTGTTTCCCTTTCCCTCCAGAGATTACTATCTTGTTACCTATCAAAAAGAGAAGCTTTAAGACAACAGCATAATCTCATTGACTGAACAATAAGATTGAATATGTCCTTTACTGACTGAAAACCACATTTACCCAATGTAGTCAGAATGAAAAGCGATATATACACAACAAAGCAACTTTTTGCTGGGTATAGCTTGTGAGAGAAAGGATCCTCGTACAAATTTAAAGGATTTACAGACACTCAAAATACATTGAAAGACAATAGTTGCAGTAATTTGCTCCCACCTCCTAACTTAAGATCCCCCAACATCACTTGCTTTTATTTTGATATTATTTAGTTTAAGCAGAAAGTGTTGTAACCTAAGAAGATACACCCACAAGAACAGTAAAATAAACTCACCAACCAATCCCTAGAAGCTTCATACATAAGTAATCTTCCAAGTTCAGCCATTGCATTTTCTGCAATTCAGAAGCAATCAATTACCATTAGTGGTATTCCTTAAGCTAATTGTATACATAATGAAATAATTAACAAAACAACTGTGTATAACCAAGAGATATTAGATTCACTGTCACTAATTCAAACACAACTGGAAAACAGCATCTATATCCTTCGAGAATTAACCCATACGTGTATAATGATTGTAGTTCTGCAGTATATCACAGACTCCAGTAATATAAGAGAAACAAGCACTCCTATGAAAGATAAGTCTTCTGAAGCGAAGTCTAACAATGAGAATTCAGTTATTTCATCCCCAAAAAACAATCACTGTTGTAGCATAACTCCTTTTCAAATTTTTTTTTTGAAATAATTACTCTGTAACAACAGCTACCGGTTATATGGCAACAAAAGTAAAAAAAAAAAAAAAAGGAACGACCAATTAAATTTATACTCATAGGATGTTTCAATGTCCACACAAATAATCATTCGACAGAAGGTCAGAGGACTGATGAGTCAACGACGCATTGCCAGTTGGAAACAAGAGCTTTGCTTACTGAAAATGGGGCATGGCGTCTGCTCATTCCGAAGAACAGAAACCCAGTGCTTTATCAACGGATGTGGAGGAACAAACACCTAAACCAAATTGAATTCCATAAGACTCAATAAATGTTAAAAGCTCAGGAACGCAAGCCAAATATATCGAAAGGACGACAGAAAAAAAAAAACAAAACAAAACAATCATCAAACTCACCAGCATCCTGTCTTCCGAAATGGGTTTTCTCTCCGCTGCCATCTGAGATCTTGTTGCGGTTATGGACACTCTTTTGGTCACAGAATGCGACGGCGAGCGAGAGAAGAAGAGCTGAAAACAAACGTCGTAACGCAGACAGTATCATCAGATGATGTTGGATGACGATAAAGTCAATTAAAGAATCAGAAAAGATAACAACTATGGCCAGTGCAGAGAGAGAAAAAAAAAAATGCGAAAACACAGTTGCCTTTTCGGTGCGGAAAGCAAGACGAGATTTTCGGCCAAATATAATCGGCGACTCGGTCGGTAAACGTGTCGGAGTGTTTATGACACCCGCCATCGAATCCCAAAACTTGGCAGAAGGAATAAAGGCTAAGAGAAAGCAAACAGCGGACTGCGATGAGATATGAGTTGCTCATTTGCTCTTCTGCTCAGCGGCAACTCTGAATCTTATAATTACTATTTTGCCCTTAGCCACAGGAGTCTGGTTAGAAATTCCTCTATGTTTGTAATATATAGTTATAAATCATAGAGTAGTTATAAATCATATTATCACATATCATATTTCTCGACTATGATATTTTAATCATATGTTAATAAAAATGCACGAATTATTCTAAATTGACTATGAATAAAAATCATTACATTGATGAATGATGTATGGCAAAAGATGTGCAGCACTAATACCCACTTTTTCGTTAAAGTTGACGATGATAAAGAATTGCTGGTTCATATGATCGACGGCTGAGAAAAGATATAGCAACCCGGCTGCCAACATTTCCCGGACCGGGGTTCGTAGTGTGCCAGTAAACTGTTTCCTGCATTGTTCATCATTTTTAAGATTTCGAGTTTTGACCTCGGCGCGAGGGAAGGCGGCACGTAGGTGGGCAAAGGGACCGCTGTATCCGGGGCCGAAATGACGATCTGAGTGATTTCTTTTTTTCTTCTCTTGCTGCGTTACTGTCAAATTCAGCCATGGATGAATATGGCAGCAATCTTCCGACTAGTCATTTGCTCGGCTCCGTTCCTGTACGTCTTGCGTTATTGCTTCTGATTAGTGCTACTGGTGTATTTTGTTGTTTGATCTTAGAACTCTAATCGCCCTTTTAGGGATTTTTGATTTAGTTATGCATTGTGATCTGTAAGATTGTGTTGGTATTTGTTTTGTGGATGCTTAGTAATTAAGAAAGTGTTTTCTGTGAAAGCTGATTGTGGAAATTTGGATAATATAACTGAAGGTGGATCTTGTGATGGTTGAAGTTGTAGTAGTTTCTCATTGTTCGCGAAAATGCCTATTTCAATTAACGGACGATTTTTAGAGAGTTTGCGCTTTCGCTTTTGCTTTCCTATTATATTTGAGTGTAGATTGTTTTTTTCGTTTCGCTTAGTCTCTCATTCTTCTTTGCCATCCTCCTTTTTAAAACTTAATTTCTGCTCCTCGGCCTATTGTTCCCGTATACTCTCTTCGCATGTCCTTGGGAGTTTCTGTTGCTTGTCAAAACCGAATTAGCTGGTAAAATATATAAAGGTCAATTGTCACGCCCACCAAATTGAACTTGTTGTGAGAATTCGCAGGTACGGGGTTTGTGTGTTGAGCAACTACTCTTCATTGACCTAAGTTTTCTGGTTCCAATGTCTGACTAATGAGTATGCTTTTTATTGTGGACGGATACTATTTAGCCATGTGACACAAGAGACTGGAAAAGTCCATAAATGACCTTGATGTTTGGTAAACTGGAGATTTTAAGTAACTGGCATTCTTACACGTGTAATAGGGCAATATACCTGAATAAATCTTACTGATTTCTGTCGAGAACATTGATAGCATGTCAGAATTTCCAAACATTATGGGGAAGGTGCTCTAGGTAAACTCTTTTTCTGGAAGGCAGATAAGTGGAATTGTTGGGACTTTCTGGACTTTGTTCTAAAATGATGCGTTGCAGTAATCTATGTTTCAACAAAAGGTATCTGCTTATTCAATTAAATGCCATCCAATAGTGTACCTTGATATGTGCTGGTGTGAGTGCTCATCCTTGTATTTATTAAGTTAGATTAGTTTTGAAGAAAGAAGAAAAATATAGAAAACCTCAGTGATGGATGTCTTCTTTGTGCATTTCTTTTGCTTTAGCTCTGCATTTCTGTAGGTGAAATCTATCCTAGTGTTAATATTTGCAATTTTTTACAGGCTGTAGTTTCTGATGACAAGAAAACCGCTGCATATGAAGGTACAAGGATCTTATTATAATTTTTTATATATCTTTGTTAAAAAGTCTCTTCTATGTTATGGCAACATGAGAGTATAGTCTGATTTACTTTCCTAAAAGAAGAACTACTGTCTGATTTCTGCCTCAAAGTAGTACCTGAGTTTCATTTTGTTCCTACTGTTATCCTGGATAATTTTAATTGTACTTAGAAATTTTTGTATTTGAGTACCCAATGGGCTGTACTGAATTTATTATAACATGATTTTTTACCAATGAAATGGAACGAAATCACAACTTTAAAAAAAAAAAAAAAAAACTCAACAGCTTGCATTTTGCTAGTTTTAGGGTTTTTATTTTGACCATCCTGTCTCTTTATCTGTTTGCTTATGAATTTGCAGTCCCAGAATCAAATTTGGAAATATTTCCACCTACAAGCGGAGGATATCATTCGCCGCCTGGTGGTTCAAATGGTATATTACTTACAGAATACCTTTTCTTTTGGATTTTCAGGGATACTTTTTCTTCCTTTCAAATTTCATTCCAAAATCCACATGTAGTTTATTCCTGAGCTTGTTTTCAGATGGGAAGATATATTGGATTATATCAACTTGTGCATGGTTCGGTCACCTGGTATCATTTCTAGGGTTATATTAATCTGCTCTTCTAGCAATTGCCGATGCATGGGATCATTTTCTTCTGGAACTTAAATGAAACTATCTCAAATCTAGATTATTGGACAGCAAGTCTTTTTTGAGGAACTTATTGGCCAGCTCGCTGCTATTTGTTATACAATATTTACAGTTACGTATTTGTTGTTCCAAATGATCTGTCGTTTGACCTGATTTGTAAAGGTAGAGTAAAAAATGTTATTAGGTTTGATTCATTGTTTCATATGGTATTTGATAATTCCTGAAAAGTAGAAGACAACACAATATGCATGATATAAGGAAATAGCATTATCCACATGGTGTAAACCAACTCCAATATGTTATGATCAGCTGATTCAGATCCATGGAGTGTAGAACACAGGTCTGGACTTCATTAGCTTAGTTGAGGTCATGAGCTTCAATTGACTCTTGACTGTGATAGCTTGTCCAGATGAGGTTGGTCTTATCACCCTTCACTACATCCATTAACTGTTCTGGTGGGCTTCTCAACTTAGTGGAAAACCTTCTTATGAGTAAATACATTTGCCAAAAAAATTTTAGAAAGAGATGATACTACTGGTAACACTTGCCAACGATTCAGATTCATGCTTAGTTGGACAATTCAGTGGATTCTTCCACTTATCTCGGTTCTCTCAGGAAATGTAGGTGGAGAAGAACAGGGTGGATTTAGTTGGAAGGGGGTGTTCAGCATCTCAACATACAAACCATATTTCAATGTGGATACAGATGTCGTTCTGGATAGAATCACGAGTTCGCTATACCCACTTAAGGGGAACTTCTTTTCCAAGATTGATGCGAATCCAGATCTGTAAGTTTTCCTTCTGTGCTAATTGCCAGCTGTACCTGGCTTCTTGTTTTTGAGACAAGATCGTTTTGTTTCTGAGACAAGTTGTTGTTAATGGTTCATATTATTGATGTTCTTTGAAGGTATGGCCCACTTTGGATCTCTACCACATTGATTTTTATGTTTACTGCCCTTGGAAACTGTGCTACCTATTTTATGGATAAAAGAACTGACAAGAGCACAACTTGGACCTTCGACGTGAGCAAAATAAATGTTGCAGCTGGCGTTAGCTATGGTTATGTTGGCATAGTTCCTGTTGCTTACTATTTCTTACTTCAATATCTTGGATCAAATGCAAGTCTCATACGCCTTTGGTGCATGTGGGGGTACTCACTGTTCATCTTTATGATTGCTTCGGTAATAGTCTAACGTGCACTGCTTTTTATCTTTAAAAGTTTTGAGGACTTATCTTTTGGAGGCATTTTACAAGTGCACATGTTTTGATGCGGTACAAATATAATAGTGTGTTTTTATTCTTCTCATTACTCATGCGTAGCATCTTTATATATTGGGTTACCTTGGTCTTGGTTTTTGACTGGTTCCCTTCAAATAATTTACAGGTTCTGCTGCTTATGCCCTTCGAGTTCGTGCGCTGGATCATCATCCTACTGGCAGGATGTGCATCAGCTTGCTTTGTTGCACTAAACCTGAAGTCTTACATTGAAGGGACGGAGACGTTAGTAGTAGTTGGCGCCTTGATCCTGCAATTTGCTCTGGCTATCTTCATTAAGGCCTACTTCTTCCCTTGAGAGTTTGCACATGGAGATATCACTGTGTTGTGTAAAGGTAAATTTGATAGTTACCAGTGGCTGTATTGAAATCTGGGCGGATGATGGTCTTTGTAAATCTCTGTAAATCACTCTCAACAACCTTCGTTTGATAACAGGACAGAGAACGCTTCACACAAGTTCTGTAAACTGTGCTCGATGACTGTTTGATCATGTCTTGAACTGTGATTAATCCCTACTCTATGAGCCAAAATGGTCTCTCATCTTCTGGAAAATCGAGACATTTGATGCGCAGGGCCTTTTGAAAAGAGTAATGCTATGTCCACTCCGGGAGTGAGCATAAATTGCGTACTGCTTATGTGGATGGCTTATGTGGCCGTCCACGCAAGCAGCTGAGTCGACAACAAAAAACGGGGTCTGGTTCGACCCCGTTTTAATTCTTTCTCTCTCTCTCTCTTCCTCTCCCCCAACCCAAATCGCTCTCTCGCCCTCGCCTCAGCCTCCCGCGGCGGCAGCCTCTCCCTCGCCTCAGCCTCCCGCGGCGGCGGCCTCGCCCTCCCCTCAGCCTCCCGCGGCGGCGGCCTCGCCCTCCCCTCAGCCTCCCGCGGCGGCGGCTGGCCCCTCGCCCCGGCCTCCCGCGGCTGGCCCCTCGCCTCGGCCTCCCGCGGCGGCGGCTGGCCCCTCGCCCCGGCCTCCCGCGGCTGGCCCCTCGCCTCGGCCTCCCGCGGCTGGCCCCTCGCCTCGGCCTCCCGCGACTGGCCTCGCCTCGGCCTCCCGCGGCTGGCCTTCCTGCTGCTGGCCTCGCCTCGGCCTCCCGCGGCTGGCCTTCCCGCTGCTGGCCTCGCCTCGGCCTCCCGCGGCTGGCCTTCCCGCTGCTGGCCTCGCCTCGGCCTCCCGCGGCTGGCCTTCCCGCTGCTGGCCTCCCGCGGCTGGCCTTCCCGCTGCTGGCCTCCCGCGGCTGGCCTCGCCCCAGCCTTCCCGCGACTGGCCTCGGCCAGCCGCGGGAGGCCAGCCGCGGGAGGCCAGCCGCGGGAGGCCGAGGCGAGGGCCAGCCGCGGGTAAAGAGGCCAGCCGCGGGAGGCCGGGGCGAGGCCAGCCACGGGAGGCTCGGTAAGGCCAGTTAGAGAGTAACTCGCGGGAGGCTGAGGGAGGGCGAGCCGCCGCCGCGGGAGGCTGAGGCGAGGGGAACTCGCGTAAGGTGAGGCGAGGGAGAACGATTTGGGTTGGGGAGAGGAAGAGAGAGAGAGAACTCAAAACGGGGTAAAGTTTTTGTTGTCGACTCAGGCTAACTCAATAACTCATCCACGTAAGCAGTGCGCAATTATGAGGTAACTCAATAACTATCCACCCTCATTTAGAGTCTAACTCAATAACTTTGGGTGACTCGTTAGAGGTAACTCAATAACTAGGTCAAGTTGTTTCAAACTTTTGGATTTCCGGGTCGTGCTCGGGCCGAGTCAGTACCTCTCAAGCCCAACGTCACTCTGAGAAGATTTCTGCACCGTAAAATCCTGATGAAAACCAGTTCTATCTCTGTGATGATTGTAATAACTAAAAAAAACACTATTAAGAATTTTTTTCTTTGAGACGTGGAGATTTCTAAAAAAAATAAATCTTTTATATTTATTTGCTGGAAGAGGTGATCATATAGAACGCTGGACTCCGTAGGCTGCAGTTACGTTTTAATTTTACATTCTTACTGCGACAGGTCCACAGCTAGCGTGCATCAGAGGAACTATAAATATTGAATACTCGGCCCTGCTTTGAGCGCTTCTAAACCCCTGCAAAACCCTAAACCCTGCAAAACCCTAAACCCCAACGAACCTTCACAAGCTTTTAAGCCGCTTCTTGTATCTTCCTGCAACAATGGCCTTTTCTCGCCTTGTCCGTCGGTCGGTTTCAGTGGCGGCATCTCTGGCTACTCGGGCCAGAGGGAATCCTACCACTTCCCGGCCAGCTACTTTTTCTCCTTTTTTGAACCGTGTCTCTCGGGAGCTTTGCCGAGGGACATATGTTTGCTCTCGTAATTTCTCTTCAGTCGCAAAAAAACCCAACTCGGATGCCAATCTACTGAAAATCATTGAGAATGAGATCAAATGCGCAGAGGAGTCAGACGATCGTGATCAGGTAAGGCCTCAAAAGCTCAATCTTATCTTGGATTTGCTTTCTCTCTGTTTTTGGTATGTTTATGAATTTGTCCTCACACTTGCTTGCTGTATCATATGTCATATACATAGTTGGTTACTGTTTTGCACAATTACTGCTTGGGAGAGTTTTGCTGCTTACCTGGTTTTTGAGACTCCATTGCATGTTGTTATAGATTTGCTGCATCGTTTCCTATAAGACTTACAAAATTTATTTGGTTTTGTAAATTTTTTAGTTTCCTTACGTGTTTAAGCACAACAAGGGAACCTTGTTCTACATGTAATTGCTCTAATCAATGAATATAGTCTGTGAATTTTCCTTAGTACATAGCTTAAGGATGACTTGGTACTGGCAAGGGTTATGTCATATTGTGTTTTTCTTGTGTGTGATAGCTAAAGATTGGTAGGTCTCAGTTTTTTGTTTTACATTATCGTATTATTTGGTGAATTACTTGAATTGTTTAAGAATTAGTGATGTTTGTTTAGTTATGGGTTCTATTGATTGTTCTGAAGTTGGCTGTACTTTTTCTTGTTAGGTACCTCATTATCTGTCTTTGGCCTCTTAGTAGTTTTTGTTGAAAAAAGAGTACAAGGTATTTTGTTTTCAAAGAACCTCACAATATTGTACTGAATGCCAACTATATGTGGTTAAACTATGGAGAGTGATATATATCTAATTCCCTAAGAGCTAAGGCCAACCTATATACTTTCTAGATGTTGCATTTGGTATTTACAAGCTGTTTTCCTTTTACTTGTGATAGGTGGAAGATGTTCCTGAGGGTTTTCCTTTCACTATCGAAGATAATCCCGGTGATCAAACCATAACCCTAAAGAGAGAGTACCAGGGAGAGACCATCACTGTGGAGGTTCACATGCCTGATCTTGTTACCGGTGAAGATGAGGAGGATGACGATGATGACAATGCTGATGATGATAATCAGAATCCAAACCAGTCTAGCATCCCGTTGGCCGTCAGTATATCTAAGGGTCAGAGCCCTATTTTGGAATTCAGTGTTACAGCCTTTCCTGATGAAATTTCAATTGATGGTATGTCACTCAAGGAGAAGGAGGCTTCTGAAGATCAACTAGCATATGAAGGACCGGACTTTGCGTGAGTGTTGCATTGATCAAATAGAGGATTCAATTTTCTATACCGCAAATATTTTCCTCCCTGTTTACTGATTACTTTCTGTTTTCTTGAAGCGATTTGGACGAAAACCTACAGAAAGCTCTCCACAAGTATCTCGAGATTAGGGGAATCAGGCCGAGCACCACAAATTTCTTGCACGAGTATATGATTAACAAAGACGCCAGAGAATACTTGAATTGGCTACAAACATTGAAGAAGTTCGTTGAGAAGTAAGCAACATGCAGAAATGTCAGTTCAGCATGCACTATCGTCTTTTTGCTAGTTTTAGATATAGTTGCTCTCACCCCCCCTATATGATGAAAATTTATTTTTGAGGTAATATTTTTCACTGAGAAATTATTTTGCTTATTTCTATTGATGCACAAGTAGCAACAGTTACTGAAAGTGGCCCTTTGGTTTCAATTTTCTAAGTTTTCAAATTTGTCAGTTCCGAATGCCGTTATTGGCGAGGCCTAACCCAAGTCAGTCGTTATCGCCACTTCTCTACTTCCCGTCATGGGCGAGGCCCAACCCAAGTCGGTTTCCCAAGTCTATAACAGCTTCACTTCGCTAGTTCTCTAACAGGACTCGAGAGTCCAGAGCCTAAGCTGTTGTTGAGAGAAGAATGTCAACTGAGGATGATATCATCTGGCCGTTGCCATGTTTTCTGAGCTCTCATTTATTAGAGAGAAGACCCTTATTCAGAAGGATCGCAAAATCGTGGGAACATCTAAAAATTATAACTCGATCCCCTACTTCTCCCGCAGCGGATGGTAAACTGGTAATAACCGGACATTGGCCAAAGAACGAAAATGAGTGTCGATAATATCTAACTACTTGGTTCTATTTTAATTTTAGACTTAGAATAATTCTTTTACCATTAGATGTTCAGATTAGTTAATTAAGTCCAGATAGAAAATGGGCCTCTCATTTATTAAGCAGATATTGCATCCACTTATCCAATTGCATGAGAAGCTAATTTTGAAGATTTTTTTTAATTAAGCAGTAGTTAGCTATCATAATGTCAAACAAACTATAATTCCATGTTAATAATAATTATGTTATATTTAATAATTTAATTTAATTATCAATTCGAGTTTGATACCAAAAAACTAAACACTCGAAATCAAGACAATTCATGTGGTTTGTAGAACATTACTACATGTATATAGTTGGGAACCAATCTATAATGATTATTTGGTTCAACAGATTAATACAAGGTGCGAAGTAGTCTTTTGGCCTGAAGTAGCACTAACATGTGCTCCAAAGTTCTTTTAACTTCTTATTGAATTCTGTGTGTGACATTCCCTCATGAAAACTTGGGAGAGTCACATAAATGGGACGAACAATGGATCATTTCAATGACTCAAAATGGTCAAAG
The DNA here is from genome assembly GCA_022405105.1 of Aristolochia contorta. Classification (NCBI taxonomy): domain Eukaryota; kingdom Viridiplantae; phylum Streptophyta; class Magnoliopsida; order Piperales; family Aristolochiaceae; genus Aristolochia; species Aristolochia contorta. The sequence continues at coordinate 36,752,779 of CM039665.1, read as the reverse complement.
ATCTTGTGGTTATGTACATTTGACAATCACTTGTAATACTAGGAAGATGGATAGCCAAAATGAGATCAATGTGTTCTCCTCCATAACGTAACTATGTGATTATTCTCTTAACTTGTATTAAGAAGTGCCTTTGTACGATTGACGTAAAAATGAATTTCAATTAAACCTCGCCAAAGTACCCAAATGATAACATTGGTAAAACTATTAAAGGTGTCAGATCAGTGGGTTAAAAATCTAATTGAACTCGTTGAATTAGGAATTAGGGAGGAAGCATCTGCATACCGGGGGCACCTTGCGTCGCGAAGTATATAACTCCGAAACATTCGGGCCAATTTTGCTGCAACTTTGGAAGGAATAAGTCCCAGGGACGACCAGGCACCCGCCGAAGATATCGCCTTTCCTGAAGTTCCTTCCATTTGCAGTTTATTGTCTCTTGGGAGAGCAAAACTGCGCCTCTCTCTCTCTCTCTCTCTCTCTCTCTCTGTCTCTCTCTCTGTAACTAACCGGTGCATAGATACTTCGCACAGAGCCGCAGGCGTTCAAAGCTTACAGGTAATCAAAGTACTGTACTGTCCATTCCGAAGAGGAAACCTTCTTCTTCTTCTTCTTCGATCTTCTTCTACTTCTTCTCTACACAATGGGTTGTTCTTTGATCTTGCTCTGGCTTTCTTTCTTGAATGTAATAGTTTGGTCCAAAGGGTATGGCTGATGAGAAATCGACCCAAGATGGGCCCTTTTATTTTGAACTCAATACTGGTGCGAAAATGCCGTCGGTTGGATTGGGAACATGGAAAGCTCCTCCCGGCGAGGTAGGGAAAGCCGTCATTGCCGCCGTCAAGGTAACAACTCCTCTTCTTTCTGTTCGCACGGTTCCATTACTCGGCAACCTTTTGTTTCTACATTTGATCTGCACATGGTGGAACTATTTTGAGAAACGATAAATCAAGGGGCGGATCAGATGGAATACCATGGGGTTAACGAGGTTCGGGAAACTGATAATGAAATATGAGTTATTTTTATGGTGTTGTGCAGGCTGGTTACAGGCACATCGACTGCGCACGAGTCTATGACAACGAAAAAGAGGTAATGTGATAATCTCCTATTCAGTTCATACCCCCCAATTAACTGTCGACACAGCTTCAATTAGCCACACCAACTGGGTCGAATCGTGTATTTGATAATCCAAGTTTATCTTCTGGGTGAAAATTTAATCTAAGGTTGGGGCAGCTTTGAAAGAATTATTCTCGAGCGGGGTTGTTAAGCGCGACGAATTATGGATCACTTCCAAGCTATGGTAAGATCGAGATCATTCCATCGTCAGATGGGTGTTATCCTTCTAAATTTTCCCTTCTGTCAATGAGTCAATGTTGTGGAGATGCGAATGATTCAGGGCAAAACTCATACTGAAACCACTTCGATCGGTATCTCTATTTCCAGGTGTGGCGATCACTTACCGGCGGACGTATCAAAGGCACTCAGCAAGACATTGGAGGACCTGCAACTCGACTACGTCGACTTATACCTGGTAATCAAACCACGATATGAATAAATCGGATTTACTGTTTCCTCTCCACTCTCCATTCTCCAGTGCGAAAGCTGTTGAAATTTGATTGAAATTTGTGGGTTTCTGCAGATCCACTGGCCGTTTCGGACCCATCCAGGTTCCCGGGGATGGGAACCAGAAGTGATGGCTCCCCTGTGCATGCCGGAGACGTGGACGGCGATGGAAGGGTTGTACGCATCAGGGCAAGCTCGTGCCATCGGCGTAAGCAACTTCTCCACGAAGAAATTGCAGGACTTGTTGTCCTACGCCAAAGTTCCCCCAGCAGTGAACCAGGTCGAATGCCACCCAGGATGGCGGCAGCCCGGCCTTCACAATTTCTGTTAACTCTACCGGCGTCCATGTCTCGGTACACCCATAAAAGCTTCATCTTTCTTTTCTTCTGTAACTGTAGAGGCGGTGAAATGGAACTGATAGAGAGATGTTTCAGGCTTACTCTCCCCTGGGATCTCCGGGCACTTGGCTCAAGGGGGAGACGCTGAAAGAGCCTGTGATTGTGGAGATCGCAGAGAAGCTTAATCGGTCGCCGGCACAGGTGGCCCTGCGATGGGGCCTCCAAATGGGTCACAGTGTCCTTCCCAAGAGTACAAATGAATCAAGGATCAAACAAAACTTCGATCTGTTCAATTGGAGTATCCCTGAAGATCTCTTCGCCAAGATATCCGAGCTTCCCCAGGTAAAAATCACCTTCCTTGTTCCTTCTCATGACCGTGTCAAAAAAAAAAAAATGATATCCACACTGTTTGTTTGTTTCTTCTAATGGACAGGCGCGGTTGCTGCGGGGGGATTTTGCTATTCATGAGACACAGAGTCCTTACAAAAGCCTTGAAGAACTGTGGGATGGTGAAATTTAAAATGCCTAAAAGAGCGTCTTGGCTCGTCAGGCGAGTGTGGAGGTGATTCTGCTCCAGTTTCTTTGATTACTTTTTGCTGCATTTACGGCTTTCAGTTTTGGTTGTCTAAGGCCAAGTTTTGACACAAACAATTTGATCGTCTCATTTAAATGAAGAAAACATATTCTGCCAAATATGATTTGAGTAAAGATTTCTATGCAGTGTATGTACTAAAGGACCCGACACAACGGGATTTAAACATATAATATGGTGTCTTTTCTAACACCAAATATTATGTTACTAGCCGAATTTGGCTCAGATTCAGCTTAACTTGTTCGTATATATATACTAATCTGAAGAAAATTTATAAATATTAATAAAGAATAAAAATATGTTTAACAAGAAGAACTTGGTCCCATTAATCTGCTCTATATATATAGCGAGGGGAATAACTGAACTTACAAGAACTTTTATGCCCCATTAGTCTTCTCATATCTTCCAAGGCATGACATTACTTAGTTGAAGAAAAATCGTTTTGTACATGTTACGTATTAACATAGAACGCGGATTGGTTTCATCATCCGAAGAAACTTGAGGGCTTTAATTTTTTCGCACAACGAATAAAAGCTTCTAAATGGGTAAAATTTGTTTCTAAACGGCATATGATATTTTGCTTACCTAGCTGATCATGCTCTATCACAACATTTTATTGCAGGATAAGTTTTTTATGACATTTGAAACCTAACAAGCCTAGAAATATGAGATTGTGAAATTTGAGGAACCTTTTTAGCTTCCTGTCTATATGATAGAGTTTGTCGTTAAGGCTAAAACCCAACATTTTTTTTTTTTTTGAAGAGTTTGATTCCAAAAAATCCAACATTTTTTTTAAGAGTTTGATTCCAAAAAATCCAACATTTTTTTTAAGAGTTTGATTCCAAAAAACCAAACATTTTTTTTAAGAGTTTGATTCCAAAAAATCCAACATTTTTTTTAAGAGTTTGATTCCAAAAAACCAAACATTATAATTCTACAACATATGACTTCTACAGAACAAGGGTTAGCGACAACAATTAAAAAACAATATAGAAATAGTAAGGTAAAGGGAACCTAGTATAACATGTTTGGGCACTTTCATGTGCCATTATAGAACTTTAAACTAAACATTAACTAATAAATAAATAAAATACACCAATAGGAAATTAACCAAGACACTTAATCACTATGCCACAGGGAGGTCCTTGTGTGTGTAAACAAGTCCTTTATCACCATCTACTACTTGTCCACTCCCTCGTAGAATCCTGTTTTAATAGTCATAGGGATTAGCAATCAGAGGCATTTGTTCATCAATGAAGCCAAGACCATTTTCTAATAATATTTTAAGTTTGTCCAAAAGGACAAAATGTTGAATTTGATAGTCATAAGCTGAAGGGTAGTGGAGCTATAGGGTGGCCTCAAGACCATCTACACTTTCCCATGCCAAAAGATTTTCATCCAATGTTCACGCTGTTCTTCATGATGATCAATACTATGTAATAGAAATAAAAATAAAGATGATGAAGATGATGAAAATGATGATGAAGAAAATGAAAATTTTAAGATACTTTTAAGTTCATTTTTTGTTTATAACAAAGGAAAAGGAAAATATAAACGGCGCTTAAGAAAATAATACCATCTTGTTGTCAACAACCCTTCTACTCCAACGGGACCACGAGCATGAATCCTTCCTGTGCTTATTCCAACCTGTTGCATGAAGAGGAAAACATTTAAACAACTATACACCAATTTAAGTATATTAGTATATAAGCAAATACTAAACTATACTTGCCTCTGCACCTAAACCAAAACGGGCACCATCACAAAACCGTGTGCTGGCATTGTGAAAGACAGCAGCACTGGATAGCATAGAGCTGGAGTTAACAACTTGAAAAAAAAGATAGAAATTTTGTATTGGGCATAAATGAATAAATGAATAATCTCACATTTAACAATAAACATGTATACCTATCAACTTGACGTAGGAAGACCTCAGCAACTTGATGGTCTTCACAAACTATGCAATCAGTATGGGCACTGGAAAAAATATGTACGCAATGAAAATTCCTTTTGAAAACAAAATACAGATACTAAAAGGAGTTATCTACATCCCATGTAATGAAGACGTCAAGTGTTATATGTTAAACACCGAGTTAGTAACATGCCTTCCATGGTTATGAATATGATCAATGGCAGATTGTACACCATCCACTAGTTCAATTGTGCAAGCCATAGAATTGTATTCATGATGAAACGAGTGTGACTCAGGCAAATCAAATAGCGCACTTGCTCTTGGCCCTCCATACAGAGTAACACCTGCATCAGGCTCTATTTAGTCAAACAAATAAAAATTGTATAGAATAATCACTATTACGATCAGTAATTAATTTAAGTTGTTACTCTTCTAAGGACTTCAAACCAAGCTTTCATATGGCAGGTCCACCAACATCAATATTTTATGGTCTTATCACTAATAATTAGTGTATCAAATAATTAAATCAGTATGTGTGAATCAGAATATATTCTCTTTCATACAACTCATGACCATCAAAACCTCTTACCGTTTAGGTAGTGTCAGCTACATGAATTCTCCATTTCTATGACTAGATGACATGTTTCAACAATTCCATGCATGGCATTTGATAAAGCTAAAGATTTATTATGAGACAACAAATGATTGCGAGGTCCTAAGTAGTAGGAACCCTCCTTGCTTTCCTTCTACAAGGAACAGTATTTTGCTTTTATGCAAGAAATCAACTAACCTTCAGTTTGCAGATCCAAAATGAGATCACTGATTTCACCAGTCTTCTGCAGATGCTCATGTACGAGAATGGTTTCCTACAATGATACCCTTTTATTAGTATCATATAATCCAAAAATAAAATATGAAACAAATAGAAATGAAATAAAACCAATAATTACCACAGCATTACAAGCAGCTGGATAATCAATCTTAGCATCCAACACAATTCGTCTAGCCATTTGCATATTTGCTGATTTATCAACATAAACGTGACATATTCCATCTGGGAAGCAAAACCAATAATTTAATTCAACTATTATTTTTTGTGACTCCAGTAGGCCAAAACAAATATCATGTCAAGCATATAATACATAGATCAGTTAATATTCTCACCAGCATGACCTAGTACAGGAATTTTTGTGGACTCTTTAATCTGGGAAACTAACTTATTGCTGCCCCTTGGAATCACGAGATCAATGACATCGTCAAGCTACAAACAAGTAATTTTTTAGGAAGACAAAGTGTTAAAATTCTTCTTAACTACTTTCACATATTTCTCCAAGTTACTCACTTTAAGAAGATCAGGAATCTCCTCTCGTGAAGTCACCAAACCAATAAGCTTTTTGCCTACAGAATCAGGGATGGCCTCAGTGATAACCTACAATAGTGAAGAAGAAGAAGAAGAAGAAGAAGAAAGAGTATGATTACTGAAAAGTATGCGAGGATAGCATGCTATTAAAGACCACCTATATATAATTTCAGTACACAAACCTTATGCAAAATTTTGTTAGACCTGGTTGCTTCCTTCCCTCCTTTCAAGAGAAGTCCATTCCCACTTCGAACTGCTAATGATGCTATCTAAAAAACAGCCAACACTACTAAATGGATGTAACAAACAAATACAGACTTCAATATTTAGTAAACATACATGTAGAAATGAAACATGATGCACTGACTCTTTAACTACATTTGAAATGAAAGCAGCTCGGACTGCAGAAGAGCCAAACATAGTTTGCCACTTCATTCTACTATGAATGTAACATGTAAAACTAAAGAGACGACTTCACAACAGCCTGCATGGTAGACACAAACATCAATGCGGGTGAAGTTTGGAAACAGTTGTACAGAATCATTCATCATGCCACAAAGAAACATATGCCATTCTTGCCTTCTTCCAAGCATCATATAACAAGATGTAGAAAAAATTATGACCTTGACAAATCGAGATTATCCATGCTTGGCAGGCTTTCTTTAACAGCGAGCATGTTGCTTTGGTTAGTGTATGAAATATATATCATATAACATATATTTTATGTATGAAAATGAAGATGTTAAAAATTGGCAACAAATATGTAAGTTCTGAATGTAGGTTTGAAGGTGTGCCATTTGAAGGCTTCAAGGAAACAGTCACTGTTTTGCAGTACATGTTGCAAATGACATTCATTTTCATCAATACCTGAACTAGTGCATCTGGTCGAGACTCAAAAACAATCAGCAGGACACCCAGGGGACAAGATGTCTTCTCCAAAATGAGCCCATCAGCAAGCTGGGAAGGTAGAAGTCGACTAAACTCATAAGATTCATCAACAAGATAGAAGGCCACAATTCTGTATTTAGACAAAGGATTTAAACAACACACACAATGCTGCGTAAAATATTCAATTAGAGCTCCCTCACTCAATGCATTTCAGTTAATGGACGTAAATAACAGATTTTAAGGAGGAACAATAGCATGGTCCCACATTTGTTTACCTCCGTTTTCTTCAAAATATGTCCAATGGGATCCTCCATTTCTGCAAGTGTACGGATGGATTTTGATAGATTTGATATCTGCAAATAATATTACAACAATAAATTTCAGCACTCAGTGGTAAAAGGTAGCCAACTATAAGGTATAAGCGTGAAAAAAAAGGGAGTAAGAAGGTGCAGTGTCATTAGACATTAAGTAGAGAGGAGAAATTAATTCCACCCCAACTCTGTCTCCAACTTACACATGAAGCCATGCTTCTCTATTTAAGATGAACTCCTTACATAAATAAGTTTCAGAAATATGAGAAGTTTTCCTTCAAAAGAACAAAACAAAAACAACAAAAACATCCCTCAAGACCAAGAAGCAAACGTATTAGGAGTGCTGTTCCCAAGACCTATTGAACATGGCTTAGTGTCATATAACTAAGTCTATATATCTATTAACTCAATATGAGTAGTAAATTTTAAATGATACATGTAACTTATACTTCTCAATAAGGATTAAATTACATAAATGATCAATAAGACCTTCAAAAAAAATTGATCAATAAGACCACAAATAACTGCGGGCTGAATCAAATAAAAAAAAACATGGAACCAAATAACAAAATGAAATTATTAATCAACAAGTACAACAGGAACCACCTTTCCTGGCTTCAGCATCAATCGGGAGACTAAAGATTTTTCATATCCACACTGTTCGGCTTCAGCAACATCAGCTTCATTTTCAGCTCTAATCAGACTCTCGTGTGATTCCAAGGCATCAGCTATATCCAACAAAATTTTCCTTCGTTCTTGTGAAGAAAGACTCTACGAAGTACAGTACCATGTCACTTATAGGAACTACTGTATAAAACTAGAAAATTATAAGTTACAAGGCAAAGTACAAACGGTCTCAAAAGTTCTACCTGAATTCGTCTGGAACAATCCCTTGCAGCAAGTGCCATTTCGCGTGCACCTGTTTCCTTAGGAGAAATCCACAGATGTGCATCACGGTGGAAAAGAGTACCAATTCGCTCTCCATGAAGCACCTTAATGATACTATCACTTGCATAACCACTTAAATGGAGAAAAAAGTGTTAGAATCAAAGGCTCTATTTGCCACTTGAAAAATCCATTGTCTTCGTTTTCATGAAAACAATATAAAATCAAGTACCTGGCAATAACAACAGGGGTACCTGCATCTGCTGCATAAATAGCAGCTTTTACTTTAGCAGTCATACCCCCTCTTCCCACCCTAGATTTGTCACCAAATGTAATCTCTCTTTGATGTTTTTCCTTCACGTATGTATTGATAAGCCTTGAATGTGGTTCACCAGGAGGACCACTATATAAGCCTTCAACATCACTCATCAAAACAAGAAGATCAGCTTTTAATTCCATGGCCAATAACGCTGCCAAACTATCATTGTCCCAAAAGATCCCAGAAGAATCCTGCACAGCATTTTGTTCCATGTAATTTAACTGCAAGTAGCTATAAGCTCAACAGCCAAAGCATGAATATATAGCCTTGTAAAATACCTCATATGGAGCTTTCCTCGTACTAATGGAATCATTTTCATTGAAAACAGGAACAACCCTCAAAGCTAGTAGTGACTTCACAGTTTCAGAAAGCTGCTTCCTGAAATCTGGGTCTTGAAAGTCCTTATCAGTCACAAGAAGCTGAGCCGATGTCACATCCAACTGAAAAGCAGAACATAAAGCCCAATAAACATTATTAACAGAAAATCAGTCAGAAGCCAAGACAGAAGGGTAAACAGTGGAACCAATAAGGAAACATGTGATGTGTTTCTTGGTGCCACCTGACTAAATAATGCATCATATAAAGCCATGAGGCCACTCTGCCCAACTGCAGCACAGGCTTTTCCATCTAACTCTAGCTGCGGTTTTTGAAGATCAGCAAAACTACAAAATACAAGATGCAATAGAATCCATTCAGACAAGAGAACCTCTAACATCTCTGCATAATCTGTAGCACTTTTTTGAAGAAAGTCATAGCACTGCAAGAAGAGTATACACTGTGACTTGTTATTGTGTGACAGTATAAACAGATAGTCAAAATATCCAATTGGACACTCTAATGAAAGATTATCATCAAGAACACCCTTTTGCTCCTCGCTTTATCAGGTCAATATATGAACATAATACTTAATGATGTACCAAAGCCTGTTGCAACATTTTCTAAAGCATGGTAAATTCCGATGGTAGTGATACCTGATGTCTTCACCATAGAAGACATCATATCTGACAAAGTTACACACCACTGGCTTATTGAATCAGGAGAAGGCATCAAGAAAAGCACCTCCATTGGAAAAAGAAAATTTTCTAATAAAAAAATCTAGGAACTGAAGCCTGAAACAGTAAAACACCATGAGAACCTGCTATTAACTAATCTGCGATATCGAAGCCGTTGACGCCCAGCACCAACTGCCCCTGAAGTAACCAAGATAATCTCAAAGCCTTGAGAATTTAACTCTTTCACCTACAGAAAGTGCACCAGGTGCAAGTGGATGTAAGAACCAGAACAAGCAACCAACATTTGAAACGATGTACAAACTATCCTTTTAAAACAGCTTAAAGTAAACCAGAATTTAATACGATGTATAAACTATCCTTTTAAACAGCTTAAAGTAGAAACGTACTTGCTCACAGAGTGCTCCGATTCTGCCGAGGGCTAGTCTCCCGTCAGGTCTAGTGACAACAGCTGTTCCAACCTATTGAGTTCAAAAAATGACATCAGCAGCAGCTCGAAAGAAGAACAAAGAAAGCTTACACATACATATCCAAGGTGAAGTTAATGAACTAAAATCGAACCTTCTGCCAATCAAATTAGGCCAAAAAAATCACACTCCTGACACGCACTACAAACATTACGACGTGAGAACACACAATCGACATTTAGCATTAGATTATGGCTAATAGGTTCATAGAAGGCAATATTTAATACGTCGAAACCTAAAGGTCGATCCACTTGATCTGCATCCAACGCAGATAAAATGAAAAGCTACACCCCCCTCACAGCTCCGCAAAATTGAAGATTTAGATCCACATTTCGTTAACAATAAACGGGGAGCACGCAGTGCAACAACAGCAAGAACAACGCATAGAGAGAAAACACGTAACTTTGCTATTGATGTGACAGGATAAGGAGAACGCCACTGTACTACAAGAAAAATATAGCAATGCTACTACTATCACTCCAATGCCGGGGAAAACCTCAACCAAAACAAAGACATCATACGAAAGCAAAACAACCTCATTATCAAGGTAACAACAGCATCCATTTCAGTCGACAGCGGTCGGTTACGTCAGAAAAAGGTGACGCAAAGTTACCTTAACGATAACTCGTCTAACGTCCTTGACAAAAGCTCGAGTCGGATCCATAAGCGAAGACGAAGACTAGCCCTCTGCCTCGCCGCCGATGGAGCGACAGATTCGGGGAACCGAAGGGGAATTACAAACTTAGAAGGCTCGGCTTGCTCGCTCTCGTCACTTGTTGTCCACAGAGGAACGTCAATGGTGTAGCTTGCGCCGCCACGTTAACTAGCAATTCGATCTCCTTGCGTACCACGCAGAAAGGGTGAAAGAATTCGTTTACGGTAAGAAGCAGGTAAACAAACCCAAACAGGACCTTTGACTTTATTAACATGTATTTTGGAGTGGCTCTGAATCCTTAATACCTCAACAAATTACGAATAGTTCACGGTAAGTTTCATATGAGATATTATTGACGAGAAAAAAAACCCACAATGTATATAAATATATTATTAAATTAAAAGTAAATGTAATACTGCATATTAATAAATGGTAATTTTCATATGAGCTAAAGGAGGTTATAAGTACATAATTAATGAGGGCAACTCCCCTTCCTGTAGGGCCGCAACAAATTTCATTCATAATTGCAGCGCATGCAACTGTGCTGTCGATATACAGGAAGTCCTTGTGAAAGAGTAATGCTATGCGTACAGGGTCTGTACTCGCCCTGGAGTACAGGCCCTCACTGAAATAAGAATTCCAGGTCGAGTCTCACCGTAAGGCATCATCATACTAGGCCACTTAATATTCTCCACAAAATCAATTCACACACACCAGAAAATTAGCAACATCAAAAGTAGTAGTCCTCTAAAAGCATGAAAAGGGTAAAATGAAAATTCCGGTTTCAGTCACTTCTCAAAACCGCAGGCGAATCTGAAACCACCATGCGTGCAGCCATTGTAGTCCACCACCTAGATCTCGCCGTCCCAGACTTCTTCAACGCTCTTGTAGGGACTAAGAGTTTCGTGAACAAGGAACTCTCCAGTGACTAGCCTCCTCTGTGGAAGAAGATATAATAACGGACCATCATTAGACGCTCTGGTAAAAAGTAGCAGGAATATAAACCCAATGAAACTAGAGAATCACTTGCCTGTTCAATTCCTGCAAACTTGCCCATTAAGTCTTCAGGGATAGACCAATCATATATATCAAAGTTTTCCTTGATCCTTTTCTCATTTGTGCTTTTTGGCAATATACTCTGACCCATTTGTAAGCCCCAGCGGAGAGCAACTTGGCCAGGTGACTTGCCCAGCTTTTTTGCCACCTCAACCACAACTGGGTGGGTAAGAACATTGCTTTGAATCCATTTTGTGCCAGGGGATCCTAACGGTGAATATGCCTGCACAGAGCCTGCTATGAGTAAAAAGTTGAAGTAATCATTAAGAGAAAGAACCACCTTTAGTTAATAAACGGCTACTTACACTTAGATGAACTCCCGTGGAGCGACAGAAGTCTCGGAGAAGGGACTGCTGCCAAACAGGGTGGCATTCCACCTGATTCACAGCAGGAGGAATTCTCGCTACTTTCAGCAAATCATCCAATTTTTTTGTAGAAAAATTGCTCACACCAATGGCACGAGCTTTTCCAGAATCATAAAGCTTCTCCATGGCTTCCCACGTGCTAGGTATGTCAAGAGGGCAGAAGCTTTCAGGCTTGAAGCCGGGCATTGATTTTTTTGTACGCAATGGCCAATGGATCTTCATGGATTGAGAAAAAATAGTTTAGTTACGCGAGATTATGTGATTCTGTGCTCTTTGACTTATAGTAAAACTAAAGAGTGGACAGTAATGTGAACGACAACCATCTGTCTACACTAATAACTTACTACACTCAGTGATCAAATAACTGTCTTCCTCTATCAGTTTTGCAAGACGAAAAATTTTAGCATCAAATGATAATAAAAGTTATCAGGCATCTCAATTTTGAAATGCATAAGACCTCAAGCATCTTTAATTTTATTTTTGAAAATTGACCTAAAGCATCTTTTTCCAAAAAAAAAATAACTGTTTCTTGTATTAACCATGCGATACTAAAAAACCAAACACCCAATAACCTTTAAAGATGTAATGTAACCCAATTCTGATCCCAACGTATTTTTCTCATGCCATAGAACATGCAACTGTGAATTGAAAGCTTGACCGGCAAAAATACCAATCAATGCTTAATCATTTCTGAAGCTATAATCAGAAACCATGCATGAAGCCCCAGACACTTTAAAACCAGAAACTTACAAGATACAAATCAACATAGTCAAGCTGCAATTCTTCAAGAGTTTTATCCAGTCCCAGTGGTACGTCTTCTGGTGCCTGATCACTACACCTGCAAAATAGTATAGTCCAGTTTTTCAGTTCACAGTAACTAAAAGACAAGCACAATAGATGAATTTGAGCAGTAGTTCAGTCATCACATGGGAGAGCTGTAATGGGAGATCTTGGGTTCAAGTCTCCTTAGGGGCATATGGGAATTACATTTTTAAAAAAAAATGTGCCCTTTCCTCAATAAAAAGACAGGCACAACATCATCTTTATGTAGACCATCACAGTTAGTTTATGACTCGATGCAAGATGAATGAGCACACCGACCAAAGTTTAGAAGTTATCCACAAATCCTCACGCTTCACAACACCCTCCTCAAATAGTTCCTTCAGAGCGTCACCAACCTAAAACATATAGCAATTCTTTTAGACAAAATAAAAAACTTCAAACCAACTCACGTAATCTTAATCACTAGAAACTCAGTCAAGTATTCGAATCTAAGATGCCAGACAATATCAGTGAAAAATAAACCTTGAAATGCTATTTTCCTATCACATTGGAGCTTCACCTACCAACAATTCAGATATGATCCTAGTCTGATTCTCCTTCACCTATCCATAAATTTTCTGAGAGCGAAAAGCTCATTCACCTATCCATTAAGAATCTACAAATTTTTTTCACATACCAACTCCTACCACAAATAAACACTTTACCATGAGACGAAAGCTTGGGCCTAAATAACCCAATATACCAACAACTTGTATACAATCATGCACATGAAAGACATCTGTGACCTTTAAGTTAAAAATTTTATGTCCATCTAGAAAAGCACAGCCTTACCTCCTTCTCATTGCCATATACTCGTGCGCAATCAATATGCCTATAACCAGCCTGCACAAATTTGCATGTATAATCAGTTGGAGCATAAGAGCAAATCAGAATTAAGGATGTTGGCTTGATAAATAAACAGACATGCAAATAGTAGCATAGAATAGAGGCCCAGAGTGAAAGGGAATTTTAGAGATACTCCCACATCTTTGAAGAAAGATTCATTACTTGGGTTGGGCTTCTCATTCTAAGTTTATACTGACACACTAATTACCTAGAACTGGGACAAAAATGATGTTTAGTGCACTTCCCCATTCCTCGGAAAGGAGAAAGATAGAGAGAGTGAGAGAAGAGGGAATGAAGAAGTAAGACACCGAAAAGATAACAAAGCATAAAACAAAAAGAATTGCATATAGGATTCAGGAAGCGCATGAGCCATCCTTCTCTGTAAAACAGGAAAGTCGAAAGAAGCATTACAGAATAATGAATTAACAACTCAGGATCTGAAATTAGAAACTCTGTGTAGCCGGGAAAAAACTGCAAATATTAGACACAGAAATAGATCCCTTCGTCTTTTCAGAAATATGGTAAAGCAAACTGTCGCTTGAAAATGAATACATAAGTTTTTTTTTCCAACGAAAATCATAACCATAGAATTTTGAAGGTGCATATAACGCAATGCAGTCTAATTTGATTAAGGATGAGTCAAAGCTCTCCTGAATATTCATGATTCCGAATACTCAGGTGGAAGATCTGTAGACGGGACGGGAGGGGAGGGGATTACGAACAACGAGCACCATTTCAAGAGCTTAAAAAATCCGCGAACTAAACAGGCTGTCAATGGCAACTGAATGAATTACAAGTGCCACCGTCCAAACCAGTGGAGAAAAAATCAAGAGCTCAGGATCAAGTTGCATCTCATAATCCAGCTAACAAAAGCAAGAAACATTACAAGTCTAATACGATCACATAATATGGTCCACTCCTAGATTAAAATGGAAAATCGAATCGACATGTGATAAAGAGTAGCAGAGGCCAAATTTTAAGCCAGACGTGAGCGCATATACACGCAATGACAAGCAAATACACATTGATAACAACCCAAACAGAGTCGAACGGAGAAACGAAAAACAGCGTCGAACAAACAAACCTTGATAGCAGAGGTAACAGCTTTTGTGACTTCTCCTGGGGCCGATTGCCACGTACCGAGACCAACCGACGGGATCTTGGCTCCCGTGTTGAGAACGAAGTACCGAAGTTCGCCTGCCATATTCCTTCCAAATAGGATCTGTAAAGAAAAGAGCGGGAAGCGGAAAGACGATCACCCGTATAAAATAAATATAAAATGAATATAAAATGAAGGCGAAGAAGTCCGCACTCGTATTTATAGGAGTGGAAAGGAGGTAAGAGGTCGTAGTTCGGATACGCAACCGCTAATCCTCACCGACGTGAAAATGAAAAGGCTGCGAGTTCTGGAAAGCGGAAAGGTGGAGAATAAGCGAGAAAATGGTTAGCGATAAAATGTGGTACACGAATCACGAATGTCTTATCTGAGAGAAGCAATGACGTTATGTTCCCATTAATGGTGACTCGTGTCGGTGAGTCGTAAGTTTTGATTCTGGAATGCGAAAGGAGGCAGACGACAAGGGAAAAAAGTCACTGCACAGCTTTAGTATTTCGCTCAGTTGTTCTCTTGTTTGTAGCTTCCAACGTTTACTCGTGCCGTCGTCCGGCAGCCGGCGGCCGGCAAGCGAGTACTGAAGACAAGGGAGAAGTCAGAGCTCAACTTTTCCGTCTATAGAAGCGGGGCCTGCGAGAGGCAACAAGGAGAATCCATTGAAATGAAGTTACAGCTAATCGACAAAACTGAATTAGAAATCAAATCCGATGATGTAAATCGAACGCTACCTTCAAATCGAAGTAAGAACCAGTTGAATTTGAGTTTTAGGTTTCGAAAAAGAGTAATACTAGCCCATGTAAATGTTTAACGTACAGGTTAATTTAAGTCCTTAAAAATGTATAAATATTAATATTTTTTATATAAAATTTTATATTTTAAAGGATAAATATTAATATCAATGGTTTAGATTAACATGTATCGTGAGATAGGTACATGGGCTAGGTGCAACTAGCAATATTCTTTGAGAATCAAGTTTTACTGTAAGTTTTTACATCGGCAATAGTCCCAATAAGGTCTAATTCCACCCAACCATCGAGATTTTCTCTCAATAACCAGGACCCACCTTTATCTTGATCCGGCTGATTGAGCCGGATTCGACTGACCCAGGCCCAATTCGGTTCAAGAAAAGGTCAAATACAAAATATGTGAGCATGGGCTTAAGCTGATACATGAATCTTCTCTGTTTCCATGATTATAGTTGGAATGGACTGCCTATCTGTTTAGGCCTAAACCCTAAACACGTCATAACAAAAGCTAGAATGTAAGGAAAAGTAATGACAATCAAATCTTCTGTAGGGTGTCACTGGGTTGAAATTCAACTCGTTAGGCCAATATCTGAATCCAATTCGATGTGTATCAGATATCCGTTAAGCCACTTAATGGATATCCGCACCTTGCATTAATGGATTTAAGCTAATGATCAAACAGATTCATGTTAAACCCATCAAAGTTTATATTGTCCATTCCATTTTAGGGTCCTTTTTTCTCAGTTCTCCATGTCAGACAATGTTTGTGTCTCTGACAACCAGAATCATGGCGAATATTAAGTTCTTCGCCGCCTCCTGATCTCTCTCTCTTCTCTTATCATGTTGTGGCTATTGGCATCAATCAATTTGAACGCAGGCAGTCTGGCCATCAAACTTACTCGTCGTATTGCCTTGCTTATCCCTTCCAAAAATGTCAGAAATGCTTTAAATATGTTGGACTAAGTTAATGAGGGAATGCTTGGGAATTTTAGGGCAATAATGGATCTCTGGTATTGTTATGTTGTGCTTGGGAAGTTTATCCGTCTGTTAGGTTGTTTCACTGGGATTAAGACACAAAGGAAAAAATGATATAAAACTGACGCTGTGATTAATTCACATTTTACATATAGATGCTGCAAAAAAGGATCAAAATTCAAAACCGTGAAGCTTCAGAGAAAAGGATGCTGCTAGAAAAGAACGAATGGAGGTCCCGAAATTGACAGAAAGAGGTCGTCTTAAAGCCTGAATCTGATTCAACCATATTTGCTTTTCCGCCTTTCAGTTTCATGCACGTTCCAATCCCATCTTAACTATGAAATGAAAACTAACCAACAGAAAGCTGACCTTCCCACGTCTTTATTATCGATCCTTGCCATGAAAACTAACCTAGAGAAGCTCAATTCTGGTTCATGACTGTTGAATTGCAAAATTGAACTGGGGCTTCACAAGAAAGCAGGAGCCCTTGTGGAAGATTCAGAACCCACAAACTGATGAAAGAGAAACCCCACGAAATCCAAACCACGAAGTTCCCAAGAAGCTGAGACTTGTCAAAAATCAAACAGAAAAGGATAAAGTATGGCCGCAGCAGCAGAGAGATTCAAAGATGTAACATCCAGTAGCTCCCATCCATACTTTTTCGTGGGCAGCGACTCTTACTTCTATGCGTGGCTCACGTTTTGGCTTGTTTCGTTTTGAGAAGCCATGGTAAAAGGGACCATCAACGCCATTGAACGAGTATAAAACATGGACGAATTACATTCTTTTACGTCCCTGTCTTGAATCAAAGGTGAAGAATGATGCATGTGGCCGTTTAATTCTCCGTGAATTTCAGGTCTACGTTTCTTAAAGAGATATTAACAATTTGCATTTCTGGGTCCTTTTCATTGTATTAAAATTTGTTGTTACGTGATCATCCCCAAACTTTAAGAGCAGACGTCTCAGAAACACCCACCCCCATCACTGGTCCATCCTCTGCTCTTTCGGTCCGTCTCTCTTTTTTTATTCGACAGAGTAGGTTGCAGATTTAATTAAGAAAAGTATAAAAGAACATTTTGTAATCCCATCCACCACCACATGTTTCTTAATGGGTTCTTCATAATTTCATCAAATTTTGTGAAAGATTACCTGTCAATCATCATGTACTATTCTACACCGTGACGTTTAAGACTTCTGTAATTAATATTCGTATCCCGGATTCATTATTACAAAGTGTTATTTGATCATATGGGTTGGTCGTCTTGCTGAGTGATTACAGAATTAGCATCTTTTTCTTGTGCTCCAATTCAAACTGCTGATCAAATGGACATTGAGAATACAGATTAGTTTTAATATTATTACAGCCCTGCCTCACCTACTTATTCTGACACATTTAATTGTCCATGTTTGATTTGATTGACCTTGAACATTGGAGAGATTGCCTCTTGCCTTGTAACTTGCTGCTCTTATGGTTTGTCTTTCTCCTTTAATATATATACAGTCGAAGTGCAAAGAAGATTCACGGGAAAAACAAAGGTGAGCAAGTGGGTTTTACAAAAAAAAGATTCTTATCAGCCTCACCTTCCCTCTTTTTCGTCTCTTTGCGATCATAAGATTATTAATTAGCTTTTATTAAAACAACTATACCAGAAAATCTTCCTTATCATTCATCATCATCGTCGTCGTCGCCGTCGTCGTCATTTTTATTAGTTAAGATTTACTCAAACTTCGGATACTTTGATAATCTAATAGGAATCACATACAAAAAACAATTGTGGAAAATGCTAGCTGCACCTCAGATACTGCAGTCGAGGTGCAGCTAGCATTATTCAATATAATTAAGACCCAATTTGGAATTGTTATATCAAGATGAATGGTCAATCAAAGTCGTCCAATTCTGGGGTCATATGCTTGTGCTAACGCAACAGAAGAAGTCCCCGAGTTGCTTTGTTGGCTACATGTTATCCAGTCAGGAAAATAGTTTCTCTGTTCAAAAGTCAGGGAAGTCACTCTCATATAGCAATAAAACAGAGGGTCCGCCAAGAAAGAGAAAGCTCCTTCGCCTTTTATGATAAGCTAGGAAGGTGGGCTGCCTTCCACGTGATGTGTCCTCCCAACCTTCACTTACCTCCGCCACCAGACCATCAGGATTGGTGGTGTTAGACGTTACAGATATGGATTCATCATTCCAATCTCCTTGGCCACGAATGGAAGAAAACAGCCTGGGGGCATCATTCTTGCCGATTGAAGAACGAAGAGGCCGGAGGAGAATAATGAAGGCTGCAAATGTGGTTCAATATGAATTTATAATGACGCCTGGTATTGTTCGAAGGTCGTTCTACAATAATGGCGAACAGAAAATAATACGCATACATCCATGGGAAATTAAAGCAGAGTATCATTCCGAACCCTCGTTAGTGACTTGCTTTAAATAAAGAACATGTGTAACCAGTGCTTTCTTTTGCAGAAGAGAAACAGCTTGCAAGCTTAAGAATGGCATTTGCTCAAAACTGATTTGGGATCCTCACGTATGTCAAGACATTTGAGATGTAAATTACAAAAAGCCAAAAAGCACTAAGCAGAGTATACATATTTACAGAATAACAAAGACATCGCATTGGTGGATAATACCCACACAGACAAGAAACGCAACACTACATTGAGGAACCAGATGATTAGTACCTAGAATTCGGACAACCCAGTGACAGGAAGTAGAGAAGGGATGAAACTTATTACACTTGAGGAAGAAATAGGACTGAAAAAACAAAATGGAAAACTACCCAACTCCCAAAATGCAATAACAGGCAATACTTGTCACATAACAATTTCGGGTTTCAGGATGCTGGACTTGATCTCTTTGTGGGGAAGAACCACACCTCCGTTACTGTAGATCTCATCACAGACATGGACGTCTTCTCCGAGGATGGTCATGTTCTCAACACGAGCCCATTGCCCGACAGTAGAGTGCCAGCCGATGATACTACTGGAAATACAGGCATGCTTCTTGATGCGAACTCCACGCATTACGGTACACCGAGAGAGCCGAACTCCTGATTCAACCACACAACCAGGTCCAATGGCCACATCAGGACCGATCAAACAGCCCTCTCCAATCTTTGCAGTCTCATGGACTATCACATTTCCAACAATGTGAGAACCGGCAGCCAAATTGGTAGGGGATTTCTTGCGCAATGAATCCAGATAGAGTCTGAGGCCAGTGATGTAGTCCCTTGGCTGTCCAATATCCATCCAGAAACCAGGTAGGACCATTGCAAAAAGCTTCTTCTCTGCTGCAATTTTGGGGAAAACCTCTTTCTCTATAGAGGTAGGCCTCAATTGGATCCTATCAAGGACAGAGGGGTTTAACAAGTAGATTCCAGCATTGATTTTGTTACCCACAAATATCTTTGGCTTCTCTACAAATTTCTCAACTTTCCCCGTCTCTTCCTCCATCACAACAACACCATACTTGGAAGGCTCATCAACCTGCCCATCCAATTTCTCTAATTTGATTAGACAATAATTTTATACTCAGAATTTGACAATTAAATGAATAATGATGTTTTTTTACCTTGGTAACCATGATGGAAGCCTCTCCACCGTGAGCTTTGTGAAATTCAATCATTTCCTTGAGGGGGTACTCACTGATAACATCACTGTTGAGGACAAAGAATGGCTCACCAGATTCATCAATCAGTTTGTCCCTTGCTAGAGCCAAAGGTCCTGCAGTGCCAAGAGGCTCAGTCTCCTGCGAGCAAGTGATTTTAATCCCAAGCTTCGTTTCAAAATCCTTCAAGAAATTGAGCATAACCTGCAAAAGTAGATAATTAATATCCAGTGTAAAATGAAATATCACCAGTCCGACCAAATGCACGCAGTCATGAATTTGTCAAACCTCCGGTTGGTAGTTGATGGCCAAAACAACTTCAGTTACACCGATGGCTTTCAGGGCTTCAATCTAATGGAAGCAAAATCACAGAATTCACCAAGCTATCAATAGATCATTGAACTAACAAAACAAAAAGCCACAAAACAGAACAGTCAAATCTACAGCAAAAAGTAAGACAGGCAAGCAGGAAAAGATGAATATTTCCATTCATATGATGAGCAAAACATCATTTTTTTTCCCAAAATAACATGCATTCAATTCCTAGATGTGGAGAATATCAAACATAACATAAAGGGATCGAGTATCAGGCAATTGAAAAGAACACGAGTAAAAAATTCAATTTTCGTAAAATAATTAGATTCAAAAACGTGTGAAACAGATCAATTCACCAAATACCTGATGCAAGATCATCGGCTTGTTTGCAAAATCAACCAGAGGTTTTGGGACACTCAGAGTCAATGGCCTCAAACGGGTGCCAAACCCTCCAACAAGAATTAGAGCCTTCATGGTGAGGACACAAGCCTGCTACACCTGCAGATATGCCTCTCAAAAACTCAGTAAACAACTCAGAGCCTCAAATGGAATATGTGGAATGTGAGAAATGAAGATGCTCTATTTGAAAGCTATGAGAATAGATCATGACAACAGACTGTTCTCATCTGGTTCAGCGCTGTCAATTTCAGCTATGACGGGTGTCACTCTAAGCGACCACAGATTCAAACCAGCCGCTGGAGAAGGGTAAGAACACCAAAATGCTATACAGCATGGAAAGGTATGTCTTTTATGCTTTAACTTCTTGAGCAAAGCAAAAAAGTACAGCTAAATACAGGTAAGAAATTCATTGGATATAGGACTTCAAAGGGGAAGGGATACAATATGTGCAAAAGAACAACCTAAATGCAAGTTAGTGTCTTTGGGAAGAATATCTGAAGACTCCAAACAATCCAAAAAACAAACTTCGGAAGGTCATTTGGAGCATACAAACCCTATAGATTGTATTAGGTCTCGTGACGAAAAAATTGTGCATATCAACTTATTTGCAAAAAGATTGGGGGACGTAATAGACCTGGTTGCAGGACACAGGTGTTGAAACAAGCGAGAAAACGCAAAAAGGACGAAATCACTTTGTCAAATTCAGGGGTTATTGAAGGCTTTTACTTCAAAAGGACTAACTGCCAAAAGGGAAAAAGAAAGACCCCAACAGCCGTAGAAAATTCAAAACCAGTGAAAAGTAAAAGAATCATTCGGAAGGATCCGAATATTTTAACTTTATTAAAAAAAACGCGGCAAGGAGATCAACTCCTTCCATGACACCAAGACGAAATTTCCTTCCCGAAAGTAATCATTCCATAAACAGCTTGCGCGTGTCCGGCCTCAAGAGGAACCAGATCTGATCTACATTGCTAATATTGAATGATAACAACATTAAAGAGTCGACAGAATTTGCAGGCCGAAAGTGCTAACAAGATCTGCCGGAAGCGACGAGAATCAACACCACAGAGGCAGGAAGCCAAGAAACAGAGGATCAACAGCAGTAACCATAACACCCTATCCTACCACAAGTGCCAAACAAATCAGCGGGAGAAAAAAACGAGATTTATCTACAATTCACGAGAAAATAAACAGATAACCCATTTCAACTTGCACTCCATTACCACATATCAAACTTTCAAAAAAAAAAAAAAAAAAACATTCCCTTGACTCCTTTTCCTTATACCGACACATTTCAACATGAAACATTCACACGGAGGAAAGAAAATCCGCCGCCGCCGGATCTTACCGCAAAATTCGCTCGACACCGGAATAGACGTTTCAGGAGCGGCGAGAGCAGCGGGAAGATGAAATTCCGGTGGACTTTTGGGGCTTTCAAGCGCACTAACTTTAGTCGTCAGCTGCTTTGCTCCTGTTGGAACGGTGAGAAGCAGAGCTCCGGGCGACTATGTGGATTGTAGAGGGGGGATTTCTTTATTTATACACCTGACGACATGGACACGTAGGAAATTTAAAATTGGACTTAGCAGCAAATATATACATCATTCATTAATGATACGCTAACGCCATCGCTTTTATCCGGATCAAGAAAAGTGGTTCCAGAATGTCAGTCCTAACCACCGAGTTTGGCCAACCGGACTCGGTATCCGACTGAGTTTCCCTCAAATCCGGGTTCGACTCATTGCCGAATTAGCGAGAATATTAGCCATGCAAGGTCGTAAACATTGCTTTGATTAATTAATAATGCCTAATATATAATTTAAATATTAATTTATCTTTAGATAGAAGTCCACGTGTAAGTGCTTTTTAAAATAAATAACAAGTACGAAACTAGTGAGGCTCCATTAATAAATAAACAAGGAAGCCAGCCGCCCACGGAGAGTCCATCAAAACTAGTGTAACAGAAACTTACCGAATGGACTACGGGTAGGTTGCAGGAACAGGTAAAGTAGCTTCTCATCTTCAGCTTGGATTTTTGGCATTATTATTTTTATGATGACTTGCAGTTAGGAAGTAGGTCTATTATGAAGGCAAATGAACTCATCATTTACATGATCTCCTTAGTCCTTGCTTCTTAGTTCTTACCTATAAAATATCGATTCATCCGGCTGATAACGCCCACTTGATTGTATTATTATTTTGTAATTTAGAACTTTCATGCATAAGGAGCCGGAGCATTGATTATATAATCAATTAAAGGGGTGATTAAGTTGTTTAATTAAGTTTAAAGAGTTTTCTATAAAAACCATCAAGCAATTTAGGCAACTCAATAACAATATGAGAGGAAAAATATTTTCAGTACTATGAGGCTTACTTAAAGAATAAGTAGATAGTTCCAATTTTATCTCTTATCTTGACTACTAATGAGGATGACATGTCACAGTGTAAACCTTCAAAATAAAACTTGGCATTACCCATACCACCACTCATATGAGAGTCTATCTCTGTTTACAATTAAAAGCTAAAAAATTATGTGTATGAAATAAAATAAGGTTAATTTATGCACCATTCAGTATATATTATGTTGTGAATAATGATAGAAGTATCCTGAAAATGTGAAGGAATCATATCTGCAAATGGTAACATATATAATCTTTCAGCTGAAGTATGAGCCTAATTGTGTTGGAATATACCTTGTACCCAACTTTAGATGACATCGAAACTGTTACTTATGAGTTACAAGTGAGACTACTCATTTGCCATGTGTTTGGAGGCCAAATAAGTAGGTGCATCAAAGGAGCTTAGTAGAGACTATAGATTAGTCCCACATTAATTCTCTACTTATGAGTGAGAATTTTAGTAGTCATTTTTTGGATAGACTATTGACCAAGCTTTATACTGCCTAGTATAAATAAAGAAACACAAACATCGTTTTACTATGATGATGTGACAAAAGAAAAAGGCCATTTAAATCATTAAGGTTAATAAATAGTCAAGAAGAAAAGGTAAAGTTGGTTGAATATGCAATTGAATGAGATTTATCTTTTATCATTATTGAAAAATAATAATAATATAGTAAGATGGGTAAAATTGATAACCTATTTAGTATAAAACATTAATCTTCTCTAGTTTCATTTTCACATTAATTTGTTTTGTAATGCATGTATACTTTTTCAAAGTTCATGTGTTTGCTTGTAGGGGTGTAAACAATATCCGATTATCCACTATGTCGTTCTACCGTCTCCAAGAATAAAATAATATTATCCATTTACCGTTCTACCATTTAATAAATGGTACGAAAACGAAAATAGTTCTTCTGTATCCGTTCTTCCATTTAAATAAAGTAGTATGGTAAATTTATCAATTTTTTTTATTTTAATTAATTAATTAATTTGCCAATTCTTTTTTTATGACAAGTATACTCTTCACACAATGAGATATAATATAAATACTTTACTTATTCAGTTATTTGTTTTGATAAATTGCATTGGTAAAATTAATAAACGATGGTTAATAACGATTGTATATAAGTTTAAAAAAATGTTCCCATTCCTATTATATTTTTATAATTATTTTAAAAGTTATAATCTTTTGTCTTAACAATTAGTATAAATATGACTAATTGGCTTAGATTAATCTTAATTTCTTATGAGCTATATCTTATATGAGTTATTGAATATAATAACTCATTGGCTTAGAGACTTTAGAGTTGTATGCATAACAATTGCCAAAATAACATATTTGCAATACGAGTTAAGTTTCTATTACGTTTTTTACTATGCAATAGTTAATACTATTATTTAACACATTGAATAAGTGATTTTTTGTTAAATCAACCAAATGTCTTAAATTTACCGATATGGATTATTGTATTACTATAATCGAATGAAAATCAATAAACTTATTATGGATTATAAACATTTAATAAGTGATCTTCCACAATTGTAATTGTACATCAACCAAAATAAAATTACGAGTATTATATGGCAATTCTTTATCATTAATTCATTTATTAGAATACATATAATTATTTCTTTCCTTCCCATGACCATGGGTCAATGAGTCATTGAGTCATTGAGTCTATTGTCAAAAACCTTATATTAAATAACAAAAATGATATCAGTACTTCCTGATTTTACTTCAAGGTTTTACATCCTGACATGGCTGCATAGTTGGCGGTCTAGGTAAGAGAAAATCTAGGGTTTAGGGTTTACCCATAGAATAGATTGATAATATTTTATTAAAAAATTAAAATTTTGCAAATTTTATTTTCGAATTTATCTCTTACTAAACTGCAACTTGGACGCCACTCCAGAATGTAAAGTCTTGGAAGTAAAAACCCACAGTACTTATATCACCACTCATTAAATAATTATTCGAATTTATCTCTTACTAAACTGCAATGTGGACTCCACGTCAAAATATAAAGTATTGAAAGTAAAAACCCAAAGTACTTATATCACCACTTATTAAATAATGACTCCTCTCACAACACAAAAAAACAATATATTTTACAAAACCCTAGAAATATATCATTTTGTTGTGTTGTGAGAGGGCAAGCGCGCGAGTCGTACACTAGTTAAGTGCACAGAGTCATTATTTTAAATAAAGTAACAACTTCATAACACCCAAAAAATGTATATTTTAATATTTTTTAAAAAATTTACCATTATTCTAGTCGTAAAAAGTAAAGACATCATTTAAAAAAAAGAAAAAAGCCAAGACATCATTTAAAAAAAAAAAAAAAAGCAAAGACATAAGTAGTAACACATTCTAAAATCAACACCCTAAATTCTAAGCCAAAGGCCTAAATATTAATCTAATGACTAATGTCTAGTGTAAATACTTAATAGTGACTACTCGTAACTAACTAGGTCGAGCCAGGTAAATGCCCTAATCCAGTATCTCGCGCAAGCAAAGTTCAACCCTAAATCCAGACGAGAGGCGAGTCAGGCGACCAGGGAGCTACCGGCGTTCCGCTCACATCTGGACAATCTCTGTCCAAAGCCGAGGTATTTTTCTTCTTCCCTCTGATTCCTTTCGCATTTGCGTCTGATTCATCTCTCTTTTCCGTTTGATTCCTCTTTTTCTCTCTGATTTCTCTCTTTTTCTCTCTGATTCAGCCTTTTCACACCGTTTTTACGTCGGCGCGCCTCCTCCTCGTTCCGTTTGTCCTCGCTATTGCAGAACTGGTCGTCTTCCTCGTCGAAATCCTTTCCAGGTACTCTCTATTCTCCTTCCTTTTTCTCCCTCTCTTTTGCCGTTCAATTTGTGTATCGAATCCCTCTTTGTTAACTCCTCCATATTCTAGGGCCAACTTCACTATTGTTTTATACCCTTTGCTTTTGTATTGAATATATTGTGCCAGAATCTATAAAAGATCTTGGAATATAAAAATCAATAAGTAGAATAATAATCTAACCGGGAGGAACCAAAGTTGGATCTGTTGGACCCTAGTGTAACCTATTATCATTGTTTTTCCCTATGTTTCTTTGCGTTATATTGTTCTTTATTGGCAATCATGTGCTGGCGACTTCCAGAATAATAGAGGTTGAGCTAACTTCAAATGAAAGAAAAAAGAATGCATTAACTTCTAAATATAATGCATTAACTTCTAAATATAATGCATAAACTTCTAAATATAATGCAAGAAGTAAGGGCTGGGCGCTTTAGCCCTATATATTCAACCACTTTAACTCAGCTGTATTTTTCTAACCATGTTTATGTAGCTCGTCCTTACAAACTACAGCTTTTGACTTTTAAAAATGGATAGGCTGTCGATTTTTTCTCATTCATTCGGAATTATTATCTCTTTCGGATAAGAATGCATAAGTGACTTTTAAAGAGTGCATTTAGGTTGCTTATTATTCACTTTGCATGAAGTAGGCTCACGATATACTGGCACAATGGACAGCCACTTCCGAATGCTCTTCCCGCTCGTAAAACGGATTCAAAAGAGCTATTTTGGATTTTCTTCCGTTTATTAAATGGTAAAATGTATCATCCATTTTGTTCCATTTAATAATTGATAGGACTGTAGATCGAATTTTGTTTACTTCTCTAACTGGCTGGAATCCTTGCTTCTCGGTCTATAAATTCTACATTCCCACTGTGAATTGGCAATAAATTACCCTCTAGAGTCATCTTGAATGTATTTGATATGTGAGTTCCATAGATTGTGCACCATGTTTATAAAAGATGGAATTATAGATAATACAAGGTTTCATGTAGTCATCAATATAAAGTTAAAATAAAGTCCATCGAGATAAATTTTAGGTGCTAGTCCTCATACATTTGCAATGAATAATACACTAACTAAACAATCCAGTAGAATACATACATTAACAATTCGACCAAAAACATCTACCATAGCGGGCAAAAGTCCTTAAAATGTATTAGAAATATGTCGTTTTTGAAATTGGATTCATCATAAATAAAATGAAACTCTTTCGAGTGCAAGTATTACACATTCACCCATTTATACATATTAGGATATGGAAAGAATGTAGTTGAAAGTATTATTGTGTCTTTTAATTTATACTTTATTAATATACTTAAAAATGAGTGAAAAGATATAAAATGAACATCAACATGAAAAGATAGAATAAGAAAGTAGATCTAATATTAAAAGGTCAATATTTCAGTGACTTAGTTCAAATTTTATGGATACATTGAAAAGGAAGTGCACCTTATTAAGCTTGGGTATGCTTAGGTCCTCCGTTCTATTTTTTCTAAATTTAAAGAAAATGAGGCGTGTGCATTACATTAATAGATCAATTGGATCTTTAAATAATTGCAGCACTTTGAAATATTTATTATTGTAATAAAAAAAAGCAAAACAAAAGAAGGGCAAGTCATGCGAAAGGCAGACTATGCAAAGAGCAAATTCGCGAGTTAACGAGCCGAACCTTAGCAAAATCGGATTCGGCTCATTAGTCTAATCGAAATTTTTTATTTTTTTATTTTTTTATCCTGGTCTAATTGAACCCAAACTCAAACTTGAGCTCGGTTCGCATTTGTTTGCGGTCCCTTGCATTCCTTGATTCAAAGCAGCTGCCTTCCCTGTGGGGTTTTGCATCAAGTGGGATCTTCTCTGTTTCCATGTCTGGATTTGATGCTGAGGAGGAGAATCACATCACCTACACTCGAGTTCCCTGGTTCAGTTGGGAAGAATGGAACTTTGTCAGAAGAGCTATCTTCTCCAAGTCCCCAAATTCCATCTCCACTGCTCTGACAAGAGTATGAAGCTGGACATCCTTTTTTACTTTAGCTGTTCGAAATTTTAAAACCCTTTGTTGAAAACACGCGCTTTATTTTTTAATTTTTTTTTTTTATATTTCAGGTGTCGACATGGCGAAGCAGAGGATCTCTTCCCTGTGCTATAGAAGTCACTGCAGCGCTTGTCGAGGTTCGACAGAGAGACCCTTTCTTTAGGTTGATATGACGATCCACCCTCCATGACATATTATTCAATGTAAAATCTGTTTCCTTCAATGTGCATCACTACTATTTTCTTATCTGAGGAGTGTAAAACATGAAATGGACAGAATCAGTCGTTATAGAAGCAGTAGGGATTACTAGGAAGATTGACATAGCAATGCAGGTAGCAAGTAATAGAGTTCCAGTAAGGAAGCTGCATAAACTGTTCCAACATAGCAATATATAGGGTGATGTTTCTTATCTAAGAAAAAAATTACTTACAACAACCATGCAAGAATTGTTCACTTTTTAGTTTCAGTTTTGGCATCTATAGATCTGGTCAATCCTGTATTCAGTGAATTGCGCTAGGCATTTGTCAGTGACTCTGTCAATCCTTTCTATAGTCATGGGATAAATCTGGCAATAATACTTTTTTCTCCATTATAATTACCTAGTCTTTCAGATTCCCAACAATAATTATAGACATTTTCTCTTCCTCTTTTGTAATACAGAGAAGGTCTTTCTTGTAATGCTTTGGAGTCGGATGAAATGCTTGCTATGGGTTACTGTATGGCTATTGTAAGGTGAGGCCATTGAGCTCTGTCTTGGTTTCTTGGTTTTCTGTTACACCTCCTTTCATTGCTATAAAAAAGGAGTGATAAGTTTGTTGCTTTGGCTTCTATTCCTGAAGGCTAGTGAACAGCTTTGCTGAAAAATCACGAAAGAAAACAGGTTTTTCAATATCAGAATCTGCCGATGCTCTTGGTATCCCACGTATGTTGATTGATATACGTCATGGTAAGCAGTTCTTAATTTTTTTTGTATTGTGACTTGTAATCTGATTGCATTAAAAGGAGAAATTACTAATCTACTTTTGTTTGGGTATGTTTCCTATTTATAGAATGTTCTCATCGTGAGCTTCCATCTCTTGCACTGGTTCGTTTAGCCAGTACTAAGGTATAATTTGAACATCTTTTGATTAAATTGTGATGTGTAAGTAGAATTTATGACTACATTGTTCTGGCATATTCATGAAAGGTTATCTTTTCTTGGTTTCATTTAATGGAAGGACTAAAGATATGTGAATAAAGTTTTTACTTACCTCCTCCGATATGTTGTCTTCTTCTTTTCTTCTTCTTCTTCTTCTTTTCTTTTTCTTTTCGAACAACTGCAGGCAATTGAGTGGCTTAAATCTTACTACTGGGAGCCTCAAAAGAGACTGATCCCTAATTTGAAGAAAGAAATTAAATCTAGACTCCGTGAGATAACCTCTTATCTAAGTTGTAAGCATCATGAAGATGCCGACTGCCCACCAGTCAAGCGAAGGCGTAAGTTCGATTACTTCTTCTTTTTTTCCCATAATTTTTGTTGTTTACATTGATCTCTTACTGTGTTGATGCCTTCCAAAATGATTGGCCGATGTTCACATGTACTTTTTTATAAGTTTATGTAGCCTTTTTTAAGCTAAATTGAGGTGAAGTTGTATTCATATGGATGGTTTAGTGTGTGTGGGTCCAATGGGCCTTAATGTGTATGGATCCAATGGGGGGTTAGAGTGTAGGTCTAATGGGGCTGAGTGTTTAAGTCCAATGGGGTTGATTGCGTAAGTCCAATGGGGCTCAGTGTGTGCGGGTCCAATGGGGCTCAGCGTGTGCAGGTCTAATGGGGCTCAGCGTGTGCAGGTCTAATGGGGCTTAGTGTGTGTGGGTCCAATGGGGGTTTAGTGTGTGCGGGTCCAATGGCGCAACGGGGAATAGTGTGTGTGGGTCCAATGGGACTTGTGTGTGCGGGTCCAAATCTTCGTGTGTGCAGGTCCAAATCTTCTTGTGTGCAGCTCCAATGGGGCTTTTAATGTGCAGTTGTGTGGCCATGTGATTGTGTGTAGGCAGCATTAGAAGAAATAAAATAGGTTCTGTTGTTTTGTTTCTTTAGATGGATACTTGAGATCTCTTAGATGAATGTCTTTTTTTTCACTTTTCTAATATTTTCTGTTTTGATCACTTATTTTATCTATGCACGATTTAATCTTATTCTGCCATTTTTTGAGTCTTCTTTTCATATGGTCGCTGTTAATCTGCAGGCACCAAGCAGTCTGAGCTGGTTTCTGGGCGTAAGAGATTTTTTGCACACATGTCAGACAAGATTCATTCTTCTAAATCTGAAGGTTAGGACTCATCTGTTCTTGTTCTTTCCTAATCAATAGATCTATGTAGGGCAGATGTAATTCTCATGAAAATGAACCGATATATATTTTTTGCCAAGCTGGTGTACAGTTAAAACTCTTTACAAGTTTTCTTGCTTTAGGTTCCAAGAGAGCAATTGCTAAGATTATCAGAAGTCTTCGACGATTATACTGTGCACATCCTTTGGATGTAATTTCAATTTTGCTGGAAGAATTTGTAAGTACTGCATCAGACTGGTTGGATGACATTGAGGTAGTGGCTGACTTGGATGGTCCTTTAGTTGAGATGGCTCCAAATGAATCCAAATTCCATATTGGCAAAATTGATGTTTGGAAAACTGTTGTACTTAAACTCTCGCATAAGGAACCATTGTTGCTAGTAGCGATGGTTGAGAAAGCCCTTAAAATGATCGAGATTCGGGAATTCATGAGGTCTAACATAGGTAAGCATTTCATTTCTTCCTGCTCATGTGGAGCTGATTTTATGCTATTATCCACCTCATTCTCACTGGATGTTAACAAGTTTCAATTGAGTTAATTTTGCTCCACTTTGATTTTTTTAGGAGAACTTACTTTTCCGTCATCCGAGTCCCATTCAGAACTTCGTCAGATAAGCAATCTCTCTTCATTGGTTCAATGGCTCCTCCAAAAGTGAGGAAACAGAAACATCCGGATCCTGTGGCTGCTCATGATGGAACTCATACAAATTCTTTTGCAAAATCAAACCTACAGCAACTTCTACGTAATTGTCTACTTCTAGCTCCTGAGAATAGTTATCTTGTGGATTCTGTACTACTTCTTGCTCAGATGATTGGTAATGATTCTCTTGTTGAGAAATTGAAGAAACTTCCTCTTGTTTCTTCATTATACCCAATTTCTACTGTTGAAAATTGTACCACCAGTGATTTTGAAAGTAACCTACAGCAACATGACGATTTTCTTTGTCAAGCGGAAAAGAAGTTGGTGGAGATCAAACACAGTAAAAGCCACGGTGAATCAAATATTAGTGATTCGCAACAGAGGATATGGAGTGTAGCAAAGTCATGGAGTCCATCTCCAATTGGTTTGCTGCCTTATTCTTTTGGTTCATTCGGCATTTTTCCCGCTGGCAACAAGGTTAATGTGCAGTTATGGAATCAGGAACCCAGTAAAGAGAAGGATCATTTGAACATCGACCAGTCTTTGGACAATAGGGAAGTGAGTTATGAAGGTGAATTTGTAGAGAACAGTAATGAAGTGGTTGAGCAGGTTGTAGATGACGGATTTGTACCTGAGGGGAGAGATGGTCCACCATTAATGCCTGTTGAAGGTAGACTGCTGATTGGTGGTGTATTGAGAACAATAGGAGAGGAAGAACTGGTTGCAATTGAACAACTTTCTGGGTTTGTTCAATAGACTAGCAAATCATGATTGTGTAAGTAGGTAAGTTTATTTCGACAATTATTTGAAGCTATGTGAACAATTTGTTTTTGTCTTATGTTTGTCATACAACATTCTAGTAAGATGAGATTCATTCAGAGGTTGCTTTAATGGGTTCGTAGCCCAGGATTGCACTGCTGCACTTGCTCTTGACTTTTGTGTGTGTGTGTGTGTGAAATTCCGGTGGCCTTTCGAGGCTTTCAAGCGCTCTAACTTTACGAGTCTTTTGTCTTCAGTTGCTTTGCGCCTGTTGGATCGGTGAGAAGAGAGCTCCGGGCGACTATGTAGCCTGTAGGGGGGGGGGGGGGGATTTATTTATACACCTGTCGACACGGACACGTAGGAAATTTAAAATTGGACTTAGCAGCAAATATATACATCATTCATTAATAATACGCTAACGCCATCGCTTTTATCCGGATCAGCCTTAGCCACCGAGTTTTGCCAACCGGACCTAGTTTCCTTCAAATCCGGGTTCGAATCAGTGCTGAATTAGCGAGAATATTAGCCATACAAGGTCGTAAACATTGATGCGATTAATTATTAATGCCTAGTTTAAATTTTAATATTATTATTTTTAGATAGAATTCCACGTGAAAGTGTTTTTTAAAATAATTACCAAGTACGAAACTAGTGAGGCTCCATTAATAAATAAACAAAGGAAGCCAGCCTCCCACGGAGAGTCCATCAAAACTAGTGTAACAAAAACTCATGGACTACGTAGGTTGCAGGAACAGGGAAACTACAGATTGGGGCTTTAATTTTTGGCATTATTATTTTTATGATAACTTGCAGTTATGAAGTACGTCCATCATGAAGTCAAATGGACTCATCATTTACGTGATCTCCTTAGTCCTTGCTTCTTAATTCTTACCTATAAAATATTGATTCATCCAGCTGATAACGCCCACTTGATTGTATTATTATTTTGCAATTTAGAACTTCATGCATAATGAGCCGGTGCATTGATTGTATAATCAATTAAAGGGGTGATTAAGTTTTTAATTAATTTTAAAGTTCTAAAAAATCATTAAGCAATTTAGGTAACTCATAACAATATGAGAGTCATATCTCTGTTTACAATTAAAAGCTCAAAAATTATATGTATGAAATAAAAGAAGGTTAATTTATGCACCACAGTATATATTATGCTGTGAACAATGATAGAAGTATCTTGGTATGGTACTCCAAATAAAATTAAGCTGATTCACGGTACAGACAAGTAAATGTATCTCACTGCTAAACAAATCTTTTTATCTCGTTTAAAATAATAACATAAATAAGCATTAAGGAAAACGTCAGAGAGGAAAAAATGGATAGCAGCAGAAGATAAGTCAAGTTCGTTGTGATTAGCTTTCCCACATCACCCAACCCCATCAATTTCACTAGTTGCACTCTTACTCCCATCCCAAGGGAGCAAAAGAAAGCATGTTCTTCCTACAAATGATGAAACACATTAGGGTTTTTTATTACCAAAACAAAAAAATCCTGCTATTTACATGGGTGGTCTTCACACTTTTTTTTTTTTTTTTGGCTTCTCTTGTAAACATAAATCCTGAACTCTTCTCTTGACATACCTACCCAAGCAAAAATAAGTGCTGCATCACCGAACTGCAGATTTCCACCATTGAAGGCCATGGGGTGTTTGCACCATTTTCCGCCGCATTGAAATGGGTTATCTTCTAGCTTCAATCTCAACAATAAATACACCATTCCCGAAGGCTGTATACTGTTAAGCAAAATGGGTGGTAAGCTGCTTAAGAACATCCCACGCAGGTCGGTCAATCACAGGGGGATGAAGGAAGAGGCTAAGTGAGACAAATAAGGTCAATCTTCCTCTCTGTCCTCGGCATTTTCCACAAATTGCATGAACCGAAGCCCAGAGAGAAGAATGATCACCGTTGTTGAGATAGTTTCCTTTTCTTAGCAGCTCTTCTTAATGCTTCACGTCTTTCTTCCTCTTCAATCAAGCGAAGCTCTCTTTCATCCTCCTCTCTCGCAATTTTAGCACTAGCAGAGAAAAGCAAAGGAAAAATAAAGTCCACGTCAAACAATTTGAAGCTGGTTAGGTATTCAACGGGAGATACGAAAAATTAAATGCAAGTAGTCCAGTAACTTGTCCAAATCCCATCGGACGCTTACTGACTGGAATTTAAATAATGCAAAAGGATAACCTCGAGCCTCGTAAACTAAGAGGAACAGATATGCCTTGGGAAAAAACTGCCATGTAACAAAATCAAGGAAGTCTTTGCTTACCTCCGTCTCTCTTCTCTTTGTATGTCATGATAATTAGCCTCCATTTCGCTCGTATCATCATCGTCCTCAAAACGCGAAGGATCATATCTGCAAATGGTAGCATATATACTCTTTCAGCTGAAGTATGACGGTAAGTAATATTTATTGAGAATATCTCAAACTTTCCTTCAAGATTTTACATGTATAAAGATTATATGAGGCCATTTCATTAGTCAAAAACTAATTAAAATTCAAGCCCTCCATCATGAGGACATTAACATTTTGGCACCACTTTGAAGCCGAGAAAGGGGAATAAAGAAGCTTTGTTGCGAATTCAGCAACTCTATTCCAGAAGATAGGAGTGTGTGTGTGTGGGTGTGCCTCTCTCTCTCTGTGCACAGGCCTCTGCCTGTGAGAGGTTGAGCACGTGATACAGGGCGCAACATGATGCTGTCAGTGCGCATTGCGCACCATATCAACATGCCTGAGTATGTGTGCATGTGTGCTTGTGTGTGTATAGGTGTGTGAGTGTGTGTGTGTGTGTATATAGGTGTGTGTGTGTGTATATATAGGTGTGTGTGTGTGTGTGCATGTGTGTGTGTGTATATATAGGTGTGTGTGTGTATGCATAGGTGTGTGTGTGTATAGGTGTGTGAGTGTGTGTGTATAGTGTGTGTGTGTGTGTATAGGTGTGTGTGTGTGTGTGTGTGTGTGTATATAGGTGTGTGTGTGTGTGTATAGGTGTGTAGTGTGTATATAAATGTGTGTGTGTGTATATAGTGTGTGTGTGTGTGTGTGTGTGTATAGGTGTGTGTGTGTGTGTGTGTGTGTATAAGTGTGTGTGTGTGTGTGTGTGTGTATAGGTGTGTGAGTGTGTGTATAGGTGTGTGTGTGTGCCTCCGTGTGTGCGAGTGCCTCCGTGTGTGCGTGTGCCTCTGTGTGTGCGTGTGTGATTGTGCCTCCGTGTGTGCGTGTGTGATTGTGCCTCCGTGTGTGCGTGTGTGTGTGCCTCCGTGTGTGCGTGTGTGATTGTGCCTCCGTGTGTGCGTGTGTGTGTGCCTCCGTGTGTGCGTGTGTGATTGTGCCTCCGTGTGTGCGTGTGTGTGTGCCTCCGTGTGTGTGTGCCTCCGTGTGTGCGTGCGTGTGTGCCTCCGTGTGAGCGTGTGTTCGTGCATGCCTCCATGTGCCTGTGCTTGAACGCGTCTGACTGCACTTTTGTGCGGGTGTGTCTTGTGCATGTGTATGCCCTTGTGTGTTAGTGCTTGTGCCTTATGCATGTGCGCATTGTGCATGTGTGTTAGTGTGTGAGACAGAGACACCACTTCAGCAATGGCTTCATTACCAAATGGTTTAGGTGTAAAATCGAGTTTAGGGTGAGTGTGAGTGTGCATGAGTGATCCTGTGAGTGAGTGTGTGTACGTGCGTGTGCGCGTGTGTGAGTGTGTGTACGTGCGTGTGCGCGTGTGTGGGTGTGCGAGTGTGTGTACGTGCGTGTGTGCGTGTGTGGGTGTGCGAGTGTGTGTACGTGCGTGTGCGCGTGTGTGGGTATGCGAGTGTGTGTACGTGCGTGTGCGCGTGTGTGAGTGTGTGTACGTGCGTGAGCGCTTGTGTGAGTGCGCGCGAGTGTGCGTGTGTGAATGTGACGTGTGTGCGCGTGTAAAATGTGACGTGTGAATGTGGTGTGTGTGTGTGTGTGTGAGAGAGAGAGAGAGAGAGAGAGAGAGAGAGAGAGAGAGAGAGAACTTACCTAAACATCTGCCTGATCATGCTACTAACAGCATCCCTATTGACAGGCCTTTTCTTCGGTCGAGTATCTTGCACAGGACGTTTTGCCACCTGTTTAGGAGGCGGCCTCATCTGTACAGATTCCAAACAAGCAATTTCAACACAAAAAATGAAAAGTTGAATGCAGCATTTTACAAAATTTTCAAAAACAAAATGTAGCATTTTACAATCTATGGAAAATAGATTAATCTGCTATATATAACTAATTGTTTTTGGCAGAATATAGTCTAAGTAATCCGGGTGACACTAAACTTCAAAACCATGTACAACTAACCTTTCCCAGTGATTTGAGTCAAATAGTACAATCCATAATCGTATTATCTTTGACAAATGAGACAAAAGACTACGTATATTATCTTTGACTAGTGAGACAAAACTAAGTATTAAAAAGATAAGGTAAGAAAGCATGTGAACCTGAGGTTTCGCAGAAGGCATGGGCTGTTTCATCCCTGCTTTAGGCCTTTCTGAAGCCTGGACTCCATGTGTCTGTTCTGAATAGTGCTTCTGCGTCAAAGATGATGCTTTTGCCAGTGGTGCCTTTGGTGGTACGCGAGCAGGAAGTTTTGAACTCCCTTGATCGACCTTCTTACTTGGAGCATGAGGGGCAACCTCTTGACCAGTACTTCTTGAAGCTCCAGGCCGGCCAGGACCATTGCCAGCATTACTTCCCAGCATTTTCCGCTGATCAACTGACGGTCTCTCTTGCCTATTCGCAATACTTGCTTTTGTTAATTGACCATCTTTACTCTGCAGCAATTGACTTTTGGAGAAACCATTTCTCTCCAGATTCCCATTCAATAATGGCCGAGCCGCAGAGA
The DNA here is from genome assembly GCA_022405105.1 of Aristolochia contorta. Taxonomy (NCBI): domain Eukaryota; kingdom Viridiplantae; phylum Streptophyta; class Magnoliopsida; order Piperales; family Aristolochiaceae; genus Aristolochia; species Aristolochia contorta. The sequence continues at coordinate 36,716,382 of CM039665.1, read as the reverse complement.
CACCATTTCTCTCCACATTCCCACTTGATGATGCCTAGAAGCAGAGACACCATTTCTTTCCAGATGCCCATTGGATGATGGCCTAGAAGCAGAGACACCATTTCTCTCCAGATGCCCAATGGATGATGACCTAGCAGCAGAGACACCATTTCTCTCCAGATGCCCATTGGATGATGGCCTAGCAGCAGGCTTGCCTATCTGTTGCCTGCTGATGGATTGCTTGCTGATGGGTCGCTCGCTCATGGGTCGCTCACTCATGGGCCGTTCTCTCATGGGTGCCTTGCTCATGGATGGCTTGCTTGTGGGCTTCTTGCTCATTGGCTGTCTGCTCATTGGTGGTGCACTCTTTTGAAGCACTTGAGGAGACCGGGCATCTTCCATGTCAGAGATCAGTATAAGTACACACTTAATGAAAGTAGAAAGTAGGCCAAAATCTCTTTAAGTCTGAAACTTATAACAAAAACCAACCTGAACTTGGATGAGAAACACGACGAGGCGCAGGCTCCTTTACTGGCTCAGGGGGTTCTGCATCATCTGAGAGAAGGAATGAGTAGTCTCTATTGTCCTTCAGTGTTTGAGCTCTCATTTTTGTCTGTCGTGAAAGTGTAATTTATTCTAATGAATAAATTAAATTAAGAAACTATTAAACATATATAAGACAGTTTAACACTTTATACCTGATTAACAACCTTCGGAGGATGACTCACGCCATTTTTTGTTACACTGGAAGTTGAAGCATGATTCTTTTTCAACTGATAGCAGTAAAGACAATTAGTATTTCAAAAAAAAAATAGACAAAGAAAAAGATGACAAGCAGTGTAACATACCCCAGGTTGTGAGTTTGTATTTTTAGATGCAAGAAGATGCTGGGTTTCAAATATTGAACGCCTTTCTTCAATTACTCTTTTAGCAATGACAGGCTTTGAAGGACCAAAGAATGATCCATAGCTGCAGGACATTGAGACTGAATTTTTACCACATATTCAAATTCTCATATTAAATGGAATTTTTTCACTAAGCAAGAATGAAGACAGTTTAAGAATTGTTCAACCCTTTCCGTGCAATGTCACAATCTGACGCTTTTTCCCAACTATCTGATTCCAAAAACACAATCACACTCCAACTTTCTCCATTCACTACTGATGATTTTCAAGCAGCTAACTTTTTCAGCACCAGGAAGTATGCAGAAGACTAAGACTATTGACATATAATATGGGGCTTTATGGCAGATACGAAGAACATAAAAATTTAAACACAGGAATCAAGGGAAAGGATAAGATTACTTTGTGAAACAGGAAAGCTGTCTCGTTGACAATAAAACCAAACATAAAAACACTTTAAGCTACTAAATAGGTCTCAACTTTAATTCACATGCTTCAGTTCAGCAAATGTCCAGGAAAATTGGTAAAACTACGACAATGTCATATCCTGGTTAATTATTATACCATACACATGCGGAAACAAAATGAAGACAAATAAGATTAAGAACTAACTTGTCTTGTGGGAGCTTCTTTTTCTCTTGAGAATTACCAAGAACAGCAGCAGTTTCCTTCTTTATCTTCTTCCTAGCAGCATCTTTCAGTTTCTGCCTCAACTCCAAATATTCCAGTTCTTCCTGAGTGGGCTGTGGCTCTTCCTCTTCATAATCCTCTTCCTCACCCTCATCCTCATCCTCATATCCCGCACCTTCACGTTCTATCCCTTCTTCTTCATATTCATCATATTCATCATATTCATCATATTCATCATGTTCATCTGAATACCCACGATGCATCTGACAAAGTCAACCCAAATGAGATCACTTGATGCGCCCACGCAAAAATAAATCACAAAACGTTGTTAAATATTTCACAAGCCTACAGAATTATCATAGGCTCACAATGCTCGTCGAAAAACCACAAGAAGAAACAAGAAGAAAGCTGTATGAAGGTGCAACCTGAAAGAAGTTAATCACGAACATCAATTCGTGAACTTCGTAAAGAGGAACCTTTCAACTATCTGTTTATAGCCGTGCCCAGAAAAAATTCAATTTTTATTTCAATCATTAATAAAAATTAAATCTAAGGCTGCAACATTAAGTTTTCTACCAAAAAACATATAATCGGCGGAGGGGAAGTGAAAAGGCGGTAGCTTCCAGAGGACAAAAAGCCGACAGATCAAAATTAATCCAATGACGAGAAAATAGAAATATGAATTCAGTTTCAGGTGCTCGCTGTATAAAATTTGGTACAATACCCACCACCCCAGGACGTTGAAGAACGGGAAAACGAATAAATAAGCAAACAAATGAAAATCAAAGCATAGCCTCATTAACCCTAATCGGAGCCCAGGCTTCGAATTTTCCAAACGAAACAGCAACGAAAAACACAGATCGCCAAACCCACGTAAGAAAAAAGATCGACCAATCCTCCAAAAACACAAAAAATAAAAATAAAAAAGAACATAAACCGCTCCTTTTCCTGAAACGAATCGGAGAAAAAAACAAAGAAAAAAAAAGTTACCTGGTGCGACATTCGCCGCTTCCGCGACGAAACCCTGAAGGTTCACGCCAATCCTCACAGACGAAGAAAAACACAAGATGGCACGCAGCGGATCCAGATGGAATCGAAAGGCCCGACGAAGCAGCAAAGGGAGGCCTCGAAGCCCTAGAATCGGTCCTTTATGCCTTTTCCTTCGCGAAGAACGCCTGTGGATAGAAAATCAGAACACGAAGGACCCAGAAACAAAAGGGCTGAATGCTAACATGCGCGTACGGCGTATAATGCATCATTTTTGTAACTGACGACTTCCCCGACCCTGCGTGCGCTTGTTTAATTTCCTGTGCCCCCCGCATTGCGCTGGCGGTAAAGTGGGTACTGTAACCGACGTCCACGCCAAATCCTCGCGGCTCACTAACTAAATATAGCAAAATTATTTCCCCTTCCGAAGTCCATTTATTACGATGGCCCGTAACGCTTAAGAATAGTGATACGAGCACTTTTAAGTATTACATTCAGACGCTGCGTCCACATTACGGTAAGAGATACACTCGGATATAAAATTGATAAAAATTATTTATTTTAAAAAATATTATCTTTTTATGGGTAAACTTTCAAATAAAAAGCTGCAATACTTTTATCACTGCTTTTTTTTTTTTTTACGGAAGGTAAACCCTAAACTCTAGGAGGGTTTACATCCAGGCAACCTAGTTAGCAACGATCAGAGTTTAGGGTTACCCATATACTAGACTATTAATAGGATGTCACTTTAAAACTTCAAAAGTAAATCATGGCCATACACATATAACGATTTTAATAAAAAAAAATAATATTTGTACTTTTTTATTTTACTTCCACGTTTTATGTACTAATGTGGCTGCATAGTTCATGATCTAGGTAAGAGAAAATTTAGGGTTTAAAGTTTACCCATAAAATAGATTTATAATATTTTTTTGGAAAACTAAAATCTTATAAATTTTATCTTCAAATTTATCTCTTACTAAGCTAATGCCTCGTGATATAAAGTCTTAAAAGTAAAAACCAACAATACTTATATCGCTACTCTAAAAAAAATAATAATTAATTGAGTGGTGAAATAAGTACTATGAGTTTTTACTTCAAGACTTTACGTCCTCAAATTGCATCCACATTACATTTTAGGTAAGAGATAAAATCAGTATAAAAAATTAGTTTTTAATAAAATATTATCTATCGTAAACTATAACCCTAAATTTTCTCACGACCAACTATGCAGCCTCGTTGATATGCTTTCTTTATCGGTTACTAATATAATCTGAGATGGGTCATTCTATACGCTTCGTACATAAGTAGGGGACCCGGGAGAGGCAAGCGGAAATCTGAATCGCTCTCAGAAACCCTTCGACCTTGAGCGTGCTTTATCCAACCATGGCGATTGATGCTTTTGTCAGTCTGCCGCGCCAGGCGCAGGCGGAGCCTCCCAGAGTTCATTGGGGAGATCTTGATGAGGACGACGGAGACAATCTCGATTATCTCCTGCCGCCGCGCCAGGTGATCGGACCGGACGAGAATGGCGTGAAGAAAACTATAGAGTACATGTTCGATGATGAAGAAAATAAGGTCAAGATCACTACGACTTCTCGCACGCGGAAACTTGCCAAGGCCCGTCTCAGCAAGCGTGCCGTGGAGCGCCGCGCGTGGCCCAAGTTCGGCGATGCCGCTCTTGAGGACTTCAGTAGTCGGCTTACCATGGTCTCCACGGAGGAGATCTTGCTGGAGAGGCCTAGAGCCCCTGGTACATTCCTCCTTATAGTTGACTACCTTATCTATGAATTTTTCCCCTCTTCGCGTACTTTTTTATTTATTTATCTATTTATTTATTTATTTATTTTGTTTAACCTGTCGAGAGTTTTAACTGGATATGAAGTTCTGTGTAGATCCTCTACGCTCTTTAGATGAGAGTGCTACTTTCGGTGGAAGCATCGTTTTCTTTTTGTTGCTTTAGCTTGTGATATTTCTGTGCTGAATTGAATCTTCTGAAGGGACTACTATAGCTGTAACTGCGTTTGTTGTGTGCAAGCAGAGTAAACTTTGTTTTCCGGCACACTTTTTAATATGGATACAGGGTGTTGGAATGTTTTAGAGTGGAAAAACAAAGTTTAAGTATATGAATGATTTTTTAAATACATGCATTATGAAGTATCTGAAGTCAACTTGTAAATTGATGATTAGTTAACTAACTCAAATTAGGCATAACTCTTCTCGTTCTTGTTGTTTCAATTACTAGTACGTAGAGGGTGGATTAATTTGTTCTACCACAGTATCTCAATTCAGGCATATTTTTTTCTTATTCTCGTTCACCAAAGGCTGCACTTAAGGAGGGGAGGCATATTTTTGTGGATAGTTCTGATTTGAAAAGAATGTCAAAGTCTGTTGGTTTAAATTCCTTCCTTTCGGATACAGAATGGAGATGGAACTCTATAGTTGCACTCTGCTATTATACACTTTCTGTAATTAGTGAAGCTCGAGTTATTGGGGATAGACTTTGTTATTGGTTGAGAGAACGTTCTGGTGACTGTGTAATGCTGTGAAAGCAATAACACGGGAGTATGCTGGGTAGCAAATCTATGTACTGGCCAAGAGCACTTGATGTGAGTGTTCTTTTACCAGCCTCCTACCCTCAGCAGGGCAGGGGCTGCTCTATCACATCAAAGAGTATCTTTGTTACATTATAGGGCCTCTTTCATGTTAAGTTTGTGCGAGAGAATGGAAGGAGAATTAGAACAGGAGAGAAGAGAGGAGTTAAGAAATAATAAAGAGCAACTTAGAGTGGGGAAGTTCCTTGCTTGAATTTGGTCAATCCTTTCCCTCCTCCATCTTTAGTAAGAATACAGTGATTTATAATGAGAAAGAACTGAAACAAGCTAGAGTAAAATGGGAGCAAAAAAGAAACAGAAGAAAACACATATGAAAGACAAGGAGAGAGGGTAATTACTTAATTGATGGCACCTCTCTCCCCCTTTAAGCTGGAGTTTACAGCTTCAAATATTACATTGCATATCTCAAAGTAGAAGTGAAAAAAACTCAGTACAACTTTCTATAACCATTTGAGGTGAAGCTTTTTAAGCAGCTCCCTGCAAGATAAAGTTTTTTAAGCAGCACCCTGCAAGGTAAAGTTTTTTAAGCAGCACCCTGCAAGCACCATTTTGGTTGAAGGTGAGTCTGCTCTTGTAGTCACTTCTGAGTGCTTCTTTGCTCTCTCTTTCTTGACTATTCTCCCTCTTTATGAGTTGTAAAATTGGCCTTTAGATAATTCAGCTTTTGCCCTCTGCATCTTCTGGTTGTGTAAATGATACTAACATTGTCTACCAAGCTGTTTCGGTTGTAGGTTCATATGTGAAGCTTTTCTGATGCTCTCCTTTTGTTTTGAAACCTAAGTCTTTAATCAATTGCAGGTAGCAAACTGGAAGAAACAACAATTGATCCCTTGGCGACGCTCGGGAGAGCTGGTGCTGGTGCTGTTCTCATGGTGTGTCGGACATGTGGTAAGAAGGGTGATCACTGGACTTCCAGATGTCCCTACAAGGATCTGGCTCCACAATCTGAGGGCTTCGTTGACCGTCCGCCAACAACAGAAACTGCAGCTCCAGCTGCTGCTGCTGCCGGCAAGAGCACCTATGTCCCTCCTGGTATGAGAGCAGGTGCAGAGAGGACTGGTACCGAAATGAGGCGAAGAAATGATGAGAACTCTGTTAGAGTCACCAATCTGTCGGAGGACACACGTGAAGCTGACCTGCATGAACTGTTCCGGACATTTGGTCCAGTTACCCGTGTTTATGTTGCGATGGATCAGAAGACTGGTGTCAGTAGAGGCTTTGGTTTCATTAATTTTGTTAACAAGGAAGACGGAGAGAGGGCCATCAACAAGCTTAATGGCTATGGTTATGATAATCTTATCCTCAGAGTGGAGTGGGCTACACCGAGGTCAAATTAGAAAGTTGTTGGAAGTCCTTGAAGTAGTTCATCTCTGTGTTTCATTTTAGACTGCAACGTAAACCATATAAAAACTTGGGTCTTGGTGTTGTTTCCTTTTTTATGATTCCCGTACTTGAGCATCCATATAAAATTCTTGTCAAAGAATATAAGTAGGAGATGTGTTGCTTGGTTTTTTTTTTTTAACTTTGTTAATCTATACTTTTGGAAGTGGATCCAGATCTGGTTATGTTTTTGTCCGTGGCAATTCAAGCTATTTACCATCAGCTGAAGAGGATTTAGAATCTGTTCCTCAAGTTGTTTGTGATCGATTAGTGTGAGCATCTTCATCTCATGTTCATATTCCTCTTCTTATTTCTTATTAGGTAGGAAGAGGTAGAAATTCAAAGATGGGAGATGGAAAAATCTTCTTCTTAAGTGCCTGTCTCCTCGCCGAGGGACCAATTATCTCATTGTACGAGCCTAGTGCTCTTGAGCCTCTTTTATGCTCATAATATACTCGATCTCCTCAGCAACTTCTTTCATGGAAGGCCTGTTCTGCCTCTTCTCCTCGACACAGCCCATTGCCAGAAACACCAGAGCCTTGATGGTGTCTAACTCCAACTGGGTTGCCGCGACTTTGAGTTCAACATCAACTACGTCCAGTACCTTGTCTTCATTCACTTTCCTCTGAACATAAACAGCCAAATTAACATCATCCTCTTCCCTGTTAAAATCAAGAGTGTTTCGTGCAAAGTGCCCGATCAATGATTAAAATATCATATTTTTCGGATTCGAGAAATATGATCACCTGTGACCAGTTCACTAACACAATCATTATTCTAAAATCAATAGCCTTCTGCGATGTCAACAGTTCCAGTAACACAATCCCGAAGCTGTAAACATCGCTTTTGTCCGTGAGCTGATAGTTGCGGTAGTATTCGGGGTCCAGAAACCCGAGCGTCCCCTGCGCGCAGGTGGAGATGTGACTGAGATCGGTGTCGGCGAGTCGCGACAGCCCAAAATCGGAGACCTTGGCGTTGAGCCTCTCGTCGAGGAGAATGTTGCTGGACTTGACGTCGCGGTGGTATATGGGCGGAATCGCGGAGGAGTGAAGGTACGCGAGTCCCTCGGCGGTTTGATGAGCGACGACGAGTCGCCGGCGCCAGGGAAGAGAGGGACGGCGGCCGTGCAAGTGCTCGAAGAGGGTCCCGTTCGGAATGTACTCGTAGACCATCAACGGCTGCTGAAGCTCGACGCAGCAACCCAGGAGGCGGACGAGGCTCCGGTGGTTCACCTGGGCCAGGATTCGGACCTCGTTCAGGACTTGGTCGGTGGATTTGGTGTTTCCGAGCTTGGCGCACTTGACGGCCACCACGGTTCCGTCTTCCAGGACGCCTTTGAAGACCTCGCCGTAGCCTCCCGAGCCGAGGAGACGCTGCCGGGAGAAGCCGTCGGTGGCTTTTCGTATCGCTTTGCTGGTGAAGATTTTGGCGTACTTGCCGCCGCCGGCGTTCAGGATCTCTTCCCTTTCCCTCGTCAGCTGCTCTTTCGCTTCTTTCATGCCCTTTTGTCGCCTGTACAAGAACAAGCCTCCAAATATAGCAACGAGCAGGACTCCGAGTCCGGTCGTCAAGCCTGTTCAGAAACTTCGAATTCAGAAAACAGAGGAAAGATGGAGGAAATGCGAGGAGGCGACACAAGCAAAGCTGGTAGCTTTTTCTTCCGTTACCTGCAATTAAAGAAGCTCGGTAGCTCGAACCACCGCATCCTTCTGGATTCCAACACGTTTCATCTAGCATTGAGAAGAAGAAACACAAATTCCAAACTTTTAATTTCATGGAGCACAAAAAAAAAAAAAAAAGGATGAAACAGGGGAACCCTGTTCATGGCGTACTACTCACTTTTGGTACAGGTACCGGAAAACGGGTCCCAAACCAGGCCAGGGACGCAGAAGCACCTCCTCTTCGCCGGATCATCAGGATCCTCCGCGCAGGTGGCGCCATTAACCCCCGCAGCGTCACAATCCCGCCGAGTATGACACACCGGCTGTCTCGGCGACCGCCACTGCAACTCCAACCCCGGCGCCGGCCACCTTTCCACCGGCAACGCCGGGTCCAAATCCACGAAACTTCGATACGCGCTACACCCACTCGGCCCCCGGACCCTGATCCAATACGCCGTCGTGGACCCCCCGGTACGAAAAGTACAACACCTGCCGGAATTCGCGCCCCTTTCACCGCAAACGCTCCCCTCCGCGGACCCGTCAATGTACATATGGCAGAGACTGAGGTCGGAGCAGTCGAGGGGAGAGAGCAAGAGGTACTCGCTGCAGTTGAAGAACATGATGGTGTTGCTCCCGGTGACGTTGAAGGGGAGCGTTTCGTTGAGGCGGAGGCCCTCGGTGCCGACGTCGGAGGAGACGCAGGCGCCGGGGATGAAGCTCGCGGGGCGGACGATTAAGCGTTGGGTTTGGGGTGAAATGGCGGAGACTTGGTAGGAGGAGCGGTTGAGGCCGTCGAGGCGGAGCTCGGCGTCGGAGACACACCGGAGCTTGTACGAAGGGTCGCCGCACGTGGCGGCGGTGCTCAGGGGATACGGCACCGTGATGTTGCCGCACGGTGGGCACGTTCGGGCTCCCAGTACTGTACGCGCCGCGGCGGAGACGAGGAGGAGGAGGAGGAGGAAGATCAACCTCGGAGACTCCATTAGGAGGAAATAAGTGCTCGTCACAAAGGGTGCTGCCATTATATATGGGTTCATAGCTTGGAAAGGAGCAGGAGACTGAACGAGTACAGTAGAAGATTTGCTGTTGTAAGAGTGTACGGTTTTCAAATGGAGAAAGACGACTGCCGTTTTTTTCGTCATCGTTTTGGAGTTTGTTCGGAGTCTCGGACTGTGTGCTTTGAGCGGGAGGATTTTATTCGAAGCTTCTTTAACGGAGTCTGTAATGGAGAAGCTTTTCTTTCGATGCGTCTATTTCGGGTTTGGTGTAAAAGAGAAGAGTAATGCTATATGCACTATGGTACATGCACTTTGTGCACTCTACTGTACATGTACTTTATGCACTTTACTGTGCACTCTACTGTATATGCACGTTGTGCACTCTACTGTACATGCACTTTGTGCACTCTACTGTATATGCACTTTGTGCACTCTACTGTACATGCACTTTTGTGCACTCTACTGTGCATGCACTTTTGTGCACTCTTCTGTACATGCACTTTGTGCACTCTACTGTACATGCACTTTGTGCACTCTACTGTACATGCACTTTGTGCACTCTACTGTACATGCACTTTGTGCACTCTACTGTACATGCACTTTGTGCACTCTACTGTACATGCACTTTGTGCACTCTACTGTACATGCACTTTGTGCACTCACCCTCAGTGTGGCGGTGTGACATAAAAATATTTTAGGTGTAGGTCCCACCACTACAGTGAGGGGGAAGTGCATACACTCTACAAGTAGAGTGCATATTTGGAAGAGAGTGGTTAAGAAGCTAAGTAGCTACCATGAAGGACGAAATATACGATAACGAGGTGGATGGCTTCTTTATTACATAGCATCACTAGCTCTTACAGTAGTTCTGTGGAAAAGCGAGAAGGTGGTGAATGGTGATGGTCTTTTTCAGGGTGCGGTGCAGTTTAAAAGGATGGTGGAACGTTTAACAGCAAAGCAATATAAGTTCCTCGGTGGCGACCAGCAATTTTTCTGAATCGAAACAGAAGAGAAGATAGATTGGTTCGAAACAGAAAAACACCACATTGATCCACAAACCATTGTTGCTTCTTCCTGACGGTTTCACAGCCACTGTGATTAATATGAATTAAAGTTATTTCCTTCAACTGTTAAACTTCCTTGCATAATTTCATAAGACTCAATCTGTAGTCCATTAATCTCAAGCTCCCACTGCAGCTCGGTACCTTCTCAATTGCACTCTATTGAGCCCAGTAAGTTCAATCATTAACCATAAGATAGAAGTAGTCTACAGTATATACCGTCCACAATGAGCCTTGTAATATATTCCAAGCATGCAAGATTAATCACATAGCTTCCCTAAAGTAAATTTTCGTTAACAATGTTCACTCAAGCTGTAACCATCAAAAGTTTTTCCATAAGAGAATAACATTAACCAGTGGAAGTGGAAGGCATCATTCTTTTACAAGTTTTTCTTAACTCCATTATCCAATTTATCATTCTACTTCTTTATTTACAAGAAAAATAAAAAAAAAACTTTTTTTCTACTCACTTGGGTAATTTTGCTTGTTTACCCAATAATATTAAAAAATAGAGCAAAGATACAAATAATGTACAACCAAGCTTCATGACACGATAGCTTAACCTGGGAACGTTAGGAGATCATACACTATCATACAGCAGACAGAAATACGACAACTTTTCTCAAACAGCTTTACTTCCAAACAGCTGGCTGTTCAATACCTCGTTTAAATAGAGAACACTGATCACTACTAGTCCACTCTAAGAAGCTGCGCCAGGATCGTCGATCACACCCAAAAAGTCGTCCTTAATGGTACCAATGCAGAACTGCATACAGTAGCAATATGTAAGACAAGTTCAAAAGCTGGAAATAACGTTGATAGATACACTTTCTAGTCTAAACAAAAATATCAAGCAAGGGTGATGCACAATGCATTTAAGCATAAGCATAACACAAATTCAAACAAGTTTTTGACAAAGAACCCACTTTGAAACAGTTATGAATTAGTGAAAAGAGAGCTTGTTAACAATACAATGAAATACATTTTACTGTCCACAACAAATAATTAAGTTTAGCCAACTAAACAGCCTACGCCATTGAGAACAGAGAAAAAAGCAAAAACAACTTACTATTTCTGTAGCATCAACACGGGTTCCAATTATTTTCAGCCGCACTTCACTGTCTTTTTGGATTCTCACCTGGAATTGGTTCTTAAGATCAGCTCGTGTCCTAAGCAGTTACTCCAACAGTTGAATTTTGTGCAAAAAAAGAAACAAACTCTTCCTCAAGTTAGCATAGAAGCCATGTGCTTTCACATATTTTTGCCACCATTAAAATGACCAGAAGCAGATCACAGAACTTCCCTATCTCTTAAAAGAAAGAAAATAAAGATTCTGCATCTAAACTTTGTTTGTAACCTTGTCAAGGCTTTTCCATTTGATTAGAAAATTAGAGAGCATCAAATTGTTTGGTTTTCTTTCTAAGAATGAAACGATGATTTTAAGCATCTAAAGAATTTTTTCAACAAGTGCGAGTTTCGAATCATACTATTCAGGCCCTGCCCACAGTCAGCGACCCAGGCCAAACAACAGAACACCACTGTAATGTACAAAATGATGAACACTTCAAAACAGTTAGAAACTGAAACTTACGGCCCCATCTGCAGTAGTGTAACTGGGAGTGTCCCCAGAATTAAACTCCATATCATCTGGTATGAGCTACAAAAAAAAAAAAAAAAAAAGAAGAAGAGATGAATTATCGTAGTCATACAACCATTCCCGCAGATATTTGTCTATCAAAAAAGTGTAAGAGAAAAAAAAGAGAGAGAGAGAGAGAGAGAGAGAGAGAGAGAGATAGAGAGAGAGAGAGAGAGAGACAGAAAGTGAGACGGCATTGAGAATCTCATGTGAATTCTTAAGCAAATAACATCCTATACAACAGGCAAATCATTGACCACGCAAAGATACCCAGATGCAAGAAAAAATCACTCACATGATTCGAAACAAAAATCTGCACCGGTCCTGCCTCCGCGAAAAATCCCATCTGCCAACAGAACTCGCGGTCATTAAAGCTGTCCAAAACTAAACGAAATTCAAGGAAACACTCAGTTACCGGTCAAAAGAAGTGCACCTTGTTAACCATGGTGACAACTGCTTCCAAAATCTCCCCCTTGAACGGCCTGAAAACAACACACTGATATTTCACCGGGAAAGTGACAAATCCCGTTCCTTCCCGAATGAGGCCTTTGCCAATGTTGTCGACCCCTGTTATCGCGACCACGAATCCGTGTCGCCCACTAAAAAAATAAAATTTAACAGAAAAATTAGGGAACTTCCGTAAGCCCTAGTGCCCTTGAATTTAAGAAAGTAGGGTTTCAGGGAATTGAAAGTCTTGAATAAGCAAACCTGCAGGTGCCCTCGACATCCTTCATAAGTTTTGCGACGAGCTTCTCGCGAAGGCGAGGCCCGAAGTGCCGAGGGTGAAGCTGCATATTCCTTTCGAGAACGATGTGGAAGAACATCTTTGATTCGAAGGCGAGAGCTCTGTCGACTCTGCTCGCGCCTTCAGCTCAAATCACTCTCTCCACTTTGAAGAACATGCAGCCGCCAAAAGTTAATTTATGGGCAGCTGAGCTGGGCAGGCAACATTGTGTCGGACAAGAGTCCGAATTAGGTCCGACAAACGTGTGCAGCCCATCACTTTGGGAAGCCCTGGAACGAACCCAAATCAAGTCCGTCTGCCTCATTACTAGTTACTATCAAAGAAGCAATACGTAAATATAAATTATCCTCTATATATTTTTAAATCGTATTTTTTAATTTTAATAATATTTATAATATTAATGCTAGATACACTTAGTGGACACACCTATCCGAAGTACATGTTAATCTAAGCCTTTAAATATATAAAAAAATATCTTTTTATAAAATCCTATTTTTAGAGGATAAACCCTAGGCATCAATGGATTAGATTAACAAGAGTGTGGGATAGGTGTGTGGGCTAAGTGAAACTAGCATTATTCTATTTATAATACAAAGTTAAAAGCATACTTTTTTTCATACCGAAATTTTAGGTTTATTAATAATAAATACAGATGAAACATATCCAATATATAAGAAATAAATATGCTTAAAAATTTGAATGGTTATACGAGTAGTATGAAGTACAATATGACTATATTGATATCATTTTTCTTAAACTCTTTCATTTGAAATTGCAGCAAGAATTGAGAATTTGTCTACTTTGGGGTCATGCGTTCCATCTCGCGCTCAATTATACATAATGATAATAATAATCATTTTTTCTTTGTTGTTACTGAAAAAGGTGTCAAAGGAAAGGCAAATTAGTGGTCACGAAGAATAATACATTGAATTAGTATTTTTATCATATTCGTTTAGATATATTAAATTTTAATTATAAAATAAATTATTTATAGTGAGAACTTAAATAATTAATGGCATGAACCTATATAACATTTCAGTTTAGAAGAAAAGTACAATAATTTTAGATAAGCATGAAACCATGAAATAAACATGGAAAAGTTTACTAATTAATAATTTAATATATTTAAGAGAGATAAAGTTAAAAATGGTATGAATCAGATCAAGTATCCATGGATCGGGTTGCATTTACAATCTTTATACCAAATTCAATTCCACTTGAATTATGGATCTGATCGGGTTATGTCCCATTCAATTTCTGATATATCCATAAATTAATCAAAAACCAGATGTTTGATTAGGCTTTTATTTAGGTACACACAAGTCGTATATATGTAACTCGATTATATCCTTTGTATATATTACTTGATTATAATGCTTTATGTTAATTTTTGCTTAGGATAAGTTTGATATTGATATATTTGGAATCAAGGAGTGTCATGCGGTGGTTATAGCGTTATGGTTCATGCTTTGTAAGAACATAGGTATCCTCCGTTTTTTAAGCACCCACGAGAGAGAGAGAGGGGTCCTTAGAGATGGTTGTCACATTTTTTTTTTCTTATTATGATTTTTGTGGGATGTTAAGAAGTGTGTTTTTGTCAATGCATCTTCCCAAAAAAAAAAACCTTTTGTAATTGAAATCTCGAGGTCTAATCTAAGCAAATATCAATCATAGTAGTTTTTTAATTCTTTTCTGTGGGAATATAGCAGCAGCCTCTGTGGACCAAGTTACAAGGAAAGATTCTTTACGCTAGTTTTTACTTGTCTCTTTCCTGTCACCAGCTCAAACCTTATTATGATAACTTTAACGTGTCAATTTCATCAAACTCTTCTTGACGCCCAAGTTTACATTACTATTAGATCAGCCTAAGCTGTTCTGAATGAAAATTCTTCTCTAAATAGAAGCACAAACTCACCTGTCTTGTTAATATCCGTAACTTGGACTTGAGTTCCGACTACCTTATCTTATATCACTTTCTTCGATCTCTCGAAGAAAGGTATTCCAAAAGCAGAGACGCCGTTCCTGTTCTAGAGCAAGCAGATATATGCATATCTGCTTCTTCTTAATTTCTTTCTTAAAAGAGTTGACTTGCGACTGCTTTCACACGTTTGTCCATATATATCAATGTCCTTGATGGATTTCAAGATTACATAGCCTGGGAATTCTTGTATCTTTCTTAAGATCAATTCTTTCTCTTAAACAGATTCATATCAATTCTCTCTCTCCCTACTGGATGTTTCTAATTCATTATGGTTCTTAAGATCAATTCTTTCTTTTAAACAGGTTCATACAAATTCTCTTTCTTTAATTCCCTATAGGATGTTTCTGAGCTTGTTCGAATCCCGATGTAACTAGCTACTGAATATAAAGTAATTAAGTAGCTCTGCAGTGCTCCATTCTGAACAGGGTTATAACGTATTGATCAATTTGAAAGAAATTAATCACGAAAAGATCTGAAAGATATAATGAAACCATTTCAGCACTTCCTTTTCAATCGGACAGATTTACAGTTTTTTACATGCATGCAGTTGCAGCTAGCTAGCTAGCCCCATCTTTTGGGAAATCAATCCAGAGACAATATAAAGAAAAGGGGAGAGAGGACATAAACAACTTTCACACAACTACAACTTATATTTATTGGATCATCACCAGGTCTAGAAAGCTCCTTCGGCAGCTCTCAGGCAACTTATTCAGCATCACCCTTTAGGGTTCGACAAACGTACGCATATACCCAGCAAGGATTAATCACCCTTGATTAGTGATTAATCAAGAGACGAGGCGACGAGAAGTGGAACGACGATTAAGAGGAGAAGACTGGGGACCAACGTTGGAGCTGCCAGTAGTAGTATTCTGAGAAGGGGAAGCCGACGACGTGGTCGAGGCAGAGCTGTAGATGTAATCCGGCCGGAAAAGCTGAATCTCCGACGTCTGAAACCGGCCGGAATCACCCGGAAGCCTCATGTACGACGCCGACGGCGAGTCGTTGATCCACGACCCCACTAGAGCGGCTTGACCACCCGTCCTGTACTGAACAATCGCTCTGTAAACAAACGGAATGAGACCCTCCATTAATGGCGATCTGGAAGAACGTACCGAGAAGAATATGGATGCAGGATTCGTTGAACAGGTGAGAGATCGAACTGGGTCGGGCTTAAAAAGGGGGAGTTGGAGGGGATGATGACGTAGAGTAAGGTGGTTGGATACAGCGGGCTCTTGAGTCTGAACTCGAAGCCACGCAATTTGAAAGAGAAAGAGAGAGAAATTAAGGAAAGAAAAGCATACAAAGGAGGGTTCGTTCAACGCAACCCACTGGGAGTGAAGGTCTGAAAGCGCTATTCAACAAACTACAGAAGACGTCTCACCAGATCGATCTCACTTAATTATAAAACTCCCTTAATTTAATTAATTTTTTGGGGGTTGTTACACGATATACTGCATCTTCAGTTCTCCAATAAGCCACCCCTTCTTCCATAATTTTTTATTTATAATCGACAGACCCATTTTAACTAATCACATTATTATACCTTTTTAGTCACAGTTTAGGCTCCTATGGTACATTACCCCTGTCGCTTGTACAATCTCTTGCTTTTACTTCTATTTGTGTATGCATCCCTCCCTCCAATGGTCCACGTACATGACTTCCAAACGTTTACAGACCCAGAATGGGGATAATTAGGTTTAAGAATATGTCTAATGATATCAATTAAATCGACCTCGTTTTACATGTGGCACAAATTGAATCCTTGATTTGCTAAGACAATTAATATGACTGTCGATGATTAGGTAAATTAAAGGTCAATCTAAGAGCAGTTAGAGCTTGCTGTATTTTGGATAAGTAAAATATATATGTCTGATCGGTTAGCTTAGTTATGTGATTAGTTTGATGGGCATAGCTAAAGAGTAGTTGTCACGTGATATACAAGAAACATAGTGGATGAGGAAGTGGAAAAATATAAGATTAAGTTGGAAACGACGTCTTAACTTACAATTATGAAGCCTACTGGCATCATAATCCAAAAGACTAGCGTGCTACTCTTTGTTGGAGAGAAGCCGGTTCCGTATTATCTCATTACTTTCTTGAAGATTGGAATTAAATTAAAAGGGCGATTCAATAAATTTATTATCGTTTGGAAAGAAGAGTGCTACGACACGCTACTATGGACGGATTTAATAATTCATACAAGAAATTAACTGCTCCCTCTCTCTCTCTCTCTCTCTCTCTCTCTCTCTCTCTCTCTCTCTCTCTCTCTCTCTCTCTCTCTCTCTCTCTCTCTCTCTCTCTCTCTCTCTCTCTCTCTCTTTCGATCTACAAGATACTATTTCAATATACTAATACACAAATATGGTCTAAAACGGTCAAAGGGGCGAAGATAGGATCAATCAACAAAAACACACGTCAATTCTCTCCTTCTTCATTCTTATCCCTTCAGTAGATCGATTCGTTTCTTTTTCTCTTCTCCCATGTCTTATCCAGTACTTATTCCAAAACCGTCGAAAAAGCCCAAAAATTTTCAGATGGGAAAGTAAAAACAACGGCGATTGAGTAAAGGAATGTGTGCTTCATTTGTCAGCTAGTTATAATTAATATTTGAAACCCTTTGATTCGTTGATTTAACAATATTAATTCCCACTAATCAGTTGTAAATGAACGCTAGCTTTAGTTTGTTTATCTTATCTGATTGATGGCAGATTTGACACTGTATATATATAGATTATGGTTTACTAAATCAAAACAATAAAAAGCTGATTATCAATAGATTTGAACTATATTCAATCGGATCCGGATCATACCCTTAATTACTTAAATAAAATGATTTATTTAAGAATATTATTTTGTATAGATTTTATATGTATTTTAATTTCGACGAATATTTTAAATGGGCGGGTTTACCTGAACATTACCCGTACGTGGAATACAGGTTCAATTTTGCATGCATGTTCACTTTAATACATATTGTTTAGGTCGAGCAGTGTAACAACACGGTTTCACTCTACCTAATTCAATTTTGACTACTGCATAGTTGTCCCTCTTACATATATAACAATTCCCATCATATCTAGTGGTTTTAAATTAATTTCTCACTTAATACGTTGTTCATGAAGGAAAATGGATATTACCTGATATTTATTCATTTTTTCTTATACAGAAGAGGGTAAGGTAATTAATACCTCGCATGGGCAATATTATTAATGATTATATATAGATGCATGCTCTTATAATCTTCTTATACTTAATTGGAGAGTCCAACGTTTTGTGACTTTTTTGTTATTTACTGATATAATATAAGGAAACATCTTCTACAAGGATATATATCCCAGCCTAGCATATCCGAGAAAGCAGAAGCACATCGTGTTCAAGATTGACTCTATCCCTTTGTACTGGATTGTGTTTTGATATATATCTTGTAAATTTTGTAACTTCCATGAGGAGCAGGAGTCCTTGTTGCAGAAATATATTATTTCATTCAATGGAAAATGCTAGTGATTTTACCAGCTTACAAAATATATATAAATATATAAGCATAATCGTGTAAAAATACTTTTTTGGTTTATTTTTGGGCTTTCCCATTTATCATATGATACAGAGGAAGAAAAGATTCAAACATATTAAAAATAACCAAATAATCCAAATGGAACTAAGAAAGATCCAAAGTCTCCGACTTTAGCAATAAAAAAAACCGGATGGCGTGGTCAATTCAAAAGAGGAAGCTTCTTATACCTTAGTCTTCAGAATTTCTAGATGAAAAGCATGTTTAGTACAGTTCCCTTGTAACATCATAATTAACTTATAATGGTCTTCTCATCTTAATTTAATCACATCTTAGTTAACGTTTGTTCTATATATCCGAAGATCAAACGGTGATGTCACTGCATGTGTTTAAAAAATTAGAAAGACAGTTTTCATGATTGAACTAAACACCAAACAGCAGAGATCAGAGAGGTGCAACTGCCATACCCAACGCTTTGTTCTCCACCTTCTAGTAATAGATTATCCTTATCCATTCCTTAATTTGTCGTTAATATGATCAGCAAAGGTAAGTAACGTAGCTAAGTTTGGATCGAGAAGAGAATTGACTATTGGATGAATGAGGATATCCGTTGTTAGGTAGAATTTTGCAATGGTGGGTGGGCCAAGATTCATTAATTAACGATAAGTCAAGGTTTAATCCACCTGACCGGAGATATATACAAGCTTTTGATTTTTCTTTTTGATTTTGATTTCAACTACTTTTACTTCTTAATTGGTTTGTTAGTTCCAGGAAATATTGGAAACTTTTTTACAATATGAATGAATTACAAAGGTCAAGGCATGACTTCCTATGTGTAAGACAGTCATGACAACTAGGTGTTATCCTTATCCTTCAGAATTTTTTGTGTATTTTTGGTCTTGTGTTATGTGATTGATTGATAACAGTATTAGACAGAGAATCTAGATCAGAATAAGATCAATGGTCAAAATCAGGTTTCTTAATCAATGATATGGATCATTAACAGTGTATGTGTACCACCGAAATACAAAAGCTTGACTATAGATCGATCAATGTAGTAGACCCCAAATGCTAATTAACCGAGAGATTAAGTTCGATAAGATAATATAAATCAAATATATGTCTATGTATGAGACCTTAGAGATATACCCACCACCACCTGTGTTGGACCAATTTCTCTGGCAGTGTCTAAGACCTCGTTATCGGGTTTTGTTATAGATAACAAAAAGAGATTCATGGACTGGAGTTATTGGAGCGTCTAATTCTTTACAGTCCGGCCCGTTTCAAGATCCAACCTCTGCCTTGGTGTTCCACTTTGGAGTAATACTATGAGTACAACATTGTTTTGTTCACAGTGAATACAACCCCTTCATGTAGTAGTGCGACCGCGAACAGACACTACAGTGAGGGTGTTGTACGCATTGTGCGCAAAACAATGTTGTACACATCATTATTCTTTGAAATAATATCACTTCCTCGATTGGTCGTCGTGTCTTCCATTGCCCATGAAATTTTTTTCAGATGCACTTCTAATTTTTTAATGTTATTTTCATGATATCGATGAGCTGAATTTTCCTAAGAATAATGCTAGCTGCACCTACGCACAATATCTTTCCCACATACATATTAATCTAAGCTCTTAAAAATATAAAAAAATATTTTTATTTATAAAATTCAATATTTTAAAGGATAAACCCTAAGCATCAATGGTTTAAATTAACATGTAAGGGAGATAGGTACAACTCATAAGTGCAATTAGCATTTTCCTTTTTTTATAGCCTTTTGTTACCCATTATTTTGCTTTCTTACCCGGTTACTTCTGGGTAATTGGAGGTGAGCTTGCTCTTCTTAGTCTAAAAACTACATAGGAAGCAACCATAAAAATCTTAATGATACAATATTTCTAACACACAAATATTTTCCTTATGTTGTTCTATTATATTAGCACAGAGATTCTGTAATTCATTCCATGTAATCTCAACAAGAGAATAAAAACTGGTCCGGTGAGGTTTTTAAAACACTTTACTAAATATTATTCTTTTTGGTCAAGTGTGGAATTGAACAATAATATTACTTAAGAAATCGATTAAAGAAATTGGATTGATAATTGAATTTATTGGACTTGTACACATGGATTCAACTTAATATAGTTGCAAAAGGTTAAAAAGATTTAAAGTTGATTATAAATTCATATACTTTTTTTTACAACTAATACTTGTAAACTTATAAAATATCTTATTAAATAAGTGAAGTTTGTATGTATTACATTACCATAAGATCTACCAACTTCCACCCCTCTACTATACCTTACTATTTATAGTAATGCTAGCTTCACCTACTATTTATTTCAAACTCATTGAGGCATTCAGTAAAACCAACGAGAGGAAACACAACAAACGCTACCTTCCCATACTTCTCCACTTTGGCCCTTGGATCCCTTGAAAGTTTACAAGTGAGAGGGGTCAAATGATATCCTCTCCCCAACCTCCACCACTATTTGGCTTTTAGTTCCCTTGGAAGGGTTACAACAAGGCACTCTTCTTCTTTGTCCATTCAAGGCATTGCACATAGATTAAAGCATCCTCAAGTTTCTCATCTAGTACTACAAATATATGAAAAATGATATGTGTGATTTTACTTTGGCATTTTACATCCTAGTGTGGCAAAGTAATTGGTGGTCTAGGTACTAAGAGAAAATTTAAGGTTTAGGGTTTACCCCATAGTATAGGAAGATATTATTTTATTAAAAATATACTTTTACAAATATTATCTCCTAGTTTATCTCTTACATGGACTTCAAAGTAGACGTCACCATGTAAACTCTTGCAGTAATACTTTACAGTACTTATATCATCACTCCATAATATAGTGATATATATATATATATATTAAATGTAGATTAGATTTCAATGTTTGACGCATCAACCTTAACTGCAAAATAAAGGATTTCTTAGCATCACTTGTTTAGTGATGTGCAATATTTGGGAGTGGACACTTATTGGGTTAACGTACCCCACTAACTTGTCCCCGCATTATACTCGCATTGTATCCCCATCTCTTCTCCTAGGGGTAAATCCAAAAGAGTAATGTTATAGGCACCCACAATGGTACACATCGATTTTGGACTCCAAATCAATAACAAAGCGACCGCTACACATCCACGTCATAGGGGTCAGAAATGCATAACCATATGGTTGCACATAGCATTAGTCAATCCAAAAACATATAGATAAAAACTCATAAGAGGATAAGACAATAGCGTAGAGATAGATATATGGGATGGATGCCCATTCTACCTTTCATTCACAAAAAAGTGGATAAGTGATGACCAGCCCAATTTGACCATATTGACCAAGTAAAATGCACCACCTAGCTCCAAGTAATCTTTCTTTCTTTTCTTTTTCTCTCATTTATTTGTTATCATAACAAATGATAGCCCTCCATGACACCCTTTCCACCAGGGGCGCGGGCCATGCATGCTTCCATGCATGGTCCTTTTTCTTTCGAAGGTAATAACACAATTAGTTCCGGCCTTTAGACACGATAAAAGATCCACGAGATCGGAGAAAGTGACTTTATCCCGATCACTAATTACTGATTACCGGTTACTAATTCCCGCTTACCTCTCTCTTACTTATCATGAATTGGAGCTTTGACCGATCGACGCGAACGACGTCCCTCTCGCTTTCCCTCAATAACATCAATACACGTAGACGTGGCCAGACGTGACAGTGGACCCATG
This sequence comes from Aristolochia contorta, assembly GCA_022405105.1. NCBI lineage: Eukaryota > Viridiplantae > Streptophyta > Magnoliopsida > Piperales > Aristolochiaceae > Aristolochia > Aristolochia contorta. The sequence continues at coordinate 36,694,557 of CM039665.1, read as the reverse complement.
CCTTTTCCCAATCCACTTTATTAAAATCAACATCTCCAAGTCCTCCCTACTCTCATAATTGAGGCTTCTTTCGTTTTCAGTTATATATATTTCTTTTGCCGCCCATTAGCAGACAATAGTCAATCATTTTCATCATTGGCGGAGAGAATTAAATCTAATATTCTGTCTAATCGCATCGCTCAATGTGCGCCCGTTTTATTTACCCCTTGTGACACATTTTGGGGCCCCTTTTCGCAAGCTTATTAGACGACGAACGGCTGCGATTAGCGGCATCCGCAACTTTTTTCTCGGAATTCTTACCTTACAAGTGTAAATAAATGCGATGTATAATCAAATATATAAACAGGGGTACATTTGGCCAATTTGGGTAGGGTACTCAATTTAATTTGGTTCAACCGAGTCAATCACACCTCAAGTCGCATCATATCTCGTTTACTTTTTGTTTTTTTTTTTTTTTTGCTTCTTCGAGGTGCAATCATATAATTGGCCAAAATTAATATTTTGAACCTCTTAGAGGCGAAGAATAGGATTTTTCAACTAATTTTGTAATTTTATTCGAGCTGTATAGATGATAAAGTAAATTAATTGAGCAGAGCAAATAGACAGTGGAAAGGGATCATAAGTGCGACAAATACTTTTAACAACTCTTGGTGCTTCGCTTGTGGACACGCCACTTTTCTGATAGATATCATTTATAATTTGATGTATAATTTAATTGCTACTAGCGTTTTGTATTGTTTTGACTTTTGTCATTATATTTTTAAATAATTATTTTTTTTCTTAAAAATATTTAAGTCGCCCTTTAAGGTAAGTTATTTTAGTATTTTAAATCAAAATAATTGTCTTCAATATATTTTAAAATTTTTTAATCAACAATTTATGAATATAACTTATAATAAATGCAGTATGACAACTGCGGCAATATCTCAACCTTCATTGTCTTAAAATAAATAAAATCAAATATATTAAATGAATGGCAGTTAATCGTTGAACCTTCTGTTTAAAGAAAACGACCTCAAGCATTTCAGGGTGAACCATTTATTTTGTATGTTGAATGAACCTGATCACAGGTTCCAATTAGAGGGGGCACCAACCCGCCTACCTTAGTGACTTATGTACCCAAACACAAGGTCAAATGCACCATATAAATATTATACGATGTAAAGATGTGACAATTATTTATATTCCAATCTATTGACATGACACTAAGTGAGAGTGGTTCAATGAACGTGCCAAACCACCACAGCGTTCAATTTTTCTATTTTCAACTTGTTCATCAAACCTTAGCGAGTACATACGTGGACAAAATTGAATCGGTTTGGCCCATGGGACCACAACCGTCCTCATCCACCTCTCTTTCCCTCGTCATAATACTTTTTTTTTTTTTTTCTTTTTACGGTTTAGTATTTCTACGGTATTGTTTTCGCAAAGAAGGGCTAAATTGGGCTTCGCATGATTCCGTCGGCCCATTTTGCCGAGAATGGAATCCCGGGCACGAGATTCGGAAAATGCGAACTGGAGAATCTTTTCCTTCGTGGGAGTCATCGAGGGCTACAGATTTATAGGACGATGGGAAAAGGACACGTGGGCGGTCCGCCGGTTTCAGTACAACGGAGCGACTCCGTCCGGACCGAAATTGTCGGGGGGCTGGCCCACCGTAGATCTCCGTGGCACGCTTTTCTCACGTTGTCCTTTTTTTTTTTTTTTTTTTTTTTTTTTTTTCTGTTCTCCCTTTTATCTCCGAAATATATTTGTCTCTTTAGAGATAATAATAATTCGTCTCCTTCGGTCTGCTAATTAGATTATTAATCAGAAGGTATATATACTATATAAGTGTATCCGTAGAAGCATGTGACCAAGTGCGGGGGGTGCTTGGGTGGCACGCCATAGGCGATGATGATGGAGCGAGGAGTAGCGTCGGCCACTTTTCGTGCCAGCTTTCATCTTCTCGGCCCCGACCGGACCCAACACTTTTTCGAGCCGCAATGATGTTACATTATCGTTTTTAGAAAGCAAATTAAAAAAAAAAATCTTCCCCTGCTCAGCGCGAGTACCAGTGGTCCCACACCGATTTTTAAAATGAAATCCCCACTAGCGTCTCGCTGAATCACGCCAAACGGTACTCCTTCAGTGGCTCTCTCTATTCAGCCTATCACCACACGCCAACACGGTCGCAGACCCTGTATAACCTTTTATATGTGCTATTTGTTATGATTACTAATTAGTAAGATGAAGAAGGGGTTTATGATATGAGTAGGCGTATTAAATTAGAGAGATGAGGAGGTGGATCCGACGTGTCGGCCTCGTTGGAAGTATTATTTAGGGTGGGGACGGTGTGGCCGGTGGGGCCGGGAATCCACTGAGTGGGAGAGGAAATTATTGATTACGGTTTTGGATATTTTGGAATCCGCCAAAGGCGAAACTGGGCACGAGTGCGGGGACTATTTAACAAGGGAAGATTGGTGGTGGGGGAGGCACAGAGCTCATTTGTCGGCATTGAGCTCCTCTTTCGCTCAGTCTCACTGGCCGTTTGGGAGAAAACGAACCTTGCGAGTTTCTCACTCGGTTACTGGTTTGCCTTTGTCTTTTGATTTGAAGCCTGCTGCTGCGTTCTTGATTTGAGCTGCCTGTTAAGCTCAGCGTTAACTACTCGATTTGTGTTCGAGGTTTTTCTCTGGGAGACAGTTTGCGCTGCAGGAGGACAGGCGGAGGTACATTTCTGCCTTTTTTTTTTTTTTTTTTTTTTTTTGCTTTTCTTTCTTTCTTTATGCCTAGTGGTTTTTGAGTGTTAATATTAGCTGTTGATGTGGTTTTTGAGTGTTAATATTAGCTGTTGATGTGGTTTTTGAGTGTTAATATTAGATGTTGATGTGGTTTTTGAGTGTTAATATTAGCTGTTGATGTGGTTTTTGAGTGTTAATATTAGCTGTTGATGTGGTTTTTGAGTGCTAATATTAGCTGTTGATGTGGTTTTTGAGTGTTATAAAAGAATTAGTTGTTGCGTTTGAAGATAGTGAAGACGAGCTGACTTCTATTCTCTTCGTTTTTTTTTTTTTTTAATTTCAGGTGGTAAAGGTCGTTGAAAGAACTTTCCTTTTGTTTTCTATTTTGTTGAGATTTTCCGTGGATGCGAAGATGCAACGAGTTGCTTGATACGGAAACGTAATTGCAGTGCAGAACTGGTTGTCGTCTCTTTGAAGATCTTCGAATTTCTTCGTCTAAAACGTTGATCGTCTGCTGAGATATAAATTTAAGACGGTGAGAATGTTGCCGTTTCAAAAGTGGATCACCTTATGCGAAGTTATCGATTAGGGAACTCAGGTTTGTGTGGAGTTTGATAGTTCTGAGATTTCTTTTGCTTTTGCTCTTTGGAGGCGGTAACCAGGCTGTGGTCATTCCGTGAAGGACCTATCTACAAGATCTTCTATCTAGATATCCTCTTGTCATTTGTTAATCTGAAGACCATGGCATCATTTAAAAGCAGCGCTAAGACCCTTGAAAGATTTCCTCTTTCCAGTGTGTTTTGACTTTGCTGTTCTAAGTTATCTTTCCAGTCAGAGCTTTCTTTTAAAGGAGGGGAGGAGCGATGGGGATTTTGCTTCTTGGTTCTGTGGGGCCACCGATAAAACGACGGGCAGGTCTACGAAGAAAGCAAGCTGGACGAGGTTCATATCGGGGCAGCTAGTGAAGCTTTAGTGTTTTAGCTTCGAAAATTATCTCAGCAATATAAGGTTACTCTGGCTTCAAATCGATGGGAAGTAATAATTCGTTGAGGCACTTGCTGAAGAGACTTTGCCAAAATACTCAATGGAAATATGCTGTTTTTTGGAAGTTAAGGCACCAAGGCAGTATGTAAGAACTTTTCTTTGTCTGTTTTTTGTTTGACCGCTTCATACATAGTGGGATTAGCTCCATAGTTCTCATTTGGCGTTTGATCGACTTTCTGAGATCTAGCTCGCAATGTTCTTGATAGTGAATCGTTTTCAACGTTGCGATGTGGGTCGGCCTCCACTCATGGTTGGCACCTTTAGGGAATTTGTGACATTGGAAGGTTTGATGATTAACCAGATAGAACATTGGGAGGTTGACATTTTTTCATGTTCCCAAGTTACCAGGCAAATGCCAAATGAAGGATGTATTAAAATAACAAACGCAATTCGATACAGAAATTTTCTGGATTGAAATAATATAGCCACCTGACCTTATTTTTCAGACGCTTACTATAAGATAAAATGTTTCCTTTTCTTTTGTCATTTAGGTGGTTGTCGTGGGAAGATAGTTATTACGACTATTCAAAAGAAAGTGATTCTCCGCAACAACTCTCAGAAAGTTTATGCTTCAGAAAGACACCGGGAATTTCTTTCTCTGCTTATGACTTTGATGGTGATAGAAAATTTACTTTGTCTCATAAGATAGAATTGGCAGTGGCGGATATGTCAGGTCTTTCATACTCATTTAATCAAGGGTATGTTAATTACAAAATTTAGTTATCAATTTGTATCAGTATCAGCCTCCGTAAAACTGATATTGGGTGTTTAACTTGTCAGCTTCTTCTCGATCCAGTCATAATTTGCTTTTTCAGTTAATAACATACAATGTTTCCATATTTTCTGCTAAAAACTAAACCATTTATACAAAAATATTCTAAATGATTCTTTAAACCGTTATGCAGTTTATCTTAGATCTCTTTTTTGTCAATTTCTTGGTTTACACTGTTTTCTGAGCAGGCTAGTGGGTAAGGTAGCATCTTTGGATAGACATATGTGGATTCTAGCCAATGAGTTGAACTCCATCCCCTCTTTTGATGTGAGTAACCTCTATAATATGCTTAAAAGTTGCAGAAGTCAAAAAATGTTGTCTTTATGACACTAGCATCTGAGTTGACACATTTTTTATTCATTTACAGTATCCGTCTGAATGGCAACCTCAGTTTGTAGAAGGTATCAAGGTATATTACTGAATCTGACTAAAAAACTACTACATGTTAGTGGTTCATTAGTAACTTAATAGCATGAGTATTAGATTATGACTGCACTTGTTAAATGGTATTTGCAGACAATTTTGCTGGTGCCTGTGGTTCCACTTGGGGTTGTGCAACTTGGCTCATTGGAAACTGTAAGTCCATAATTCCAACATATGTTTGTTAATTTATACAGATTTTATTATGGTGAACTATTGTTTGATGTTGCTGGTGCCAAATTTAGCACACCATATCTGGTTGTCAACATAATTAAGAGTGATAGGCGAGGATATGACTTAAAATATCAAGGGGTCCCATCTGGATGCCTCTGATGTGTAACAGGGAATGACACCAACAGTGTTAATTTCAAGTGTCCTCCCTTGTATTTGACTTCCTGCTTAGTGTCCTAATCTGTGATGTTTCAAAGATTCTCCAATGTCCCTGGATTATATACCCAAGTTTGTCTTTTGTCATCCATGTATATGCATGTTATGCAGTTCTTACATCTTTGTCTTTTTCTGGTTGAGACTTCAGGTGGTAGAAGACCTGGCACTTGTGGCGCACATCAAGAGCATGTTTAAACTATTCCCATCTGTCTGTCTGGGTTTTCCATCCCCCTTAACTGGCAATTCCTTTGACCCACAATTATCAGTTACCTCACCAGTCTTGGAGAGTTTGTCTTCATCACCTTCTCTTCCCCTGAATGAGGCTCACCCGGGACTCTTGAAAAACGATTTATTTAATCTTGATATGGAGAAAATGATGTCAAATGGATGTTATACTGTCAGACATGACATTCCTTTGGTGAGAAAGGATGAATACAACAATTATTCTTTACAAGACCAGCAAATGCAACCTAGTCATTGTAACATGACTAAGGGCAACCTACCTGCTTCTTTCTGCCCTTTGGTAGGATCTTGCATTGCACAACATGATGCAACAAACCAACAAATGCAAGAGAGTTTCCCTATGTCACACTTGTGGGAAATGGGCATGGAACAGCACCATCATGATGTCATGGATGAATATTTATTTTGTCATAAGTTAGACCAGTCACCCACAGGTGTTAAGGTCAAGACTGTTGAAGAGGAATCAGGGATCCTTCTAGGCTTTCCCCTCGATTCAGAATTGCACAAAGCAGTGGAACCGGCATCCCATAATGCATGTGATGCATATCCATTATATACAACTTTTCCAGAAGAAGACAGATTAAGCAACTGCAATGTATTGTCTCAGATAGGTTCAACTTTGGGTGTCCAAAAAGCCAATAATGACTATCTTTTAGATGCTGTTATAGCTAAAATTTACAGACAGTCTGGGGAAAATGCTTATGATGAATCTGATGCTGTCATATCTCGCAATTGCTCAACAGAGCATCTTGGCACTTCATGCCAAACATACTGCAGAGCTAAAGATGGTCAAGTGATGTCCGATATCCTCTCCAGTGGAGAGGTGCTTCCACGCTCTCCATCTGGATCTTCAATGGTCAGCACATTGACAAATGTCACCATTCAAACTGGAGTTCAGGGTAATGCACATGAAGAGACCAAGAGAGGCACTGGACCACGTCAATTAGGCAAGAAGAAAGGGAGAAAGGCTGATGTTTGCAGGCCAAGACCAAGAGATAGACAGATGATACAGGATCGGGTTAAGGAACTACGAGAAATTGTTCCTAATGGGGGAAAGGTACACACATAACTTAGCTATCTACCTGAACGGTTTTTAAGTATTTGGGTCTAACATCTGATGATGTGTATGGTGTGAACAGTGTAGCATTGATGCACTACTCGAACGGACAATAAAGCATATGGTATTCTTGCGCAATGTCACTAATCGGGTAGAGAAATTGAGAAAATTCTCGCGTTGAAGGTACAAAATCTTTTCCATCTATCGAACTGTGCTTTTCTCTTTTTTCCTGGCACTGTCCGAAGCTACTCAAAAATTTGTTTTTATGGGATAGGTATTGTTCTTTATCTGTATGTTCCAGTGTGTTAGGAATTGCCACTTTTTTTAAGTGGGATGCTTGAGATTCTTTTATTTTTGGCGTTTTAAGGGTGGGCTGGTCAGCCCAGGCAAGAATGTGCTATTGTTTGCGAGTAGGATATGCATTATAGGCATTACTTTGTACCAAATGTACTGGAATGAACCCTGACTCTCCTTCGTCCAAGGGACAGCAAGAAACAATGTCCTCGTGTAGTGTTCTGCTGCATTAATTGTTAACTTGCTTGTGAGTGTACTGGGACAAGCATTGGACAATAGCTGTATGACAGTCCTTGAACTGGGACAGGCATCTGAACTTAAGCTAAGCTTACAGGGTTTCCATTCACTAAGTCCTTTGGACAGTCCTTGAATTGGGACAAGCATCGCTGCATGGCTCAGCAACGGAGTTTCCATTCTCAAAGTCCTTGGGATAGTCCGTGTTCATAAGCTACTCAGTCTTCAAATTTGCAATTCGGTTTTTCTGTTTTTGAGAATGGCAACCCGATATTATCAATGGGTAAATAACCATTACACTCTTGAATCAATCTCTTTAAAAAAAAAAAAAACCATTACACTCTTGGAATATGACATGAATGTCTATGATTCTTTTACTGCTTAGTTAACAGTGTTTTAATGGATACGTTTGTAACCCTGCTTTTAAGTTGCATCAGGTATCTCTTGAATGTAGTAAATCATTGAAAATCAAAGCTACCCCATAAAAATGTGGATTTTTGTATTGCTTGTTGGAAGCCCATTCAATGTGTCAGATTCCATAAAAAATTATTCATGAAGTGGATTTTTAGAAAATGTGATGGGAACTTATTCCGAAATTTTGAAATGACAAACTTAACTCCCGAGTACTTCACACAACGGTGTTGAAGATGTAGGAGCTCATAACTGAACGCTACTGATCCATACATGGTAACTTGGTGATCATACTGCACACGAAAAAGGGAAAGGTAAAGACAATATTTGCTTTCTAATGGTAGACTAATGTTATTTCATATAGTCTGAATAATTCAAACAACAAAAGGAAATAAGAGAGAAAAAGCATTAAAAGAAGAACAGTATGTATTTGTTTCTTAAAAAATTTCAATGGTAGTTAATGATCACAATTTTTAGATTTTAAATGAGTTGAATATTAGATGCCGCCTGCTCACATATTTTTGTTTCATTACAATGTTAATTGTTTATTTACCTTGCAAAGCATCCACCAAGAAAGTTCCTTCACTTGGGGATTTTCCACTGAGGCCTTAGGCTCATGTTACTCATGGGGAAACGAGTATAATATGCACTATCAACGTCTTAATAAATATATAGTTGTTGATTCTGTTTTGTTTACTTTCAATCAGAATCTTCCTATACTGTTATCCATTTGATGTCTAATTTTCATTAGACAGCCTTCAGAATACACACTCTTTGAGATTTCCATCATAACTGTTCTCTAACTAAAATCTGCACTTTTTCTCCTAAATATTTACTGCAGGTCCATGGTAGCGAAAATTGGGGAGGCTTGAAAAGCAGTCGCAATAAAAGCTGGGCTTTTGAGTTTGGCCGACAACCTGGAAGCTGCCCAATTATTGTGGAGAACCTGGAACAACCTGGCCAAATGCTAGTGGAGGTGCGTAATCTTGTGTATAGTTCGTTTAGTTCTTGTACTGGAGTACTCTGAAATACTTTTTATTACAGATTCCATGTGAAGACCGCGGCCTTTTTCTTGAAGTTGCTGATGTGATGCAGCGTCTCAATTTGAACATATTAAAGGGAGTAATGGAGAAGAGATCGAACAAAAGATGGGCCCACTTTATTGTGGAGGTATCTCCTGCTAAAGAGAATTACACTTGTTGGTTGTTTATGGATGAATTTTAATGTTTTTATTGCTTGCAAACAGGTTTCCATGGGATTTCAGCGAATGGATATCTTGTTACCCCTGATGCAGCTCATGCAGCGTAAGCAGATACGCTGATTGCAAACCTTTCAATTACAAATCTTACTCATGTGTGTGTAGTTCACTCTGTCTTACCCTCCCTTGTGGTTCCCAAGTCTCGCTCAAATTTTACTATCTATATGCTCATATGACTGTCGAGTTGTCTAGTGTAATACTACTCGAATTGCAGCTTTTTTGTCTATAAACCTCCCGTGACAAAACTTCCTGGTGTATCCAGTGTTGATGCCCCAGTATGTTTATTATACATATGGATTTGGTTTTGTTAGCATACAAGGCTTTTGTTCGTTCATTGGTACTAGTTATCTTTTTCTCAAATGATCAATCCTGCTGAATCACGATCCTCTACGAGGACTTGAGGCACTTTGTAACGACAGTTTACTAGCTGTTCAGTTGTTTTTCACTATATCCATGGAACTTCAATATAAAATGTACAGTAACGATATCCTCAGAATTAGAACTTTGAAAACTAGTTATGTATCCTCATCGAGTCATCTAGGTTTTCTGCATTTGTGTCTTGCCACCTGTTTATTTAATTTATTATGATTGATTTTCGAAATTTCTTCATGCTTGGTTATTTATTTTACAATTTAGTTGCATTCCAGCTGAATACTTCGCAGTAGTCTTGGTGGCGTAATTCTCCATTTCAGTCAAGGGAATGTTTCTCTGAGCGGTCCCACTGACTCCATCTTCAAAGTTTACGAGCTGACTAACAGATGTCTACACGTTTAATAACAAATTCTGCAAGTCATTACCCTTAAAACGCAAAATTATATTCTTTCGTAACCTTGGCTTTAGCATAATTATTGTATATTGAACACCATAAGTAATAGAATGATGACTCTCTTCGTCCCAGGAAAAACCTTGGGTTTATCTTATTATCTTGTGAGAGAGTGTGCTCTGTGAGCGAATTTACTCTTTAAGTAATAAGCCTCTCTTCGTCCCAGGAAAAACGTTGCCCGTAACCAGTTAACCAACATTAGGTTGACATTAACCAGTTAACAACAAACATTAGGTTGACATTAACCAGTTAACAAACATTAGCAGTAGTGTTGGGACATTTTTCCTTTAGTAAACTCACTTGTGTGCCTCAATTGTCATGCTACTCTTTAAGTTGTTTTATATTATGAAAGATTGATTTTCAAATTCGACGTTTGCGTAGTACATCGTTATAACTAGTTCCGCCACTGTATATCATTCAGTGTCGGTTGTGAAAAACTTGTGTGCCGCCTTCCAAACATCAAATACTTTATAATCTTATCAAATAAAAACCGATAGGCTTATCAAATAATTTATAATTAATATGAATGCTCTTAATCAAATTAAACATCACTCGAAACACAATCGATGGGTGAGAAGTTAGGCCTATGAATAAATATAGATTTTCAGAATTACAAAAAAAATTACCAAATTGAAACACTTTAAAAACTGTCAGGTAAAACTATAGTAACTCTTAAATATTACGAAATACCACTAAATCTCAAACTTTTTTTTTCATGAACACCAAGGAGACATGAACCACAAGTCTTTCTATTACAAACTCACATCGCGACCACTTAGCTTTGTTGAATTCATGAATCTTAAACTATTTGATTCGCCTTGATGAGTTTCTTTCATGTCAAAGTTGAAATAGAGTACAAATTAAATACAAATAAAAGTATGCCATCAACCTGATACACTCGAACTTGAAGGCTTTATATATCGCTTTGGACGAGTCTCTTTCATGTCGGTCCCTTTATCATAAGTTGAAATACAGTTTAATTCAAATCCAGATAAAAGTATGCCCACCAACCTAATATACGCGAACATGTAAACTATCTGAATTTGCATTTTAGAACTAAAAATTTACATCAGTAACATGCATTTTACATCTGAAATTTATAAGCCCCCTAGGGTGTTCCTATCTAAACGATATAATATGGGAGATACACCATGAATCACCGTAAAAAGAATCGATGGGCATACGCTTTACATGTATATGTGTATAGGAACTGACTGTATTTACATATACATATAACAGCAGTACGGTGCGGAATAGAGCTCAGAAAGCTTTCAGCTAGCGAGATTCTCTCGACAAAACTGTGGCAGGCCAACTTTCTGCTTTGCTCGTTCACGCTTCAGGTGGGAGACTCTGCTAGGACTAATGTGTGCCACCATCCGCATGCAACGTTCTTAGGAATACAAGAGTCCAGCGGCACTTGTGAAGGAATGCTACGGTCAATGACGTCGCCCAATCCAAGCTGTTATTCATGCAAAAAAGTGGAAAAAGTTGTAACATCTAGGGTACACTATTTTGTAGGGCATGACAATACTACGACAAATTGAAACCTTGAGTACTACCTGGCCATATTTATTCCATCCCCAGCTGAACACCTTTCCATCCTCTTCAACCGGAACAAAAAATCAAGCAGTCAGTAACAAATCCAAAAATAACATCGTAATTTTCACTAGAAGCAGAGGTTTCTATAGAGAGAGGTAGTGCACTAGAAGCAGCAGGCCTCCCTGGGTATTTCGCCAGGCCATAGACGCCCTTTTTTTTTTTCATTTTGAGCAACTAGAAATTCTCGTATTCCTCTGTGAAAAGTATGCAACATAAGCCGAATAGTCTTTCAATGAGGTAATTAAAAACAGGCAAATGTCACTCGTGCAAAAAGAGTAGTAGTTTCATTTCTCACGGTCCTCTCTTGTTGGATGGAATACACAGTGAATTTCAATTGCACCTCTTCGGGTTTCATGTGCAATGTCATTTCTTCACAATATACCCAGATGGTGTATGGTGTGACCTTTATACACTTCACCACGCAGGTAGATAAGGCACGAAAGAAACTATTGAGAGCATTTCAGAAACCATACCTGTTATTACTGCACTATGACGAGCACCACAAGAAACGATCTTGGCGTTTTTATTCTCCAAACTGGGGGCATCCAGAAGTCTCGGAAGAGTCTGGTAGCAATATACCAAAAGAAAGAGATCAATCACACTACTGTCTCAAATAAGAACAGAAAAGAACAGACTGCATTGGAATAATAAAATAATGTGATGACGATCATATCAGACCTTCCATCTTACCTCAGCTTGATCAGCACCCGTTCCCAACTGCCCAAACTGATTGCCACCAAAAGCATATACATCTCCGTCGGCTGAGATGCAAACAGTATGCCACAGTCCAGCAGCAATTCCATGTATACGGAGACCCCAAAGAGATGAAACACATGTGGGACTCAATTCATCATCTGTACAACCTTGCCCACACTAAACCCATGGAACACCACAAAGAGTCTTAGATAAGGTCTCCATGAAGATGGTAAAACACATACAAACAGCAATTGAAAGAGACAACAAAGCAATTTCCCCTGGTTATACTGAGCCTCATCTTGAACATTTTACTGTGCTTTTCTCCATCTTTTCTACAAATGCCTACATATGGATGCTGCAGATTGGTTAATAGGTGGAAAGAGCACGAGTCAACTTTAATCATTGTATTTTCAAAACAAAGTTGATTCATGAGAAATTTTATGACATGTGAAGGGAAAGATAGATAGGCATAGGTCAAAAAGGCATGCTCTCCTGATATACTTCTTCCGTAAGCTTCATTCTGGTGTGGATTTCCTTAACCTGCATTGCTCATCAGCTCAAATCTCTTCAAGTACCACAGGACAACAAAACACATACTCTATGCACCTATTTACCATATGGGAAAGTTCACAACCGAAGTCTTGGATCAGTGGCCATGTGCCTGTCTCTCGTTACGAGTTCCTCAATAGAAGAGAATTACAGACAAGTTAAAACTAATCTATTAACGAAAGTGTAATACGATAAATTTCTTAGGAGTCGATGTTCCCAGGACCTTATATGAAATCAATCTATCAAGTAGTTCAATGACTACGACGATAACACGGAACCTGATAGATCAGTTTGACCTTGCATCTGTTATAAAGCTAACTTTTTAAGTTTCCTGAATAACTATTCTTGAAAATATTTCGATGAGAAATCCAGAGTTACTCCTTGTCCATGGAGAAAACTAACCCGTCTCTGCTTAGATCAATGGAAGAAATGTGATGGTGAATGTATGCCGGTAAGACCATTTTGGGAGGAGAGATGAGTGACAGGCATCACATGATTCATGGTAATAAGGGGTCATCAAGAGGCTGCTTCTAACGCTTTAGTGAATTACATTAAACAATTTCATGCACAAAACCTGAACTACCATACACTTTCTCAATATTCATTTGAATGTGAAGGAAATGTGTGTGAAGAAAATAATCTCTGACCAATTTTTCTCTTGCATGACATACATCTGTGAGATCAGTATTTTGCTGCTGGCTGGGAACATATACAGATGACAGAGCTACTGATTGTAATGTGTGTGATCATCTCTTGTCATGTCATAATTATTTAGCATAATTTGGAGACTAAACCTTCAGTCAATTAGTAAAGAGTGTCAAAAGAATATCATATATTCTCAATTTCTAAGTGGCTGTGCATAAAAAGATATTTTCTTCTCTAGGACCATTTTCCATGGGAGATGGAGAGATTGTGGTCAAATGCCTTGAATGAGCCAGACTAATATAGGCTGGTCAGACTCAGAAACAAAACATTTAGGCAAGCTGAACATATTTACTAATATATACACATTACAAAAAGGAAAAAATTTCTCATGTGCCAACCACATCCACGAACCTCAAATATGACAATGATATTATGTTTAGAAAGAAACTCACCTGTCCATAGAGTCCCCAGCCAAAAGTAAGCACTGCACCAGCATCTGAAACAAGAACAATAAAATTTGAACCTTATGTCAGGAAAAGTAGAATCATACAATCTCCTAAGAATTCTCATGAATGAAAATACTGAAATTCATTAGAAGGAATATGACCTAAATGATTACAAACCTGTAATGACTGCACTATGCCGACCTCCACAAGCAATGGCCTTCACATAACTCCCAGGAACTTTATACGTCTGAGCTTCAGTGTTTCCACTCCCCCCTCTAGGGGGTGCAGATGTTCTATCTTTCCCATAACCCATTGTTTCAATGCATGGCACAGGATGAGGAGATGACACCATACGAATCCTAGTACCCAGACCCAGCTGCCCTTCTCCTCCGTAGCCCCAACCCCACACTTGACCTACATCTGTAACTTCAGAAAAACTAAATTGTATCAGTGGCTTTAAGATCCAGAAATTTAAATCATACAAGATTTCAGCCACAACAAAAGTAATAAAAAGTTTCAAATCTCATTTCCTCATTCATGCCAAGGAAGTTGAAGGAATTACCTGACAGTGCTAATGTATGGCGACCACCGGCAGCAACTGTGGCAATCCTAACTCCGGGACTTAATGATACAAGACAAGGCAAAGCGGACTGAGATTCATCTCCAGAAGTGGAGCTTTCAAGTGCTTGCTTAGCTGTTGACAATCTCCTGCGCTTTGCACTGTCTTCCCCACCAACTCTGACATCAAAACTAGACACAACTGTGGATGACTTTGAAGCTTGTGACCTGGGGCTCACTGTGAACCATTTTGTAATTAACTAATTGCAAGAAAAGGAGTCTCCACTCAAGCTTTGATTAAATGGAGTCGCCTAGTAGAAATCACCTTGATCACTTAATGCTCCACTTTGCCTTTCACTTTGGTCCTTGTCAAGGCTGGCTCCTGGTGGTTGATCTCCAATCACCTTCCCCGACGGTACACACTCTTTCCAGCCCCATGTGTAGACTTCTCCAATCTCTGTATCGACGGAATACATCAATTTTTCCTCAAAAGGACCAAATCAATTTCCATTACTTTCCTGGAAAGAGATACTTATTTTTAGCCTGATCATGAACTTTACAGAAAATAGACTACCTGTAACTGAAACACAATGTGCCCAGCCAGCTGCAGCTTTGACTATGGAAGATTCAGTGGGTAAAGGGAATGCTTCGGGAGTTTCCTAAGGAATTGAGATAGGAGGTTAGAAACTTAGAGAGATCAAATCAACAAGTAATTTGGGCAAAAGGGGCTATTGACCTCAGTACCTCATGCTTCCCGGAAGTAACATAACTCTGACCCAAGTCATCTGTTGAACCCCATGTGATGAGCTTTCCTGATTCTAACAAACCACAAAATCTTCCGTCAGGCTTAAGCCACTGTAGCCCACTTATTCAAGGGGAAATACAAGACCTTGCGTTAAAGGCATAAGTGAGCAAGATCAAAACTCGAAATGCTTTTTTAGAGAATGTAAAAGGAAAACTAGAACGTTAAGTGCCAGTGCAGATGCTCAATAGTATTTTTTTTTTTTAAAATGAACAGATACTAATTTGCAAAAATCCATAACCACAAAGCAAAGAAGCCAAAGCGTACAGGAATGGAAATTGAACTTTCAAAGAATGAGCAAATCTCTTCAAAAGAGATTGAGCAGATGAATTCTTCCATTTTACTAAATCTGACAGAGATAGATATTTTAAAACACGGGACGTTGAAAGATAGCGAATTATTCAAGGAAGAGAATATATTCTGTTGATAAAATCTTCATAAAGAAAGAACTTTTGTTGCTAGTTGTATCAAGGACATATCAGAGATCATTTTAAGGAAAAGAAAGAAAAAAAGAGAAAAGGGGCAAGTTCCCAAGAATATGCAGAATAATAGGAAAATTGGGCCAGAGAAGTACATTATAACATAGGAACCATCAGAAATTTTTTAAGGAGTAGCAAACGAAGGAACCGTCACAGGGGCCTACTTTGCCATATATAAAGAAACTCTGAAGAAGTAATGCTACAGGAACAATTAGCTACACACTGTTCGGTGAGAAAAAAAAAATCGATAAAGAAAGTTACAGGCGATAAATGGGGACTCAAAAGCTACTCAACTTCTAAATGTTTGCAAATCACCCACAAACAGTTGAAATTCTGATAAAGAGACAACTCTTGATTCCTAAAGAAGAAGTCGTAACTCCAGCATTACACTCCAACTCCTTGAACTAGGAGCAATCACCGTAGTTTGAACAGGGGAAGATATAGACCATGCTTAAGAGTTGGAGAACCATGATAAAATGAAAGGACACAGAAAAAAAGCGCCAATAAATGTCATCAAACTGCAACATCCCAAGTTTAACACCCCCAAAACTAAAAACATGAAGAACTTACTAAGTACACAAAAAATGCAAACGCAGAAAAAAATTACCTGAAATAGCCATTGCGAAACCGCATCCGCCACCGCAGACATCCTTCCACGAATCTCCATTTGCAGAATCTGGTAGACGAACAAGCGTGGGAAAAAGTATCGGCGCTCTCTGAGGAGAAGCTCCGGGAAGGTATCCCCACATGAAAACCACGGTTTCCTTATTCTCCTCCATTTTGACATCTTCTTCTCCCAGGCCTTCGCTCATAGCAGATTCAAATATTAGTTAACCCACTCAAGATGCTCTTGTATTTTCAGTCAATCGTCCGTAAAGCGAATAAACTCCAAAACTCCCTCCTCAGTCTGTTCTTCAAAGAGAAAACAATGTACGGAAATTGCTACTTCTCGTACAAAGCCGGACTAAACTCAAAATCCTACCTCCAACGCCAGTAACGGCCTGTTAAATCTGTGCAAGTTGCCCCTAAACCCAAAAAAAAAAAAAACTGTCTCGACTTATACAGTCAAGCAGCGAAGTAGAATGGTAAACCCTAAATTTGTGTGAGCTGATAGAGCTAGTTTTGGTGGGGTGAAGGGAGCGTATCATTTTCAGACGGGGGGACGTGCCAAGTCGGATGATTACGTGGCAATCTTCGAGCACGTGGCACCTGTTAGCCCCAGTAGATTGGTCGACAAATCCTAGCCAGGAGTTCCCGAGAAGGTTCTGGAAGTTACCTGCTCTTAGTGTCCTACAAGGTCGATAGGTCAAGGGACGGTGACTGCGTGGCTCTTTTGGTGCGTAACACGTGTCAATAGTCTGACAGTCGCGTAATGATTACCTCCCACGTGTCTCGATCTGGGCGAGCGGGAATGAACGAGGTTCAGCGTATCGGGGTGAGTCCGAGAGTGGGTAGAGGGGAGGAAGGCTCACGAACTGCACACCTCAAAAGCAACGACACGTGTAAGGCTGGCGTGATCTGAGAGTGGGTCCCGGGGTAAAAGACGAGGCGGGACCCGCGATCGGGCAGGTAGAGGGACAATCGGATTGGTTCGTGTTTCTTAACAGTGGCTAATTATTGGGAGTACGGAGAGGAGAGAGAACCAATTATTGTTACCTAAAATGAGAGGTTAGTTGGTCCGAAAGGTCATATCGACCGGTTCTATAACCGGACCCGCCGGGGAACGTGAGGCGGAATGAAAGACGTACCCGAATAAGGCGGGGCCGGTCCGGCCAAGAGTCCGGGTCGTCAGAATAAAGCAGGTAATCATTGTCAAAAGCAGAAGGGGGGTGCGGGTGCGCCGTGGGACAAAGACTGTAACTCGGACTACAATCAGTGTGGCCCAACCAAGAGTACACCGCCACGGTCGAGTGCTCGTGACCGAACTCGTGAAAACGATAGATGCGGAGGGGAGGAGGGGACCACCAAAGCTGAATTAGGAAAGGAAGGGTGGGCCATACGTGTAAAGTGACCCCAATTGGTTTAGCGTTCACGTCAAGCTACCGCTGTCGGACGTGGAAATATCGTATTTGGAATGGGAGGGGGGCCCCGAGGGGAAGTGGCCGGTGTGGGCCCATGAGGAGGGTCAAAAATTACAAACAGCAAATGCTCTTTTGCCCTTTTTTTACCGAGTTGGGTTGGGATAACCGCCCACTCGGGTTGGGCCGGAAATTAAAGCACTGCGGGTGCACCGAAATGCAAAAGACCAGGGGCGCACGCGTGACGCGCACGGCTTGTGTCGTTTTTGTGGCGCGTGCGTGGGAGGACGTGGCGATATTCGAAGAAAGCAGCGGGTCCCACAGGTGCCACTTTCCAGCGCAAGATTTCATTTGCTTTCCCGAGGAAACTGTCTCTGTGTAGGAAAATGGAAAATGCTATCGTCCACCGAGACAAAAACACAGGAGGTTTATGCAGGAAAATGGAAATTGCTGCGGTCCCTCTGAGACAGACGTGGGATATTTATGGCGCAAGAATAATTAGGATATAAAGAAATAGCCAAAAATAAATACGAGTCATACGACCTAGCAACTTTTCGGTATTATTCTGCGAATCATTTCCCTGCCGAAGTTGGCATATAATGGGAAACATAACACAACCTGAGATTGCACTTTGACTAGATTTTAGGTGCGTTTATATGGGACTATATGCCTAAGGCCCAAAACACATCCTATCTGCTTCCTCATTAAAAGTATGTTGTACTTAATATATTATTATTTATTCATTACTTAAAATATGTTACTCAAACATAGGTACTTGTTATCCACACAAAAAAGATGCAATTTGTTTGTTCATGAGATCTTTGGTTGTCATAAAATATACTTTGTTTTAAATCTGCATTAAAGTAAATTATTATACTAATGAGCCCATTTGGGTCATGATAAGATGTATTCTATTTGTTGATATGCATCAAAATACTTAATGTGCTCAATTTGGTAATAAGTATATTGAGATATTTATTAGAAAACATATTGTATACCAGAAAGAGAGAAAACAAATTGTTGACCTATTGGAAATTACCTCGGATTCAATCCTAGAGATTTGTATATGGTGAATTGTGTGATGAAATACTAACAAAGGCGTAAATCTCTACTACTACTACCTTTTATAAACCACCTATAAGAATAAGTGCCATCTACTTAAAGACAACATAAAAAAATTTTAAAAATATTTTTTTTATTTTATAAAATCCTCAAATTCTAAAGGATAAATCCCATGCAATTGTGTTTTGGGTTAACTAGTTATATCATATATTAGATGGATATTGTGTATAGATGCAACTAATATTTTTTTTTAAATATCCACTGTATTTACACGTGGTGCCATCGAATATATAAAAATAGCTCAATCAATAACGCGATGTTCAACTTAAGTACCTTATAATGACAAATTGAAAAATAATTAATTTTAAATTTAACCAATTTAACCCACTACATAATAGAGTGTGGTTCTAGGTAAAATAAGATTTATCTTTTCGTTCTATGAGTAATCCCAAACCCGGACTGCAGATTAGAATGCAAATAACTTATAGTAAAACTCGAAAGTATTGATATCATTTTTTTATATCATATCACCTTTATTAATGGCACCATTTAATAACGAGTTCTGAAATGGATTTTTCTTAATCTGTTGGTTTCGTACTCGACCCGATGACGACAAGCATAAAAACCGAGTCGAGCTTTTAAACTACCAAGTACTATCGTAGAAGCTTCTCAAATCTCGTCGAATCACATACACGGAACCGTTAGAAGCAACGAGAAGGAAGAGACGGAAACAGAGCAGCAGCAGCATCTCGAAGCATCAACTTTTAGAAACCTCAGGGGATTTCCCGATTCATGAGCTCCGAACATATTTATATACGTAAAAGCTCATTTCATGGACGTCGTCTTTCTTTCGTTTTGATTGTAAATTTGAGGTATGTTTAGCTGAAAGTATTCTATCTAGTCTCTATTCTGTTGTTGCATTTATGCTTCTACAATCAGCTGAACTGAATCATTACTAATGGCCTTGCCCTTTAATGAGATTTATCAGCAAAGTGAGGATCGAATACTGAAGTAGCAGTATGACCGTGAATCGAAGAGAGCGAAAAAAATTATTACTCTGAAATTGAACGATTAGTTATTTTAACCTGGTTTTCTTGTTAATTTATCGATTCAGGATGGCGGAGGAAGAACCCTTTCGTCCGAGAGAGAAGATCATTCTCAAGCAGCAATACTTCCAGAGAGTGAACAAACCGACCTATTTGAAGGGCCCGTACGATAAGATCACCTCGGTGGCCATCCCCTTGTTTCTGACCACGACCGCCATCTTTCTGACGGTGCGTTGTTATCTATTTCTGATCCAAGTCGATCTCCGACAGTTTCTTCTTCTTCATCATCACGAAGGTTTTCTTACTCTGTTCAGAAGGGCTTTTCTGTGTTTGCAGGCACGGGGGATCTACAACATGGCACATGGGATTGGGAAGAAAGAGTGAGAGTCGTCGTCCCTCGTCGCCCCTCTTATGTTTCGTCTCATAGGTGTAACTCAGTGTGGTGCTCCTTAGTCCTATTTCATTTGGATTCCTGCCAGATTTTTCTTAACCTTACTATAAGAAAATTATTGTAATATGCAGAAACCAAAGTAGGGCTCCGTGAACTTTCCAAATTAAGTTGTGTATTACAGGAGTTGTTCTGTTAAGAAATAAACTAAGGGTGTGACTAGTTAAGATATTTGATATTTATAATACTAGTTGTTGCTTTGCGGACGCACCTTTTTCGGTACATAAATGTTAATCTAATTCATTTATGCTTAGGGTTTATCTTTAAGAAAATAGAATTTTATAAAAAAAATATACTTTTTTTATATTTTTAAAAGGCGTAGATTAACATGTACATTGGATAAGTGTGTCCTCTAGGTGCGTCTCATTTATATGAACAAATATGATTTCTTCATCGTGAAAACTCAAAATAAACTAAATTGTTAAAAAGCTCGGTTTCGTCTTATTTCTTATCACTAGGGACTATCAGTATATGAAAACAAATAAAAGGGCCAATCTAAGCTAGTTAAAAATAAGATCGAAACATATTGGGCTTCAACGGACTAATGAATTGGGACGAATAAAATTGAACACCATGAAGATAATATATGGTCCTGTTCAGACTATAGCATCGGAGCCCATATATTTTGGGCCCACCGCGATGAAGGTATCAGCTGAAGCTCTACACAAAGGGGCAAAAGCGTGAATGAACAAAACCGAAGCATTCTGAGACAAATAAAACGGAGGGAAAGAGAGAAGCAAAAACCCTAGTCGCGGCAGCTTCTGTGGTTTCCCGCACTCGCCTTCCGAGATCAGGTATGTTAGAGCTCTATCTTTCTCTCGGCTCGCAACTCTCTTTTTCAACAGCGAGCGTCGTCTGTAGTTGATGAAGCTCATGTGAATCTCCGACTATCTGGTGCTTTTCGTCTGACTGTAACATTTAAGAAAGTTTGCTCTCTCTATGCATCGTTTATCCGATTGATTGAATCTTGTACGCCTAATCAGATATCGAGCCAATTATACTTATATTCTCCTCCCGAGACATTCCAGCTTGCTAGTATGCAGTGCTACATTCGGTATCTGGGAACTTCGTCTTCGCTCATGATTTCTGTGATATGGCCTTCTCATGAAGATTTGATGTCCATGGAAGATTGTGATTGTTCTCATTTTTGTGTTTTACTTCTTCAATTATTGGCTCTGGTAAAAAATGACGAGGTTAAAGATGATGGTGAGAACCGATATGTGGTAGTGTATTATATTTCGAAGCATTACCTACGATGTGGTCTTCATTGTTTGAAGTAGAGTTTAGATGCGATACTAAAATCAACTGCACATGCAAAGTACGGTTTTGTATTTATTAAATGAATTTTCTTATTGTCTATGGGGGTCTGCTTTTAACCGTTGAATACTTTTTGGTTACTAGTCTATCTGAAAGTCATTTAATTACTATTTTTGTGTTCATATCTGCATTAAGTGCACTGTGAGGACTAGAATACTGAATGAAACAGAGCATCTGGTTCCTGGTCTTGTTTATTCGTTCTTTTTACAAGTCTATGAAAAGTGAAACATTTATAAGTGGATGGTGCAACAGACGCCAGTAGCATTCCTGCCATTGAAAACTAAGGAATTAGAGAATTTTCAGGTTCTAACAACAACTAACATGTATACCGCAAGAAGGAAAATCTCGAAGGACAAAGGTGTTGAACCAACTGAATTTGAAGATTCAGTTGCACAGGTTCGCTACTTGAACTGTTTCATATTACATGGTTTGTATGGGTGTTTGGTTATATTATTCCTAATATATTATTCTTTGCAGTCATTTTTTGATTTGGAGAATACCAATCAGGAGCTGAAGAGCGATCTTAAAGATCTTTATATTAATTCTGCAGTGTGAGGATAATGAATTCATTTATATTGCTCTTGTATTCTTGTTTTCATTTTCAATTGAATTCTAAATCCATTCTGTGCCTGTTTTGCTTTTTGTATTCTTATTATGCAGGCAAGTTGATGTCGCTGGAAATCGAAAGGCTGTTGTTATCAATGTTCCCTATAGATTGAGAAAAGGTTTTCGAAAGATTCATGTGAGGCTTGTGAGAGAATTAGAAAAGAAATTCAGTGGCAAGGTGAGCTTCTCTTGCCCCTTCCTCTTTATGGCTATGATGGTGTTCATTTCTTTAGAAATGTGTTGGACTACATTGGTTTTGTTTAATGTATCTTTGGGTCAATGTGGTGCTTTTGTGTTCCTTAGTCTTATGCTTGTATATTTTGCTAGGATGTAATATTGATTGCCACACGAAGAATTGTTAGGCCTCCAAAGAAGGGCTCAGCAGTTGTACGTCCTCGCAGTCGTACTCTAACGGCAGTTCATGATGCCATTCTGGAAGATGTGGTGTATCCTGCTGAAATTGTTGGGAAGAGAGTTAGATATCGTCTTGATGGATCCAAAATCATGAAGGTGGACTTTTTACTTTACAATAATGATTTTCACATGTCAAAAAAATGTGCTTAAATATATCTGCTTGTGAACCTGCATCTTCTTGAATTATGTCTCTGATGGTAAACGTAGTCAAAACTGGGATTTGACGTTCATGTATTGTAATTGGAAGTAACCTAGTAGATATCTACCGAATCCATTGTGAACATGGGCGAATTGCTATCTTTATTAGTAATCAAGTTTTTATTTCATTTGACAGGTATATCTAGACCCAAAGGAGCGAAATAACACTGAAGGTAAACTGGAGACTTTTTCCAGCGTATACCGGAAGCTTTCTGGAAAGGATGTTGTCTTCGAGTACCCTGTGGCTGAGTCTGCTTAAGAAGCCTTAGTTTATTTTAGCTATTTGTTCTAAAGAACTTGTTATTTGTAGAGTAGCGTTTTGCCCAAAATTTTTGGTGTTAGAAACTGGGAGGAGAATTTGGCTCGCAACAAATGAATTTTGACTACATGATGATGCCCGTATTTTCTGGGCTTTAATTAAAATTATACTGAGCGTTTCTTGTTATGCTGCCACTGCCTAAAGTGTTATTCCTTTAGCAATTTGTCGTATTTACTCAGGCTGAGTGATAGATCCTGTTTAGCCCCATTCCCTTGTCATCTTGAATAGCATAATTGGGTTATATGATCGGTATGGAATAACGTATTGTGTACCTATATAGGATAATTGGCCTCGACAAATAGGTGTTCAATATGTTTAGTTTACCTCTTATCTAGCAAAAATTCTCTGAATTAGAGAATTTTCTTGCTTTTGTACCTTAACAAAGGGAATTTGATGCAGTATTTGTCTTTACCAGAAAATTAAATAAATTGTAAAAAGCCATACTGACCTAAGAGACAAGAACTTTTAAAAGTTCTTTATTTTCTTTTCTAATTAAGTCACTTATATTCTTTGTGTTTTAGGACTGATGATTCAATAAGAATTAAGCTAAACCTCTTTACTTTATAGTTCAAAGATTATGAACACCTGACTTTTGTCAGCGTAAAAGTTTCATGGTTTCCTGTATAGCTACCATAGACAAAATTTTGTCCAACAAGAGTATTTTCTTCAAAAAAACAATGAGAGATTGATATAGCTAGAAAATGAAACAAATTATAAATAATCAAAAAAGATAGGAGTAAGATAAGAGACGAGGACTCCTTGCACAAGTTCTTTTCGAATCCAATCACTAAACTTTTTTATTAAACAGTTCGATTCCAACTTATTCTTACCATGCGGGATGACAAATAAATCAAAGCTGTATATGAAAACAGGATGAAAGTGGTCGGCTTAATCTAATTAAGATAATATTAGGAACAATAAATTTACCTATTAAGGTTTTTACATTATAAACAAAAATAATGAAAATGTTTTTTAAGTTTTAAGGTCATAGACTCATAATACGTTTTGGTTCAATTATTCATTGAACCCGATTCAGCCTTAAACCAAAACGCGCAACACCTCCGGTCTCATAGCCGCCGCGGTTTTGTGATAATGAAATCAAACCCACAACCAACCCATACAATTTTAAAAATCAAAAGTCAGGTTTGGGTTGTTTAAGAATTGGGCTTGGGCTTATCCGGGCTGTAAAGAAGATGATCCAGTTGAGACGGAAGGTATGACAGACCAGATTTGGGGCCCACTTCCTGTAAGAGGACTTTTAACCGCCACGTGGAATATTCAACCCGGAAGTAGTAGTATCAGCATTCAGCCAGAGTTTTCTACCGAAGGGTAAAAGCGTAAATGAAAAAACGAAGCGCCACGAGACAATAAAAGGGATGGGGAAAGAGAAGCGAAAACCCTAGTCGCCGTAGCTCCTCTCCGCGTCTCCTCGCTCGCGCTCCCGGATCAGGTATGATAGAGATCTATCTTGCTCCCCACTCGCCGCTCTTTGTCTTAACAGCAAGAGTCGTTTGTAGTAGATGAAGTTCGTGTGAGTCTACGACTATCTGGTGCTTTTTTGCTGGCTGTAACATTTGAGAAAGTTTTCTTTTTTTAAGCGTCTTTTATCCGACTGTTTGTACTAAGATGTTAAGCAAAATATACTTATTTTTTTCTTCATGGGAGATTCCATTTGCAAGTGTGTAGCATTGCATTCGGTATCTATGAACTTTGGCTTGCTTTTTGTTTCTGTGAAGTGGCGTTCTCATGCAGATTTAATGTTCACGGAATTATTTGACTTTACGCCTTTTTGTGTTTTAGTTCTTCTATTGTTATCTCTGGCAGAAAAACATGTGGAAGAACTGGATACGTGGTAGTTAGTATATTTGGAAAAATTTACTACAATGTGTTCTTCTAGAGTTTCAAGAAAGTTGAGACGCCCTACTAAAATGAAAGGCACGTGCCAAGTACCGTTTAAATTGATTTAATGATTTTTCTTATTGCCTCTGGGGATCAACATCAAGCAGTTGAATATTTTTAGTTAATTGTGTATCCGAAATGCATGTAATTACTATTTTTGTGCTAGTATCTTCCTTAACGATCTAGAAAATTTCAGGTTTTAGCGACAGCCAACATGTATACGGCGAGGAGGAAAATCTCGAAGGACAAAGGCGTTGAACCTACTGAATTTGAAGATTCAGTTGCTCAGGTTCAGTACCAGAACAAGTTCATATTGGATGGTTTGTGTGGGGTGTTTAGCTATATTATTTCTAAAATATTATTCTTTGCAGTCATTTTTTGATTTGGAGAATACCAATCAGGAGCTGAAGAGCGATCTTAAAGATCTTTATATTAATTCTGCAGTGTGAGGATAATGAATTTATTTATATTGCTCTTGTATTCTAGTTTTCATTTTCAATTGAATTCTAAATCCATTCTGTGCCTGTTTTGCTTTTTGTATTTTTATTATGCAGGCAAGTTGATGTTGCCGGAAACCGAAAGGCTGTTGTTATCAATGTTCCCTACAGATTGAGAAAAGGTTTTCGAAAGATTCATGTGAGGCTTGTGAGAGAATTAGAAAAGAAATTCAGTGGCAAGGTGTGCTTCTCTTGCCCCTTCCTCATTATGGCTATGATGGCATTCATTTCTTTAGAAATGTGTTGGACTACATTGGTTTCGTTGAATGTATCTTTGGGTCAATGTGGTGCTTTTGTGTTCCCTAGTCTAATGCTTGTATATTTTGCTAGGATGTAATATTGATTGCCACCCGAAGAATTGTTAGGCCTCCAAAGAAGGGTTCAGCAGTTGTACGTCCTCGCAGTCGTACTCTAACGGCAGTTCATGATGCCATTCTGGAAGATGTGGTGTATCCTGCTGAAATTGTTGGGAAGCGAGTGAGATATCGTCTTGATGGATCCAAAATCATGAAGGTGGACTTTTTACTTTACAATGATGATTTTCACATGTCAAAAAATGTGCTCAAATATATCTGCTTGTGAACCTGCATCTTCTTGAATTATGTCTCTGATGGTAAACGTAGTCAAAATTGTTATTTGACGTTCATGTATTGTAATTGGAAGTAACCTAGTAGTAGGTTTCTACCAAATCCATTGCGAAATGGGCGAATTTCGTTTATATTATTAGTAATCATGTTTTTATTTCTTTTGACAGGTATACCTAGACCCAAAGGAGCGAAACAACACTGAAGGTAAACTGGAGACTTTTTCCAGTGTCTACCGGAAGCTCTCTGGAAAGGATGTTGTCTTCGAGTACCCTGTGGCTGAATCTGCTTAAGAAGCCTTAGTTTATTTTAGCTATTTTTCCCAAAGAACATGTTATCCTTGAGAGTAATTGCGTTTTGCCCAAAATCTTTGGTGTTAGAATCTGGGAGGAGGATCTGGCTTGCAACAAACATGCTGTATGTTTTGAGGTAGAGAACCCTTGTTTTTTAAATTATACTGAGCGTTCCTTGTTATTGTGCTTGCACAGGTCGTAGAGTTATTCCGTTAGTAATTTGGCGCATGTACTCAGGTTGAGTGATATCGCCAGTTCATCCTCTCGTTCTCTAGTGATAGCTGTAGTTCTTCCCCTCGTTCCGTAGTGATAGCTCCAGTTCAGCCCCACATTCCCTAGTGATAGCATTATTGGTTTTTTCGATCGGTATGGTTTGACGTATTGTGTGCCTGTGTATAATTGGCCTCGACAAGTTAGCCTTCGCTATGTGTAGGTCTCCTCCTTTTTGTTTTTGTACCTTATAATGGGAAATTGATTTTGTATGTCTTTACCTGAAAATGAACTAAATTGAAAATTATTGAGAAAAAGATATAATTTATAAAAGAGAATTAACTTACAAAATTTTTCTTTTGCTAATGCAGTCACTTAGCCTCAGTCGTTCAAAGGACCCTTACGAACACCAGGAACTTTGGTCGGTGCAAAAATGTTTGCCCCAGTTCCCGTAAGCCACAATGTTTGTCTTGATGTGACAGGTCATGAGGTCTGCATAAATTCTATCATACGATCTCATCTAAATTACAGCAGACGGTCGTCCTCCGCTACTGGAGCTCTTTAAAACCATTTCAATCATGGAAATACTAGCTCACAGATTAGATCATTAAAGATAGGGAGCTCTAAAACATCTACCAGCGTCATCTTCATGATCCAACATCACAACAATTACATATTCTAATTGCTCAAAAGAAAGAAAAGACAAACAAAATCCTTCAAAAAGCACGAAGTAGAAACAAATTGGTTTATTTGTACAATAAAAGGGTAGGGTAGTTTCTCAAAACAGGCAAAGTAATAAAGTCATACTGCTCCGGCGCGGATATTGCGTCAACTATACCATGGAGTCCAGTTCCCATTAGAGCTCACTGATGAAGATGGCCGGCTCTCCAATCTCATCTGACGCAGAGAATGCTCTAAAGAATCATTGCCCTCTGATCTATAATCACGCACTGGAGCTCTGACTCCAAGCAATGAACAAATACGGGGTCTAACCAGCAAACGAATCAAAGATTCCTTGTTTGATAATACAGATGAAGATGAAAGCGTATGATGGGTATCTTCAAAAGCTTCTGCAATCTTACTTAGCTCAATTAGACCAACTGATCTCGCAGCATTCTCAGTCTGTTCAAATGGATCCTCAATCTGCAAAAAATGCAAAATGGAGCTGTCTTACATATTCGAAGTCAGAACGTTAAAGAAATTCTACATACAAAAAGGACAATTTGAAACTAAGATATGCTAACTGTCATAGTCAACATAACAAGAGTCCCAACACCTACTTCAGTTAAAAAGAGATTTACAAATAACCTTGAAACCCAATCCTCGACTCAACCTGGACAACTCAATCAGATAATGCGTTGGGGGGAGGGGGGGGGGGGGTGTTACTGCACGGGGATATTACTGTCAGGGACATGAATGTCTCAGAAAAAAAAACTTTTTTGGGTTAGTGGAATGGTAATCAGTTATGACACGGGATTCTCCCTAAATTTAGGATAGACATTGAATTCTCACTCTCTTTGTAATTTGTTGCCTTGAGTGAGAATTTTTTGTCACTCAAATAGGTGGAATTTTGAATTCTCTCACCACACCTAACATAAAAAAATGAAATCAGGGTCTTTATTTACTCAAAATTTAATGTCAGTTACTTTAAATTCTCCATGAAACATCACTTTCTCTTTGGACTAACCCCCCCTTAGCACAATATATCTTTTATGTAACTCAAGCCAACCATGAACAACGAGATTCATTTTGTTATGCACCCAGTATCTCCCGAAAAAGGTTAAGGACACCACATAAGATTATCTGCACATAATTAAATGCCTTACAAGCATTTGAAAGGGTTTCCCTCTCCATTTGGTTTGACTCCACACGCTTTCCCTTGTTCCAGTAAATGTAGAAATCACATGTCCTGCTACCATTGTCTTAATATTGGAGAACTGTAAGACAATATAAAATTACAGAAAAATCAGCTATTCGACAAAAACAAATTAGAATCCAAATCACAAACATTTCAAAATGTGATGCTTGAATTATAATGCAATCATATTTGGTGGCATCCACAAGCAATGTCCTAGGTAAAACAACACTTTGCTGCTATGAAGTTAAAACATTCAATGCTCAATAATAAAATAAAAACATTGTAATACCAAAACAAATTACAATAAAAAAGTAGTGGTACTGGCTTGATCAATCCACCATTTCAGACCCCGGAAAGACACCCTGCTAAAAGCACAGATCGACCTGTATTTTTTGAACAAAATTATATAATCTTCTGCATAGCAAAATGAAGCCTATATGACCTCTCATTAGCTCTCTCCATAAAATATGTCCACTCATCTCTTTCTTCCACTTTTCTTTATGCTGAAAGATACTTGATAACTTAATGAAGATTGTCTTTTTCCAAAAACGTTAAGTCTCATAGGAAGTACTATCTTAAGAACTATGAGAGACCAGAATATACTAATATATAATTTCATAATTATTTATTGTATAAACAATGAAGAGAACAAGAGGATGGGGGTTCAGAAAACACTAAACCCTCATACGTATCAATAGAAAAAAGTTTCTTACACAGGGAAGAAAAGGAAGAAAATAAAAGAGAATCTTTTTTTCTTTTGTTTAGAATCTTTTTTTTTGTTTCTTCATGACCAGTTTTGTCTTTAAATTTCGAACCTAATCCCTATTTTAATATTAAAATGTATAAAGAACATTTGCAATCTGAATTTCTCACGGGAAAAATCTCAATAGAGAGCCTTAACTTTCAGGATTTTTCATAATCAGTAATGAAACTGTATATGAAAAAATATACTCTCTCTCTCTCTATCTCTTTTGTATTTTTTGCTTATTTTTGGGCAATGCCATGGATTTGTTGCCCATCAGCCAACTCTGTAATTTACTATAGTTTTTTCTCTATAAGTTGTGGTGATCACCCTTCAAAGAGTAGGAAGTTATCTCTTGTGTCCTACAACTAAATTTAGCAGCCCTCAAAATTGAAAGTCTCCCAACTCCGGGAGAGAAATAGAAGGAGAATTACAGAAACAAATGCAGTTGAGAAATGTGAACAGAAGTCCAAGAATTGGGGTACATGATCAGCACCAAAGGACATCCAAGTAAAAAAGAGCCTTGAGGAAGAAGAATAAGTAGTTCTTAAGAAGCTTTGCTGCACAGTGTTAAGGAAAGAAGAAGTGGTCTTGAAAAAATGCAACTCAAAACCACAGAAGCCACAATTTAAAGATTACACAGTTTTAAAAGAAAAAATGACCTTTATCTTATAATTTGCGGTAAACTAAGAAAAAAATTGAGCTTGAGAACAAGTATTAGAAGCATTATTTTAGTAAATTAGGGTTTATTTTTTTCTTAGGTAAGTTATTTTTCTCATTGAAAGAAGTTTCTAAAAATAAGAGAAATCGGAGATGTTGATGCGATGCTATCATAAATGGGGAAGAGGGAAAAAACCCTATCCTCTTCTACTCGTTTCCCTGAAAAATCAACACCTTATTTTTTCTACTCTTGTTTACAACTAAATCGATATCAGACTTCAATACCTGCTTGCCTCTATTAGATTTCAAAATACATTTAAACAACACTGAGGAACCATTTATAAAACCAACAATGATTAGAGTAAACAATAAAGTGAATACCTTCTTAAAGAAAGAAACAAACAGTTCAGACAAAGTGCTTCGATTTATTCTGTATCTTTCACGTTTGAACCTCTCCACATTCGCAAGACAAGTAGTTTCTATTGCAGCATAGGACCTCATTCCTACATAGAAGGAGACATGACAACACCCAACACTCATTAGTAAATAGTAATTACTCCACTGCATATACAATTACTCAGATAATCTGATTCATGAATTGAGCCTGCATAAATGTTATAGTGTCAATAAAGTGAATAGATATGCAGTTAAGCACTCCATCAAGTACTAAATCTTGCAGATGCTTGTACCAATTAGATGATCAGCAATGTTGCCATCAAAGATGCTCTTCAGCGGAGGTAAAATGGATGGTTGGCATGTCTGCAATCAACTAGCACACAAACTTCTCAGCAAAATCTCATGTGACATAAACAATTAGCTTTAAAGCTAAAACAGAAGTTTCAAAAGTAACGGACATATGAATAACAAGAAAACCTAACATGCAACCAATGCTGAATCAGTCAAAGAATGGAATCTTTAACAGATTCCTTTGCTCCATATGAGTTACAGATTTCTACACCAGTCAGTGCAGTGTTTACTCCACTTAAAAAAAGAACCTCTACTGATCAAGGTCTGAACATCCTCAATGACAAAATAAATGCTTTGGTGCAAGTGGAAGAAGAATTTCCTAGTTTATTAACATCCTAATAGACAAAAATTACCTGAAAATGGAAGATAACCAGTAAAGTAAGTGAAAATGAATTCAATGAGCCATTTTTGGGGTCATTTATGTCCTGTGTCTTTGCCCATTCCTTGACCTACATATGAAAACCATGTCAAAAACATGCATCACCAACAAGTAATCACACAACTGATATGATTAGTAAATAACAAGCATACAGCTCACCAATAAAACCATATCGCGGAACCGTTCGTCTATTTGACTGATCCATAAAAAGCATTTTGACTTGACTTGGCCAACAAGATTATCAACTGAAATATCACATGAAATGCGTTGGCTGCTCTCAAATTTTAAAAGAGGAACTCTCGCCCTTGGAATGAATTCCAAACTACGTACACCTGCGGAAAGAAGAGGAAGAAATTTCACCATATAAAACATGGAGAATCAATCTAGAAATAGTGTCTTACATTTCTATGATTAAAATAAAAGATAAGAAATAGTTGCCACAGAACTAGGAGAGATTGAATCAGGAGCTAGACTTGACCATTTGTCCCCTTATATCTATCATTCCAACAACAAGGTACAATGGAAGCCAACATGGGGTTTGGCTCAACTCCTTTGTGGCTACATATCTTTCACTAAAAAATAGAGAAGAAACAATAAGATTGAGCTTCTTGCTTTTAACATAAAAAAGTAACCTAAAATGCATGTATTAACATAAATCAAACATATGCCCTCAGGGAGAAATTAACCTAAAATGCATGTATTAATATAAATCAAACACAAGATCCATTAGAAACCAAATTAGTTGGTTATTGCTGATTCCACAATGATCATAATTACTTGAATGTTTCAATTCTTCAAAGTACAGATATTTTTAATATGTTATTCTCCAGTGGTATATAGTAGATTAACAAACTGAAGGAATATAACAATGATCAAAGGCCTCAGAACTGATGTGGTATAATGGGACTAGACTGGCTGATTAAGTAGTAAACAGCATACTAGACAGGGTCGAGTATATAACAATGAACCGACTCCGAGCCAACGTTATTAGAACATGACCAGACTGCTGGTTTAATGAAGTTGACCAGACTGTAGTCCTTTACAAATACGGAGCAACCATTTCCACACAAAAGAAAAAGCCACCAGGTGGCTGACTGGTTTAACCAGTAAACCAGAATGTGTTCACCTATTGGCTCAACAGAAGTGGAAAATATTCTGTATGGGAAGAAGGAGAAGTACTGACCTTAATGCCTTGGCGAATTTTGACCACTAACCAGCTAGCCAAACCATCGTTCTCTGTCTCTAAGTGACAATGCAACATATACATAATATACTTAGGGGAAGCATCCCATTTTTGTTCAATCGCTCAGTGAACCTCATCTACCTGGGCTCTACTGGAAGCAGCTGTGCTTCCAATTTGATGGCCCTTTCTGGATTAAAAAACGCTTGTTTGTACATCAAATTTAAGGGTTGATAAACAAAGTTGAAGCAAGAAACTACCTCGCCTTCGTAGTGCTATCATTATTTCCCGAAGTAAATCCTGCTTGTGGCTTCTTGCAACTGATGAAAAGGGTCTCCCAGATAGCTCAACAGATATATCTAAATCTCCCCATTTAGTGTAGAGATTAGAGATGAAGGATCCAAATGGTTCAACAGTTGCACCTGTTAACATTGTTTAGTACTTTGACACATAAAATCTCTAAGAAGCACATAATAGAAAAAGTCAACATTCCAAGCTACAACTGCTGTGGAATAATATGTTGATAACAAGTATCACGGGGCTATAGTGGCCTAAATGATTAAGAAAACAGAAGCTCTTCCACAACTTTACAACCTAATCCTTTGTTTATCTTCCAACATGACTGCCTGACTTTTTTAATCTCAATTAAAATTTGGGCTTTAAATGACTATTAGGTAAACCAAAAGCGTTCAAATATTGCGTGGTTTAATCCATAATGATTATGACTATTAAGACTATTTCCACCAACAAAAAGAATATTACTTCTAAATTTCTAGTTGTTGTGTGGGGAAGAGTCCCATATTTTAAAGTCTTCAGAAATATTAATGGGTTAACAGATTGATTAATAGACCTCCTAAATGCTATCATTCTGGAATGAAATCAAAGTCAATATTTAACACGGGATTTGTGCAATTACTTTTCTATATATTTTAGAGAGCAAGCTCTCTTTTGATAGGCCTAGTGCAGGCCTTTGCTATCTGTAATCATTACACTCTTCTCTACCTTCCCTCACATCCAAGGCTGAACCAAAACCCAAATTAAGACATCAAGAACATACACACATATGCCCTTAAGCACAAATACAAAAAAGTATATAATGGCAAAATGAAACACAAAACACACTCAAAGACCAAGCCTGGGCTTAGGTTGCTCTATTACAATAAAGTTATATCTATTTCTTTTAAAATGACTACAAGTCCTAAAAGCTTTGGTAGTGGAGACAATTTTCGTATAGTGTTAATCAAGATCTTTTAAATTATAAAACTGTCAGAAAATAGGGTATTTAAATCATTCCCAATCTTAAAGCCTGCTTGATCAAAGTGATTCAATATAAAGATATTCAGAAAAAAGAAGTATGTAGCTCTTAAACATTAAAAATATGGAGTCTACTTATCTGCCTAACACAAGAGGCTTTACGGACTAATTACAGGTCAGACGTAGTACCTACTTAACAACATATAACATTGAAACAGTTTTAGACAATTAATGTGCTGTTCAATTGTTCAATTTTTTTTCCTTTTCTGCTATGCCATTAATTTCAAATACTTGGACAATAAGGTCCAACAATTTAGTATAATATTTCTTTAAAAAAAATTTTTCATAGACTGCTATAGAAAAGGTTCACGCACAAGTCAGAATTTTTTTTTTAATTGAAACAATTTTAGACAGATACCTCTCAAACTTTCCACACTTTGAACTACTCCCTTGATATTATTGATGACGTTTAAGCGCGTCGATTGATCTTCTGCTGAAGGTTTGACTGCGACAAGTATTTCTTGAAGTGATGACTCCAAGACAGGATAAGAAGATCTATTCAATGAACTAGCCATTATATCTACCTGCAAAGTATGAGATCGATGTGAAAACTATGCAAACTAATCCATGAAGTAGATAAAACAAGAATGATTTTATATAACATGATTCATTGTGGTTCTAGACAAACATTTGGTTTCAAACAGTCGTGTTCCCCTTCCATGACATAAAACTAAGAATACATAAGCAGTCGCTAGAGCAATTCCATTGTGACACTTCATACACTAGAAGAAACTGTCAAGCCAACCAATATCTAAATCAAGGGTACTAAAGCAACTGTCTACTCCAGCTAAGAAGGAAGCTAGATCATCACGCATAACAGATTACTGAGCATTCTAAGATGCAGAAAAGCACAGTTCAGAATAACAAAGTGTAAACCAAACTTTCATAACTACTCACAATCTTATTGGAGCTTCGCACAATAATTTTTATAAATTACTTACATTCAATGGGTACGTCGAGAAACAGACGACTTGTTATTTTACAGAACTCACGAGTATTCTGACATTTGACATGCATATGCCATACGGTCATGCATGCCATATGGTCCTACAAAAGGTTGACCTTTGCAGACAACGTTAGAATCTAATTCAAGGTGATCCGGTCTAGTTTGACTTAACCCGTTTATGTAAGGCCCAAAATCGGTATCCGTATCGAGAAGTTAATCATCATCATGCGAAACAAAACATTGTACGCGAACAGAATAGAAATAAAAAGTACCGCAGTTAGCTAGAGACTTCCATACTAGCATCTGCAAGGCTTCCTGATACCATTTAATCGATTTCCATTGAAACGATAGTTGCA
The DNA here is from genome assembly GCA_022405105.1 of Aristolochia contorta. NCBI lineage: Eukaryota > Viridiplantae > Streptophyta > Magnoliopsida > Piperales > Aristolochiaceae > Aristolochia > Aristolochia contorta. The sequence goes on along the minus strand of CM039665.1, from coordinate 36,660,024 downwards.
ATCGTCGAACAAGCAAATGACGGCCACTTCTTGCTCGTCGCAAAGAAACAATAATACGACACAGAGGCACAAAATTCAAGCTTGAAAAAACGAAATGATCTCTTAACAGCTATCAGTGGTCTAGTTCAAAATTGCAATAAAAACAACAAGATCAAAACAAGAAAAACGCGAATTTTGCTATCAAATAACAAGCGTTCCATGACAGATTTGCAACATGAGAGCGGAAAAGACGAACACCAGATGTTGATAAGAACGCTGTCCTCAAATGCCACGGAGTCACGCAAAGACTTCAACTTCAGTCTTCTCGGAGACTACATTCTCTCCAGCCTAGTTCTAATCGCCGAGAATAGGAAAAAGAAAGAAAAAGGCACGGAATCGTACGGGCGGAAGACCAAGACTAAAAAGTAAATGATCGATTATTGGAGGAAAGAGCAGTTTGCTTAATGGGGAGGGTTTGTTCTCATCGTGCCACTGACATTTTGTACTCGAACGTCGAATATTTAATACGAGACGCGGGAAAACGCGAATAATAAATATGGCGAATGAATCAAGCAGGGTCGCCCTCGCGTCAGAAATACGATTCTGGCATCGTACATACTCCACGTTAAATGACGTCAAGCTCCCGATTATGAGAGGAACCTCTTTATAAGGACTGCCGACTTAAGGAGGCCAAACGCTACAATACCGACTTTAATTATCGTATTCGTTATTAGTAATTACAATTAAATATGAGAATAAGAATTGTAAAATAGAATATGGATACCATGCAAACAATGTATATCGATAAATTAAGCTGATAGCTCAAAAATAAATTGATTTAAAATTAAATTTTTAATGTAGTAGGTTAAAATATTATCCCATTTTGTTGTGTTAAAAGAGAAAGGTTTATGCCATGTACTCGTTTTGTTAGATAAAAGACCGTCTCACAATTTGATTATGCACAAGCTGACCTTATAACATTCCAATGTGTTGCATTCGCATTAGTCTACCCAAAAAGTTACTCCACCGTATACATAACATTATTCTTTATAAATAAACAAAAACCTTTAGATCAATGTTTTAAAAATCGAACCGGTGATCAGGTTGAACATCCGATTCCGGTTCAATCGGTTCAACCAGGTTGATCTGGGAATGTGTTGTTGTCATTAAAACGATTTATAACATAACTCATATTACCTATAACCTATATTCAAAAAATAATTTAAACATACAAAAACCATTAAAAATTTAAAAATTACAAAAATTAGTTTTTAAAACTTTAAAATTAAATATAATTAAATTATAGAAATAAAATACCCTTCCAAAATACAAAATTATTCTAAAAAAATTTATTTTTTTGAGAATCCAGTTAAATCTTTTTCCACATCTTTACCTATGTTAACCATCTTTTAATCATTCTTTTCATCCATAATAGCTGCAAATATAAAAATAATTAATTTAGTTTCTTGGTTAAAATTTTATTTTAATTGGTTCGAGTCAACATTAATTAGACCGGTTCAATCGGTTTCGACGGTTCACCCATTCACCGGTCGAACCAGTAAAACCGGTCGTCATTTGGTTTTCAACTTCTAGCCGGTTTAAGAGCAAACCAAACCACAAAAAATACGGGTTCCGATTGAACCCAATTGAACCGGCCGGGTCCATCCGATTTTTAAAACATTGCTTTCTAGACACGAATAATGCAATGGGCATCTTAGAGGGTGAGCATTTGGTCCCACCTCCTCTTTATGTGGGTGCATTTATGGCACTTGGATTTTGATACGGGTCCACGCGAGGTAAGCGGGTGGAGGCCAAGTTCCAAGTTCCTAAGTTGGCAACAATCCATTCGACCACACGAGAAAGAAAGTGAGAGACTGACGAGAGTGACGAGGGTAGGGACTGCGCGCACTGGGCATATGTGGAAAGCATGGGCGCGTGAGCGGGAGATATCCAGAGAATCAGCGAGGTATCATCATCCGAAGAGCGGCTGTCTGTCTGCACACGGCTGGGCGTTTTGAGGCCCTTTCGGAAGCCATTAAAAAGTACTACCACGACGGAATCCATACATTTATTCCATATACAATGCAGCCAAAGCAGGGGGACGCGAATCCACTTCTCCACATGGACAGTCTGTCATCGTGTCTCCGAAACCGAAGGACTCACTGAGACCGGAGCTAATTACCCCGAACAAACCCCGTGCCCAGCGCCCAGCCACTACTTACGCGGCCACGCCTGCCTCTTCTCTCCCAACGCCTTCTCAGCCACTACTCACGCCCGCCGCTTCTTTCCCACCGCCCGCTCCCGCTCCCGCTCTTCGTCTTCCTCGCCGGAATTAATGGCGTCGATTCTCGAATCCGGCTGGCGGGTAAAGTTTTTCACTTCTGTTCGTCATTTACATTTTGTTTCCCCATCTTCCTCCTATTCCTCCTTTTTCTCTATTTCGCAATTGCAGCCTTTCTACCGGATCTGGAGATTTTATGGATTTTCTGCGGTGTTCGTTTCCTTCTGTTTTCTCTACGTTTTTTTGTTCTTTTTTTCTTTCTTTCTTTCTTCGAAATGCTAGAAAATGCAGGACTGCGTGGCTAGGTTTTTGTGGTAAACTTGCATTTACTGAAGCTTTGGTTCTTCCGTTTTCATCCTGGTCTTGTTCAGCGCTTCGGTCTTACTGTAATTTGCGATGCATATTCCTGTCTTTTTCGTTTGGTAATTGGAACAAAATCGAGCCTCTCTGCTGTCTTTTTTTTGTTTAATTACAATTAATTTTTTCGTGTTTTTCTTATATATTATCTGCTGAAAATGTAGAATCTTCTACTACACGTGTTGACGGAAATGCATGTTCGGACTTCGGACTTGCTCTCTGATAATCCCTTCGTTTCGTGGTGACAAGCCATTTACATTAAATAATGATGTCTCTTTTTATAGATTTGACGTCGAAGAATATCATCCACAGTGTTCTCCGGAATTCTCGTGCACGTCTGAGTTCTTTTCTGCGCCATTGATTTTGTCAAATATTTTAAATAAGAAGCTGTTTTTCTTCCCACCGTCTTTTATGTTTAGCTATCTAGTATCAATTTTTTTGTTAATAATTACTGATGATATCTAGATTTCATACATCTTTAGTATTATTGGATTATTATAATCTTTGTCATTAATCATCATTATTATGTTATTCTCTATTCATTTTCATCTTTATTATGGGGTCTTTCGAAGAGATGCCACATATTGAGGTAACAGCAACGATATGCCAGTTCTTACTTAGTTCTTTAAAATGTATCGCATGATTCAACTTGGAAGAACATGCTTGTTTTGTTGTACTACAGTTGGTCTCTCATTCTCTCTCTCTCTCTCTCTCTCTCTCTCTCTCTCTCTCTCTCTCTCTCTCTCTCTCGTTTTTTCTCTGACCTTTTTCTTTTTGTTTTTGCAGTATCTAATCACCCATTTCAGTGACTTTCAATTGGCTTCTCTGGGCAGTTTCTTTCTGCATGAGGGTGTCTTTTTCTTGTCAGGACTTCCATTTATATTGTTTGAAAGAGCCGGATTCCTAAGCAAGTACAAGATTCAGGTTTCTACATACCTTTAAATCTTATTATAAATCTCGAGGGTTTTCTGATTATTTTCACTTGAATGTCAGCTTTCTACTGAAGGAACTTCTGCTTCATTTGGTATGAGGAATAAGAAAGGACTACACAGATAAAATGTTCGCACAAACATTAAGAAGGATGTGAATATTAGCAGAAATTAGTGAGGGAAAATTTGGGTGGAGAGTGGATATGTAGTAGAAATTGCTCACACGCTTACGTGCTTGTAACATTAAAACTGAATGTGATGGTCGAAATATTATTCTTTATTTTCTGATGCGGCTGCTAGAAAAAAAATATTAGTCAAGATGCCATGTACTAAGTAAGGTTGTTTGAATTCAGATTTAAAATAAGGTTGTCTGCATTCGGATAAAAAAGGAAACAAGGTGTTTTAGTCTTCTAAAAAGAGAGCTGTCTAAGAGAAATGAGTGTTCATTTCAAGCATTTGGTACTTCTATAGAAGCTGTCTAAGAGACATTTTGGGCAAATTGTTATTATTTATTGGCATCTCCTTACACGGCGAATGGAGTTTGTTTTTTCTTCAGTTGATTGTCTCTACATGTTAGTATTTTTTTTTTCTCTTTAATCCTACTGACTATGATTTCTGTTTGTCTGCAGAGTAAACAGAATTCGGTGGCTGCTCAGGAGAAGTGTATTACAAAACTTTTGCTCTACCACTTTTGCGTGAATTTGCCACTTATGATTTTGTCCTATCCTGTCTTCAGATTCATGGGCATGAGAAGCACTCTTCCCCTACCATCCTGGTATTTTTCAGGTTTCTTTAGATACTAAAGCTTCCAGTCAGATGGGAAATTTTTATATTATTTTCCATCCAGTACTAGAAGTTTGCTTAAACTTCTAATTTACTGTTCTCTGTTTTAATGCAGCGTGGATATAATTTTGCTACCTTTTTGCAGGAAAGTGGTTCTACCGCAAATACTGTTTTATTTTATCATCGAGGATTTTGTTTTCTATTGGGGACACAGGATTTTGCATACAAAATGGCTCTACAAGCATGTCCACAGTGTTCATCATGAGTGAGTTACAAATTATGCAAATATATTATATATCAGGTCTTCTTTGAGGGTTTTTCTATCACCTACTTTTGTAGGTCTAATTATCGGTAAATGCAGATATGCTACACCTTTTGGGCTGACGTCCGAGTATGCCCATCCTGCTGAGATTCTATTCTTGGGCTTTGCTACAATTTTAGGCCCTGCTATTACTGGACCACATCTACTCACACTATGGTTGTGGATGGTCTTAAGAGTTCTGGAGACAGTTGAAGCACATTGTGGGTACCATTTTCCCTGGAGCTTTTCAAATTTATTCCCCTTGTATGGAGGGTGAGTTGTTTCTTCTCCTTGCCAAAGGATTTTTGTTTGAATTCACATTATTCTTGGAACCTGACATGGTTCTGGTATTTAAATTGCAGAGCTGATTTTCATGATTACCATCATCGTCTGCTCTATACGAAGTCTGGAAATTATTCATCTACTTTTACCTATATGGACTGGTGAGTTTGAAACAAATTATTTAGCAGCTCTATGGATTCAATTGGTTAATAGTTTTTTGAGTTAGGCTTCTGTATTTCTTGTGACCTTGTGATGGATCCCCTCTTGGATCAACTTCCAATTTTATTTTCTTTAGGCTAGAAGTTTATTGCTTAATCTCTTCCTATTTTGTAACTGTCATGATATCTAGAGTTTTACCTTGTAAGAAATGTCATGGATTTTAATATTATGAGATTAAGCAGTCTCTAAAATCGATTTGAATATACTTTTACTTCATATTGCAAGATCTTTAATCTATTTAGCTAAAGGGAGCTTTTAGATGAGTTAAAGCCAAGTTTAGCATGTTTTTATGTAAATTCTGCAGGAGAGAAGGCTATTTAAAATCCTTGCTTCCTTAAGACCAGATATTTCTTTTGGTGGCTCAATTAGTGAAATATTGATATTTTTTCTTTGTTGGAAGTTGTGTGACATATGTATATTTTTTAGTCTTTATCAGGTTTTTTTTTTTTTTTTTGTTGAAAAGTGATGCTTTTATCGATAGAAAGTAGAACATAGTACAAGCAGTGGTAAAACTAGTAATACAAGTAGAGTACAATAGTAATACAACTGATGCCAAGTCCTCCTTTTGGGGGACAACACAACACTAACTCAAGAGGGTTAGTGACAGGAAGACCCATCCTACCAACACCACCAGCTTTTGCTAACTTATCACCCACAGAATTGGCTGAACGAGGAATAGCCAACCATGCAATTCTTCTGTCCTGGATTATATCCTCCAACTCGTCGAAAATAATTAAAGATCAGGGGGCCGAGTTATGCCTGGTCAATGACTAGCTGTGAGTTGCCTTCTACCTCCACCGGTTGGTTCAAATACTTCTTAATTAACTTGATACTGGCCAGCAAGGCCTTTGCTTCTGCTTCATTGGATCTGCAACATCCTGCAGTTCAGGAGTAAGCCATGAGGACTTCTCCCTTATAGTTACTTATCACACCACCAAGGCCAGCCGGCCTCTGATTTTCCTTGGAGATCTATCAAAATTTAGCTTAAATCAGGTTAAATTATATGTAGTGCAAACAGATATCGAACTTGTTTTCAAGTACATCAAAACAAGTGTTGATGAAACTTTTTTTTTTTCCAAAAAAATCTTTCTTTTAGTACTTAAAGTCTGTGTTTTGTGTCCTCTTACTATGGTGGCTTCTTTAGAATGTGTATGGGTATGGGGGGCATGTAATATGACTCATTAGAACTCAAAAGCAGCTCTTTTGGTCATGGAGCTATAATTGTGCTCAAACGTGTGGGCGTCTAGCTTAAAATAAAGCCTCTAGCTTAAAATATTTTTTTTATGAAAAAAAGGAGATAATAAACATTCATCAGACAAAATTACATTTTGATTTTATAGAAATCCATATGACACACCTTATACATGATAAAAAGAGTAGGGAGATCATTTTTAATGTTGGCCCATAATTTGATATGGGATTCACATTTTAAAATTTTATAAAAAAAGTGTTTTGACATTTAAGACGGGCCTACATGTAAGTTATGATGCATATTTTATTTTTGTCTCACACATTTGATATGAAATCTATTTAAACTTTTACAAACTAGGGGCCCATTGCTATCCTAGTGATGCACTATGTATTTGTTAATGGCGCATCTCACGTGCAATTACAATTTTGATGTTGGACCTAACAAATAAGCAGTACATTGAAGTCATGACGCTCTCTTTTATTTTCTTAACATCACATGAATCTATCTTTTGTTTTTTTTTTTTAGTATGCCCAATTATTGTGATCCTTTGACATAAGTCTATCTAATATGAATCTTTGCATTCTTATTTTTTTGGTTGATCTGGCATGAGATGTTTAGGTTGTGTTAAAAGCGAGTTTCTTTACTCTGTCAACCGCTTGTATGGGCTACATCAAATAAAATTTTGTATACCATTGAGTGTAAATTTGTTCCAATGAATGTATGTTATCCCTTTGTTCAGGAAAAATCTTCTCTCCAGAGCAACTTTGTTTGTAATTATACTAAAGAAGTAGTTATCTCCTCTCTAGAGATAGGAAATATCTTTTACTTTAATTGCTTAAAGAGGTGTCTAGTGGCACTAAACTTATGGCAGTAACGATCACTTCAGCCTTGGGACTTGAGTGTCAGTCTAGTCGTCACATGGGGTTGTAGTGTCTCTTGGGTTCAATTCCCCTGCTGCTTTGAGTCCACACTTAAACTTAGTGAGAATTGAATCTAACACTTTCCAGTAGAAGTTGTTCAGTTCCTAGCTTATATAGCAAAAGCTCCAGAGCTGATGGAACACAAAAAACTAGGCTTTAAACCTATCCCATTCTAGGCTGGCCCAACCCTGTGCTTATACCCCATGTTGGGTTCCCACAGGACCGTAACAAAAGCCTAACTAGAAAGGTCCCATTAGGTTAATGTTGCCTAAAAGGGGAAAAGATTTCAAGATTGGTTGGACTACTAGTGTGAGGTAAGACATCTAATGAAACAATAACACATGCTATGCTTACTGTTCTTCTTTTCCAGTTTATCTGGATTCCTTAATTTATACAGCTGACTGTTTTTGTACTTTATCGCCGCTGAAAAACAGGATATTTGGCACTGATAAAGGTTACAGGAAATTAAAAGTACTGAAGAGTGGTGCTGAGGTTGACGACAAACAAATGTGAGAAAATTGAGTTTTTTGCTAGGCGTGAATTCAATTGATTGCCTTTCAAAGTGTGGGTTATATCTGCAGAGCTCTCAGCTTTTGGTTTTATGATGGAAATGGTGTAGAAAAGATTATCGTAAATGGTGGGTGATATGCAAACCCCTCTCCGTGAGTAGTTGCTTTTCTGCTTTCTTATTTTCATGTAAGTAGTTGAGGTCTCAGAAGGTATTTTGGGCTCCGAAGATCGCGGACTTTAATCCTCACCTCGAAGCTTTCAAGAGTGGTAAAACTTGGGTGTTGATATGTGAGTAAGATGCTCGATCTAGTTATTCGTAGTGACTTTGAGAGCAGAGATGGACATAGAGCTTTTCACAGCCAAGTTGTTTTACGGAGATTGTTTATTGGTCTTGCCGAGGGAAGACCCACTTTACGCTCCGTAGTTCTTCTGATACTTATCGTGTTTCTTCTGCGGGAGAAGATTCTTGGCCTGCCAAAGGCTCTGTGGAATGATAGTGGAAGATTTAAACCAATATATTGTCTTACCGTTTGTCGAGTATTAGTTAATCGGAAGGGAAATAGAATAAAAATGTGTTACCTGAATAATCAATGAGTAAAATTATCTATTTATCTTTTAGTTGTAGGAATGGAATGGGAAGGACAATTTTTTCGGCTGTTTTATTGGATTACCCCTTATTTTAAGGGTAAACTGGTCGTCATACAATTAATAACCCCAAGTTCCCTCGATTGGTATTTGGAATAACTCGTGTATACTTTCAAACTTATTTCCTCTCGAATAATTTCAGATCCTTATTTTCCGTTCTAACGTCTAAGACAACAAGAAGGAATTAAGACAAATATTGTAGGGAGCAACGTAAGTGGCAGTGCCGAGTTGGGCAGCCATGCAGCCTCTACGGTCGGTAGAGAAGGTGATGAAACGGAGAAGATCTTCGGCTGGTTCAGCATCTCCACCGTGGCCCATTCGACTGCATTGGATGTATTGTTCTCTGCTGCAAACAGCAAATCCTGTAAATTAATAATATTCCAACACATGATGAGCTAGCTAGGTTAATTAATACACTAGTATTGAGTGCTCCTCTGAGTACTGGGCCTATCAGCAGAGATACATTACATGAGCTGGTAAACATTATAAAATAGCTTAAAAATACCATAGTTTAGATAAAAAAATATAAATACCACCATTAGAATAATAAAAAATTATATATTAATATATTTTTTCAAAATACCACCTTTCATGTCAAAAATACCACATGTATTTCATGTCAAAATACTATTTTATGTGTGTGTACAAATATAGATTATGATGAGGTTTAGTGATGAGTAGTGCTCTTACACAAGCTTCTGCCTTGTTCTCTTCTATATATTGAAAGCAAAGTTTGCCGCTGCTGTCCGGAGATAAAAACATCAAGAAGATCCTCAGCGGGTGCGCTTTTCAACATGGTTAATTCCGACGTTACTCCTCCATTGTTTCACTCTGTGGTCAAATCACCGGATCGTGGTACTTGATGATTGTGTCGATTGACTTCTTCAACGGCTTCCAGTGCCTCTCCAAATCCAACCACGTCAAGCAATTAGACTGATAATCCGAGACTGCGAATGCAAAGAAACGAGAGATGATCGCATCTACGTGCTCCGTCTTCTCTCCCCTCTCCAAGGCACGGCAAATCCAAGAAGACCTTGTCGTGGACTTGGACGGAACTCCACTGGTTGCCCGGAAGCATGGTTACTAAAACCAATTACCATAGGACATGGGCTTGCTTAACTAATTGGAGGATTGAATGATTAATTAATTGATTGATGAGAAATTTTCTCCACACGGGATATTTAAAAAAACAACCTATAGATTGACCCCACAAATTTCACTTTTGCAATATTGAATAATTCAAAAATAGAGAATTGAAGCAGTTAGTCTACGGAGAATAAAATGTTTGAAAGAGAAATTAAAGTAACTGATACTAAAATTTAGATAAATAAATATTTTAATTTAATTTTCTCATGGTGTTGTGAGAGAATTCAGGAAAATTTAAAATTTCACCTATTTACAAGTGATAATAAATTTCCGCTCAAAGCAACAAATTATACAAAGAGTGAAAATTTAATGTCTCTCATAATTAATTAATACTCCACTAATAAGATAAAGTGATTTTTTAGAGACATCAATGTCTCTGACACTAAAATCTCTATGCACTACGGACTAGGAAGTCTCTAAAGAAAGAAATGTAAACTGTACATGTACAAAAACACTCTAATTAGCACTGAGGAGGTTTAACCTCAGACATTTACTGGAGGTTTAACCTCAGACATTTACTGGAGGTTTAACCTTAGACATTTAATGAAACTATTGAGGAAGCGTGTTTAGAGCTGAAGTGCTGAAAATTTTATACTCAAATTCAATGACTAAAACTACTCCAAAAAAAACAAAAAAAAAACTCTCTAAGAATGCTCCAGTCTAGTGTTATTACATATTAGACCAAAAACAAGGGTTTCATTTCTCAAGCTAACGTAATTTTGTTGTTACTATGACTACAGAAGATACATCAAGAAGAAATTTCCTTTAATCATGGGTTTGATAGAAACCGTTAACAGTCATTCCTCCATCAACAGAAATAATCTGCCCTGTAATATAAGAAGCAGCAGGTAGGCACAGGAATGCTACTAGAGAAGAAACCTCCTCAGCTTCTGCAATCCTTCGAAGAGGAGTTCGAGCAATTATGTCTGCTGTGAACTTCTTGTCTTCAAGTAACTGTAGAATAGAAGAGCTCGGTGAGATCATTCTACAAAAGCACGACAAACAGAAACAACTTTTTTCAAACAGTATTCTCTCTTGATATCAACAACAACACAGGGTTTTCAGAGAATACGGTCCACTATCTGCTGAATAAATCTAGTATCTTTCCAGACTAAGGTCTATCATTTCTTCATTTCATCAACCATATGACCCTTTCTTAGTAGGGGTATAAAAGGCCACATATGCTGAATAAAACTAATATCTTTTAGACTAATGTATATCATATCTTCATTTTATAACCATTATGAATTATTTATAGTAGGGGTATATTACCTCTTCAAATAGAAAGGACATAATAAACTATTAATATAATTAAATGGAACTTATAACAAAATGAATTATTGATAGTCATTCCTTTACCTCTTCACAGACAGATTAAAAATATAAAAATACATAAGTGCTATAATGTACAGTTAAAACCTCAATAAAAGTCACTAGATCAGCACGCATTCGGGAAAAAAGCATAAAGAGAAAGCAGACTGAAAAGAAAAGGCCAAGGGGATTTTTCTTCTACCCTGTCAAGAATATCAGATCAGAACAAAACGAGGCCCAAAAAGATTAAAGAAGAGTAAAAAGAATGCTGATAGAGATCAGAATACAAATGCAGAGTGGACAATGGAAGACTGGAGGTCACCTTTCGCTCTTCTGGGTAGCTACTCAGCAGCATAGAGCATACAGATTCAAGATATTGGGAAGAAGGAAGGTTGAGGGAGAAAGAACAAGGGTTTGTTGTTTTACAACTTTTAGCACATTTAATTAAATTACTGATTTACCATAACAATAATAGTATAGAGTAACATGGTAATCTGATAAGATTATTAGAACCTAATTGTGTTAGAACTTTTATATCATAATGGACACACCTAATGGCTGTAAGAGCTGGAATATGATTCCAACCTCCACAAATCAGAATCACATCCCAAACATGTATCCATAGAAAATGCCATATTTTTAAAATAATACGAAGCAACAGCATGTTTATGAAGAAGAGGTAAAAAAACGTGATGTAGCCTGTAAATCACAAACAAACAAAAGTGGGAGGAGAAAAATCAGTCACGAATACATAAACGGTGTAGCTGCAGTGTTTCAAGTTGAATGCTAGAAGCAGAGTAAACTTGATGTTGAAAAACAAATTCAGGAGTTCCAATCCAGTCTAAGCAATGATGACTCTGGAATGAATTCACAGACTTATCAACTTAAATAAACCTCCTGTGCCAAAAGCAGCCTGCTCAAAGTATGGACATGCTAACATGGCAATCAGACTCAACTCATGCATTTTCTCTTGGAGGGAACTCAGAGTTTGGTGGAAGTCAATCTCAAAATTTGGTGGAAACGGCAACTTCTATGGCAAGAATTACGCGGTCCTTGTTGAAAGTTCACAGCCAACTCTTGTATCATACCGAACAAGAAAATCATCATAAACATCAACTGTGGTGCCTTGTTGAAAGTTCACAGCTCAGTAGGCATCATCCATAAGATTAAGAAAAAGTGACTTGGAACTTATAAAAAGGTGTACTTGAGGTACTTCTGAAAGCAGCTGAGAGATTCAATATAACAACAGAGCTTATCAATGGCAGAAAGAAAAACTACTTTCATTGCTTGTATCACTTCACTATAAGTCCGACCATGACCCACAAGTCAAATTATTTGCAACATATGATCAAAGGAAAAGCAAAACTATAACACAAGCGAGTAATGAAAGGGGATCTTACAGTTTCCACTAGAGAAGTTTTTGTATACCAAGGTGCAACACAGTTGGATCGAATGTTGTCTTTTGCCCACTCACATGCCAGATTCTTTGTAAGCTGGTTCATTGCACCTAAGAAGAGTAAGCACGCACACAGGTTAAACATAATAAAAATTTATTCTGTTTTGATCATGAGAGCAACAAATGCTAAGACAGGTCTCTAGTTTACCTTTACTAGCCGCATATATGGTCCCAGACCTTATAGCTACAACACCAGCTACAGATGAGACAAACACAATGCTTCCTCTTCCTGATGCTTTTAGAAGAGGATGTGCAATTTGGCACATTTGGTAACATGATTCAAAGTTTGTCTTCATGATAAGTTCAAATTCTTCAGCAGAGTATTCTATGGTTGGCTTTCTTATATTGATTCCGACATTGTTTATCTGCGTGAATTCAAATAACAGTACTATGATTCTTTTCATCTAATATCAAATGGAAAACAGTACTTATATGTTTAGTCTATAAAAAATTTGAACCCTCTAACCACAGGTTTCTACGGTGAACATAGAAACAGATGATTGATAGCCGAACTAATGTTAAGGTGTCCAGAAACGATTTTCAGCAATTGGCTTAAAAATTGGCTCTGAATAGAGGAGAAGGGATCTCCTGGAATGCTTAGTGCAGCTTGCTTCATGGATTTCCTGGACCCGGCCAACCAGTAGCACGAGTGTAGTGGGTGCAGCATTGAAAAAACACCGAAAATAGTTCATTCCAGGAGAAAAAATTCACCACAAGTGAATTATGGTTCTTTGTCACGTGAAATTTAAAAGGCATAGTCTCAAAGATACAGGTGAAGACTCCATTTTAAATATCAACTGCGCGCACTTACACGGGAGTTTGATTGGTGGAGAGAGGCAAGAAAAATGTTTACTGAAGCATAAGAAAAATTCACAATCTGGCCGAAGCTCTTTCAATTATCAGTATAATAGACGAATGGGATAAACTCGTCCCATTAAAGGCTGAAATCAGAAGTTAAGACACCCGTACTGAAAGAGTTGGAGAAGATAACACTTACGAGAATATTAAGTTTCCCACGGAAAATTGAGGAGACTTCCTCCATTAATTTCTCTCTCTCAGCCATTGACGATAAATCACAAACTGAGCCGGTGACCTTAAAGCCCAAACCTTCCCATTCACGTAAGCACCGCTCGAGCTCGACCTCATTGCGAGAACACGTGTGGATGGATGCACCAAATCCGGCCAATTCATTCACGACGGCATGCCTATTCACAAGCAAAACGGACACACCCACATTAGAACAATTTTGGTGTCTATAAAGTTTTCATGATAAAATCTTCTGCGCATTTTGCAGGATAGAGAAAAGGAAATAACAAGGCGGACCCTATTCCTCTCGTTCCACCGGTGACTAGAGCCGTTGCTCCGTTCAAGCTCCACCTTCCCCAGCGGCTTGCTTCTGCTGTGTCACCCATCGTCTTGCTCTGCATGCTTGCAGTTTCCATATTTGCGAATCGAAACATATGAAAACACGGGAAACATTTATAGAAACAGACGTAGGTGACGTGTAGTATCTTGGAGCAAGTACAGACCTAGAAAACGTGTAGATCATAAATATTCATGTTTCTTGAATCTTGATACTTCAAACCTTGCTTCTCTGCCTCTTTTCGGAATTTAATTTTATTTAATTCCCTTTTTAATTTATCCAAGGACCCAAACTCTATTTATTAGACACCAAAACCCCCAGTCCAAACTCCAGAGTCCATACCCATATACTAAGTTAGGAAACCCAAAACCACACAATAAGACCAAAACCATCTGAAGTACCATCTATCATCTTTTATAAAATCAGGCCAGACCTGGCCAGTTTCAAGTACTAAGGGCATGAGTCCAGGGTTTGAGTGAAGCCCAAGGAAATTTTTATTATAGGCCTAACATGGGACTCTGATTCATTTTAACGTGGATTTGGGTGTGTGAAAAGATGCGTCAATTGATGACTCTACTTGAAGGCCCCAAATACTCAAGTATAGGTTCATCTAGCAATTTATAACAAAGTGAAAATGTAAAATATACAAAGTGGCTAATGTTGATTACACTAAACTTACAATGTAATGAGGATATATTAACTTGTAATTATTAATGAATAATGCTAGTTGCACTTAGCTCACTCACCTATCCCACGCATTTGTTAATTTAAACCATTGATACCTAGGGTTTATCTTCTAGAAAATAAGATTTTAAAAACATATATATTTTTTTATATTTTTAAGGGCTTATATTAACATGTACATCGGATAAGTGCGTCAGCTACGTCCGTCTAGCATTACTCTTAGGAGAAATACTAGAAAATATTTTTTTAATTTGGTAGTTTCCACATCAAGTCATCTCATCTAGATGATATATAAAACTTTTGGCATATACATAGATGAGTAGCAGCATCCAGTTCACGAATATATGGCCAATTTTTAAAATAAAAAAAGGGGTCACTAAGCCCAGAGATGACTACTAGGTAGGTAACCTACTTGGGTTTGATAACATCACCCTTTTATTACTATTTCCCAGTGACCGACAATCATGCAAAAATATTAGACTAATTAAAATCTCTAAGGTAAACTCTACAGAATTAATAAATGAGAGAAAAAATTATCACCGCAAACTATAAGATTCAATTCTAATTAGAACGTCTAAACAAATAAAATTTACCAGCCTAGCTCGTCCCCTTAATTATTGTACATCTGACTCCGAGTTGGTTTGACGAGAATCATGGGTACTTGCACAATTTTTGTAGCAGGAAAGAAATTAATTAAGAATAATACTAGTCCCCTAATTATTCTACATCTGACTCCCCAGTTGGTTTGAGGAGAATAAAATCGTAATTTTTATATTTTTACTTAAATTAACATGTACATAACATTTCTGTGAACTAGGTGTGCCTAACATTACTCATTAATTAAACATATTCTGACTGAGTCTGATTGAGTTTATTTAACGAGGGCTCTTATTTTCATGCAACATAAGATAATTTGAAAAGAGAAATAGAAGTATAGAACTGTAATTCATTCCTTTTTTTTTTTTTTTGTTTTAATTACATAATTAAGTTTTTGCAGGCCACACGTAACTAAGACGCTTGATCTGACCTTCTCAAGGGTTTGACGGGGCATATTAATTTGCATAATATAAAAAGGAATTCTCAAACTACTCTTTGGTATCTTCGTCGGAATCTTCTTAATTGAGAACAAGAACTAAATAGTGACACGGTGGTGATAGATGAAGGACATCAACGGTGAACCCTAGAGAAAAATCTGCAACCTCAATTTGGCCCTGCAGATTTGATCTTATGACGTCTCTTATTTATTGTTTCCGCATTGACTCATCAATCGTCCTCTCTGCAGTCCTCTTCGCTTTCATGAGAAATATATATATCCTCACCAAACAAGAGCAATCAGAAGGAATGTCGATATTTTCTTGCTCTATTATCTATCGTGAACATCCTTATCAATCTCGACCAGATATCCGGTTGTTTAATTAGTCTTAGGCATGCAGTACCACCGTCACATTAATGAAGGTTGGAGTACTGATGTAACTTCGTCGAGCCTTCGTTAATTAAGTAAATCAATGCCAAATTCAACATAGATGCCAGTTAAGACCACCGCATCCAAATCAGTAGTGAAACGTACTTATAGAAGAAATCAGACAGCCCTTGTTGTCTTTTCCCTTGAAAGTTTCTGTTGCACATATTAGAACCGATGGTTAGTCAATGGAAATATTACACTTCTAATCAGATTCTCAGATTAACTAAATCTAATATTAGAATATACACGGTCACAGTGTTGTTACAAGGACAAGCTTTTCTCATATTACGAAACAAACCAGATAAAGACAGGCAAGATTAACTTAATTGCTTAAAGATAGACAGATTAATGTGAACGTTAAGACCTTTTGAGGTTGATTTTCGGAAGGTAAAGTACCGGGTGCATGAGAGATGATACATAACTCTCTGCCTCCTTATCTTTTACAGAAATTTTATATATGGTAAACAGTTATCACTTGACATATATTAAATGTTTAAGACAACTACCTTTGCTTAATATACAAGCGTTAAATTGTCTCATTCTATGTCTCTTTACAGTACTGTCAGCTGATTGCAGCAAATCTTGCATCGGGAGTAATTACCTGCCTCCGAGGCATCGGATGTGATCGACATTTGAATAGAAGAATACTAGTAGTTTATCTAAAATAATGCTTTGGAGTCAAAGTAGGCCAAGACGGAGGTGGGGATCAACGCCCTTTGCTCGTCTTTTAACCTGCTATCTGTAATGAAGAACAGTGACCCCAATAGAGTGTTATTATATATGACGTTGAGTAGCCCAGTGTCATATCAAAACCAATAGCCATCCTATATTATTCTTGTATCTGTCCTTATCCTATGAATAAACATATCATTTTTTCACAAATCGCTAGAAGATCGATCTTCCAAATTTCACCTATTCTCAAGGCAATCAGTTGTTAGAAAGATCAAACAAGTCTTCCCTTCGTTTCAAAAGCAACTGGGCCGGGGTATGAAGAAATTTCGAATGGAATGAAACAGAAAGGACAATATCACTTGTATTCTAGCGATTAAGAAATGCTGGTCCTTTATTCAAGCCCAGGGTTTATAAATAGGGAAGGTGCGGATCCACTCTCTATTAATTGTCTAATTCTTCTAATTAATAGGTTGCTTGTGGATTTTGGTTGCAAATTAATAGGTAATTCAGTCCTCTGTGGGTAGCAAGTGGTGTCAAGATTTTAGTTATTTGTATTCGAGTGACATTTTTGTTTTGGTTGTTTAAGTTTCGTGATCAAGTCTCACTGATCAATGACTTGGAAGAAGTTTGTTTAATGGGGAAGACTTGTTTATCATGCGTTTGGCCTATTGATATTCCCTGAAGAGTAGTATTTGTATAAACGGTTGGAATTCGAGCTCATAATATATATGGCCGGGCCAAAGTCCTTGAGTGAAACGTCAAAGAAGATTAGTCCTAGCTTACAAATTAAGAGGTGTGATCGAGAGGTTAGGGACGACTGGACCTAATCTTATCCAATATATATTGAAGACACGGGTGCAGCTCCACCGTCCCCACCTTGTCGGCAGGTGTAGATCTAATTTTAGATATTAAACTTAAGGTTAATCCACAAGGTGGGAGTTTAATTAGGCAGATCCCAGTCCAAATAAGGATGCATGGTAAATGATTCAAAACGAAAAATAAATAAATAACAGGAATTAACATGCTTGTCAGTCGTCGGTGAAATTTTTTATCTCTTTGTATTAAATTATAGCTTTGCTCATGTTGAAACGTAATTTTGATGTGATGGTTGTCATTGCTGGACTTAAAAGAGGGGCTTCCCTTTCCTTTTCTCTTTTATCCAATTTAATGGAGGGGATTAAGACTGCACCTCCCCTACCCCGCATCATAGCAGCAGGCGGAGGCCTTATTCTCCCTTTAGCCAGATCCTTCATGACCAAAAGAAAAGAGAAGGACATAAAGGATCAGAGAAAAATATAGGGTCCATAGTCCTAATGAAAAGCTAACAGAGAAGGGGCCCTCCACTCCCGAGGCCAACAAGGATCAAGGACTATCCCTTGTCAATTGGAGGGACGACTATATATGCATGGACTAGAATATGATCTAATCCCCCTTGAGTTTATTCGGTCTCACCGAGTTCATGAGGTGGGGTGAGGTGGGATTGTGCATGGTTAGGCTGGAGATCTTGTCCTACACTGTGGGACTACTGGTATCATTTAGTGGCCATCATTTTGCTAATGGCCACAAGCAATTAGACCAGTCGGGTGCAGTAGTACCATCTGTTTCATTTAAAAAGAGATCAATGTGCATCCCGAATAAACTGCCTCAATTGACTCATGATCATACTGGCACTGATCTCTTGACGACATGACACAAGGTTTCCGCACTCTTTCGCGACGCAGGCAAAAGACACCATTAATCAAGCTTGCCTTGGACAACTGAAAACCATTTCTTTATTCAAACTATACGTGGTCACTGCAACAACTGAATGATTGAAGAGTTTATATATACACAAAGATATCTCTTCAGCTGGTTGTTCAAATCGATCGTTCCATGAATAAAACGTCGCCAACCCCGCAACTACATATTTTTTAATATTCAAAACATCCTGAATTTATTAATGTCGGAGGTCTTGATCTCGTCCACGCCCATCAACAGTTTTCAAACCCCAAGTACCACCCCTGCAACCACCGGTACGTGGGTCACCGCCAAGCTCCGTTTTGGGTCCCTCTACGAGGGGAGGGTGACTGATCAAGAATGAGATGGGAAACCAAAGTGATGAGAACTAAACCAAATAATTGCGTGCGGCTAAGAATTAATCAGTAATTTTACTTGGATTCAATATTAAAACAGTGGTATCACTAATTCAAAAGCACGGTCCCTTGAGAAGCTTTATTTTTTAATTAGGTGAGAGGACAAACGTCGCACATTGGGCAAGATTCTAAGGAGTGAGTATATATATATATATATATATATATATATATATATATCGATCTTCCGGGCTCGCTTATTAAAGAGCTATTGTCCAAAATATGCATAGATTCAGTCTGTAAATCGGATATTAAAACAATGCGAGGACAATTATATAGAACAAATGGCAGTATTAATGTTCTAGCTAGGCAAGCAACGGATGAAGGTAAGTTTTCGTGTAATTGACTAGATTACATCAAGTGTAGCTGCTGGTAAGCAGGGCCAGTATATAAAAATTGTTTTATCTTAATGTAGTTGTTGAGAAACTGATCAGTAATTAGTGAAGGATTTTAATTGGCAGTTAAAACTAGGATATTTGACATACTTGAAGAACCAATCTCGGCAGTGACTTCATAAACTATATGATAAGGTGCCAGCCAGCCAGTAGTAGAAGAGAGACCCTTTGAACTGCAGCTACAAACTACTCTAATCCCTGACTTTTCTAAAAGTGAACATTTCATTGATTTCCTCAAAGTTGTTTAGAAAGAGCATTAATTAAGCTAGAATTAAGTTCTTCCTCATGAATTGACTAGCTGAACTTTAAGAAGTTTTTTAGTTAATTAGGAACACCAGATATTTCTAATCCTAGATTAATGGGTGATAATATATAGTTTAAGTTCTTCATTTTTGGTACAACGCGCGCAGTCATAAAATTGATTGATTCAACACCTTACCAAATAAGGGTCTATATATGCGTACATAATGTAAGATGACTATCTAGAGATTTAGAAGATCTTTTCTCTTCTACGTACAATATTGTTTCAAATCCCAAAACTAAGTGAGATTATACATACTAATTTTCTCATCTACAATGTTTTATATCCTAAATTAATATGAGATAATATATGTATTCCTAAGTAAGATGACCCGTAAGCCGAAATTATCTAGATTGGAGCTGGCAAATATAGGTCCCTTATGGCAAGCTCACGGTCATAATTAGTAACAAATATGGTATTGGTGTTAAGTTTCTGGTTAGCAACATTTGCAGAAGATCATAGACGGACATGGATGGCCTGCAGTACATTTTGCAGATTACTGCTGCGACAGTGATTCCAACTGTAGGTCCACTTCATTTGGTAAGCCTGCCATTTACGTCTCTGCACCTTCAGATGCATGCAGTTAGTTTTGTTCCTGATCGTGTACGGCTACATGAATTAACTAGCCTGTAAATATATGTACGTATATAAAATACTGTTATATAATGTGTACAGAGTGTGGCGTTGTATCCAATTTCTCACGAAATGAGAAGTTGGGTGTCAAGAATTTTCAACTATACTCTGGCTCACCTCTCTCAGTAGAAGGACAGTAGGGGGATGAAATTCCATCTAAAAACCAAAACCAGAAAACAGCCAAACTCGTATGCCTACCTTCCAAATTGCAAAGGTATTTCTCAGCAAGAAGTTTCTCTCTCTAGCTAGATTCGCATGTAGCTTTCAGCGCCTTCAACTTGTGTGCAGATGCTTTTCTTCAACCTATATCCATCTTCATCGCCAAACCCTAACAATCGTCTCATGAAATTGCATCTCTAGCTAGCTAGCTGGAATGGAGCAAGCAAGGTATTGGATGTGGAATAGAAGAAAGCTCACCACCGGACCCGGGTCTCATGTTCAAGCCTCCTTTGGCGATTCTTGGGAAGAGCAGGCGTTCGCGGAAGACTCAGCCGGTGCCTTGGGAGGCTGCATATGGCCTCCCAGGTCTTATTCTTGCAGCTTCTGCAGAAGAGAGTTCAGGTCAGCTCAAGCACTTGGTGGTCATATGAATGTTCACAGAAGAGACAGAGCAAGACTCAAACAATCTCCAACACCCCACATGGAAAATCATCTCCAGAGCTCTTGCACTAGTCCTTTGGGTCTTCAGTACCAGTCTCAGGTTTGCAACTTGGCTTGTAACAATCGACCGAATATTGCTAAACCTAATTCTCCTTCTAGGGTTTCCGCCCCATCTACGGTCGAGAATTGCAGCGAGCAGACCCTGCAGGTTTCTCCTTCTTATTCTTCATCTACTGCTCAAGCACCCCAAAAAGGGTCCTCCCTTCTTTTCCCTGCTCCGCCAGCTGCTAAGTTCTTCACCACCAGCTTAGATTCAAAGATTGAGAGCGAGAGTTCGAGATTCAAAGAGACGGGTTTCCAAGTGCCGCAAAAGAATACTTATGCCAAGCCTGATGTGGGAGTGGATTCAGAAGATTTTATTAGACGCCGGAGCCACCCCTCAGATGCTGGTGGTGACGATATTCATGAAGAGGAAACAATCAGTAGCAAAAGGCGGAGAATAGATGTTTGTTTCACACCAATCTTCAACAAACCCATCACGTCAAACGAAAGAAACAGAATTAGCACTTCGTCTTTGCCTTTCTTCATCAAACCTCATGTCCAATCCGAGGTTTTCGCAATTGGGTCTAGCGCCATGGAGGACTTGGATCTTGAGCTTAGGCTGGGAGATCGGCCTAAAGTCAAGTAAATCAGCATGTCCCGAGGTATTTGGACTTGGATCTTGAGTGAATATACTTGTACTTTTTATTCATTTTTGTTCTTTCTTTTTCTTTCACGGTTTCTATGATCTCCTGGCAAAGCCTCTCTCCACATAGACAAATTGTATGGCTTTTGATTTTCTGTTTTCTTTGATCCCAGTGATGAAACAACGGCAATATATGACCACTTAAAACAATTAAAACAACATCTTCCTGAAATGCTTGTCTTCAATTCAGCTGTTCTTTACAGTTGCTAAATGCTCAGCTCGTATCTCTGGATGAAAATGAAGTTTAATTTTATCTTATTGAATTTGCAGCACTAAAGGGGGATTATATATCCATGTATACTCCTGAATTAATGCATCCAATCTTCATGTTGTTTTCTGAAAGTCTGCAAATTGTCTTTTAACAAGCACATATTGCAGCTAGCTCAGAAAATTGTTTTTGAGATTCAACATCACTACAAAACATGAAAGGATCCAATAAGACGATAGATATTGCTACTAAAACGTACTTAATCTCGCAAATATATATTGGCTCGTGATCCAAGGAAGTTGATTGGTTCCTGACACAGCGACAACTAATTGTGATTATACGCTGTGTGAAAGAAACTAAACTTCCCTCAACTTAAAGATATGTCATCCTGAACACCGTCTTCTTTGGGATTCAATATTAACAGAGTTTGAACCAAGCCCAAGATTTTCTCTGCACTTTATAATATGGTTTTAATTTTCTGACAGTACTGACGGGTAGGCGTTTAACAGGCTGCTTAGAGAGAATCAAGTTTTCTACTGCAGGATAACGATTATATATAAATCTGTACTTTCGTGGTGCAATAACTAATCTGCTGTCTTTAATGTCTAATCCACCTTGCAAGCGTTATTTCAAGACTACAGTAGCAAGGAGCAAAGTCCGATGAGCTCCTGGGTTGTCCTCGTTCATTTGTTTTGCCTCTTTGAGATGGTTTCAGACAGGGAAGATGGAACTAGAGGGCGATGGAGAGGGAGACGTGGCTTAATTCGTGCTGGGTTTATGTGAGAGAGAAACAGTACTGCATGGGAATGTGTTAATAATCCTTTTCCTGTCACTGACATTATACCAGTGAGAACTAAATTAATGCATATGGGTCTGTGCAGATGCTGTTAGATACACCACAACATGAATACCCTTTTCCCTGTATTTTAGCCTATCATCTAAAAACACTGCAACTACTCTAATCTGATTCTCCCCCAGAGTCTTTTATACGCGAAATCCATCGGCTTTGCATTCTCTCTTTCACCATTCTCTTTCACCATTCTCGCCCTTCAAAACGTCCAAACCTCCACCAACTCTGGGAATCATTTCAATTTAGTATGACCCAGAAACGCTTCTTTAGCCCGGAGGGAATATTATTGCATCACTGAAATGATCTTTTTCTATAGACGCTTTTGTCGTTTCCGCTGCAGTTATTAACCCTCTGTATCTCGAGAAACCCTAGGTGCATACATCAATATATAACCAAAAAAAGACCCAGTGCGTATCTGTCTGACAAACCCTAAGACCCTAACCCTAGTTTGACACTGCCCGAAATCTCGCAGGACATAAGGCGATCATTCAGTGCATGTTTCTGCACAGCAGGACGAGGGAAGCTGATGAAACATCGCTTTTGACTTAAAGGATGGAATTTAAGGCATGACCCCTAAAAGGGCCTGATGAAGAAAGGGGTCACTGAAAATTGGTTTAATGAATTGGGCTCTTTCGAGGAGGCTTCTATGTGGGGTTTGGGAAGGTGTGAGTTCTAGATCTGTGTAAAGTACTGCAGGGAAACTCTTGAACTGGTAAAAGAGATAATTCGCATTGGTAGGGATGAAGTTTCCGTATCTGTGTAAAGCTAACTGGAAGAGCATTTCTATTTGTTTTTGTATTGACGCAACAGCTAACGAGTTGATGTTCTTAGTGAGGTTTCTGGGGCAGAGATAAAGGTGCACATGGGTGGGTTATGTCGTTTCTCTCCCAAATTTATAGAATTCAGTAAGGGAATGAGGACTTATTCCTTGATGGGGTGGCTTCCTTTGTTTTGGGTTTTCTGGGGGGCTGTGCAAACAATAAATAATAGAAGTTCAGACCATCCGTGATCGTCACTCCGGTGTTTCGAAACCGTAGAGCAGTGCTGTCAAGAGGTGAGAGCTTTTCCAATCTCAGTTCAGACGGATCCCTTGGTGCAGTAACTGACCACGCTAGGCCTGTGGAGCTGCCGGTAGCTAGACGACCCTGAGATCAGGAGGAGCCCAGAAACTGGGAAACCCTTCCCTTCTCGTCCCCGCATCTCTTTCTCTCTCTCTCAAGATATAAACGAACAGTACTCCCCGGACGGACGCAAGAGAACACAACGGAACATGAATGAGCTGTACACAGTGCACGGGCCTAGAAAGTAGAGATCCGAGACAAAACATATTCAGAAGTTAGAACTATTTAATGCGCGGGACAGCATGTAACATTTGTCCGGTGCATGCCAGTACTTTGGAGGATGACTCTTACAGATTATCTGAACAAATCTGCGCACAGGAACAAATTAAACAAAGAAACCAATTAGGAGGATTGAAGAAAGTAGGAGTACAGCCGGAGCCTTATATATATTAGGAATTGAAAAATGAAGACTTCATCGGTCCACATTCAAGTTCTCTATCTTGAGCAAATGATTGGGTCTCCCGATCAGAGATTCATGATGTTGTAATATCACTAGGGAAATATCAGACACATTTAATAATTTGTCTCTAGCTCTCCACATGCAGTTTCTGTATCGAACTTCAAACTCCCTTTACTTTTTTAAATATATCCAGTAGAAAACATCAAGTCTGAGTTGGGAACAGTCTAATGTCGTCTTTCCTTGTATATATAACTGCTGAATGGACTTTGTGATGTTGCTAGTAAAGCTTGAGATAAAATTCTTTCTTCTTTATTATGTTCATCTTTCTTGATCGAGAAAAATGGGGGTTATGGAATAACCCAGCTCTGCAGTGGCTTGAAGCTAGACGTGGAATACTTGGAATTCCTTCTGTCCCAGACACGATAAGACGTTTTGTGGACAGTTCTTCCTCTTTTGGACGTAGTGAAGCGTTAAAAACATCTCATCTTGAAACCCAACAGAAAAAAAATAAAAAATAAAAAGAAAGAAAGATAGTTGCTGGGCCATATTCAATCTAAAGTACTGGTCATAACTCTGCTTGAAAAGGGCCAATATATGCTAGAAGTCAGATTGTAACGTACGGTGAAAAAGAGAGCCAGCTAGTCACCTAGTTTTCTTATATTAGCTATAAAAGTGTAATTTCACTGCCTGTCCCCTCGTTGACATGGAAGTGTAATTTCACTTACCTGTCCCTACTCGTTGACATGGAAGTGACATTTAATTAATGTGACAAATTGTAAAATATATATTTTATATTATAAAATCTTACACACATATATCCTATATATGTATCATGAGTCACTACTCAATAATTGTTGTCTTGAGATAATTCTCGAAGGATTGGGATGACTGTTAATTTGGGTACATAAATTTGAAATCTCTAGGCATTTCAAATTAAACATGGAATTAATAAAAGAGTAATGCTAGGCGCACCTAGCCACAGACATGTTAATCTAATCCCTTAAAAATGTAAAAATATATTTTTATATTATAAAATCCTATATTTTAAAAGATAAACCCTACACATCAATGGTTTAGATTAACAAGTACTGTGGGATAGGAGCAACTAGTATTATTCTTAATAAAAAGATATATGAGCCAGGGATGTGTCAAGAGACATAAACGAAGCTGGTATACTGGCAGCGGTTGATCAAGTTTACAAACAAACTTTAATTGGAGCAAAGCCTGGAGAGTACTAATTAATTAGAACTTTATCATATATAGAGAACATTCCTTATCCAAACGCTGTAAATAATAAACTGCGGTAGTATAGGTACCGATAATGATGATCTAGTATTAAAACTCTCAAGGGTACTTCAAATCCCAATAAATGTTCATATCCATTATTATAACCCAATAGGAAATCAATTAGTACTAGTACCATCTCACCTTCAAAGCAGTTTATGTGATCTGAAGTACTGTTAAATATATTCTTCAACAAAGACAGACTCTCAGATATCCTAAGCCATGTAAAAAGACCTTCAATTCAAGTACTTAGGCTCTTAAGAAAACTTCCACAATTGGTTCAGTTTTGTAACAGCATACTTAGGGATGGCACAGGTGGGGATGTAAATTAAAGGTCCGATTACCCGTTTTACCATCCAATATTAAACGGAATAAAATAGGAATAAAATATAATTTTTTCTGCTTTACTAAAACAGAAATAGCTGTTTTGAACCCTTTTTACCAAATTACTGTTTAAGTGAAGGTAATAGTAAATTTATCTATATACTTAACTTAACCATAAATTTTTAATTCATCATATCTATAACCTTATTATCTTTCCAATAAGTTTTTTATTTTCTACTATTTGACTGTATTTCATTTGAAATATTTTTAAAAATAATTTTCCTTAATTTCCATTTTTAGGGTTTATTTAGATTTTTTAATAATTTTATATTTTTTCTGTAATTTTCCCATTTATTATCTGTTTATTACCCAATTACTCGTTGTAAAAAGGGTAATAAACGGAAACAAAATAAACAGGAATTAAACAAAAACGAACTGTAGGTAATTAAGTGGAAGAACTGTACAACGAACGAGCCTCCGTTCCGTTTATTGCCCATTTACATCCCTCTAAGAAACGGCTTAAACGGCACGGCGGATACCACCTGATGTGACCTCTCAAAAGGGTGCTGTTCTACATCTCGTCTTTATTCTCTCTTTCCCCATCCCTCTACGAAACCCATATGTGATAAAATAAAAAATAAAAAAAAACCTCATTAATATATCCTACCCTGCTGTCTACCCACTTTAATAGTTTGCAGAAGATCAGTTGAAAACGTTTCAGAATTATTAGTAGGTGAGATTGACAAGGTGACTTCATTTGTCTGAAAACAGACATGTAAGTAAATGCCTAATTCAGTTTGGCATTATTAGTTGATCGAATTATTTATTTTGAGCCTTTTGTTTTGGTTATGAATATTAATGCATCTTTAATTAGGATCGAAAGGAAGAAAGTAACTTAGAACAGTTTCTTTTAGTGTATAACAGCTGATTCTACTTTTTCTGGAAAGGACCAGCCAACACCACATGCACTTCTAAAGGGCATGTACTTTATGAGAGATGAGTTCTTTGCCGCAAGGACCAAACCAGTCCCTCCATTTTGGCAGCTAGCAGAGGGGTCTGTGAGCCAGGCTCAAAAGGAGACCTACCGAATATATTTGTTCCAGGTTACGTGGGCTTCCACGCATAATATCCATATATTGTTGCCCAAAAGAAAACACAGATGAGGGGGAGTACTGCATGTAATTAAGATTAGTTCCAGATATAAATGCCATTATAAGTGTCCCAAACTTATTAATGGCAAAAAGGTTTTCTAACTTCAGCTAATTATTTTCCGATGGACATTGGACCCAACCTTTCAATTAGCTAAATATCAAAATATCCATGAATATAAGTGCTTAGTGGAAACATAGCATGTGTTTTCAGCGCCCTAACCTTAATTAATTTCCAACATTATTAGTATATATTTGACGATGAAGAATAACACATCCAAATGCAATTGAATCCCATCCCGGCTGAGTACTCTTCCAAGTGGCATGAGTCTCCCTAGAATAAGATTAATCTCTCGTCTTTAATTAGAACCTTTTCAAATCATCTTTATGATCACTAATATTTTCCTGTCATAGACAAAGTAACACAAATATTCTATAAAGAGTGTACTGCAGGGTAAGACTACTTGTTGTTTATTACGTGTTAAGAATGTTACTTTATAATAATTAAATCATAAAAATCTAAGTTAACATCTAATATTCACAAAGGGTCGATATATAGAGATTCTATGGCCTGTATAATTAATTAAGCAAATTCGATAATTTAAACCACAAAGTTTTACTTTTAACTACTAATTAACCCATGTTATTAGTACAAATGAACGACCAAGGTGCCACCCTCCCGAGAGAACAGGGGTGGCCACAAATAAATAGGAAAAAAATGGGAATTAATTAAGCGAAGAAGCCACACAGCTAGCTCACACAACGGAAAACGTCAAAGAAAGTTGTCGACGCCATCAGAATTCTGCCCTGTGGCCTTCATTGGCTTTACGACGACGACGACGGCAACGTGGATCCAGCCAATTACGTACCTTGCAGAAAGGGTAGTGCATATATATATTTTCTTGACAAAATTAATTTAACACATTCCTTACCTAAATATGGCCGGCCCACTGTACGTCCTCCTTTCGACTGAGGAGTGAGGTCAATATTATTAATTAAGTTATTGATTATAGGAGCTAGCTTGCCCACCTCGAGCCATGCAGAACAACATGGACGGTCCTGATTCATATTACAACCTTAATATGGCGAAACCAGATTATATTGTGTTGATTAATTGGGTAACCTACCCATTTAACAATGAACAGGAGGACCCCTCTCTCAGACTATATATGGTTTCTTATGCAGCTTCTTGAGTCTCGACTCTCAATGCGCTTGCCTATAAATATATATATATATATATATATATATATATATTGCTTAATTAACTAATGATCGTATATATAAAGTCCTAACTATATATATTATATATGTGGCGGTTTGATATATATCATGCCAATTCAAGGTCTTAAGCATTAATTTATAATGCACTCAATTATATTAGTGGAAGGAAAAGAGTAGTTAATGCGCTCAAAAACCTCTTTCTGAAGTACTCATATTGAAATGTTTGGTCTAAAACTGGAGACAGGGTCTAAAACATTTTAATACGCATTCCTTTTAGGGCTGTTTTTTTGTCTAAAAGCAGTTGAACTCTTCCTAAAGCCTCTCTCTTCTCTAATCGGTCAAGTTGACTCCCCTTTGCCTCCTCCTCTTCCTCTATGCTGCACTGCTCGCAGTAAAAGATGGAGAGTAGTGGTGATCCTTCCAGCTTGGAGAACTCAGAGGGAGCAAATCTAGTTTCAGTAAAAGATCATCATCAGGCTCCCGGCCACCAGGTCCGATCTTACGAGTGCACCTTCTGCAAGAGAGGTTTTTCTAATGCCCAAGCACTCGGAGGGCACATGAATATTCACAGGAAGGACAGGGCTAAGCTCAAACAGACCAACGAAACTCAACTAGGTCTGGAATACCTGATAGCCAAGAGTATCCCGTCCTACGATGATCAGGGTCATGACGATGTACCTTCGCATATTATTGCACCTGATCATCAAGCCACGGTTCACAGTACTGATGAGGGGTGCAGCTTCTACAAGTACTGGCCGCGGACGTTTCCTCAATGGCAGGAGGCCGAAACACGGGCGGGAGGGGAGCTAAGACAGCTGCAGCTGTTCGACGATTCGGTGCCCGGGGTGAGAGAGCGTCAAGCAGTCGCTCAGACTGGTGTCCAGGAGATGAGGAGGAGCCATCCGAACCATGGCTCGGCAGGAGAGAAGTTGGACTTGGAGCTCCGTCTTGGCCCTGAGCCATAGGGCACCACCGCCTGAACGTGTGTCCTGCATTGACAGAGGTAGTTCTAATACACAGCTCTTCAAAAGGTTCACCACCTTTTTACCTTCCTAAATGATGACATATATACATCTCCTCGGTTGAGCAGTGGGAAAAGAATGATGGATCTTTTAATTTGGTAGTTACCCGCCAATATTGTTTAGCTAAGGAAAATATTCCTTGTTTATATCTGTTAGCCTGACATATCTCTAACATAATCATCTCTAGCTGCATAGGAAAATACATATTAGCGATCAGTTGATTAATCTAGCCCGGCTATATATAGCTCAAATTTCTAAGCTAAATGTTCTACGCCTTCTTTGTTACAGTGCTTCTATCTCGTTCTGCAGAGATTCATGGCGTATTATTAGTTTAGTTCAGAGCGACTGTAAAGGGATATAGAGGATGATTCGATCCATCTACCCAGCATCCCACAAGACAATCATGAGATGGGACGCCCCTGTTAATACTACCTTTTTTATTATCAAAATTGATCATAAGAAGTACAACATTGGACAAAGTTGAATTGGTTGCGCCTAAACTGAAGGCTATATACATACTAGGAATTGCATTTTGGTAGGTGGTTCAGCAAACCACCCATGTGCTAATTTCATGCACGGTCCTTTTCATTATCGAGTGCACTGCGGTTCTCAAATCTTTTCAGTATCAGGCCGTTTGTATTAGAACTTACAAACGAGGAAAGAACAGATGCTCCAAATGAGGTGCAGTTAGGGGCTTACTCTCATGCCTGTTCTTAATTAATAGTATTCGCTGTTCTCGAAGAAAAGGCTTCACAATTACAAACTAGTTAATATTTGAATACCCTCTAGTAACATATACACGAGGCAAAACATATATACATTCTGTTGGAGAACACTCATAAAGAATCAAGCTAGCAACTGGATGCAGCCTACATTTAATTTTGTATAGAAATTCTTACAGACAATATCGATGCTTGAAGGGGACAGCAACCGACCTCTCAAACATCTCCATATTTTCATACATGACTACATGAGAAGATGAGAGTTTTTGTGATGAGAACTTATTAAACCTTGACAACTCGTGTAGGCAATAGACGGGATCACCAGCCCTTCCATGCATGCACCCACCATAAGTAGTTATCTCCACAATTATGCATTTCTATCCTATACAGCTGCATATATATAAATGAAGGAGCAGCGCATGAGAAGCTCCTACTACAGTAGTTTCCCTTTATAGCCATGCCTATTGACATCTAAATTGTGTTTAAGTTAACTCTTTTTATACACTATTTTCTGCTTTTGCACAGAACAATGAAGACATGATGTGCTGATTTGGGTTCCTAATTTTGTCGCTAATTAAATCATGCATGCTAGACAACCTTTCAATTGATCATCACGTTGCTTCATGACTCTGATCGGAGAAGTGGAAGATGCTTGTTATGGTGTATTCCGCTGTTACCTTAGCTATTCATAGTCGAGACGTTCAACTAATTTGCAAACTCGTCACTGAGTCATCTCTCTCATTTTAGGCATTAAATATGAACAGATTTCTATTCCAGTAAAAAAAAATATAGAAATATATATATCCTAGCTAGGTTGTTACGTTGACGTAAAGCCACAGAGTACGGATAGACATAGTGCTACACTAAAGGCTGCTGCAGGTTGCTAATAACCGAGTACTGCTAAAGTTATTCAAAAGATGATGCATGCCATTTCTTATGATAACTTGTTATATATATGGCACAACATGTTTATAATTGGTGATACGATTCCTGCAAAGTATCACTGTAAGGGTTTACATCCTGACATGGCGTCCATGTTGGAGTCAAGGTAAGAGATAAATTCAAGATACAATTGGCAATATTCTGTGTTTTCAGGAAACTGAATTTTCAAGCTATGAGTACGGCTCAAATAGCCAGGATTACGATCACTTGCACTCAGTTTGCTATGACAAGCTACGTCGATCGACCAATTAAAAGGTCAAGTGTACCTGCAGTAGGAATTTTCATTACAAAACGGGCAAGGCAAATCTTAATCAAGGAATTACTGAGACGATTAATATATATGACACAAGAATAATATACGCATTTGTCATCATTAATTATACTGGCGATGTTTCGATCAGTAACAATGGATCTGGTCAATTGTAGTCCATTTACTGATACAACTGCCACTAATTTTAGAGAAAAGCGAAGGTGCACGCAGGATCCAAAATAGTTGGCACATAGTAACTGAAAAGATAGGAGACAAAATTAAGAAGATAAATTTACGTGGTTTGGCAAATGTTGCCTATCTTGTAGCTGGAATATTACACTACGGATACTACTAATTAAATCTAGTAAGGATCAAATTCGCACCCTTGTAGGTATGGCAAAAGAATACTCTCAAGGCACGAACTCATACTCGCATTCATGGGTGCATGTGATGGATTAATCCCCTTTTTAACAAACTAATTAATTGTCTCTCCTGTCCCCTGTTGTAGATGATTAAGCCCATCTCATTAATTGAGTGGACCCAAGAGGACTTCATCTAATTTGGGGAGCCATTAATTGAGTGGGCCCAACAATGAGTACATGGACCCTTAATTATATGGTCTACTGCGAAATCACGTTCCGGGAATTTATCTGTTCACACTCCTTGCTGCCATTAATGTATTCTTTTGTATGATTGAAGCCTGTAATGAAATTATTGTGTTCAATAAAAAGTATATATGAAATGAAAAATCAATTAACAGAAAACCTCGGTTTATGGGAAACAATCACAATCAGAGAGAGCAAAAGCTTCTGTTCCTTCACGCCCACCAACCTCGATGTTGGGCCTCAACTAAACAAACCCGATCAGTGCGACGTGTTTACGTCTAAGCGGGAAGTGGCCTGCCTCAAACCTCTCAAAGCATTCAGAGAGCCGCTCGCCGACATCTTCAGATTTTTTTTGAAACAAAAGGCCCCGGAAAAGGACTCGGGGTAACAAACAAACAATACAAGATTACAATACTCACCGCGAGCCGTCCCGGTTTGGCTGACACGTCGGGTCTTGGGTGAGTCAGCGATCAAAGAGCGGAAAAGGCAGGACGTGGGGCCCATCGGTAGTGGGGTCCAGCATGTGGACTCTGGTGGTCCGTCGTGTCGCCTTCACGTTCGAGATGGGATGGGGACGCGCGGGGGCCCGCAATAGTGACTGACGAAGGGTCGTGGACGGCCGCGACTGAACGAAAAGTAAAGGGGATTCTTTAAATCCTTATTTTATTTAATGTGTATGTATCCGTTCGTTGGTTGTCTCCTCCGGGTGGACACATGTCGCGCAAGTAAATCACCATTTGTCTGCTTATTAACCAGAAATTCGCAAAGCCGGCGATGGAGGAGCGAAACACACTACTGGATTAGCAGCTTTCGTGGTGCAGTACCCCCTCCCGCGCCCCGTAAGGACGACGATAATGTCTCATGTCTGTTTCGGACGAGTCTCCCCTAGTTGGCACCGCCATGATTTAACAACCCTCTAACTCCACTTCCTCCGTCCCGGTCCTTCTCACCCCCCCTTGTCTTCTCTCTCGATGTTTTTCCCCTGTTTTTCGTCTTCTTATCTAACCGGGTCTTCTCCAAAGGGTAAGAGAGATCTTTCGTTCCGACGTTTATGCTTATTATCTGGTGGAATAAACCATCCATCGGGGTTCCGCTTTTTGTTTCTGTTCCCTCCCTGTTTTCTCTGCGAGCTCAATTCCGTCTCCCCTTCTCAAGATCGATCCCTCCGGAACCCTTTTCCTTCCTCCCCGATTTCTTTTCTGCAAGGCCTAATTCTGTCTCCCCTGTTATCTTTGTTTTGCCGGAGCGGATGATCGGATGCTCAATTTTCTCTGATCCGAGGAAATCAGACCATCGTTCGTCGTTCATGAAAGAGAAGAAGAAGAGAGCTCCCTCGTAATCAGGTACGAAGTATAAAAGATTTAATTTTTATCTTTTTTCCCCGAAATTCCACCCTCTTTCGAAATAAGAACATTTGCCGATTCTGCGCTCCCTCCGGACTGTTGAACGTGCTATGAGAAGCTCAATTTTCTTTCTTGATGTTGTTGCTACCAACCACACAAAGTTGCAAAATTATTGCTTGATTATTTCTTTGAAAAGGTTTTTTTTTTACCCTATCGCACGCATCAGGCTCCCCCATTTGTGGAACTGTTCGTTCTTTCGTCTCTATTCCTTCCTGCAACTCTGTTACCCTCCAGTTTTTATACTTCGTCCCAAGTTCTCAGACCATTCTGGACTTGTGAAATTTATTTTTTAATTACCTTCTCTCGAACTGTCGGACATCGTTTTAATTCTTTCCTCTTTCAGTCATTAAAGTAAAACATTATTCAATATTGTATTAATTTTAGTAACCAGAATAAAAGATACATATTTTAATGGCATTTTATTAACTATAAATAAAGCGATTCAAAACCGCATCTCCTTTTGGCTCCGGTGATCCTGTTCTCATAATAATCGTCGTACTGGAACGGGGAATCCGAGGGCAAAACAAGGTCTGTCTTGGGTACATGTAAATTCGTCGAGACGTTTGTTGCTTCCTGAGTTGGGCTACTAATCGTGATGTTCTTGTGTAATTTTGTCGAGCCAGGATGTTGCCAGTCCGAGAATCGAATGGTTATGAGCAGCCCGTCGTAAGTGCATTGAAATTTCCGGTGGCTGCATCTTTGAGAGAGAGGTACGGCGAGCTAACGTGGCGACTCCTTAAAGGTCTTTTAGGCATATTTCTCCTATCGTCATTCGTCTTGGTCTGCTTTGCCGTGGTTGTTGGGCAGCCGTCGTGGAGATCCCCGGCCGAGTGCGCCAACTTTTTCGACGAGCCGGTCAACGCCTCCGGCAGCCTGGCCGTTCTGTCGCCGGAGACGGACGGGAACGCGACGAACGTGTCCCACATCTTGTTCGGCCTGGGCGGGTCGGCGCGGACGTGGCCGGCGCGGCGGCATTACAGCGAGCTCTGGTGGAGTCCCGGCGCAACGCGCGGGTTCGTCTGGTTGGAGGAGCGTCCCAATTTCACGTGGAGCGAGGCGGGGCCGCCGTACCGGGTGTCGGAGGACACCTCCCGGTTCCCGTACACGAGCGGGTCCGGCACCCGGTCGGCGGTCCGGCTGGCGCGGATCTTGCTCGAGTCGGTCCGGGCGAGGGAGGCCGGGGTGCGGTGGTACGTCCTGGGCGACGACGACACGGTGTTTTTCCCGGAGAATTTGGTTTCGGTCCTGGGGAAATACGACCACGAGGAGATGTACTACGTCGGGGGCATATCGGAGAGCGTGGAGCAAGACGTGATGCACTCGTACGGGATGGCCTTCGGCGGCGGCGGCTTCGCCGTCAGCCACGTCCTCGCCGAAGAGCTCTCCGGGTTGCTCGACTCCTGCCTGCTGCGCTACGGCTACTTTTACGGCAGCGATCAGCGAGTCGCCGCTTGTCTCGCCGAACTCGGGGTCCCACTCACCCGTGAACTCGGCTTCCACCAGGTCTGTGTCGTCTTCTTCCTTCCTTCTTCCGACACCCCCGTTTGAGGGTATTAAATTAGATTAATTGTGGTCGTCTTTATTAATTTGTGCGGGGACGCGAGATGTGATTTAGTTAGACATTCGAGGGGACGCGTACGGGGTGCTGGCGGCGCACCCGGTGGCGCCGCTCGTTTCGCTGCACCACCTGGACTACGTGGAGCCGCTGGTTCCGGGGAAGACGCGTGAAGAGTCGATCCGGGCCATATTCGGGGCGGCGTCGCTGGACCAGGGTCGGGCGATGCAGCAGAGTTTCGGGTACGACAGGAGGCGGAAGTGGTCGGTGTCGGTGTCGTGGGGGTACACGGTGCAGGTGTACCCGTGGGTGGAGGCGCCGCACCAGATGGCGAGGGCGTTCCAGACGTTCAAGACGTGGAGGTCGTGGCAGCCGGGGCCCTTCACCTTCAACACGCGGGAGTGGAAGACCGAACCCTGCGAGCAGCCGCTGGTGTACTTTCTTGAGACCGCCACGGCCGTCGAAACCGCACGGGGGACTCGCACCGTTTACAAGAGAAGGGGCTTGGAGAAGGAGGAGTGTCTGGACAAGGCGGCGTACAAAGAGGCGGTGAAGATAGAGAGGGTGGAGGTTTTGGCTCATGGATGGGACCTCAGGAGTGGCGAAAGCTGGTAGTAACCTGGAGCCCCTTCTAGCCAGTCTTACTTTTGGGTTTCAAAATCCATTACCATCTAATTAAGCTACTCTGATTTTGCCATTACAGGGTCCACGAAGGTATTGCACGGAGATTGACCAGAGAATCCAGAACAAGAGATTGACGGTGAAGTTGAGGAAATGCAGAGCCGGGGAAAGCTCTTCTCCGCCGCCCTAGGTTCAGTTACATTACGACGTTCGTGCACGACACGGCTGTATAATACGAGGTAGAAATAGAATAAATGAGGTAGGAATAAAGCTGGTTTTACTTAAATGAAGTTGTTAGAGCTAATTGATCGATGATTCACACATTTCAAGACACAAGAACACTTGCCCTGGAATTCCGCTGTCAAATCCTGCTTCCTAGTCAAAAAGGCATATTGGAGTCCGTAACGTTCCACCAACTTTGATCCCGTGGTGGAGCAATTCCCTCGTCTCTTGACTAGCGCCATCAGAAGACTCGTTTAAGCTGCTTTCCTGGAAAAATCTGTACGAGAGAGTTATTATAAGGTTTCAATCTTTAGTCAAGACGTGATTACCTCGAAAACCTGATATCATTGGTGTAGGAGTATATTTATAGAGTGGTGATTCGTGCACTGGACCAGGGCCCGACTCGTGCACTGGTCCTCTCACATGTGATTAAAATATCATATTTCTCGATTTCGAAAATATGATATTTTAATCACCTGTGAGAGGACCAGTGCACGAGTCCACTGAATTCAATAAATGCGTTCCCTTTTACGAAGACCCGGAGAGGGCCCTTCAATAAATGGACTCCTCCCAGTGATATCATAAAAAGGTCAAACTGTCAAAGTATTAAACAGAAAAATAAAAATGAAAAAGCTTCCAGTTTTGGAAAACAAACCTATTATGCCCTCCTTTCATTCTAACAAACCTATTCGTAATTTGATGATCGCGTCTCCTCCGCTTGCATCTACATCAGCTGAGAAAGAAAAGATGAGGCGTTTCACAGGGTCGTGGGCGGTCGCAGCCCTGGTGTTGAACATGAAGGGGTCCATTCACACGTGTTCTTCTTCTAGACTTCCACGGCTTAAACGTCTCGATAGGCCTTTGCAAGGCGTTGGGTGGGTGGATTTTCTGGTATATTTGGGCAGAGTATCCCCAAGAGATGGAAAAGATGAGGTGTTTCATGAATCAAGGGTAGAAGCAGCACGAAAAAAGAACTCCAGATCAATGTTTCCAATGAGAGATCAGATGGATTTCAGTTCACAATTCTCATCGGCAATGCCTGTTTTAAACTGTACAAAAAGCCTCCTAAAAGGAGCAAGCATGACATGGGATACACTTTCAACATGCCGTGCATTAAGCCAATAATAAACAGGTTTTCTTTAATTTAATGGGCCAATTATATATATCAAAACCATGATTTTCTGCCGCAGAAACCAGGATTTAACACATAGTAATCCAGTTCAATGATATACAAGAAAAAAAAAAAAAAAACGGAACCATAAGGCAAACGGAAATATCGTATAAACCAGTTAGTATTTTACAGGAATTGAATCTGGACTAGATGATACCATCACTCAAACAAAGAAATATAAATTTGACAATGTGCATGATCTACCTAACTAGTTGAAAGTTGTGATATATTCTCTTCATCTGAAGTAGAAAACACAATCTCTGCATCGCTTCAAATTAAATGGGGACTGATGAATTGTTACTTGAAGTTCATTCGCAAAGTAATGTCTCACGAGTAGGATTTCCTGTTGTTGGATTCACACTGAAAGTCAAAGGAAGAAAGGAACCAAACCAGACATTGTTATTAGCACAAAACATCAACTAAACCAAACAGCAAACACAATGAATCAAGATCGTATCCAAACTTGTAAACCTACCCATCAGCAACTTTACAGAGGTATGCACGCTGATCATCTCTTAGAGGTACATCTGTGAAGTCTGATAGCACAACAACAATTTTTTTGCTATTGAAATGTCAAATTCCACAGGCAGAAAGAGGTAATAGTCTGTGTAATTTAACATAAGAAGGAAGATGTTTGTACCTGCACCAGTTATTTTTGTTCCCTTGAAGGAAGTATTTCCTGTAGCAAGTGCTCCTTCTAAGTTTGCGTTAGTCAAATTTGCCTGTATTGTCCATTGAAAAGGTGGATTACAGATATAAGCATGTGTTTCTAATGAGAATAATGCTAGTTGCACCTAACCCATGTACCTATCCCCGTACATGTTACTCTAAACCATTGATGCCTAGGGTTTATCCTTCAAAATATAGGATTTTTATAAAATAAAAAAAAAATATACATTTTTAAGGGCTTAGATTAACATGTACGATCAGACATGTACATGGGCTGGTGCACCTAGCATTACTCTTCTAATAAAAGAAAAGGCAAAATAATTAAAGATATAAGTAAATGTAGCACAAGAGTATTATTGAGTGGATCATAAAGAAGCCATCAGGCCAACGCCCACTAGCATCTGAAGCACCTTTGTTACGTTTGCCAGTGATAAATCTACTCCTCTTAGATCAGCATCAGAAAGGTCCGCACCTGCACATCTTACAAAATACTGAAATATTACTTCATAGGGGCATTAAAGAAACCGTAAATCTGTTTTATCAACAGAATAGTAAGAGAGATCTAAGATTACCGAGAATCATTAAAAATAAACAAAATTATTTTTTAGGAAAACTATAATATTATAATAATTTGAAACTAAAACAGAGAGTGCAAAGAAACCTGTTAAATCAGCATCAAAGAAACTAGCTCCCAGTAGCTTTGCACCCTTAAAGTTGGCTTGTCGTAGGATTGACTGGGCACACAAAAAAATTTAGTGGTCTTTGGGAACTTTATCTTTTGCTAACATGATGTACTAATTTATTGATCAGTAATGCTTATCCTATGCGGCCAACTAGTGGCTAAAGGTCAAGCAGGAAAATATGATTTTGCCACAGTCGTACCGTTTTGAAGTCCTGTTTAACCAGACTCTTCCCACTGAAATCTTTTCCAGTAAGGTCCTGACCTCTGGTAACCTCAGAGCCGTAGGGGCCTCCTCCCTTTCACAAAAATGGCAGTGTAAATATAGAAATGCAGACAGAGAAAACGTAAAAATAATATCAGGATTCACTTTAAGCATAATGTGGAATTGAACAGGGGCCTACTTTAGAACTGCAAGGGTCGCCACAAATATTAAGTTCCATAACCGAATGTAAACATATCAGGCTCAATGCCCTATTACAGTTGTGCAAAAAATAAAAAAAGGGGTAAACAATGAGTACCTTAAAGGCAATAGCAGGGTCGACGAAGCAGACCGACGCCCCGATGAAAGCAAGAAGACCCATACGTGCTGCGGATAACCCAAAAGAGGCAAACGAATTTTCTTGAGCTTCGACAATTTGTGAAGGAGCCTGTAAGTTCAAGTCAAATTCTCAGACTTCCGAAAAAGTCAAAAGCATCAAAATCAGTCCCAAGAAAGGAGAAGATTATTACTTGCGAATGTTCCCAATGGACAACACGGCAACGAAGAGAGCACGACGTTTTGATCGACCGAAGAGATTTAGAGGAGAGAGCAAGATCTGGCGCAGGCTTGGAGAGAAGGGGCGACAGGTTGAGCGCAGCAGCCATGGCGGGAGTCGGACAGGCGAGGCCAATTGTGTCTGTTTATCCTTAT
Organism: Aristolochia contorta; assembly: GCA_022405105.1. NCBI lineage: Eukaryota > Viridiplantae > Streptophyta > Magnoliopsida > Piperales > Aristolochiaceae > Aristolochia > Aristolochia contorta. The sequence continues at coordinate 36,621,399 of CM039665.1, read as the reverse complement.
CCGAAAATAAAACGGAAAGTCTGATATGTGGGTCCCGCTTTGTGATCTTTCCACACGAGCGGCCTGTGCGAAATTTACGCTTCAGATTACCACCCGCCCAGTGGGCTCTCTCTTCTTTATTTTGATGGAGTACTTTTGAGCATCTCGATCTTAATACTCATCAGAATCGAGTCTAATCCAAATTCCAAACTACCCAATTATTAACTCATTGAACGAGGTTTAACGAGATCTAAGCCCCCATACGAGCGGCCTGTGCCAAATGTACCCTTTCCTGGGCTCATCTTTATATTACTACCCATGGCCCAGTGGGCTCAACTTTAATTTTGAGCATCTCGATCTTAATACTCCGTAAACCAACATCTAGCTAAGCTCTTTGCTTAAGAAATAACTCATTGAGATAATGACTGTTTAAAATCATCGGAAAAGAAAGCTTTATTTTCGAGCTCTTTTAAAACAATGGGATCGCATATTACAAAGAGAAATTTATCTAAAAGTAAGTGTATCCAAAAACATTTGTTTTCCATAGAGTAACTCTTTCATCCAAAGAAGAGCTAGCCAAACGCCTCCAGAACTAATTAAAACAGGTTCAGTTCCAGAACCATGTAAAAGTTACATTGCCTTCGGGCCATAGCAAGGATTGGTACCGTCCCCTAGGCCCCACCTCACTTTCCAAATTTGGTGGCGACCTCCCAGTCCCTTTGAGGTAGAGGGCATGAACTCCACCCTGGTCCCTGTCTTTGGAGGTACACAAAAAATTGTTACTAATTAACAAGCGGAATAAACTATTTTATATAAAAAAATACTAGCTGCACGTGCAATACCTATCCCACGTACTGAAACCAATCTGCGTAGGTTCATCTTTTAGGATTTAGGATTTTATAAAATAAAAAATATTTTTATATCATTTTATTTATTAACTATATGTCAGATGATGGGTATTATACATAGGTGCAACTAGCTTTATTTTTTATATACCATCTTAATCAATGAAATAATATTATGAATTTATATAGGTAAAATCGTTTGAGTTTGAAAGGGAGAATTTAAAAGCCGGCCGGAGGATTCATGCGGACTTATTTTGTCTACGGTCGCACTCTCAATGAAATAAAAATAAACAATCAAATCCTCCTTTACATCGTATATTCCTTGATCCTTCTTCTCAATTTAATTCTCAATGATTATAATATATGTTTATTAAAATAAACTTCGATGGATGACCGGCATTTAGATTTGTCCTCTCGCTGTTGCGCTGCCGATTCCGAAGAGTCTTGTTACTTATCTAATAAAGCAACTAATTTTTGCTCTTTTAAAGCGAAGAGGAGGGGGACCCCTTTCCCTGTTGATTAACGTACATAATTTAAATGGGGTAGGGGTGGGGTCTCCGTCCTCCCTGTCCATCGTTGGGGTGCCCCCTCCCCACACGGATTGTTAACATGGCGTGTGATGATTGTGAGGGCAATGGGTTTGCACGGCTAGTGGAGGAGAGAGCTTGGAGAAAAGCAGCAACTCGAACATTCTGGCATCGATCGGTTTCAATCAATCATATATCGGAAAAGATTAGTACTTTTAATTGTGAGCTGAATACATTGAACTTCGGAGATGCCTGAGGATTAAGTTAAGTATCACCACCCAAATTAAGACGCTTTTTGCCTGAAAATCAGGAAAGAAAACCTGCGTCAAAGTGCTGGACTAATGGGGGAACCATTTAGGATAATCACAACTTGAAATTAAGTATTACACAGTCATCAACAACACTGATATCATCGCCATCTTAAGACCAGAAAACACAACCCAGAAATCCAGTTTACCTCCCTATAAATTTTTTCTGTGTTTTTTTATGTTTTCCAAAGCACCAAATTATTATATCAGATTACCTGTTCTACAGCCCAACACAAATGGCTTTTTAAAACCCATTTTACCTGATTACGGCTTAAGTAAGGGTAATATAATAAATTTATCTACATACGAATTTAACTTAACCATTCATTTTAAAATTTTTGTATCAATTAACATTATTATATTCCCAATAATTTTTTTATTACTTATCATAAAAATTAATAAAGTTATATCTCCTATCTAATATTTAACTTTATTTCATTTGAAATATTTTTAGAAATAATTTTAGAAATAATTTTAGAAATAATTTTAGAAATATTTTTCCTTAATTTCCATTTTTAGGGTTTTTTATTTTTTTATAATTTTATATATTTATATAATTTCACAGTCTATTACCCGTTTATTACCCTATTACCATCGGAAAAAGGGTAATAAATGGAAACAGAATAAACAGGACTAAACGGAAACTGACGGTAAACGAAAAATAAACGGAAACTGACGGTAAACGAAAAATAAACGGAAAAACATTACCAATTCATCCTTAGTTGTAATGCTTTTGGCTAACCTGCAAGGCTGCAACTTGCAGTACTGACTTAAAAAAGGGTTTATTTATTTCTGAAAGTTACTTTTTAAAGTACAAGTACTCTCCTCGCGATATAAAATTGTCCACGGTTTTGTGAGGGAAAAGGATCAAAGAGGTTTTGGGATTGTACTAATTAATGCTTTAATTATTAGTTAAAGATAGAAAACCTCGGTTGGTTTGAACAAGTGGCTGCCCATAGACGTACACCTCAAGGATCGAATAAACCAGATTAACTTATACGTTATAATGTAACAAGTCTTGCTTAGATTTGACCGAAATTATTAATGATCCTCCATTGGATTGATAAAAAAGTATATTTGAATGCAATTTGTAGTTTCACTCATCCTTTAGTTTATGCATACACTTGGCTTACTCTCTTGACACCAAGCGCATGCAACTAGTTCCCAAGTGGAACTTCCAAGAAATTAACCTGCCTCGAATAATTTACTTAATTTCAAAATGTTTTACTAATTAGCTTTGTATTAATATATTATAATATCAGCTAGCATATCGTATATTAATAATGTATCATGTCATCTTATATATAATCAATATTTCAACATCACATATACAAGATGTTCTGTCAAGCTCTATACCCCATCATCCTCTCTTCCTTAAGTTGGATGATAGATCCACCAAAGTAGCTAGATTGGTTCCACCAACTTCATGTATAGTTGGTACAACTCTTAATTAAACTCACTAAAGTTGTGGGGGGGGAGCGAGGATGAGTTGCATGGCCAATATATATTTGGTGCCATATAAATACGTAACACTTTGGTCAAAAGCTATGATGGAAATGAAAGAGGGGAACTTTCATTCTTAACCAGTGAAGACGACGCACGAACAGTTATTAATATCATATGGGGATCAGATGCATTGAGTTTGATTTCATGTAAAGACCATGGTGTGTGTAGGGGGGTCGATCGCTATCATTATGTTCTTTTGGAAGGTTACTGGATGGTTACTACGTAACAGTTTCGTAGTTGACAAAATTAATTAAGAATGGGACAGGTCCCTTCAAACGGCACTCAAATATATGACAGACGCCATGAAATGAAATTCAACATTCGCGGCATGCACTGTGATTAGTCGAGGGAAGACGACGTTGGTTCAAGGGGGGGATTGGACTCTTTTCGTTTACTTTCTTTTACCACTACTATGCATACAGTACTGACCTGTAGTGGTTGTCTTTGTTCTCTTTTGCGTGAGATGGTGAAGCAGCCATTGTTGTCCCTCCTTTAAGGGAACGGGTCCTGTCAAACGTATTGACGTTTTGGCTGCAAGGAATGAGAGCGGGTTGCGTACGGACAATGTTTCCTTAGTCTTCTCAGTCTTCTTCCTCTTCTTCTTCTTCTTCATGGAGTACCAGTACTAGACAGAATTAGATTGCAGTTTCGAGGCAGGTTCTTCGTTTGAGAGCCAAAGTAAACCTCTACGGACTTTCTCACGAGGCGATTTGCTGGTACAGACGCGACGCCACCGGATAAGGATTGAGAAAAAAAGAGATCTGGACAAGAAGAAGATGAAGAGGGTGGGGGACGGCGAGAGAGTGATATGGATCGACAGGACTAATTAATCGCGAGTTATATAGTACTACCTGGGTTAATTGGGGGAGTCCGTCTCGGGGATAAAAAGTGGGTTGGGAGAAGCGAAAAATTAACTCGACGAGTTTAAAAGTCAGAAAAGGAAGGGAGGCTGCTGAGGTCGCCAGAAGCTGACACAGCCATGTCCAGAAACAAATTCAAGTCCCTTTACCAATAAAAATCAAAATCAAAATCAAAGCCGTGTTCAAGCAGCCGAGGCCCAAAGAAATTCCCTAACGAGGGAGCAAAGGTGTTTGTTTTTTTTTTTTTTTTTTTTCTTCTCTTCTTTTAATTTCTCTGTTTTCCGCTCGACGTTCCTCAGTGGTCTGCAGGTAGGTCTCTTGGATGCATTGAACCGAATACACATTACGCACCCCTCCCTCTCTCCTCCCTCCCTCTTTTCCTCTTTTCCCTCTTTTCCTCTCTCTCTCTCTCTCCCTGGAATGTATTCTTTCTTCCATGCTTCTTTTCTCACGCTCCACCACTCGCCGGCATTTCAGCGAGCATGTCGTCGTCGTCTTGCCCCTGCGACGATATCGGATTCTGGAGCGTCGAGAGCATCTTGCAGTGCCAGAAGATCAGCGATTTCCTCATTGCCCTCGCGTACTTCTCCATACCCCTCGAGCTCTTTTACTTCGTCAGCTGCTCCACCATCTTTCCCTTTAGGTGGATCCTCCTCCAATTCGGCGCCTTTATCGTCCTCTGTGGCTTGACCCACTTCGTCACGGTATGGACCTACGAGCTTCACTCCTTCCAGGTCATGCTCTCTCTCACTGTCCTCAAATTCCTCACTGCCTTGGTCTCCTTCGCCACTTCCATCACCCTGCTAACCCTAATTCCCCAAATGTTGAGGGTCATGGTGAGAGAGGGGCTGTTAAGAAAAAAGACCCGCGAGCTCAATCGCGAGGTTGGAATGATGAAACGACAGGAAGAGGCTAGGTTGCACGTTCGGATGCTCACGCAGGAGATCCGACGGTCGCTTGACCGACACACGATTCTCTACACCACCCTCGTTGAGCTCTCCAAAGTTCTCTTCTTGGAGAATTGCGCTGTGTGGATGCCCGATGATTCCAACATTGGACTCACTCTTACCCACGAATTGAAACAGCCAGTCGGCCTCTCGCGCCCGCCCTTTATCCCGCGCGACGATCCCGATGTGATGGAGGTGATTGGTAGCGCTGGGGTTAGGACTCTAGCCGCCAATTCGCGGTTGCTTCGGTCCGGGGAGTGTGGGCCGACTGCAGCTGTTCGAATGCCGCTACTGCGAGTGTCCAATTTTAAGAGTGGGACGCCTGAGCTTGTGGATGCTCCCTATGCTCTCCTCGTGTTGGTGCTTCCCTCTGATGGGGCTCGAGAATGGAATTCACATGATCTCGAGCTGGTGGAAGTTGTTGCAGACCAGGTGGCTGTTGCTCTCTCCCATGCCGCAGTTTTGGAGGACTCCTTGCATATGAGAGAGAAGCTCATGGAGCAAAATTTGGCTCTTGAAAGAGCAAGGCGTGAGGCTTTGATGGCTAGCCGGGCCCGTTATTCCTTTCAAAGAGTGATGAGCAGGGAGGTGGCAATGCCCGCCCGCTCGGTTGCAGCAGTTGTATCAGTTCTGGAGCAGGAAAATTTGAAAGTGGAACAGCGGAATATAGTAGAACCCATGATGAAACTTAGCCTTCTTTTGTCTACTCTTGCTGCAGATATTGCAGGTGTCTGCAACTCCGACGAGGGTAAATGTGAACTTGATTTTCACTCCTTTAGCATTTATTCTATGATGAAAGAGTTAGTGAGGATCATGAAACTTCTATGTGCTTGTCAACAAGTAAAATTTGACTTTGAAGTTTCTGAAGAAGTGCCTGATCATGTCGTTGGGGATGAAAAGAGGATTCTTCAACTTCTCTTGCACATGGTTAGAGATTTTTTGGATTCTAGAGATCACGGTGATGTTTTTCTTAGCGTATGCATGGGTAGTGGTTCTCAGAGTGGCCTGGATAAGCAGTTACAGTGGCAAAGAGCTGGGACCGATGAATTTCTTCTTTTGAAATTCGAGGTGAGAAGTGATATCAAGGAAGTCGGTTCAATCTCCTCATTGCAAACGAGTAGGACACGTGATACTCAAGGTCCTAGTCTCTTAATGTGCCAAAAGCTTGCGCAGGTAAATAACTTGATAAACCCTATTCATCTTCAAGCAGTTTATCTTTTTTTTTTTTTTTTTTTTTACTGTCATTGTTTTTGGTCATGCTTAACTTGGCTTGTTAAATTTTAATGATAACATTTTCTACATAGCATGGCTATGCTTGTTTGTTCATCAACTTAGTTGGAGTCAGCTGTCTCTCCATCTTGACTATCATATGCGAGATGAATTGTTATAGTGGCGTTCTTCACTTCTTTGACTCAAATTTTATCCGTGCTACACTTAGCCTTATTTTACTTCTGATGCTCATTAACTGGTAATGATTTTTGAAGTGATGAAAACTTCTGTATTACAAGCTTGAGATACCATCCTATTCCTCTGTGGCTCCCACTACTAAATCCCCCATGTGACTACTGAGCTACTGCTTAAGTTCACATTAACTGGTAATGATAACCCATCTAGCCAGTTTTATCCTTTCAATTTCATAATATTTAAAGATGTTCAATGTCCTATATTTTGAAAATAGAAATCTTTGAAGGTAGGACCCATGAGCGAATCCAAAGTTAACATGGTTGTGATGAAGTTCCCTTGCCAGCTAGACAATTACTACTAACTCATACCTACACAGGTGCGTGAATATTAGGTCTATATAGGTTTTTTTTGTGGTAAATATGGAGAGACTTAGTGTGGATGTTAATGTCATTATTAGGGGAGAGACTTAACAGATAGTCAATTGGTTTGAATGTCATCTGTAAGGTGTTTGTGGAATCTGTAGGATATTGCATTTTCTGTAGGAAAGAATACAGAAGCTTACTGTGGATTGTGAGGTCAGTATTAGAGAAGAGTATATAGAGATAGCCAATAAATTCAAAGCTCATAAGGCATTGTGTAATCTTTATACATTGGTTATTATCTAGTCATTTTTGGTGGGGATATATCGGGAGGATTAGCCTGGATGGTGAGGTCAGTATTAGAGGTGAGTCTTCATAGATGGTAAATAGCTTTGATGGTCACAGGTAAGGTGTTTGTGGATTGTGTTTTATGTGTTAAAAGCTTTTCATTAATTGCAAGAGACCAATAGAATTTTAGAACAACTTGATTGAAGATTTTAATAGCATGAGACAGTAAACTAAGAAAAAGGATACCCTGAATAGTTGTTCTGGTTTTGGAACCAAAAACTAATAGTTCACTAAAAAGTCCAGTTGATAATTGTCAAAGATGGGTCCAATTTCATTCCAAAATGGCTAGTTGAAATTAGGATGCTTATTATCAACGGGAGTTTTTATTGATTTTAATCTGTGTTATTTTTCTCCCTAAATTTCACTTCATGTCAGGCTTACACTAATTGACCGTTGGGTAGAGGTGTGAAATATACGAACAGACTGTGGGATTGAGCATGGAAAACACAAACATCTGACACACTAAAGGAGACAAACTATGCCTAATAGTATAAAAAACCTAGTTTCTTGTTAAAGTTTGATCTAGTTTCATCCTAAAATGACCAGCCATAGTAAAGAGCCTATTCCCAGTTAAACCTCTTGATTTTTCTGGACTTTTAATCTAATTGTTATTATTCCAAATAACAATGTCCATTTAGCGTAATCATTTATTCTTCACGAATTATTGTGAAATAAAGCTGAAGGTTTTGTAAATGATCTTACAGTTGTAATAATTTTTGAGGAGTTTTGCAATACAAAGCAGGTTTACTCGTTTCAAATCTTTTACTTATCTTTCCCATGTAAAATTCAAAGGGGTAGTGAAAATAGACAAATTGGAAACAATGAATGATTTCTTGAAACATCTGATTTATTGATTTCGATCTTTTGGCAAGTCTGTTACTCCTGTACCTGAGATAACATTCATGGAAGGAAATTGTGGAAATACTAAATTCTTATTTTTGAAAGGAGACTAATAATCTCGTGTTTTTTTGCATAACATATAATTTCTTTTATTAACTTTGTAGTTTCTAGTGTTCAACTTAGTAGTATTGGGGTTGGGAATCGAATTCTTCATTGGCAATAGATGTGTAGGTTGCCTTTATCTAATTGATGGACGGTGAATCTTCCATTATTTTATTTTGGTTTGGAGTCATGAGTACAAGCACAAGTGCAGAATGGGAAAAGTTAGGACAATCAGAGGCAATTCTAACCAGAAGTATTACTCAAATTTAATGAAGAATAGCATGAGATGCTGACTTAGTGATTAAAAGGTCTCTGTGAGTTGAGCCTTTAATTCAGTGACCCAAATATTGGTTTTCTTAATTTGAGATCTTGAGTTCAAGTCATACTAAATATGTAGGGTATAATATTTGCGTTCTTGTGTAAAAAATTAGGATATAACAGTAAACCTTTGTGAATAAAGCTTCTATGTAACCAGGTTCTAATCATATATCTTGATATTTTTAGTAGCTTGTTTTTTTAATGTTTGCAATAATATGTATTTTAAGCTTTTTTTACAAGCTTATGGTTTAGAGAAATGCTATCTTTCACTGTCATGGCCACCATGTTGATGGAATTTATTAACATTGCATAAAAAACCAAATTCTTCCCATACTTCATAGGGCATTAGTGTTTAAGGTTAGAAACATCCTGTCTAGGACTATGGGTTATTAAGTGCTTATCTCTGACTGTTCGGTCCATTGAAAAATGTATACTGTAAAGGCTATCTGTGGGGCAACTTTGACCCTCCAGAAGTAGAGCATTGCGGCAAATTCAGGTGCTTAAGTGAAACTAGGAATTGTATCTGATAGAATTTTAGCCTCCGTGAAACTAGGAATTGGATCTCTGTCTGGCCCTACCATGTCCCGTAGTACTAACATAATCTAAATGTTTTCACCTAGACTTGTGGTACTCCAATGAATTTGTTGGACAAGCTAAATAATACTATCGACATCATATGTTCGTATTTCCCTCTTTTCATTAAACTTTCAAAAAAAAAAAAAATTAAAGCCTATGTATTTGAATGCACTCTACTGACCAGATTGTACTTCCCATCCAATGTCATATATGGGCTACTCTTACCATTTATCTTTCAGGGGCCAATTCTTCTTTTCCAATTTCGATCATCGTCTTTCCTTTTCGGGGTGGCAGCAGGCCATGTTTAAGATGTATTTGCAAAACAAATTAGAACTTTTCCATTCAATTAAACCCCATTTCTCCGTCCAAAACAATATCAGTAGTTCGTGGATCCTGAGTGTATGTTGGGTCAACTTGTTCTCAAACGAATTAGTTCAAGTGTTCTATTTAGTTCCTGAATGTAGTAGATTGCTTAACACATTAATTACCAAACATGGGATAGATTGCCTAAGTTATTGTGTCCACCAAAAAATGAAGATCTATGAATGGTAATATGTCTGAAAGTAATGAATTTTAATGCTTTATATAGCACAAATGCAGAGTAATCTTCTGCCACACTTTGTTCCGGCTCTAAGCCGAGTGGGCTTGGACAATGTTCTCTGTGTTATTGACACATGAGTAGTAGTTCTATTTTTTGCCCATCCTTATTATCCATTGAAATCATACAAGTTTCACAGTATGCTGTGTACCAAGCAGCACCCCTTATATTATTCCACTCACTAACCTACTAACCTTTATGTCCTATCCCATTTATTTGATGCAGCAACCTTTTTTAAGGTGCTGATATATGTTTTTTATGTGAAAGACATGCTTACCATTGTATCATTTTCCTGATTAAGATCAATCTATGGTACTCTTATCTCTTAGCATTAGCTTGTTCAAAAACATAAAGTGGGAACTCGTAATGCCCCCATGTTTGTTAAATTATGTTGGATTTCTGTCTGAGGCAAAGGGCTTTTATCACATAGGTACACGTACTGTCATGTATTGCCTTCTTAACAAATTTTATTGTGCATTACACTTGCTATTAGTCACATGGCTAGCCTTGTACTTGTTGGGAAATTAAAAATGCTTTTATCACTCTTAATGTTGCAATAAGGTTATGCAATAGTCAAATCACTAAAATAACTCTTTCCAAGCAAGTGATTTCATAAGTTACAATCCTGTCCACGGAGAAGTGCAGCATATTTTTGGGAGATTATTCTGTGCATATGACACTCGTGGAGAGAATGTAGTCCACCTGGCTGATTGTGGACAAACTCTTTGAGACGTTAATATGTGCACTTCTGAGTGTTGGTTTCTCCTATGGAACTTGGGAGGACATATTTTGCACTTTCTAGGATAACCACCTCTGTTGCACACATATTATATATGTGGAGCATTGAAGATATAAATTCATGGGATTAAATTATCTTTTGCTTAATGGTCACGTAGGGGACTTTTAGTGTGATATCTCATGTTTCATCTTAGGGAGAGGTGTACTTGTGCAATAAACATAAGGAAAAGAATCTTTTGGAAGTCTTTAAGTGTTTGTCTGTCTGAAAATTTAAAATTAAAACTTTGATCTCATGAAGAATTTATTTGGCTTTTGTTGTTCTAGTTCCTGTCCTAAAAACTGCTATCATGACCTTATATTTTACAACTGATATGTGCTTTCTGCTTGCAGCTCATGAGTGGTGAGTTATTAGCCTCTCCAAACTTGGACGGGGTTAGCAAAATGAGCTTGGTAATCAGGTTGGGAGTCAGACGATCAGAGGGAGCTCTTAATAGACCAAGATACAGTCAAGAAAGTGGCCTGGCCCTGTTACAGAGGATGAGCATTCTTGTTGCTGACAGTGATGGATTCAGTCAATCTATTATACGGAAGCTTCTTGAGAAATTGGGTTGTCGTTCATCCGTTGTGTCATCTTGGTATCATTGTCTGGAAACACTTCGCCTGAACCGTGATGAGTTTCAGCTTATTTTGATCGATCTCCACCTTCTTGAGGAAAACATCCATGAGATGTCATCCCGCATAAGGAAGTTGCGTTCAGGAAGTTGGCTCCTGATTGTTGCATTGGTATCAGATGGTGATAAGGAAACCCGTGACAGATGTCTGCAGAATGGAGCCCATGGCGCTGTGTCCAAGCCGGTGATACTGCAAGAAATGGAAGAAGAACTACAGAGAATCGTTCACCAATCAGGTGCTGCTCATCATCTACCTTATAGGGACTGACAGAAGTATCAGGAAACCTGGTATTCTTTTGATTCCATACAGAAAATCGCTCCATGTAGAGTACACCCATTCCTGATTGGAATTCTTTTAAAATATATATACATCCAAAATTACCAATTTTCACAATTCATAATGTCGTGCATTTCACCCGTTAAACTGGCAAGAACCAAAACAAAGGGGCAGTAAAGGGTTTCAAGTTTTGTAAAGGGGTTTTGGATGCTAAAAGCTGTCTCCTCCACGATGACCAATATGTGAAAAATTGAATCACCTGTTATTGGAAGTTGAAAAAATACCAACCATTGAGGGGTATGAAAAAACAACGACCTGTCCCAGAGAATAATGCATTCGGCAGGGGAAGGGGAAAAGGAAGTAGAAAGATCCTAGTTTTATGGATCCTAAACAAAATCTCCACAAGGATGTCCAATTGGACCAGTCTCTAAGAGTGCATTCAGCAGCTGCTCTTGTTTTGTCCTTTCGCAATCGATCTTAAAAAACGATTTCCACGGAAGAGAAAATAACGAAAGTATGAAAACTGTAAATTTCCACCAAATATAACATCAAGGACTACAATATGGACCCATGGTGGCGCTATCAGCAACAACAGCCATCAGTAGTAGTGACGACGCGCATGGCGGTAGCGCAACGAAGTCGGGACTTGGAATGTGATGATGATGATAAAGAAGCGTTTCCGATGGGTATTTTGAGCAATCAAAAGAGTAATAATGGTGAAGCATGTCAGCATTTGAGTTTCACATAACGACTGAATGTTTCACTAATTGGCGACAGCAGAGCAAAACGATCGAAATCTGTTTTATCTGCTGGCCGCCGGATATGGACCCAGAACAGGCTCGATCATGGAGTCGTGCACCACAGGAACACTCTCGATCTTCCAGAAAAATGTTGAAAAACAGGGAGCTAGATTTAAAGGAGTGCCCTTGTTTTCATTGATTGTGGGCTTTGAGGCTAGCTCTGAGACAGACAGCGATATGAACGAAGACTGCTATAGGGTAGCGGATCGCAAATTCAACCAATCTCTTGTTCCAGCAAACTATTCTCAAGATTAGTACAAGTCCATCGGAGAGAACAGTAAGAGATGAAAAAATTGATTAGAGTACTATTGAGTTGAGTCTGAGATAATATTCTTTAATGGACTCTCGCTTGACTGTCTTCCAGCTTTACTGGCTATGGCAAATCGCGTCACCGACTTCCAGCGCTTCACCGGCTACGGCAAATCGCTTCACCGACTTCCAGCGCTTCACCGGCTACGGCAAATCCGAGACCTTTTCTCGTGAGTTGCTAGGTTTTTAGCACATGACATTCAAAGAACAGCAAAAAAGTAGCTTTTCCATCGCAGACAACGATTCTGCTTTATAGCAAAAAATGATGGGGATATATATATCTATAGAGAGAGAGAGAGAGAGAGAGAGAGAGAGAGAGGGTGGCCGAATGAAAAAGAACCAGCTTTTTGAATTATGTCCATGGAGAAAGCGTATATCTAAGTACAAAGAACCATCTTTTTGAATTTTGTCCATGGAGAAAACGTATATCTAAGTACAAAGAACCCTGTTTTTGGGGGGGATAACTGTGATAAGACTCAAATGCAGAAGCCAGAAGTCCTAGCTGTGACTCCTGATGATCGAGAGAGAGAGAGAGAGAGAGAGAGAAAAGCAGTAAAGTGCTATTCCTCTGTGATTGCTGGGCAGGGGATCGATGACAAAGTCGGGCGGGCGGCCCTCTTCGTGAACATGGCTGGCCTTCGAAGAAAAAAGCTCCGCATAAGATGCGTCAAAAGCACTACAGCGAAGATCGCGACAATTTTTGGTCTTTGGACAAGTTCAGTTCTGTTTCTTCTCCTTGATTTAGGGTTTCTTCTCCTTGCTTTGGGGATCATGCTCATTAAACATTTGCTCTTGTCCGTCCCCCTTTGCTTTCTTACTTCTGCTTTTAAAAACAGGAAATCGGAGAGCTGACTCTAATCATCTTTTTATTCTCGTCCGTAGACGATGGAAGATCGATCAATCTATTCTGTAATCGTTCACTACTCTAGGGTTCACGGGGATCTCTTCCACTTGCTTTGATTGCGAAGCTACACAATGGTTTACCGTTTACGTGGTTAAATCAATAAGACATGATAGGACATGTCAATAATAAAGCCACAGCTACGCATCCACGTAGAGGGGTTATCGAATTGTGTACCCTCTTAGGTATATATGTTAATCTAAGGTACCCCTAAATTCATGCCGCACTTAAGTTAACCAATATTTTTTATTTTTACCATCAAAATTCTGTTGAATAATGAAAAAACTGAATTTTCTTTTATACTTGTTTCTTATTATATGAAGACGATTTAATGGGGTTGATATATATATGAAAAATTATATTAATATTTTTTTTGTGATTGGCAAATAAGGTTTAAGGTTTAGAGTTACCCATTAAATAAAAAGATAACTTTATCTCTTTATTTTGTGGGGGTTAGTGGGGATATTAGTGTCAAGACATAAATATCTCAAAAAAGTTATTTTTTGAATTAGTGAAATTTAGTTATTATATGGGATTCTCTCTAAATTTAGGAGATACATTGAATTCTCACTCTTATAATTTGTTATTTTGAGCGATAATTTTTTATCACTCTTAAATAGGTAAAATTTTAAAATCTCTTGAATTCTCTCGCTATACCTAACATGAAAAAATAATATCAGTCTTTATTTTCCTAGAATTTAATGTTAATTGTATTAAATCCAGCCAAATAGGAGTGTCGATTCCTTGTAACCATCACACGGATTTTAAAGGAATGTGGCATCCAAATTATGATACAAAATTTTATGATTATTGATTCGTGCACCGGTTGAGTGTGCGAAAAGAGCACGAACATGATTCGTGGACATAGCATCTTTGGCCGGTTTCTTTCGTTTATAGAAAAGAGTATCTCGGTCTTTTAAAAAACAAAAATCTATTTTATATTGGATGAGGTCGTGTAAGTAGAGATGGAGATGGCCACTTCACTTGTGGTTCTCCCTTCCTCGGATGATTTCCATTTTCGTCCGTCAACTTTCGGGGCTTTGTCGTCTAGCGCGGAGACGACCTTACATTATTTCCTATTTAAATTGTGACTCGTGAGGCTTAAAGCAGGAGTAGTTGTTGAGGGTGTGGAAGACCGATAGGGGGGAAGCACCTACCCCGGGACCTGACCACGCCTCTCTCCGTTCGATGCCTTTTGTCCCCCGTCCTCTCTCTCCCCGGGTCACGTACCCTCCAAATGCCAACACGTGTCGACTGTCCACCTTCTCTACGGTCCCTTTATGCCTTTCTTGTCACCGCTGTCCAGAACATCGGCCTGGGGAACCGGTATCCTCCCCCCCTGGGGGAGGGAGTGCGTAATGCGCACTCTGCCCTACGCCACCCTGTAGCCCTCTCCGCCCGGTGGCGCGTGAGTCAGAACTCAAAAAAGTCCGGTCCAGTCCCCCCCCCCATGGGACGGCTGCCGCCCTCTGTACAACAAAACGATATTAATGGCACAGGACGACGACTCTGTGCATGTGATCGGAGGACCGTAACTCGTAACCACGACGACGCCTCCCCCGCCCGGCCCCTCCCGCCCGGCCCCCCCGCCCCTTTATTCATCTACCCTCGATTCTTATCCATACACCAAGTAGCTTCAATTTGGTTTTGGATTCATCTCGTCTCGTGTCAGAAGACCGACTGACAACCGCCTCGCTCCCTGATTAATACAATACGGTCACGGTGGGTCTTACTCAACTCAGAAATTGTTTCTTTCGGGATGTGTACAGTTTATTTATGGAGAAAGTTGCGCTTCTCTGAAGAATTAAGGGTCCTCCCTCATCCGTCTCCCAGACGACATTAAATATTCCTCAATTTTTCCAGTCCCAACCTAGCTATATTAAGTATACACCAGTTACAACATAGCTAGCTAGCTAGCTGAATGACCAGAATATATAAAAACGCCATTATTAGATTATTAAGGCTGTTTGAACAGATTAAGGTTAAA